>CM074432.1:27300016-27906266 GCA_037101425.1 Elopichthys bambusa
AGCGTAAAACATGTTGAAGATTAGCAGCCAGGCAGCTGATTCATTAAATGATAAGCTGTTTCCTCACAAAAGCGGTTTATTCTGTGTAGTGAAGCCTCTTTTCCATTGACATCCATTCAAAAAAGAAAGGGCTCTGGTCTCCTGCGTACTGGCAGCCGCAGCGTTAGCATTAGCTGTTACACTTTTTTGTTGCAGGCTTGCCATCAAGTGGCTTTGCTAGAAAGCTATAGGCAGGTGAGTTTTTATCAGGGTTGGAGCTAAACTCTGCAGGACTGTGGCACCCCAGTACCGGCGTTCTCCACCCCTGGTTTAAATAATAGAGCAATAGGATTAAAGTTAATCTATCTTAAATATAAATTAAAACCAGGATCTAAATGGTGGTTTAAATGTAAGCCTGCTTATGTTTAAACAATTTTTAAGTCTGGTGCAACAGAATTATTAGATAAACCTTTATTTAATCTATTTTTAAGCTTAATCCTTATTAGTGCAACCCACCCAGAGTGTTTCAGGCAGAGGGTGAAAAGAGGCGCTGCATCAATGTACAGTATGCAAAAAAATTTTTTTTACCTTAAATCTTTTAAATTCTAGCACAACCCAAAATATAAAATTATGAACTTTTTAATGAGCATAATATAGGCTCTTTAATTCTGAGCTGATGTCAAGAATTGACCTCAAACCATTAAGCTTCTGAAGCAAAGGTAAAACCGTTGTTTGTCAGATGTAGGGTGCAGGTGTCTGTCTGTGTGTGTGAGAGCATGATGGAGAACTTGCTGTAGTGCAGAGTATCCAGAACTTCAGATAAAGCACTGACCCACTTCTAGGTTCGTACAGAAAAAACACAGACACTGCAGTAAGACAGAAGTATCTGCTTCTGAAACAGCATCTGGCTTTCATATTATTTCTTAATTATCGTTCTGTTTACGACCTTTCACAAGAGTGTCTTAATGTTTGCTTCAGTTAACAAAGTACACTGAACCAGAAACATGTCCTGCTTGAGTAAATTGCATGTTGATATAGACAATACATCTATTTTATTTACTTTTTTTAACAGGTTTACTGAACAACAGTGGTGTTAGTTGAAATGATATCATCCAAACCATTCTAGCTGGATATTGTGCAGGGTCTGTTTCTCTTGGATGAAATCTGAGCTTGCTTTCATTTGTATTTACATCGAGGCACATGCTCAAGCGTATGGGCACTAACACATGAGTAACGCAAATGGCAAATCCATGTGGAGAGGACACAGCTGGGCTCCAGTCCCTTTAGCTTATTAGAATGTGTGTTTGTGTGTACTGTATTTACATTTGCTGCTGAGCCTCATGTCAAGATGTGTTGCATGCAGAGGCTTGGCTTGTAGTGTGCTTTGGTTTGACTGTATAGATTGCTGTCAGAAATTTTTAAATGGTACTGCCGGACACAAAATAGTTTTGGAGGTATTGATTTACCAATAAATATTTGTAAATAAATATTTGTCTGAAACAGCAAAAAAAAAAAAAAAAAAAAAAAGGTAAAATAGTTTTGGAAGGCTGTAGTCATTGACTGAAACAGTGATGCTTAATTAGCACTCATCTGACCAAACAGTGAATATTTTGTGCAAACAACATGGATAACATGGATAAGCTGCAACAAATGTGCATGTCAGCAGTGTGGATGCACTTCAGTCATTACCAAAATTATGCTGAAGTAGCAATATGTAAAATATGTTTCCGAAGAACTTGACTATGACTTAATTTCGGTGTAAAAAATTGTTTTTTTGGGCATGTTTTTCGTTTTCTTTTAAAGGTGTTGTATGTGATGTTAGTCCTTTCTGGAACTACTGCCAGACTTAACTACTGCATTGAGGGCCTTTAAGGATATCATTGTAACGTTAAGCAAGAAAAACAAATAAAACAACAGAAAACTATATATGAAGCTGAAATTGCTGCTTAACACGAATGATCCAATATTAAAGGGTTAGTTCACCAAAAAATGAAAATAATGTATTTTATTACTCACCCTCATGTCACATGAACTGTTTTAAATATGTCTTTAGTACCTTTCTGGATCTCTCACTGAGCCATCGGATTTCATCAAAAATATCTTAATTTGTGTTCTGAAGATGAACGAAGGTCTTATGGGTGTAGAACGACATGAGGGTGAGTAATAAATGACAATTTTTTATAATTTTTGGGTGAACTAAGTCTTTTAACACGAATATAACACACTTTATTCTTTCCTTGTGATATGCAAAATGATTGATTGACAGCCAGAAATCAGCTCAGAGTCTACAAAGAATCTGACTGTGACTTGTCATTTTTTTCTTTCAGTTTTTAAAGCCTAGGGCTGTCACAGAGACAGTCTGTGATATTTCAGGACACCTTCTTCAGTGATACTGTCAGGAAATGGGGATCTTTTCTGAGTACTGATCCATAAAAATATATTATTTACAGCACCTTTAAGCTTTGCAGTAGTGCAGAAGGCTTAGTTTCACTGCAGAGCAGTTGTTGTGTGATGGACTACTTCTATAATGTTTGCTGTTACTCTTCTCCAGACCCCATTCCTGCACAACACGGACCGCAATGATTGGACGCTGCCTAACACGATTGTCCAACTGCTAGTTCTACTGCACCTGATTGGACAACTGCCTGCCTGAGAGCTGATCGTTGCTACAGTTGCCATGACTTAGAACACTTCTGATACAGAGATGGAGAAAAAGAAACCATGTCCCCGCCTCCTGGACTACCTGGTGGTAGTTGGAGCCAGGTAAGGAAGATTGTTCAGTGGTGTGTGGGTGTTTTTGTGTGTGCTTCTATAGGTGCTTAAGTAAACTGCAGAAGAACTGAATCACAGTTGAACTGATTGTATGATTTGTTAGTACATGGCCTGTGCAGGTGTGTTCCAGGTGCCCGGCCTCAACTGTACACTGTCAGTTAATGTTAAATGTGGTTGTATGTTATTGTGATTTGGTGTAGTTTTGACAGCAGGTCACAATATGATGAATCAGGAGCCTGGGAATGTTATATGTTTGTGGAGCAGCTCCTGTCCTACTCAAACAAATCCAGCCTTTATTCCAGCCTGTTGTAAAAATATTTTTACTGTATATATGTACACTACCGTTTAAACGTTTAGGGTCAGTATGTTTTTAAAAGTTTTTTTTTATTATTATTATTTTTTTAATACATATATAGTGAAATATTATTACAGTTTAAAATAACTGTTTTCTTTTTTAAAATATTATAAAATGTAATTTATTCCTGTGATGGCAAAGCTGAATTTTCAGTAGCCATTACTCCAGTCTTCAGTGTCAAATGATCCTACAGAAATACTTTAATTGAGCTTTGGGTTCATGCCTAAAAGGTTAAAAACACACAGAAATATGTCAAAATTAATATTTTGGTGAGTATTTACTTAAACAACGTCGGTTATGTATGAGCAAACATAAACAGTTGGGAAATTGTCGCATTTGTATCACTATATTGGTCCTGTGCAGTCGGTCTTAAAGTGACAGCAGCCTAATATTACTTCTGCTGTCTGTGTCATTAATTTTAATAATACATTTTTTTTTAAAAAAGACAGAAAATCACTCACTGCTCTTCAGTAGATTAAGTAGGGTTAATCTATATTTAATTTATCTACAGTGAAGACTATGCATCTTTGTTTTTTATATTTGATTACTTTGTGTTGATAAAAACTGTTATTTTTATTACTTATTTCACAGGAATGCTATATTTAAGCTAAGCTGTTCCTAATCACCTCTAAGGTATTATTTATTTTGGTGATTCTATTGGCCAATACTGCTTACAGTGATCAGTAATTGGTGATCGACCCCAAAAATCCTGATTGGAGCACCCTTAATTATCAACGTTGAAAACGTTTCTATGGCTACTTTTTTTTGTTGTTGTTGTCGAACCAGTGATACTTTTTTAGGATTCATTGATGAATAGAAAGTTCAAAAGAACACATTTTAAATAGAAATCTTTTGTAATAATGTAAAAGTCTTTACTGTCACTTTTGATCAATTTAATGCATCCTTGTTAAATAAAAGTACTAATTTCTTAAAAAAAAAAATTAAAAAAAAAAAAATTCTTACTGACCCCAAACTTTTGGATGGCAGTGTATATATAGCAATAAAAGAACAAGCACTGGGGCTTAGAAAAGCCAGAGATCTGTCTTCCTGTCTCTCACTTCAGTCTTTTCCCCTTTCCTAATCAGGCAACCCAGCAGCGATAGTGTGGCACAAACACCTCAGCTGCTGAGGCGCTATCCACTGGAGGACCACAATGACTTTCCTCTGCCCCCTGACGTTGTCTTCTTCTGCCAGCCTGAGGGCTGCCTAAGCATCCGTCAGCGCAGAGTTAGCCTCCGCGACGACACTTCTTTTGTCTTCGCTCTCACCGACAAAGACTCGGGCATCACCCGCTATGGAATCTGCCTCAACTTTTACCGCTCTTTCCAGAAGGGCCACCACCGCCCACGAGCTGAAGGAAAAGGTCAGAGGTTATAGCAGTTCTATGAGGCGTAACCATTTTATCATCTTAAATGGTCAGTTCACCCAAAAATTTAATTTCTGTCATTAATTACTCACCCTCATGTCGTTCCACACCTGTAAGACCTTCGTTCATCTTCGGAACAAAAATTAAGATATTTTTGATGAAATCCGAAGGCTCGGTGAGGCCTCCATTGACAGCAAGTTAATTTACACTTTCAAACGCCCAGAAAGGTACTAAAGATATATTTAAAACAGTTCATGTGACTACAGTGGTTCAACCTTAATGTTATGAAGTGACGAGAATACTTTTGTGCGCCAAAAAACAAAATAACGACTTTATTCAACAATATCTAGTGATGGCCAATTTCAAAACACTAGTTCATGAAGCTTCAAAGCTTTACGAATCTTTTGTTTCGAATCAGTGGTTCGGAGCACCAAAGTCACGTGATTTCAGTAAACGAGGCTTTGTTACATCATAAGTGTTGCGAAATTTCAATGGTTCACATGACTTTGGCAGTTTGATATGCGCTCCAAAACCACTGATTCGAAACAAAAGATTCGTAAAGCTTTGTATTACCACTGTAGTCATATTAACTGTTTTAAATATAACTTTAGTACCTTTCTGGGCATTTGAAAGTGTAAATTAACTTGCTGTCAATGCAGGCCTCACTGAGCCTTCGGATTTCATCAAAAATATCTTAACTTGTGTTCCGAAGATGAACGAAGGATTTACAGGTGTGAAAACGACATGAGGGTGAGTAATTAATGACAGAATTTTCATTTTTGGGTGAACTAACCCTTTAATTCAACTGATTAGTGTCCTGGTTTTGGCAACTAACCATTTGTAACCCATCTTGAACATCACATATGTCTGTAAGTGGGTGCAGTTACTACAAATTTTTTTTCTTTATACAGGAGAAAAGGCCCCTCATACAGACTCTGCAGTGGAGGCCACAGAGAAATCCGACCCCTCCTCATTGACTCTTCCAGGGGAATCTACAGTGCCCCCTCCAGGAGATGGGGCTTTGCCGCCAGGCGAGTCGGGCAGCGTTGGAAAGTCTCCACGATCCAAACGCAGTGGCCGACTGGCACCACAGAACCGAAACAGCACGTTAATGTCTCTGTGTATTCTGAGCCACTACCCTTTCTTTTCTACATTCAGAGAGTGTCTGTATATCCTCAAGCGCATGGTGGACTGCTGTAGCCAGCGGCTCAACCAGAGACCTGGTGCTGCCAAGTCCACACAGCGGTGAGAACAACCTTCTTCTTTATTCTTTTCTGTGGATTGTGTAGTTATGTAACTTTACCCTGAGATTCAGCAATACTTGAGCACAGAAGTGACACCTAATGACCACAGTGTTTTGCAATATCTTAACAGTAAATGTGTGAGTGTTAAATTGTGTGGTGCTGCCAGAAGTTGCTATCAACTCATCACAGCTGGCAATATTCTGCCTCTCAAATCCTGTTACTATCTGCGTTCCATTTTTGTTTACTCATTTTGAGTCAGTTCACACAAAAAATGAGATTCTAGTGATGCAATGAAATTAAAATTCTGGTCCCACTGGATCAAAATCTGAAACACTTTATCAGTTTTATTACTGTTTTAATATGAGTAGACAATAAAAGAATTCAAATTTGTTGGGGGTGTATTACCTCGTTAAATACCTTCTGCTAGGAATGCCATAAGGGCTCTATGCTGTTAGATCTTGTATAGTGTCGTGACTGATTAGAACGATGAGTAACAAGGTGCTGAAGATTTTATAAAAGGAAATCACAAGTGAAAGGATGTGTGACATCCTTATGACTCTGAGAGAGTGACGAGTGAGAGGAAGGGGGTGTGAAGATGAGTGTAGATGTTACTGGGGCTGGGATTGTATGAAGGAGAGAGGAGCTGGTTTTTTCCTCCTGAAGGGTTATGTAAGCGGTCTTGTCGCATGGTTCTCTACACATGAGTGGTTTTAACAAGATCTCATTTACATTTCACAGTGGTAACGGTATCTAAATCCTTGAGTGTCTATTGGTAAACAATCTGCACGATAGCACTCTGCTGCAGATCAATAAGCACTGAGTAGAAGGATTTTTATCTCTGTGATTTCCTCAGCAAAGTCTATTCTTGCGTAACCTAGCAACCACATCCACCATGAGCCACAGTCGTGCTTGCAGGCCTCAATTTGTTTGCAGTTGAATTGTCCTGCCAAACCCCTTTCATTTGCTTGCAAGTGTGGAGAATAAATTAATTAATATAGCAGCCTGTGTTGAGTGTTCAGATGTAAAGTAGTTCATATATTCAATGTAGATGCAATGTTTTCTTTTTCTTGCTCATTCAGATGAATTTTGATCATCTGCATTTCAAATTGAAATGTTAATTGAGCATTCAGTTTTTAATTGAAAAAGTTTTGCAAATAAAGATATGAATGGAAAAACATCTGAGATGAGATGAAAACAGAAGCTGTTTTATTATACACTGGGTAGAGTTGCATCATCTTGAATATGTCAAGATCACATGACTCACTTTTTCAGAAATCCTCAGTTCTATCATGACAACTCTTTGTCATATCCATTACCATGCTAAAAATCTTCAATGTTAATATATTTGGTCTTGGCAGAATAGATCTGCTACACTGCTGCTGAATTGCTGCTGCTGTAGATTATTGCTGCTGCTGCTGCAGAGCAAGTATGGGAACTTGCTACTGCCAATTTATATGCCGATACTCTGCTGTGAGTAAGACATAGTGCTGCTGCACAACAGCATACAGTATCTCATAAAAGTGAGTACACCAATCACATTTTTGTAAATATTTTATTATATCTTTTCATGTGAAAACACTGAAGAAATGACACTTTGCTACAATGTAAAGTATTGAGTGTACAGCTTGTATAACAGTGTAAATTTGCTGTCCCCTCAAAATAACTCAACACACAGTCATTAATGTCTAAACCGCTGGCCACAAAAGTGAGTACACCCCTAAGTGAAAATGTCCAAATTGGGCCCAAAGTGTCAATATTTTGTGTGGCCACCATTATTTTCCAGCACTGCCTTAACCCTCTTGGGTATGGAGTTCAGCAGAGCTTCACAGGTTGCCACTGGAGTCCTCTTCCACTCCTCCATGATGACATCACGGAGCTGGTGGATGATAGAGACCTTGCGCTCCTCCACCTTCCGTTTGAGGATGCCCCACAGATGCTCAATAGAGTTTAGGTCTGGAGGCATTCTTTAGCAAGGTAGTGGTCGTCTTGGAGGTGTGTTTGGGGATGTTATCATGTTGGAATACTGCCCTGCTGCCCAGTCTCCGAAGGGAGGTGATCATGCTCTGCTTCAGTATGTCACAGTACATGTTGGCATTCATGGTTCCCTCAATGAACTGTAGCTCCCCAGTGCCGGCAGCACTCATGCAGCCCCAGACCATGACACTCCCACCACCATGCTTGGCTGTAGGCCAGACACACTTGTCTTTGTACTACTCACCTGGTTGCCGCCACACACGCTTGACATCATCTGAACCAAATAAGTTTAAGGTTCATCCATGTCCTTAGTCTGCTTGTCTTCAGCAAACTGTTTGCGGGCTTTCTTGTGCATCATCTTTAGAAGAGGCTTCCTTCTGGGACGACAGCCATGCAGACCAATTTGATGCAGTGTGTGGCGTATGGTCTGAGCACTGACAGGCTGACCCCCCACCCCTTCAACCTCTGCAGCAATGCTGGCAGCACTCATACGCCTATTTCCCAATCACAACCTCTGGATATGACGCAGAGCACGTGCACTCAACTTCTTTGGTCGACCATGGCGAGGCCTGTTCTGAGTGGAACCTGTCCTGTTAAACCACTGTATGGTCTTGACCACCGTGCTGCAGCTCAGTTTCAGGGTCTTGGCAATCTTCTTATAGCTTACGCCATCTTTATGTAGAGCAACAATTCTTTTTTTCAGATTCTCAGAGAGTTCTTTGCCATGAGGTGTCATGTTGAACTTCCAGTGACCAGTATGAGAGAGTGAGAGCGATTAACACCAAATTTAACACACCTGCTCCCCATTCACACCTGAGACCTTGTAACACTAACGAGTCACATGACACCAGGGAGAGAAAATGGCTAATTGGGCATTTGGACAATTTGGACATTTTCATTTAGGGGTGTACTCACTTTTGTGGCCAGCGGTTTAGACATCAATGGCTCTGTGTTGAATTATTTTGAGGGGACAGTAAATTTACACTGTTATACAAGCTGTACACTCACTACTTTACATGGCGGGTTGGAGGGTTTTAGAGGAATTCTAAAGTGCGCTGCAAACTGCTATATTAAATGTAACCAACCAGCCATTTAAATGTGTGAGCATTGAGCTCATTGGCTGCAGATGTGACATGGACCAATCAGCTTGTACCAGTAGTTAACGCTGTTATTATCATCGGTTTGCGCTAAGGACCCATCAGCCTGCACCATCAGAGTTTCATGACAGAACTATGTATTTATTGGACACTTTTGCTTGTGGAATTAATTATTTACGGCTGACTGGAAATTAAGCATTTCTACAATGCCATCTGTAATTTATGCTTTTGCCTGATGCTACATTTACTTTACTAAGCATTAATCCGTAGTTAGTGATCGTTTGTGTTTGTCTATAATCATACTATAAAGACCTATTCACACCAAGGACAATAACTATACATATTTAATAATCATTCTAATTATATAAGAATAGGGGAGTCCACACCACAGCTGTAATAATAATGACACAGAGGAACAATATTGTTGAAATCCCTTTCAGAAAGTTTTTCTTCTTAGCTGATGAACGATAAAACATTGACAGCCAATCAGTATCCACCCAGCATTATTGGACATTAATACATTTTAAGGCCCATTCAAACTATAATGATAATGCACCAATAACCATCTTCACTGTATGTATTATGAATGTAGTTTCTTTTGTGGTTTTCCTTTGATGGAGTCTTAAAAGTACTGATACAGAATCAGATTTCTCCTGTGTTTAAGGTCTTGACAAACCAAGCTGATGGTCGGCTAATGTCGGGCGTTGATGAGCGTCTGTCTGGGCTAGATTTTGTGGTGTGTTCCACTCATCAGCTGCCTGTTGAATCGGCATTGGGGCCGTCAGTTAGATGATTGGCTGTTCAGTTGAATAGTGAATAAAAGCGAAAGTAAAGAAAGATGGCACAGACAGAAGACTGCTCTACTTTTACATACAATATACAATATTTTCATAACAACATGAGCCGCCTGGAATGAAGAAACTGAACAACATGATAGTCAAAATGGTAAGCAAGCGCTGCTTTGTTTACAATTTGTATATTTTGTTTCTGGTTTCCCTTTTTGAATGACGAATATAGACTATTGAGACCTGCTGATATAGACAGTTATTTCTATACACAGACGTGAAGAACACGTGCTGGTTGGCAGTCGGCTGTAGTCTGTGCTGTGTGTTCAAGCACAGCTTTTTGGCCCAGACGCAGCCAACGCGAGGTGAAAACACAGTCGGCTTTTGTCGCCGCTAGTTCTTTGACGTCAGCTAGGTATGTCACAGCCTTTAGACTAATCTCAATTATGAAAACAGACATCAAGCATGAATCTGTTTGTTTATAAAATGAATCAAAGCTAGCTTTTAAGCTGTTGGAAACATTAGCGCATAATCGTTCTCTTGCCAATCGTAATCAGCCTACAGTTTGGCTAATGGACTACATTACTTGGTGAAAGCTTAGTTTATTCTTGCATTGTGCATAAGTACACCCTAATTTATTGTTTTAATCAGAGTGCCTACCTACTTTGCAGTCTCAAACATATGACCTTATTTCACATTACAGTGAAAATTTCAAATAGAAATGACTCAGACAGCATCAAGAGTTTACTTTACTGTGTGTAGATGTGCCATTAGTGACTTTGCAGTGAGTGTGTCTTTAAAGGCCATTTCTGTCATCATGTTTTCTCAGTACTGCAGTGACCTCGGCTTTACCCACGTTTGTAGCTTTTCAGTATGCACGACTCAACCTTGTAATGACAAAACACACCATGCGTCATACTGTTCTAACTGGGCTACTCTGTGTGAGAATAACCATATGGCAGTCCAGTGGCCTAATCAACAAACCAGAAATCAGTTTTCACTTGGTCAGCACACTTAAACAACTAAAGTAACTCAGGTTCACTATTGTTGTTCTCTGTTAATGAAACGCAGGAAATCTGCAGTTATGGAAAACCAGGGAATTAAAAAAAAAATTGTAATGTCCAGGCCTGGAAAAGTCTGAATTTAATATTTGTGAATATACTCTACTGTTTAGAATTTTGGGGTCAATAAGATTTTTTTTTTTTTTCATCTTTTATTTAGCAAGGAAGGACACATTAAATTGATCAAAAGAGCCAGTAAATACTAATGATTTTCTTTTGAACTATTCAACAAAGAATCCTACAAAAATATTAAGCAGCACAATGGTTTTCAACTTTTATAATAGTAAGAAATGTTACTTGAGCACCAAATCAGCATATTAGAATGATTTCTGAAGCATTATTCTAGAAGAAATAAGAAAATTCACAATTTGCCATCACAGGAATAAACTGAATTTTAAAATAATTGTAGTAATATTTCACTTTATTACTGTTTCACTGTACATATTTTTAATCAAATAAATGCAGCGTTGTTGATGTCTTTCAAAAACATTTGTAAAGAAAAAAGCTTACTGGCCCCCAAACTTGTTTCTATTTATGCCCAGTTCTAAAATTTTTAATTGGGAAGATTTTTGCCCTTTTTTAAATGGTGTGTGTGTGTCTGTGTGTGTGTCTGTGTACACCTGTATACACCTGTATAATAGTGCTGGGTGGTATACCGGTTCATATGGTATACCGGTTTCAATTTCGAGAGCGGTTATGTATTTTTCAAAAACCACCATACTGGTGCGTAGCTGAAATAGCTGCTGTCTCTATTCAACTTTATAACACAACAATAAATAACTCCCAAATAAGTCACAAATAGAACTTACTGTATAAAGCTGAACGGCACAGAATTTGGCAATTTTTGGATGAATAAATCAAAAGTCGGGCTGTACAATGAATCAGATATCGATACGGACTAGTGTTTGTGAATATTAAAGGTAAAAAATTCTGCTATTGAAATCTGAAGTCTGTATGAATGAGCGCCACATTTTCGTCTACTACTACACATACTGAAGCACACGTGACACTCGCGATGATTTGAGTGTCTGCTGTCTCACTCACTATACATGAACTTCTTCTGTAGAGCTGCTGTTAGGGTCACTTTATGAACATTTCACCGTTAATCTGATAAAACTATCGACATTTGTCGTATCATATACACAGGAAGTCAAAGGTCTTCACGACCCTGTCAAAATAAAAGTTTGGTATAACTTGAAATAACAGAAATATACTATTGTACAATCGAGTATACTTCAATTAATAGATACTAATAATAACACCGTTTATTAAATACAAACTCAAAGGTCTTCGTTGAAATGACAGAAATTGCACAGTAAAAATGTAGCCTACTTATTAATATTATTAATTTAATTTAATAATTGAATTAATTGGATTACATTTACATGTCCCTAAACAGGCCTCTCTTAATATGCGACTATGCAGCAACACCATAGATTAATAAAGGCATCTCAATGGTTTTGACATTGCAAATTGACAGTAGAGAGAAAAAGATAGACAAGTTAAATGCAAGAGAACAAAACATGTTAAGAGTGTGTGGAGCTGGTGGAGACAGGCTGTGTGACAGATTGAGGCCACTGACTGTTCTCAGAGAGCAGCTGTGAGAAGTGGGAGTTCTCGGATGAACCAATTATGACTTACTGCAGTACCTCCACTCAGCCCACACAACCATAGTCTGGCCTGTCTGGATCTTTAGAAGAAGACACTGTTATGTGGGTCTAAATGATGGACCTGAAAAGCCTTGACAAACTAAAACCATTATTACAAGCAAAAAGAAAATCATATCTGCTGGTCTCCAATGGTAATTGAAAGTTACTCTAATGCAGTGGTTCTCAGCCTTTTGAAAAGCCATAAGTGCACGGTTTTGAAAAATCAAACTTGACACAAAACACCTAGAAAAACCCAATTAACTATCCATGTACTTTCTTCTCAGTGGTGAATGTGTCTGTTGTGTTCCATTTGTAACAACAACAAAGCTTTTTCATCTGACTGTCATCTTACAACCGGAGTTCCAGTCTGGAGATATTCACCTCTAAGAAGAAAGCATACTTTTTTTTAGTTTTCTGGGTGTCATGGTTTGTGTAGTTTTTTTTTTTTTTTTTTTTATGCATCTTGATTTATAAATTGTGTGTTTTCGCTTATGTGTTTTTATTTGCATTAGGATGGAAAATATATGATGAGGCGAACAGTAAAGTGACCACTGTGTGTATGTTGTGGCGTAATCGCTTGTTGAACTGTGTGCCTGATCACTGTAGTACCATCATTGTACTTAAAGTGATTAGTAGTTTAATCCTGAACTGTAGATGCCAGCTGCCACTGTTTTTGTGCTATTTCTGTCCTCCAGACCAGTGGTTCTCTACCTTTTTTCCCAGTGGGCCGCACAATGGTCCAACTGCATGTGTCACGGGCCGCATATATTTTGCATATGAAGTCACCAATGTAAACCAATCAGATTTAATGTTATGGCATTAGCAGATAATATTACTATTATTGTTATTATTATACCTAGATATTGCAAACAATGTATTCCACCAAATAAAAACTAACTTAGCTTAGCTTTACAGTAATCAGATAATAATTCTCTATGAACATACACAAACTGTATACAGTCACTTTAAGTAGCTATTTAACTCTATTATGATGCTGTTAAAGAGAGTTTACAGTTGTACAGTCGCCAAACAATCCCACAAATGCCTTAATAAGCAAATGTTACTCAGCTCTTTTTATAAAAAACATTGAGCGCATTGTAATTACAATCTCTGACGATATCAAGCATTCTGTCACGTCGCAATCCTTCGCACAGCATCGGATCCGCGAACACGCAGCTGAGTTGGCCTCATTCCAGCCGCGGTGCGCTGATGCGGTCATTTTTATTGATTTAAAATACAAGTACATCAAACAAACACATTTGGAATTTGAAATTGTAGGTTTTGCAAATGTCAAGTAAGCTAATGTTACTTTACTACAGAGCAAACAGGAAGGCTGCCCATCTCGCTCATTAACAGCAAACTGATTCTTCCATTCTTCTTACCTTTGCTGCTGATGCTACGACGCTTTTTGTTTGCATGTGTTCCTTCATTGTATGTTCCTCATTTAGTTTTTCTCCTCTAATAACAAATTTGACCATTTTGATCCCTAAATTTACAAAAATAATGACTACTGTTGGAATTCTCCCAAAGTGCACGCTTGTAAGTGTTCGTTAACTGCGTAATTGCGGCAGTACATATAGGTCTGCGTGTGTCTAAAAACAATAAATGGCCACCAAAATTATTTTATACAACATTATAGCTCAAATTTATATTTGTTTAATCCATTTTAATTTAAATTTAAAAACAAAAAATAATTTGTTAAACTATTATTTATTTTTTTTAATTGTGGTTGGCATATCGCGGCATATTGCAGCAGTATAAATAAAAGGGGAAAAGAGCTTGTCATACTTATTCTTGGTTGTACTTTTGAACCCGAACTCTGATCCTAATAGAAAAATGTACACGTGTATGTGTGTATTTCTCTCCCCCAGGGACACAATGTGGCGTGTGTTCACAGGCGCTCTCTCTGTCGAAGAAAAGGAAAAGGGCAGTCAGGTGCTACAGGACCTGAGGGAGATCGAGTCCTGGATATATCGGCTGCTGCACTCCCCGGTGCCTGTCGCAGGTCAGCGACGTGTTGATGTGGAAGTGCTACCCCACGATCTGCAGCCGGCACTGACCTTTGCCCTTCCAGACCCGTCCCGTTTCAGCATTGTAGACTTCCCTCTTCATCTACCCCTGGAGCTGCTAGGAGTCGATGCTTGTCTGCAGGTCCTGGCCTGCATTCTGCTGGAACACAAGGTATGAAGGAACACAACCAACTCTATCAGATGGCATAGGCCCATAAATTACTATATTTGTGTGCTAGTTACATGGTCTCTAAAGGTGTGTCCCAATTCGCTTACTTGTGCACTATTCTATGTCGGTTTGTAGTACAAATAGTGCAAGTAGTGTGTTCACACTGAAAATTTCAAAAAGAAAAAGTACACTTTAAATACACGGATGATGCACTTATTTGACTGAAAAAACAAAGTTGGACACTTCATGCACTCGGCTGTCGCAGTTTTATTTAACTAGAGGAGGGGGAGGGGCTCTGATGTTGAATGAAAAATGTATAGTGCATCATTTGGGACACAACTTAAGATGTGTCAAAGAACATGCTGCCACCATGTTCTGTTTCCATTTTATTAAATTTAATATAAAATGTTAATATTGACCATTTATTATATCACATCTTATCATAGCATTAAAATGATTAGCCAAATCATACTAAATGGGTGTATGTGAACAAAATGCTGAGTTTTGCCATTCATTTAATTCTACCCCGCCTTAAAATAACATTAAAACCGAGCAAGTATTTCTAACAGGTAAAATGCCTTAAAAGGTCAAATACTTGACATCCAATCAAATTACCTCATCTTTTGGGATCAAAACTGACTGTCCACACAAGTATGTTGCGTACAGAGTATGCTGCCTTAGCAAGTCATTGCTTTTATTGTCATTCTTGACTACACTGTAAAAAACAATAAGTAAAATTTACTTAATTTTTCTTTCTCAAATTTTTGCACACATATTTTTTAAGTAAATTTCAAATATGGAATTAAGTAATTCTACTTAACTAAGATAAGTAATTCTACTTAACTAAGATAAGTAAAATGAACAAAGAAAATAAGTCATTTTAACTTGGCCAGTAAAAGGTTGAGTAAATTCTACTTTGTTGAAGTTTCTTTTGCAATACATTTTACTCAAACAATATAACACTGAATTAAACCATGCTTTTAAAGTGTATGCTTTACTTAGAAACATCTAAGTAAATAATACAATAGGTATGGTGTAGACACCATGTTGTACGAGCAAGAATGCAATTTTTCCCAAATATACACACAATTGTAAATGTAACATTGATTTTATACAACAGTTCAATAAACTTTGAATAAAAGGGTAATATTAAGTGAGGTACATTTTAAACACAGTATTGTCGATATTGTTTTAAATAATAGTTCCAAAAGTAAGCAACAGCAGTTTTCAACACACAGTGGTGTTTCGTGAAGGAATCTACATCTTTGAACTAATCATGATTCAATGACCCTTGCATAAATAAATACATCCACTTGCTTAGTTACTGAATAAATGACTCGATGACTCACTCACTAAGACAGTGACTTACCACCACCTACTGGCGGTTTTAGTTTAATATTTAAAAGTGTCACTTTGTTTTTACAATCAGTGCATATTTCTCTATGAAACTTTTTTTTAAACATTTATTTATTTTATAAAGGTAAAAATGCACTGGAAATCAATCATTTTAAGGGGGCAAATTTTGTGCCTTAATGGAAAAGGTGACTGCAGTCTAAGTGGAAGAGAGGGGGTACGCAGAAGGATGTTAAATGCCTCGGGGTACGCTACTCTAAAAAGTTTGGGAATCACTGCTATACACAATGCTGGTGTGTATATATATATATATATATATATATATATATATGTGTGTGTGTGTGTATATGTATATATATATATATATATATATATATATATATATATATATATATATATATATATATATATATATAAATATAATTAATATAATATAATTAATATAATATAATATAATATAATATAATATAATATAATATAATATAATGTATGTATGTATGTATTTATATATATATATATATATATATATATTATATATATATATATATATATATATATATATATATTATATATATATATATATATATATATATATATATATATATATATATATATATATATAAATTCACTTGTAGCATTTTTAAAATGTATTTTTATTATTTTTATTTAAATTAATTCAAAATTAGTATGATTACAACTTATGGTATTGACTTGAATTTTCATAGTGCATCGCTATTTTAAATTCTCTTCTGACCCTGAGCTTGTTGTATTTTGCCACCTAATGTCCCACAAATATCCTTTAAGTTTTGTGTTTAAATTGATAGTTGTGCATAGTGAGAAGTACCCGTGTAAAAGAGTATTGGACAGGCTGACACTTGAGAGGAAGCATCAACTATTATATAAGGCAGCTTTTGAAATATATATGCTATTTCTGTGTCATGGGTTTAGCTTAGTGGGTTGTCTGTAGATCTGCTGTTTCAGATGGATCTACTCTAGCATTTTGTCTATGTGGGTCACACTGAGTGGGTCACAAGGAGACTTACTCTCACCCTCTGCTGTCTGTAGGTGGTACTGCAGTCCCGAGATTATAACGCCCTCTCAATGAGCGTCATGGCGTTTGTTTCAATGATTTACCCCCTTGAGTACATGTTTCCTGTCATTCCACTGTTACCCACCTGCATGGCCTCTGCAGAACAGGTAACACACCATCTTTTTTGTGCAGTTTGTGTATAAGCAATAAAGCTCTCCTTATATCTGTCATGCCCATCTCTTTTCTTTCTAGCTCCTTCTAGCACCCACTCCATATGTCATTGGTGTGCCTGCCAGTTTCTTCCTGTACAAGTCTGATTTTAAGATGCCTGATGACGTTTGGTTAGTGGATCTGGACTGCAACAAGGTACATCGTCTATTTAAACTATCTTTAACTACCCAGACAGGGGTTTGTGGATTCTAACATGTTGTAAATTGTGTATATAGCGGTCTTATATAGGTTGTATATCTTTAACCCTGTAGGTCAATGCACCAAGCAACGCAGAATTGCTCCCTCCCCTTCCTGAACCCGAGGCCTCTGAGCTGAAGAAACACTTGAAGCAGGTAAATGAACCAGATGTTCTCATCTCTCTCAAAGGAGCCCTACCATTAACTGTGAGTCTGAAGTGAGCAATAACTGGATTCTAGAAGCAATACGTTGCCTAGTAATTATACTGTCATCTAACGGTTTTTGTAATCATGGCTAATTAGTGCATTTAAACCAAAGAGAAGGCTGACAATGCAAAGATATTTTTTTAAACCAAATGCAGACCGAAAATTAGACATTTTCTGATGTTCCTAAAGTTTGTTTACTAATTTATATTTTAATTGATTACTTATGTATTGTAATGATTTTATATTCTCCCCCTTTTTTGTTCCAGCTCTTGGAGGTAATAAGTTTTGAGTTTCCCCATCTTTAGACTCGAAAATTATTTGTTCTCTCGCTTAACCCTTTACAATCCCACATAGACCCTTATCTAGAGCTTCTGACCTGATTCTGGGCACATATGAGCTTAATCAAACCCCATTAACATTTCACTGTGTTGTCATCAATCATTGTCATACACTTTCAAACTCTGTCCTTCCTCATGTCTCTTTAATAGAGACGCATTTAATTTGACCACAGTCTGTTGTCTTTGTGTTTGCTAGTCAGCAGCAGAATTTCTCAGTCAAATTGATTTTACCATTTTGTTTCATCTTGCATCAAACATAATTATCATGCTGTTATTGTAATAACTCAAGCCAAAATAGTCAATACACTGAATCATCAGTTGTGTCTCTCAGATGAGTGAGTCATGACTCTTCATTCGCCATTATGAATCACCATTTATCAGTCCTCATCTTCAGATCATAATTGTTTTGAAACCTGATTTAGATTGAAGGTCATCTTTTTAGTAGTGAAGTAGACAATAAGGTAGTGCCCTGTCATTTATTTAAAAAATTGAGTCACGCAGTGGTTCAAGAACTCCATGAGCCAATATGGAATCTTATATTTTTCTCGTCGGTGTCATTCGGTGCTATTTCTCACTCAATTGAGCTTCAGATTTTAGGGAAATTTTTATGCTACATCCTTTTTTCACTTTAATACACGTTTCATACACGGGGGGTTGTGGGGTTAACATCACCAAAAAGAATATCCTGTTTCACTTTTTGTTTGTTGAAAATGCTGCACGCTGAGTCTGAGAATTTTTGCACGTTAAAAAATAAATACGACCTTACGTCATGTCAATCATGTTTACACACTGCCTCCGAGACTTTCGTCTGTCATAAAAATGTTTCAATTTCTGCGTTTTCTGTGTTTTTCTCATCCGTAGCAAGCATTTTGAGAGGTGTTTTAACAATTCAGAGCCACCGTACAAGCAAACGCCAAAATCCAGAATGGCGTCTGACTTCGTCTCCCAGCACAAAGCACCGTATGACAAACAAAGTGCGGAATACATATATATTGGTTGTCTTCTTTTTAATATGTGGCTCCAGTATCGTTAGCAAAGCATCAAGCTGTGCCACTGACATCCTGAAGTAAACCTTGAATCGCTCAGGATAATCCCGCAGCTCCTTGATAATGAGGTGGAACTCTCCTTCCTCTCTACGCAATCTCAGGATTAGATGGACCCAATATTTCCACTTTCTTTTTCTCTTTTTAAGAGAACAAAATCATCCTCACTGCTTGAAGACTCCATTTAGTATTGTTTTGTGAAAAAGTTTTTTTTTTTTTTTTTTTTAATTAATACGCATCGGACTCAGTGTGCACGGTTTCTACAAGTTTTGTACACATTCTACAATGACAAATTTGTGTGAGATCTGCTTCCCTTTCCACCTCATAACCCACTGGTTTTCTTCGGATTGGTGTTTTTTATTTCCTGTGTCCTGCGTGCTGTGCACTCATACTATCCAGTTCATGGTGTGTTGTCCTCAATTTTTCTCTGTGTCTCTCTCTTTGTTTCTCCTTCCTTAAATTGTCTCCGCTCACTTTTGGTCACATGATTTCCTAATCTTTCTCAGTGACAGGTAGTCATGTGACATTGCCTCCATGTTTTCTTGTGTCCTTCAGTGTCTGGTAAGGTTGACTGTGATCACCCAAAAGCAGATCTTCGCCTCTGATTCCAAGGTTCACAAATCTTTGCATTTTGAATGTGCACGGAAAAATAACTCCTGTCTCTCCCTCCCGTCATCAACACCCATAGACCTACGCAGACCTACGCAGACACTCTCTGTAACCTTAACAGATATTGAAGCCATACAGATACTTCTTTATTCCACACCCTTTGAATAAACACACTCAGAAGCGCACACACACTTGTGACTCTGTTTGTCTCCATAGCCTCTAACTCTCTGCACTCTTCCTCCCATTCTCTCTGTGTGATGAAGGTCTTACAAAAGCCCCCTGTTTCTCATAGCACTATGTTTGGCTTGAGCATGTTCCAATGCAACTTCTCATTTACATTATGCTCATTAACCCAAAGCAAAAAAAAAAAAAAAATCATTGTAAGCAGCAGGAGCAGATGATGCGATTGGTTTGGTAGTGTGGCGGCCAAATGGCGTGGCAAATGCAGGATCTGATGGAATGCCAGCTGAGAGGCATTGAGTGAGCAATGGCAGAATTCCCAGAGTGCTTTGTTAATGGCTCTATGTGATGACCGCACCCTTCCCTCTAACATTTTAACTATTGAATTAAATCTTTGATGCAGCACTGTCGGTTCAGGCAACAGCTTTCTCTCTCATTCCTTTGTAACATTTTCAGAATTTTACAGGATTAGTTCACCCAGAAATGAAAGTTCTGTCATCAGTTATTCACTCTCATGTTGTTGCAAACCTATAAGACTTCCATTCATCTTTGAAAGACAAATTATTAATAAAATCTGAGAGATTTCTGTCCCTCCATTGATTGTAAAAGTAGTCCATATGAATATTCAGAAGATGATTGCTTTATATGATGAATAGATTTAATTTAGGCTTTTACTCACATATAAACAAAGCACAGGCAATAGAGCACATCAAATATGGTAAACCATAGCTCAAGCGTGCTTGTTTGACGTGCAAGAACCAATTAGGTTTGTTCCGGTGTGTCATGCAAGTACATTTGAGCTTTCGTAAGAACTAGCGAGGTTTGTTTTATCTGTCAAGCACCATATTTGATGTGCTCTATGTATGTGTGTTTATCAGTGTTTATATGTAAATAACAGCCTAAATTAAATGTTATATTAAAAGACACTGGGTTTGGAAGTGTGCAAATGATGATAGAATTTTCATTTTTATCCCTTTAATCTAATTTTGCTCAATCTTATTTAAATAAAAACTATGACACTGGTTTCACCTTTGCCTTTCAGTAGGTTTGTAGACAGAAGTTAATAAATGTAGGCCTCCAATGTGAGACATGATTGCCTGAGGCGATAGTGCTCTTGCTTCAGTCTTCCCTGTCAGGATTCATTGTTAAATTGATCTCTCCTGTATCCATCTTCCTGCTCCTCCACCTCTCTCTATCGCTCTGTCATCAATTCCTCCGTGCAGGCTCTGGCTAGCATGAGTCTAAACACGCAGCCTATTCTGAACCTGGAGAAGTTTCAGGATGGACAGGAGTTGTCTTTGTTGCCCCCTGGTCGTGACAAAGCCTCCCCCTCCTCCACTGAGTTCAACCCACTCATCTACGGCAATGATGTGGACTCAGTTGATGTTGCCACAAGGTATGAATTATTGTATACTGTATTTAATGTGATGGGACTGGCCGAAGTTGCTGTGTGTAATTTTAGTGCAATTTGAGGTACCAAATGGATCTAAAAAAATTATGATTTTTTCCTAACATATAAAAATGCCTAAAAGCCACAACATTTGTTTGTAGACTTTCGTATATTTCTGAACAGTCAGTGGATCTCACTCACGGTTTGTAAGCTTGAATTTGTGTATAATATCTGTATATAAATGTTTTCACCAACAAATTATGATAATTATGAAATTAACATGAACAAAGATTAATAAATGCTGTAGAAGTGCAGTTCATTATTAGATCATGTTAACTAATGTAATTAACTAATGAACCTTATTGTAAAGTGTTACCGAAATGTTTTATTATTTTGGTTTTGCCATTAGGGTGGCGATGGTTAGATTCTTCAACTCTCCAAATGTGCTACAAGGATTCCAGATGCACACACGCACTCTGCGCCTCTTTCCCCGCCCTGTGGTGGCGTTCCAGGCCACGTCTTTCCTAGCCTCTCGACCACGACGGAATGGATTCACTGAAAAGCTCTCCCACACCCAGGCAGTGGAGTACTACGGAGAGTGGGCTCTCAACCCCACCAACCTAGCTTTCCAAAGGATTCATAACAGTAAGAGACCAATATACCTGATCCTTCATCCTTAAGCTGCCTTTTCTTTGACCTCCAAATTTGACTGTCACAGTTTGCCCTCTAGTGGCAATGTTAGTGAGCATAAATTCCCTACTTTATTCATATCTGCCCATTCTGAAGAAGTAACAGATGTTTATGACAAAGTTAGAAATGATTCTCGCAATAGTTGCAAAACTATAATCAAATCTCACATCTGCAGAGGGTAACAAGTCTATCATCTGATATTTGTCCTAAGCAGTGTAAAGGCAGCTTTAAACTTACCTGCATGTACAGTTTCACTGTAAAGACTGTCCATTATGTGTTTCCCAGCTTCTGTGTAGTCAGCGTTATTGTGTGTATTTCAGATGTGTACGACCCTTCTCTAATAGGCGACAAGCCTAAGTGGTATGCACACCAGTTACAGCCAGTATTCTACCGTGTGTACGATGGAAACTCTCGTTTGGCGGAGGCGTTGAGTGGACCCCTGCAGGATGAGACCAATGATTCAGACCCAACAGATGACAGGTACACATTTAATGCTTTTTGTGAACATGCAGCTTTATACACATTCACAGAAATTCACAGAAATTCATAGACAAATGCTATTTATTCTTTTTTTTTTTTTTTTTAATTCTTTTTTTTATTATTATTTATTTACATATACATGCACTACAGTTCAAAAGTTTGGGGTTAGTAGGTTTGAATTAGAAACTAATCCTTTTATTCATCAAGGGTATATTTAAATTGATCAAAAATAACAGTGCAGACTATAGTAATACTGAAGTAATGATGCTGAAAGTTCAGCTTTGCCATCACAGGAATTACATTTTTAAAATAGAAAATAGTTATTTTAACCTATAATAATAATAATTCATAATATTACTGTTTTTACTGTATTTTAGATCAAATAAATGCAGCTTTGGTGAGCATAAGAGTCTTCTATCAAAAACATTAAAAACCGAACTTAAACTTTTGAACGATAATGTATATTTCCGTAAATACATTTTTGTGTTCAAAAAAACCTTTTTTTGTTATGTTTACTATTTTAAATTGTATTTATTTATTTGTTATTGTTTACTATTATTTCAGTGGTAGTGACAGTGATGCATATGATGACTCCAGCTCTTCCTACTCATCTCTTGGAGATTTTGTGAACGAGATGATCAAAGGAGACATACAGGGGGACACACCAAGTTAGTGTCTCCATTTTTAGTCTCTTTTCTAACCAGAGTATCTTCTTCTTATCTTATTTATCACTCTAAATAGATAAATCTTGATTCAATTCAAAACTATTGAAGTTCAGCTTCATAATTGTTATATTTGCTTTTTAGATATTGACCCCCTGACCCATGCTGCACTGGGAGACGCAAATGAGGTAGAGATCCATGACTTCCAGGAGTATAAGGGGGACAGCGGTGACCCAGAGCCAGAAGGTCCCCTAGAGGCAGCAGACAGCCAACCGCTGCGGTCCAGCTCCAGCACCACGGCCAGTTCCAGCCCCAGTACAGTAATACAGGGAGTCAACCATGTCAGTGCTTAAACTACATGTTTTATCTGAATCTGGAGCAAAGCCTCATGTGGCGTGATCCTAAAGTGTGTGTGTTTCTTGGTGCAGGAGCAGAAGGAACCTATTGAGGTGGAGGCAACAACAAGTGTGACCCTCCAGAACTCTGTCCCAGGATTGGGTGCTCAACCTTTTACAAGACCTGCCCTTGATCCGGTGCCTGTTGACCCAGGCAATAAGAAGCAAGAGTACGATAATCCCTATTTTGAGCCCCAGTACGGCTTCCCTACAGAAGAGGATGCAGAAGCAGATGAGCAGGAGGAGAGTTACACACCACGATTCAACCAGAATCTTAATGGAAACAAGTATGTACTCCGTTAATAGTCCTACACAAACTCACACAATCTAGATCTCAACTGCACAGACCAGCACTCAACGTCCTCTCCCTAAATTGTGTGTGTGTGTTTAGGCCTTCACGTCCATTGAGACCCAGCAGTCTGAAGCTTCCGGGTGAATCTGACGGGGAGGGAGACTCCAGAAATAGCTCTCCGAACTCCACCATCTCCAACAATAGCAACGATGGCTTCGGGGGACTCATGTCCTTCGCCAGTGAGTGGCTAGCTTAACATAACCTCTATTCATTCCTAAGTAGCTCATGCTCGAAAGCACAAATGAGCATAAATGAAGATATTCATTTGAATTTCTGACAGATTTGCTTAGTAATATGAGCCTTCTTTCAAAAACATGAAAACATCTTACCAATCCCAAACCTTTGAACAGTAGTGTATATTAATATTTATAAATAAGAGAATCTTCAGTAGCATATTAGCTTTTGCTGAGGACTAACTATGACACTAGACTAAATTTCTGCTATTTTGACAACTCCATTACACAGAAACATGTGCGTTCCCTGTTTTGTACATTTCTGAATCGCGTGTGTGCAGGTAACCTGTATAAAAACCATGGCACCAGTTTCAGTCTGTCCAGTCTGGCTCTGCCCAATAAAGCGCGAGAGAAGAACACACCATTCCCCAGCCTCAAAGGTACAAGCATCCCCTCAGATCTCTCCATGTGACCTTCCCGTTCATCCACCTGTCTGCTCACCCTCTCATTCTAGTCCGGTTATCTTCTCCTCCTTTTCTTCTTCCTCTCCTTCTTTCAAAGTCCTTTTCTTTCCCTGTATGCCTCTTTCTTAACTTTACAAAGGCAGTATAACTAATGTTTGAATCACTCCAGTTAGTCTGAACTTGTTATATTAACTCCACTGAAGTAATTTATGAGTCAAATAAGGGTCAAATAAGTACATGTTGAAGTAGTTGTAGAATTAGACAATAATAATTCATTTAAAAAAACTAGTTTAAGACCGTTTTTGTGAACTAGATTAGTCTGATTAGTACAGGCATTAGGTTAGAAAGATTCCAACCTCTGCTGTTAAAAAGGAATACTTCTTTACTTTAGTAACTAGTTTTCCTTTTCCACTTTTTTCTCTTCTTTTTTTATAATTTGTTTTATGTATTTAATTTAAAGAATATTTAAATTTTGATTTAACAGAGGACACAGATCAAGGTTTGTGGGAATGTTGTCTGATTTCTTTGCCCCAACCCATGTCTTTTATCCAGTGTTGCTGACCTGAAAGTGACGAGTATCATGCCTCCTTTTTTTTTTTATCCGCAAATAGATTAAATTAGTGGAAAATGGTGGCATAGACTAGGGCTGGAACTAACGTTTATTTTTCAATCGATTTAATCTGTCGGTTATTTTTATTTATATATTTTGATTAATCAAATAATCTAACGATTATTTCCCCCCCCCCTCCACCAACAATAGCAACGATGGCTTCGGGGGACTCATGTCCTTCGCCAGTGAGTGGCTAGCTTAACATAACCTCTATTCATTCCTAAGTAGCTCATGCTCAAAAGCACAAATGACGATGAACGATTATCCCCCCCGTGTGAGCCGTGTGGCAAGCACAAAATACGAACTGATAACCGTATCCTAGTGCTGTGTAAAAAAATTCACTGTAATAGTCCAAATGCTTACGCTGCCGTCTCGTCATTTTGAGGTAGGAGAGTCCTGGGATGTTTTCTTTTCAGATGCTCCTGCATAGAAGTTGTGCTGCTGTGGTATGCCATTTCAGTTTTACAGAGCGTACAAAACACCATTTTGTTTGCTCTCTGTTTTAAAAAAATTACCACATTTTAGATTTTTTATATTTTTGTAGTAACGGCTGATTTTCAGCATGCCCACAGTAGGAGCTGCCATAATTTGAGATGACCATAAACCGCACAAAGAATCACCGCATTTCACTCAAATCAACAAATTTGTGTAATTGATTACATCAACATGCCTTTCCAGCCCTAGTGCAGACATATAGTCACTTTATAAGCTAGCAACCATAGTTCTTATTATTGCTGTTGTTGTTTTTGTTGACTTTATTTTCTGTTTATGATTTTGGATGATGTTTGTATTGCTCAGACGATGATGATGACAGTCCTGAAAGTCCTGGTATGTTTCATATCTGTAGTTTGAATGAGAAAACAAATTGCTGTTTAAAGTAATATAGACCCTATGAGTCCTGAAAGAATGAGAAACACTGCCCACTTTACTCACTCTAAACCTGATTGACAGATTGCATTGGTTTCTAACTCCTGTCCTGGATGCTTCCTTTTACACCCCTGAATCTGAACTACAACACCAAACAGCACTTGTCATGAACAGATAATGTCTGCTATTTCAGGGTTGGAAAATAAAATATCATGGGACAGCAGTTTGGAACCTCTAAGATAGAGGATATATCTGTGCTCACATATATCCGCTATGCATTTCCTCCTCCTCATTCCTGTGATTGTTAGTAAGGAACATTATTATGATGGCACACCTTTTAGTAGACAACAGGTTGTTTTTTAAAACATTTTTCTTTCTATACAGAAAATATGTTTCTGTAGGAATGGAATGATACAATGTTTGACTGCTCTTTGTGTTGTGTTCGGTGTATTTTTGAAGTGAACTTTCCTTTATTTGTGTGTCACCTCAATTGGAGACAGATTTGAGGTCTGTTCCATTTCAATTCCACCTGTGCTCCCAGGGTGAATTGAAGATAACAAAACCACACTGGGAGAAGTGCAGTCACATTTCAAGCTCTGATTAACTTCAGAACTGAAATGTAGTTTCCAACTACACTTGGATGATGAATTTCCACCAAAGTCCTGGTATAGGAGACTTTGAAGTCTGGTGGTTGTGGTGTTTTAAAATAAATCGATGATATGTTGAGGATTGTAGCTTGTACGCACAGATAGTGTGCAGCTTTAAGCAGAGAATAGTAATGCTGCTTTTAGAGCTGGGTACAGGAGAAAACCAATAGAGCACTGCAGGATACGAAACCACACTGCATTCCAGCTACCACGTCGACTGGTAATGATTTTTTTCTTTTAATGTTCAGTGAACACACACACACCCCTTTTCACTGTCAAAACAGAGGGACAACAAATGACCATCTCAAGTGTCTCTACTGATCAGACAATCCCTTCAGCAGTTACACCGTGTCAATTTGAAGAATGTCTAAAATAATCCATTTAATGTCATTCTTTAAAATAAAAAAACTAAAAAAAACTCTGTTATCTCTTAAATGTGCACCGTAATATTTTGCTCTTCTTGATACAAAAAAGGAAGGAGAAAAAACGTATCAAACTGCATCAAAACACACCGGATTTTCAAATATGATATAATATATAATATAACCTATTATTATCAATTAATGAGTTAGGACTGTCCTGAAAAAAATCACACTGAGAAGATTGAATGTTTTCATGTCATGTTGAATAAATGTGGTAATTCCTTTAACGTCGCAATGAAACGGAAGTGATGGATTATCAAAAAAGAAAAACAATGTAGCAAAGGGGACTTGGTTTTATTTGCTGAACATACATTTACGAAATAGACTTTCATTTCATGCCAACTTAAAAAAATTTTTTTAAAAAAAAGTAAATTATTTATGGAATTAATTGCACGTTACATCTGTTTAAAAGCACTAAACAGTTATTTAGGGCTGAGACATTCTATTATTAAATTCTAGTATTAACATTAATATTCCTGTTTATTATATCCCATGTTATTTGTTAAGTTTTGTAGAACTGCTTCATTCTGTCATTAATCACATGTAATTATAGTTAATCAAGACCTTCCAAATCGCAAGCTATTCTGACCAAATGTAAATCTGGAATGCTTATCTAAAATCACTTATTTATATTTTTCTGAATTCCACCTTTCACTAATTTTGTCTCTCTCTCTGTCTCTCTCTCTCTCTCTCTCTCTCTCTCTCTCTCTCTCTCTCTCTCACTCAATCTCTCTCTCTCTCTCTCTATCTTTCATATTCCATGCTCTCTGCTGGTTTTCTCTGTTGTTATATGTATGTGTTCGACGCTTGTGGTTGTGGGTTGATGTTTGGACTGGTTCTGTCTGGGCCGGTGTTGTTCTCTGTCCCCTCTTTGACCCCCTGCACTAATTCTGGCTTCTGTGTCCAGTATTTGGGCTAAATTCTCTAATGGAGATTGTAACAGAGATCGGCCCGGGGAGCGGAGAAGGTGGGTTCCGCCCTTTGCTGCGTGAGCTGCATGCTTCTCCAAAGCCAGTCAGCTACATCTCCCAGCATCCTGTTCCACCATTGCTTCCTCATTCCTCACCTTCGACATTCACCTTTTGTTGGATGTCAGTCACTGTGATTGTAACCGTTTGACTCTTTTGTTCACATGCATCATGTCTTCTGTTGATGGACTGGGCCTGTAGAATAGGACTGCTGTGATGTCATATAGAGACATCGATGATGCCTTTGAGACTTAGGAAGAGTCTATAAACCTGTCCTGGAGGACCCCCAGCACTGCACATTTTGGATGTCTCTCTCATCTAACACACCTGATTCAACTCTTCAGCTCATTAGTGGAGGCCGCAAGACCTGAAGTAGGTGTGTCAGATAAGGGCGAGATACAAAATGTGCAGTGTTGGGGGTCCTTCAGGACAGGTTTGGGAACCACTGGTCTATAGGATCATATGACCAGATAGTGCAGGAAAAGCCAAAAAGTATTCAGAATACATGAGAACTTTTAATACTGTTTAAAAAGTATCTCATTATGTTTGTTGGGTTATTGTCCAGAATGTGCAGAAAGTGGCTACTTTGTCTGTATTTTATTTATCTGAAAACGAAAGTGTTGATTTTGCGAAAGAATGTGCAGTCAATTGGTCATTATCGCAAAATAAACCCACTCTTAGTGATTGATCATCACGTTGGTGTCCTGATCATCATGTCTGAGTTTATTTTACTTTACTTATTTTATATTTTGGGGTTCGTAAGATTTTTTTAATGGTTTTGAAAGGAGTCTCTTATGTTCACCAAGGCTGCATTTATTTTATCAAAAATTGAATAAATACAGTATATTTAAGTACAGTAAATATAGTAATATTGTGAAATGTTATTACAATTTAGAGTAGCTTATTACAATTTAGTAATAAGTGCTCAATGATTTCAATTTAATTACAACTTGTTACAAAAATTGTTACAATTTAGAGTAATTGTTTTCTTTCTTATATTTATTAAAATGTATTTTTGGCAAAGATTAATTTTCAGAAATTTCTTGAGAAATCATTCAAGAAACAGTTTTTATTAAAAAATGTTTCCACAAAAATATTAATGGAAACATTTTTAGGATTTTTTTGATGAATAGAAAGAAAGAAAAGCATTTTTTTTTTATTATATTATAAATGTCTTTACTGTTACATTTGATTTAATTGAATGCATCCTTGCTGAACTTTTAAACAATCATATATATACAAAGGACATGTACTAGTTACATATTACATATTATGAGATGTAATGCAGGTTATTACTGAAGAGCCGCAGTGCACTGAGCCACGAGAATAATTAGCTGTCCACTGGATATTCAGCATAGATAGTTTATCTCATTAAATAATAATAGCATTCTCTGTGTTAAATGACTGATCCTCCTAACAGGCTTCAGTTCATAATTCATGCATTTGGTTTTAGTCCTGTGAGGTGTTTTAAAATACCTCTTTGGCAAGTTTTACTAGCATATAGTTATTCAGACTTCATAATATTTCCTGGCCCAGTCTAACATATAATCTGCCACACAGTGTGAAATGTTTGTAAACATGGCCATCCTTTAATGCCCTTGTATGCGGCACAAGCCATCTATGCACCGGTTGTGCTCAATGCATGTAAATGTTCAGATCTATGCACAGAGGCTGGATAGACACACACGCTGAATTGCTTTTGTGTGTGTTAGTGTATGTGCTTATGCCGTACACTCACAGCTACAGTAAGTGTGTAGTATAATCATCTGAACTGAGAGGGCTTATTTCATTCTTTTTGTCGTGTTGTTTCTTGTTGCCATCCAGTCTGGTTCTCACTTACACATTCTTCCACTCATTTTTCTCACTCTGTACTTTGCCTGTATGTGTGTGTTTGCACCAACCAGCGTCATTGCTCCTGTACTGTAGCTCTCCTTACTGCTCCAGTCCTTGAGTCGCCCGCTGTCAACGTTAGCATCATTAGTCATGTAATACCCCCATACTGCAGTGTCCAAATACTGAGGTGCAAAGGAAAATTTGCAAGTTTCAAGTTAAAAGCTGTTGTGTGCTGTCCTTTACTTCTATTGATTCTGTACTATTACTAGACACGGGATTAAAACATCTGTGTAGGGGCCTGCACTGTGTGTTTTAATGCTGTAGTCATTGTGTTTCTGCTGTGGTGATTAGATGTGTTTCAAGTGATTGTGTATTGAGTATTTTTTTTAACTAAAGATTTAAAATAAATTCACTCTTTATTTGTGTGTGTGTGTAGAGGGGGTAGGTTGGTGGATGGATGGGTATTGGCACATGGAAGCAGGTTCCATGTGACACGCATACATACATACATAAGGTCTATATTCCAGTCTGACAAAGTGAATGGTCTGTTGTAGGTGCACGAGCTCCCAGAGCGCTGGTAGATCAGAAATCTTCTGTTATTAAGCACAGCCCCACCGTCAAGCGAGAGTCTCCATCTCCTCAGGGCAGAGCCAACAACACCAGGTACTGCATATTTCTTCATTTATGCACTTTTATTCTAAACATCTTGCAAATTAGAAAAATAGAAGCTGATGTTATTAATCCAAATAGGGAAAAAAAAAAAAATATATATATATATATATATATATTACAATATATAACATTTTATTAATATAATCATAATACTAATATAACATTAATATTAAAATAGCTTTTCTATTCAGCTGCCATTGGTCAATACACTTTTCTTATTATTTTCAATGTTGGATCATGGTAAATGTTTTTTCAGAATTCCTTGATGAATAGAAAGACCGTGGACTACATGCACGGTTACTTCCTTGTTGTCGTTAAACCAGCTCGGGCATTTCCGGTTAATTTAGCTGTTCATTCAGTAGTCGCTGTACATCGACACAAAACCATCAATGATTGACTTTTTAATGTTGTATTCATATTTTAATGCACTTATCACATTTACCTAATTTTACAATAAACCAGTTTTATTGATTGCAATAAAGACAAAGCTATTTGGACCGTTTAAAAAGGCGTGTCTGTAAGTAGACATGCACACGCATTTTTTCCCCAGCACTTCAAATGTTATTTTTAATGTGATGACCACAAACATTATTTGTTCATCCTTCTGAGATTGTCCCCATTGTAGAACCGAACGTTTCAAAATGTAGGAAATTCAACATTTGATAGAAAACACTTATTTAAAAATAAAAGACAATAATTACCACTTTAACCAGCAGGTGGCGGCAAAGTAGCATTTATTTGCGCATATATCAGCCATTTCCTCTAATCGTTTTTCACTTCGTTTTTGACTAAATATTAAACAGTATAAAATAACTAGGTTTAAAAATACATTTTGTCAATGTGAAGTATGAAGTACTCAAAAAATCTTAAGAAAAACAATAACTTTTCTTGTGATTCACGACAGAAAGCGAGTACCGCGCTTTCCCTTTGTAATTACAGCAGCTGTCAAGATCAATGATTTCAGCACACTTGTAAAAACGCACATTTTATTCGATTAATCTATTTAAAGTGCACAATAAATATTTAATTTTTGAAGCTTTTTTCACATAAAAGTGTGAAAACTGAATTTAGCCGAGGAGGAACAATGAGGTAGGCCTATGTCTTTATTTTTATTGAATAACTAAAGGAATGCTGTGCCCGACTATTTAAGTGACTATATTCTGATTATAAACTAACTATCACACTATTGATGCTCAACACACCAGCAAATGACATTTCACCGGAAGTTTTCGAGCTGGCTTATATTAATGCGGAAGTCCTAAAGAACGCTCCGTGCATATAGCCCATTCTCACTATTAACTAGTTGCTTATTAGCATGCATATTAGTAGGATATTGGCTGTTTATTCGTACTTATAAAAAGCATATTAATACCTTATTTTGCATGATCATATTCCACATTCCTTAATCCTACCCAATACCTAAACTTAAAGGATTAGTTCACTTTCAAATCAAATTTTCCTGATAATTTACTCACCCCCATGTCATCCAAGATGTTCATGTCTTTCTTTCTTCAGTCGAAAAGAAATTAAGGTTTTTGATGAAAACATTCCAGGATTATTCTCCTTAAAATGGACTTCACTGGCCTCCAAACGGTTGAAGGTCAAAATGAGAGTTTCAGTGCAGCTTCAAAGGGCTTTAAACGGCCATTTAAGTCAATTATAAGGATAATAATCCTGGAATGTTTTCAACTGAAGAAAGAAAGACATGAACATCTTGGATGACATGGGGGTGAGTAAATTATCAGGAATTTTTATTTGAAAGTGAACTAATCCAACTACCTTACTAACTGAGGAAGTTTATTGAGGCAAAAGTCATAGTTAATTGTTAGTTAATAGTGAGTATTGGACTGTAAACTAAAGTGTGACTAAAAGTTAAAAAGAACAGCATTTATTTGAAATAGAAATATTTTTAACATCATAAACATCTTTGACACTTTTGATCAATTTAACGCATACTTGCTAAATAAAATTAATTGTTTTTACTGACTGCAAAGTTTTGAATGGTAGTATATGTACACTCAATGGCCACTATTGGGTACACCTTGCTAGTACCAGGTTGGACCCCTTTTTGCCTTCAGAACTGCCTTAATTCTTCATGGCATAGATTCAACAAGGTGCTGGAAACATTCCTCAGAGATTTTGGTCCATACTGACACAATAGCATCACACAGTTGCTGTAGATTTGTTGGCTGCACATCCATGATGCGAATCTCCCGTTGCCCCACATCCCAGATGTGCTCTATTGGATGACTGTGGAGGCCATTTGAGTATAGTGAATTCATTGTCATGTTCAAGCAACCAGTTGGAGATGATTTGAGCTTTGTGACATGATGCGTTATCACGTGGCTGGCTGGAAACAGCCATCAGATGGGTACACTGTGGTCATAATGGAATGGACATGGTCAGCAACAATACTCAGGTGGGCTGTGGCGTTTAAATGATGCTCAATTGGTACTAAGGGGCCCAAAGTTTTCCAAGAAAATACCCTCCACACCATTACACCACCAGCAGCCTGAACCATTGATACAAGGCAGAATGGATCCATGCTTTCATGTTATTTACTCAAAATTCTGATCCTACCATCTGAATGTCACAGCAGAAATCGAGATTCATCAGACCAGGCAACATTTTTTTTTTCTCCGCTGACAAGAGTGGTACCCACTGCTGCTGTAGCCCATCTGCTTCAAGGTTCAGCGTGTTGTGCGTTCAGAGAGGCTCTTTTGCATACTTTGGTTTTAATGAGTTAATATTGCCTTTCCATCAGCTCCAACCAGTCTGGTCATTCTCCTCTGACCTCTGGCATCAACAAGGCAAAATCCCAGTAGATCGGCAGTTTCTGAAATACTCAGATCAGCTCAAAGTGACTTAAATCACCTTTCTTTCCCATTCTGATGCTCAGTTTGAACTTCAGCAGATCATCTTGACCATGTCTACATGCCTAAATGCATTGAGTTGCTGCCATGTGATTGGCTAATTAGATATTTGCATTAACGAGCAGGTGAACAGGTGTACCTAATAAAGTGGCTGGTGAGTGTATGTAAAAATATTACGCATAGTCACATTATTGTTATAAATATATCATTAATTAATAACCGCAGAACAATAAAATTGTTTAAAAAATGAATGAGATTTGTCTTTTTGTAACCCTTCAGTTTATACTTCTGTTGCGCTCTTTTGAGTGCCTATGAAGTGAATACGTGACTCTTGCTTCATCTTTTATGCTGTGCAGTGAGAACCAGCAGTTTCTTAAGGAGGTGGTCCAGAGTGTGCTCGATGGACAGGGTGTGGGCTGGCTCAACATGAAGAAGGTACGCCGCCTGCTAGAGAACGAACAGCTGCGCGTCTTTGTGCTCAGTAAACTCAACCGTGCAGTCCAATCAGAGGAAGACGCTCAGCAGGAAGTTATAAGAGATGTGGTGAGTTAGAAATGACGAGCCAAACAGTTGACGCTGAGCTAAAGCAAAACTCTAATGTTTTACTTATGTTTTGTTCATTGTATGTTTTTGTGTGCCTATATGAATAGGAGATAAACAGGAAGGTGTACAAAGGCATGCTGGACCTATTGAAGTGCACAGTGTCCAGTTTGGAGCACTCTTACACTAATGCTGGCCTGGGAGGCATGGCCAGTGTCTTCAGTCTGCTAGAGATAGCGCGCACCCACTACCAAACCAAAGGTAACCTTCATTTGAATGTCCAAATAAAAAAAAAAAATCTTAATGTTTAGCATCAAATGTGGTTTCAGCCTGCATTCAGACCAATAGATATATACCAACGCAAAGAGTTTACGCTTTCTAGAAGGTTCTTGTTCCTCTTCTTCACGGCAATGTGCAGCTTGGTGTCAGTCACTCTACAAGCTATTTACATAACCTTGGGTTTCAGCCTCTTTTTCCATACCTGTTTAGCGAAATCACTTGTAACCTACCTTTAAATTTTACTTCTATCCCTTTGTCTCCATGTGTCTTTGCTATTTCTTCTTCTTTCTTTTTCCCCTGCTCTATTTCCTCTGTGCCCGCTTGTGGCTCACAGACCCAGAGAAGCGGAAACGGAGCCCCACAGAGGGGATTAGCAGCCCAGGCAGTAAGGAGAGCCCATCAGGCCGAATGGAGAGCGCCAGGGCGGCAGGCGTGCTCCTGGTACCGCGTATACAATTGCCACCACCCTCCTCTGGGAAATCGACACGGCAGTTTGATACACGGAGTCTGAATGAAGAGAATTTTATTGCTTCCATTGGTGTGTAAACCGCAGTGCCCATTGCATGCCTCTCCCCCTCTTCTCGCTGCTTGTTACGTTCCCTGAGCTCTCTGGGGGTCACGTGTCCCTTAGGGCCGCATCCTCTATTTCATTAACTGTCTACACCAACTTTGTGCCGAAACTTAAGAACTACAACGGCTCAAGCATTCCTTCACCTGTAAATTTAAATTCTGTCATCATTTACTCTTTCATTTAGTCTTTCCAAACCTGTATGACATTCTTTCTTTTGCAGAACACAAAAACATTTTTTTTGAAGGTCAGTGGTGTTCAAAACATAGACCCAATTGACCTTCAATGTATGGGGGGGAAAAAAAAAAAAAAAACATTAAGAAATTTTTAAGACTGTCTACATTTTTGTTCCACAGAAGAAATTTGCAATGACTTGAGGGTGAATAAATAACGACAGAACTTCATTTTTGAGTGGATTCGTTGAACTCAGTGAATACATTGTAATATGAGTGATCCTTCCAAAAACAGTTCAAATTCAGATTCTGCAGTTCTGTAGCTTTTGGAGCCAACAGATATTTTAAGGGGGCATTGGTTGATGTAGACACATTTCTGGAATATTGTGATGTATATGAACCCAATTTATGCTGACGACTTCTGGAATGTTCAGCGTGTGTTTTTTCAAATTCTGTTTGCCAGTCCAGACTCACCTTAAATCCATTAGATGCATGTTAGTGAAAGACTCTATGTAGCCGAGAGTGAAATAGTGGGACGGTGAAGGTCTTGGACTGTACCACTACTCTCTATAAAAGGGTCCTGAGCTGTTGTTTCCCCTGTTAACAGTCCTATGATGAGCCCTAAAGCTAACCTCAGACACCTGGTACCATTTGAAACGCCTGAAGTAGCTTGTGGATTTTTAGGCCCAGGCCTCTGATTGGCAGTCATATCTGGGTCTGTGTACAGGGGATTGTCCACCACCCCCTCTCCAAACTCCAACCCTCATAACCTTGCCTTGTCTGTCCTTCGGTAATAATGCACCTGCAATTCTACGGAATGTCTTTGAGACTGCACCCCCTGCTTTTGCAACATCTCATTTCACTCACCAGCTGTGAGGCTGATTTGTTGTTCTCATCTCACGCCTTTTGCACCTGCCAGGCCGTCCACCCTCACCTTGGAGAGCCATTGCCCATTATGGATGACAAGAATGGGGAAAGAAAACCAAGGCATGAGGCTGATTTTGTGTAAAGTCCATCATTTTGGCTCTTCAGGAACAGGGTTGCAAAGTTTAGGATGTTTTGTAATGGGACCCCATTAGCTTTAAATGATTGGATGGTTTTACATGACATCAGATCCTTCATTTAGCTTGCCTATGGCTGTGTAAACATTGCGAAACATCCTTGTTTTGGAAAATGAGACTTTGCATTTGATCAGTTTTATTTATTTATTGTTTTTATTATTATTTTTCTCTCTAAAAAAAAAACCTCATCCTCCATATCTGACAATTCAACCGGCTCTCTGATTCTCTCTCTGTCTTTCTCTCCTTGCTTGCAATGCATCTTGGGTAGAATTGTGGAGCAAGCACCAGGATAACAGAAAGCAAAAAGCTTTGGAAAAAGAACAGAGTAAGATCACTTCCCTAAGCACCCAATTAGACTTTCCTTTGCAGAACTGCAAAACAGGGACCTTCTACCTGCACCAGTCCTTTTCCCTTAAACTACTTTCTATTGTGGGTAGAAACGCAATCTGCCCCTAAATATTCAACTACTTCTCAAAAAGCCCATTTAGACATGTGGCCCAAACATTTTGTCAAGGAATTGCATTTATTTGAAAGGAGCAAGGTACACAGATGCAAAGTTAAAATGGCAAATCCAAAGTCAATTTTGTGGTATAAAATAAGCCCTGTATACATACAGAATTAGATTATATTGAAATAAAATCAGTATTTGGGCCAATATTTCTAAGTGTGCAAATCTGACTCTTGACTAGGGATGTGCATTTTGGTTATTTTGACTGCTTGAGTACTTGACAGATATTGAATACTTAAAAAAAAAAAAAAAAAAAGTATTAGAAGGCCTTTTTTGTAATTGTATCGCATCTTGCTGTTTTTTAGCATCTCGCGCCACTATTTAAAATAGTTCTTTTAAAAATAGTTTGCAAGACCCGTGGGCTAGAATGCGCTGCTGTGTATACACAGTGTGCTGAGTGCCGTTGCTCATGTGGACTGAAAGTCAAGTCTCTGTGTATAGGTGCCTTCCAATCAAAGCAGTTGGACTGCAAGGTACCACCTGATATTCTATTGTAATCACAAAATTATCATGATTGATCAATGCTGTCACTTCCCAGTACTCAGGTACTCATGCCCATTCCTACGCTTGACTGGTTTGCTGTTTTTGACTTGGCAACTTTTTCTTTAAAGCGTTCACCACGATGGAGTAGATTTATCCCACATGTACTTAGATTTTTTTTAAAAACTTTTTTACTTTACTTTTTTTGCCTACATTTAGTTTATTTTTCATTCTTACCAGGCAGTGTAAATAAATGATAATCAAATGATTTTCTTTTTTAAGTAGATTTGTAGCATTTATAGTTATTTTCACAATTATGTCTCAGTGACTGTCACTGAACACAAGCATGCATTGTCTTTGGTTTTCCACCTCATTTTACTTTAGTTACTATACTTTGATGCAAGTATGAGATGTTTTATAAACTACAATCAGGCCAGATTCCAGTTACTTATTTCAGTCGAGTATTGAAAGAGTTTCAAAGACCACATGCACATGCATTCTGTTTCACTTTGATAATTTTACAATAGAAGAATTGGAGTTCAGCTTAAGTTGTTTTTTTGTTTTTTTGGGGGGGTCTTGATGGCTCGTACAACGTAATCAGTTTTAACCAAGTTGGGGTTTGCAAGCGCAATATCGGTTTCTTCATTTAAGAAGCAGTGAGTGCGCTAGTAGCATCTGAAGCTTCCTCCTGTCCGATTGGTTGACTGTGTTTGCCTGCATGTGTGACTGCCTTTGTCTGTGATATCTAGCACTACTGTGTGTGAACTGATCTGGCCCACTGTCAGCTGATCTGCTTCTGTGAGTTTCCCCAATATGACCGCAAGCATTATTTGTTTCTGTCTGTCTGCTCTGCATAGTCTAATGAGTGGCAGCCGGCTGAAATGGCATTATTCCCCTCTGTGAAATCGATAACTTTCATGTCGCTCTGTAAAACAGAGATGGCTTCAGCTCACTGTTAGTCATGTGACGTCCCAGAATGCAGCGCAGAGAGTTAATGGATGGAAAGAGCTGATTGTATGTTTTCTACAGGAGCCGATGGAGCAAAACAGCGTCTAGAAGGTGGAGACACTGATGAAAAGAAATCACAGATCAGTGCTGACAGTGGCCTCAGTGTGACGTCTGGCTCACAGGTTGGTGTTAACTTTGACTATTTCGTTTTATTTTATTTTGAAATAAATGCATGGAAATATACCTATGCAAACTGTTTTTTGCTATCATTGGCCTGTTTCCTCTATGTTCTTCCTGCTTGTCCCTTCTCTAGAAGAGTGATACGGAGTCACTGGCGAGCTCCGAGCCTCCTGCTCTGACCAGAAGCACCAGTCAGGACTCAGAGGCTAGCACAGTGGTAGGGCACGGCCAATACAGAGACACTGCCACCATTTCTCTTTGATACACTTCTGTATATCCAAATTATATGTAGTTCTCACAACTTTTACAGTCTTGTTCTTTATTTCTTTATATCTGTCTTACATTATAGACAAGTTTGTTATTTTCTGTTTGCTTATGGATAGTCCATTCAAAAATGAAAATTCTGTCAAAATTTACCCATACCTTATTCATTTCAAACTTTGATTTTATTTCTTCTATAGACCACAAAATTTGATTTTAGGCAGAATGACCATAAAAGTATTCAATACAACTCATGCACTGTATTCCAAGTGTTTTCTCTGAATAAATGATGTAGATTTCAGTCTGTTTGTCACACAAAGCTGTTGTGTAGTTTCAAAAGACATGGAATACAGCTCAAGTAATTTGGGAAACTTTCATTTTATACACTACCATTCAAAGTTGGGGTCAGTCATTATTTTCTAGTAATTTAAAAAAAAAAAAAAAAATTATACTTTTGTTCAGTAAGGATGCATTAAATTGATCAAAAGTGACATGTAAAAACGTATAATGTTACTAAAGATTTTGACATTTCTTTTCATCAAAAAATCAACAAAAATAATTTTCGGTTTCCACAAAAATATTAAGCATTACTATTGTTTTCAACATTGATGATCAGCATATTAGAATGATTTCTGATGGATCATGTGACACTGAAGACTGGAGTAATGATGCTGAAAATTCAGCTTTAATCACAGGAATAAATTACATTTTAAAATATAATAAAATAGAAAACAGTTATTTTAGATTGTAATAATATTTCATAATATTGCTGTTTTTGCTGTATTTTTGAATAAATAAATGCAGTCTTGGTGAGCATAAGAGATGTCTTTCAAGAACATTACAAAAAATCATACTAACCCCCAAAAAACTTGAACTATCCCTTTTAGAAGTCATTAAATCTCTCTTGTTTGCTGTACTATTGCTGATCTCTGACCTTGGATCTGTAGGTGAGTAACAGCTCAGGTGAGACGTTGGGTGCGGACAGCGACCTGAGCAGCACTGCTGGAGATGGCCAGACAGGAAGACATGCTCAACATCTCAACCTGTCCCGTGGCACACTGTCCGACAGTGAGATTGAGACCAACCCTGCGACCAGCTCTGTGTTTGTGAGTATCTTTTGCATATCCATATCCACAGGCTTAGTTTTAGTCATCCTCACTACGTCTAAACGTTCATTGTTATTATGCTACACAGATGTAATATAACAGGACAATGTCAAATTAAAGGTACGCTATATGTAACTTTGAGCACTCTAGCAGTTAATAAGCAAAACTGCATGTGTCTTGTGGAAGAACATTGTAGCCGGAGCTACTTCTCTCTGTTTATGGAAATGACAGGTCACGTAGGTACTGGGCTACTCTGCAGCGATTGTCATCCCGCATTTTAATGGTTGTTTCTCATATAGGGCAAGACCCATAAGCTGAAGCCAGGAGTGAGGGGACCTGTTGGTGTTAATAAGGGAGCACCAGCACCGCCTCTTGAGGATGTTAGCATGAGGATCTACCTGTGTGAGGGGCTGCTGGGTAAGAATGAATCTTCCTCCCTTAATTTATTCAGCATTCCTTTCATTCATTTTATTTGTTCTTGCACTTTTTTTTTCTTTCTTTTCTTCTTTCATGTCCGTTCTCACTGCTTTAGTAATCAGCTCTGGCCTATTTGTCAGTGTTCATGTTAATTAAAAATTATGAGGTATTTCCAAAAGTTGTCTCCGTCTGTTTGTTTTCCATAACCTTAATGTTTAAAAATTGTAAAAACATGTCCACTGCACAGAACAATCCTTTATTACCGTCTAGATTCTGTTTACAACAGTTTATTCTGTAAACCATGTTTACATACTGACCACTAGAGCATTGTAAAGTTCTCTGTTAACTTGCTCCAAATAAGTCCTTGTATTAACCAGCTTGTGATGAATTATTGGTTTGAATATCTGCACACAAACAGCACACAGCTTTGCTTCTAACACTCTAACACTTTCTTTGCCTTCTGCACCGCGGCCTCCTCTCCGCTTTCCCTCTCTCTCTCCTTTTTCTTTTTTCTCCTCCCATTTAATGCTACGAAGGGCGAGATAAAAGCTCAGTTTGGGACCAACTGGAGGATGCTGCCATGGAAACCTTTTCTCTGAGTATGGATAAACTCTGACCTTTGACATTTTGGATGTGTGTATTTTGGGATTGTCGTATTAGACGCTACATGCCTTCACTCACATCCATATTATGACTGTGTGTTTAAGTCTTGTATGGAGCATGTAGGGTGTTTGTTTATTTGTTTCCAAGAAATTACAAATATTTGAATGTATTGGTTTGTGCATGGTATTATTTGCATGAATGTATGGTCCGTTTATGGTGGTTTTACCTACATTTTTATAAGAGAATTAAAATACACAAACTAGACAGTTCGATAAGCCAATTTTATTTTGTAATTGAATGTGTTTGTGTGAAACTAAGGGGTGAAAAAAGCTGCTTGAGAGAATGTAAATGCTGAAACAATAAGCAGATGTATGGAGGCGTGTGTTAACTCTGTGTTAAAATTAATTTTATAAGGATTGATAGCAGGCTTTATTTATTACAGCATGCTGTGCAGTTGGCTTTGCTTGAACTATCTTTGTGTTTATTCTTGCAGGGTTTTTAGCGTAATACTCAAATTATTTGTGTTTTATGACTTTATGGCTTTGAACATCTGACGCTTACCTTAATAAATGTTCATGGTGGCATGTTGTTGAGTTGAAATACTGTTTTAAGTTAAAAGTAAAATTGTGTGTATGTGTAGGTAAGGAGCGCTCTACTCTGTGGGATCAGATGCAGTTCTGGGAGGATGCCTACTTGGATGCTGTAATGTTGGAACGGGAAGGAATGGGGATGGATCAGGGACCACAAGAAATGATTGACAGGTTAGTATGTTCAGTAAGTGCCTGCAGAAGTTTTCACGCCGAATCAAAAGCAACAAAAACAACACAAAATGGGAGAAAAAAGCTAGCCCAACATGAACTTCGTGATTCAGAATTGTCTGATTTTAGAAGTTTACATACTTTAATGAAAGCACAATGCATACTGGTTGTTCACATGCTTTCATGCAAATTACACCCATCTGACACTGCTTAAATGTTCCACTCTAGGAAAATGCCAACATGTTGGAATGGTTTGAATGAGCCTTAAGCTTAAAGCTTTTTGATCATGCTAGGATTCAGATGTAAAGTGGGCTATTGTATTTTGATTTTGATTTTGTGTGCTGTGGTCTCTCAGATACCTGTCTCTGGGAGATCATGACCGCAAGAGACTGGAGGATGATGAGGACAGACTACTGGCCACTCTCCTGCACAACATGATCGCCTACATGCTTATGATGAAGGTATACACAAACACTTCATTCCTTTACATATATTTAAATCAAAGATATTTTCATAGTGAACAGTTTGGGGTAATAATTAAATGGATTAAATTAAATTTTTTGTAAAGAAATGCTTTTATTCACCAAGGACATATTATTTTGATCAAAAGGCACTGTAAAGAAATGTATTATGTTGGAAAAAAAAATTCAAACAAATGCAGTTCTTTTGAATGTTCTTTACGTCAAAGAATAATGAAGAAAAGTATACATGTTTTCCACTAAAACATCAAGCAGCACAACTGTTTTCAACATTGATAATAATAAGAAATGTTTCAAATCTGCAGTGATGTCTGTATAATCATGTGACACTGAAGACTGGAGTAATGATGCTGAAAATTTAGCTTTGCATCACAAGAATAAAATACATTTTTAAAATACATTCTTTTGAATTGTAATAATATTTCACAATATTACTGTTTTTATTGTATTTTTGATCAAATAAATGCAGCCTTGGCTGGTTTCAAAAACATGAAATAACTTACTGACCCCAAACTTTTGCTCCGTGGTGTTCTCTAACTATTACTGCTCCATTTATCTAGGTCAGTAAAAATGACATCAGGAAGAAGGTACGGCGTCTTATGGGGAAATCTCACATCGGCCTCACACACAGTCAGGAGATCAATGAAGTCCTGGACCGTATTGCACATTTGGTAAGAGCTGGTCAGATGAGGAGTTACAGCTGTTGCATGTAAGCCAGTAGCCGAACATATTATGATCAGGTGATGAGTGACTGACAGATTGTGTGTTTTGTTGCAGAGTGGCCGGGAGCTTTCCATCAGGCCAAGTGGCAGCCGGCACATTAAGAAGCAGACATTTGTTGTGCATGCTGGAACTGATACAACTGGTGACATATTTTTCATGGAGGTATGAGTTTTGTGTGTCTGCTTGTCTCCTTTTTTATTCTAATGAACTTGTCTGTGTAAATGAGCATTCAGTCCATCTTTCCTCTGCCTTGTGTGTGTTTAGGTGTGTGACGACTGCATCGTCTTGCGCAGTAACATTGGCACAGTCTATGAGCGCTGGTGGTATGAGAAGCTCATAAATATGACCTACTGTCCCAAGACCAAAGTGTTGTGTCTGTGGAGGAGGAACGGCCAAGAGACACAGCTTAACAAGTTCTACACCAAGAAGGTGAGATGCTTATCAATGTAAAGGCATACTGTAGTACACATACACTCAATTTATAAAAAAATTTTTTTGTATTGTTTCAGTATCGTCTGTATAATTAAGTCTCACTTTCTCTTTCTGTTTCTTTTTTGTCTGTGTGTGTTAAGTGTCGGGAACTGTACTACTGTGTTAAAGACAGCATGGAGCGTGCTGCTGCACGACAACAAAGCATCAAACCAGGTACATTGTGTGTCTCTGTACACTACACTTCAGAAGGTTTGGGGCTGGTAAGATTTGTTTAAATGTTTTATTGAAAAAGTCTCTTCAGTTACATTTATTTTATTAAAAATACAGTAAAAACAGCAATATTGTAAGTGATTACAATTTGTTACATTACAATTATTACAATAACTGTTTTGTATTTTAGCATCATTACTCCAGTCTTCAGTGTCACATGATCTTTCAGAAATCATTCTAATATGCTGATTTGCTGCTCAAGAAACATTATTATTACCAAATTATTGAAAACTGTAGTGCTGCTTTTGTGGAAACCATTTTTTTTATGATTCTTTAATGAATAGAAAATTCAAAAGAACAGCATTTATTTAAACTAGAAATATTTTGTAACATTATAAATGTCCTTACTGTTATTTGATCAATTTAATGTCTTTGTTGAATAAAAAGTATTAATTTTCTTTAAAAGAATCTTACTGACCCCAAACATTTGCACTGTAGTGTGTTTGTAGGGTAAATTCAGGTAAAATTGGCCACTTTTTGACAGTCATCCCTTTTGCTTTTTAAATATCTTTTCTAAATTCTTATTATTCTTTGTTTATGTCTTACCGCTATGTGCTTTTTTTCCCCCATGTGTGTAGGTCCAGAGCTGGGAGGTGAGTTTCCGGTTCAGGACATGAAGACAGGGGAGGGTGGTCTCCTTCAGGTCACGCTGGAAGGCATCAACCTCAAATTTATGCACAGCCAGGTAGGAGATGTTGCCTTTATCGTAACCATGACAAAGTGCTTGCCAAATTCAGCACCAACCCTTCCCCTCATTCTCAATCCATTCATTCCCCTGTTTCTCTTTTCTCTTGTCTGAATTCATCTCATCATCTCTCCATACCTCTTCTCCTTCCTCTCTTTCTTTCTATTTGTGCCTTCCATCCTCTGAGAAGTTTTTTGGAACAACTCACAAAGTAATTAAAATATGTGCTAAATAATTAAATACACAGTCAAATCAACTCTCATTTTAAAAAATGTCTGAAAGCGTTGTTCCTGAAGAATCTCTAAGAGGAATAGCTGTTTTCGTTGTTGTTGTTGTTGTTGTTGTTGTATGGCTTTATTTGCTGGATGTTTGTTTTTGGTTTGCTTAGTCACAAGCAGAGATTTATTTTTTCAAATGTCAGAACATTCCACCCGCTGTGTGTGTTAGTGTGACGTGTTAATGGTCTCGGCGCCCAGTTCTGGTCCTTACGGTTTGTGAGTGTTGGTGTGATGTCGGTTTGTTGTGGTGTGCCAGAGGTAAGACGTAGAACCTTGTGCAAAACATATTCAAAGCTGTAATATACAAAATACATTGCTGGGAAGGTTTAAAGGATACATTTCTTATTTACAACCACTTTAGGGAGGTTTAGTTGTATACTAAACTAAGTATATAAAAATATTCTTTAAATTGGTTCTAATGGGAGACAATCAGGTAATAGTTCTTAATAAACCTGATTTTATAGATGCTACTTTAAATGTTATTAAGACCATATGGCCGCCTTCTGTGACCTAATGGCACTTTTCCACTGCATGTTACGGCTCGATATGACACGGTAAATAGTACCACCTCGGTTGAGGTTCCAAGTGTCCCGTACCGATACTAAATGTGACACGTAAACACTGCAGATTACTGATTGGTCAGAGAGAATCGTCACTACCAGCGTCATTGGATTTGAAACACGAGACACCAAACCTGCTAGATTAAATAGTCAGTAACAGCCACCGCAGTATCATTTGTTCACACAACTTTTTATAAACAATTTGCTTTAATCAGTAGATGAGGTGCAGACTCATTGGTAGCTGAGCAGCGGATCCACGGATCAGTCTATAATCCCACCGGTACTAAACTGCAGTGGAAAAGCAAACCGAAATCGAACCAAGCCGTGTCATACCACACAGTGGAAAAGTGCTATAATACAGCTGTTCTGGGGTCAATTAACCTGGTTAATTTGATTATCGATACACTGCTCGAAGAGGAAAACTCATGTGCATTGAACATATTTCTAGAAAACATATGTTTTCTTTTTGATTATCCTATTAATGAACTCCCTCAAGATGAAAAGTAGTAGTTATGTAACACTGATACTCTGGAAAAGACTGGAATGATAAGCAAACTATGCAAACCTTAAATAAGTACTTTTTTTTTTTTTTTTTCGTAGTCTTCAGTTGCTGAAATGACCTAGAGGGATATTTCTCCAAAAAATGAAAATTTGGTCATCATTTTCTCACCCTCATATCATTTCTAACCTGTATGACTTACTTTCTTCTGTGCTACATGAAAGAAGATATTTTGAAGAATGTTGGTAACCTAACAGTTTTGGTTCCCATCGACTTCCATTGTATTTTTTTGTCCATACAATGGAAACCCAAACAGTTTTTTGTATGTTCTACAGATTTGGAACGATATGTGGGTGAGTAAATGATAATAGATTTTGTCTGAACTATCCCTTTACTATATTGTTATCATATATAGGTGCCTCTCTGTGGTCACCAGTCAGTTACTTGATTACAGAGTGCTGACAAGAGTTAAGCATAGTTTAACTTGAAAACTTAAAAAAAAAAAATCATCTATGTAGTGTAGTTGTGTGTGTTGTAATGGTTTTGGCACTATTCTGTTTTGGCTGTAGGCATGTGTGAGGGAGCTGGTCTTCGTTGCTGGTGGAGGAGGCATGGAGGGTAATGGGGTGGGAATACATCAGGGCTTCAAAACTAATGTAATCCTAATGGCAGATATTAACAGTTAATGTAAGAAGACTTTGTTCTTTCTGGATGGAATCAGCGGTTGTAGTTTAATCCTGTAAGAGTGGGCTCGTAGCACCAGAGGGTGTTTTGTGCTCTTTTTGTCCAATAATAATCCAAACCGTTTCTCTCCCATGCTCTCTCCCCCTGCAAGGAGCGGAAGGTACACAACCTCTGCAGTCTTTGCTTTTTAGCATAACATTGTCATTTACTTTTTCTTTCCTTTCCTTGTTCTGTAGCTTTTCTGGCAGATGTCACTTTTGTGTGCTTATTTTTTAATGTCTTTTGTATTAATTTCTCTCTTTTTTTTTTTTTGGTTCCTTTTTGGTCTGTGTGTCTTTTTTTTTTTTTTCCTGATGATGATGGAATTTTCCATGGATGTCTTTGCATGGGCCCTTTCAACACATAGGGGGATCAGTGCCTTGATTTCGTTCCCACATTTGGTGCAAATGTTCACAGCTGCAGGTGCAAAAATACATGTTATACAAATCTCCAGTGCCTCAAGAACACGTCATACTGAATAGTGTAGACAGGGATTGTAATACACAGTGATTCTCTTTAAGGTGAGACTCTCTTAAGACTTAGGGTGTTGACTTGATTAATTTAATACAATTTCAAAAGTACAAAAATATATATCTGAGTTTATTTTTACGCTTTAGAACACGAAGACCCATAATGCTGCTTAGGTGTTGAAACTTTCACAACACTCCATTTGCATCACTGGCCCATGTAGTCCTGTCAACATGGAAATTTCTCTTTCTGTGCAGTCATATTTTATTTCTGATAGCTTTTCAACAGCTTGCTTATCATGTTCTTTCTCCGTTTCTCCCTAGTTTACAGTTACTAACTGTCCAGATTGTCATCTCTTCAAAAAATACTTTTTTTTTTGTTTTCTCACAAGTGTGTGATTGAGTTGGTAACAGTGTGTCCTGTTGTTTTTTTGTTTGTTTTTTGTTTGTTTTTAGGTTTTCATAGAGCTGAGTCACATTAAAAAGTGCAATACAGTGAAAGGAGTCTTTGTCCTGGAGGAGTTTGGTAATTACCCCCATTTTGATTCTAGGCCTGTACGCGACACAGCAGTAACTCAGTCACATGCAGAGCAGAGATGTGATCACGTTCAGTACTCTTAGATGTGGCGGTCAGAATGACATGTATGAGGTTCAGGAGCAGAGGTTATATACGTATGAGACCGAAATAGGACCATAGTTTTAGCTGTTGCTTCATTAATGCACAGTCTGGGGATGAGATGTTATATAAAATGTAAAACCTAAAAGGAGCAAGATCCCATCAGCCTGCAGAATCCTGTCCCCCTTGGACCTAAAGCCATTTCATTGGCTGAGACAACTTTTTTTTTTATTTTATTTTTTATGGGCACTCTATTCAGGCCTAATTAGTAAAAATGACCATTTTATGTTGTATAAATTCAAATCAATCATGAAAATCTGTTCATTAATGTCTCAACTACATATGGGGATGCACACTATACCGGTACCATATCTGTTATTAATATTATATAATAATATTATTTGTTGTTATTATTATTTATTGGTCAGTTATTGTGTATTTAATTGTGCTTGTTCATTTCCTCTTTTTCGTCATCTACATGATGATGTGATCCCTACATTCACTAGCAATTAAAATTATTGATTTTATTTTTTAGTGTTGAATTTTCATTTATTTGAACAAATACTATACAATTTTAATAACATCTAGTTATCAGATATAACATGTTATAACAAAATGAGCATCACTATCTGTCAAAATATGGGTAAATCCCTATGTATTATTCACATATAATGCTGTATTAGCAAAGCTAAGAACATTTTCCTTTCTTTGTTTTTGCATCTTCAGTGCATCTTCCGTTAGCAAGCTAATAGCTTAGCCTAGCGCTAACCTGTTAACAAATGCCCTTTTTATCAGCTAAAACAAGATATCAAGACAGCACACTGCTTTTATCAGGCATGGAGGAAGGGGTATTGGATTCTGCAAAGATCTTACATTGACATCAGCAGCTTTGAGAAATAAGGCACAGTTCAAGTTCTTCTGCGATGAATTAATTGATCAGCTCAGTTTTAGATTGCAGCTGTTTCCTCTGATGCATCTTTTGGAGAATGAGAATAAGAATGGAGAATGTTTGTCATAGTCTTCAGAATAGAAGTCTTTAGATAATAACTAAACCGTGCAAAGGTTGTTTAACCGGTTCTTTTGGACATCTATGTTATGAAGGAAGTCATCTGTAGTCATAAGAGTCGGCTCTAGACTGGGTTAGTGCTGTGTCTTTGTGCTTCCTTTTTGTAATCCGCCCCTCATCTTTGCTGCTATGAAAACCTTCATTCTCCAGCAGGTAAAGTGCTGTCACCTTTATCTTTTCTTCTTCTCCCTAACCTGTCCTCCTCATTTAACTCGACATCAGTCATCATCTCTCATACACCCTTTTTCACCACTAATGGCTGTCGACTCCCCATCTGCACTGCACTGCCTTCATGTCAGATGTCGCTTATCCTAAAATCGAGTTCATACACTCATGCCTGTAGTAAAAGTCATTCCAGTGGTGGAAAAACCCAGCAGATCCCGGATTTCCTTCCAACTTTAACTTGTGATGAAATTCTCTCTCTCTCTCTCTCTCTCTCTCTCTCTCTCTCTCTCTCTCTCTCTCTCTCTCTCTCTCTCTCTCTCTCTCTCTCTCTCTCTCTCTCTCTCTCTCTCTCTCTCTCTCTCTCTCTCTCTCTCTCTCTCTCTCTCTCTCTCTCTCTCTCTCTCTCTCTCTCTCTCTCTCTCTCTCCTCTTGAGCCTGCCTTGATTCATTTCCCCATTGCATAAGAGTTTCTACTGATGATAAATCCTGTTCAGTCATATGAACTCTGAGCGCTGCTCTTCTGCTGCAAGATTCAGGGCTCTCTTACTCCGTCTGAAATGTGGCAGGACCAGATATAGATTATTAATATTCATTTGTCATGGGCCGTATGTATGCCTCCCCTGTTCTCTCTCTGTTTCTTTCTCTATCAAACTTTCTTTCTCTCTATTTCTGCCCCTTGCCCTTGAATATTTCACATTTGTTATTCCACTGCTGTTGAACTATTTATTTTGTGTCTTGCACGGGATTTGCAGTTCCTGAAACTAAAGAAGTGGTGATCCATAAGTACAAGACTCCTATGGTAAGATTTCAGTATTCATACAATACTATACATAGTAGGGCTGGGAATGGATACAGATTTTCAGATTCAATATGATTCACAAGCTCTTAATTCAATTCCAAATCTTTTTATGTAAATTTTTAGCCTCTTTTGCTTGCATAGCAAACTAAAAACTATTTGTGACCCATGCTGGCAAGATGAGTCGCAATGAGCAAATTAAAAAAAATTAGTTGTTATTCTCACATTCTCTATTTAAAAAACCTTCGTTTGATGTGTTAGAATCCAACAAAAAATGACTGAGCTACGCCTTTTAAGTCGAAGTCACTTTTTTAAAAAAAAAAAACAAAACCACCTAGCAACCATACCTTAAAATCCCTGTTAATAAAACCAAACTTGGTACAAACCAAGTCAAAACCCATATCTATAGGAAAAATATATATTTTTTCCATGATTTCACAATTGTTTGATTAACATTGTTGAAACAGACAGCCTATATATTAAGACCTACTGTATCACACGGATCTAATATAATGTTACACATCAGATATTTTTCCCCAACAGTTAACCAAACATTCACTTAAGACATAACAGATAATGTTTGCGTGAATACTCTACAAGACAGATTTTTGAAATACTGTAATTCTTTGTTTAGGTGTATGTATCAGGATTGCGCGCTGTCTGAGACGTCTTTGCGCGCACGCTTCAGATCTGACAGTCAGCGCGAGTAAGATCGTTTTGTTTACATCAGCATGAGTTTGAAAATCACATTTCATTGGTTTAGACCAGTGGTGTAGTCTACGTGATACGCAGGTATACGCCGTATACCCATTAGGAAAGGTTAAGTGTGAGGATGCCTAACTATCCCATAAATCGCAATAAGATTTGTTGTTTTTTGTTTTTGACATGAAACAAAGTCTCACATTTCAAATTCTACCCATTTTACTACGAAAAAAAACAAAACCTTTTTGCCGCTCTTTAATGTGTCGTGACCGCTGTAGCGCCTCATCAGTTCAAGAGAAGCGGCAGCGTGAAGCACATGTGAACTGATCCTCTCCTCCGCTTTAATACCAGTTACAGTGAGAAATAAACATGAATGAACTTCTGAAGGTATATTAAAAGATACAGTACAACTTAACAAAATCCATATCATGTCTCGTATATTCACGTAATCAGTGTTTCAACCGCGGAAAGACGTTAATAAAACAGCGTGTAAACAATGTCTTGTAACGTCACATTTAGGGCCTGTTTACAGCTGGTCACTTCATGTGTTTTCTCTGATCGGATAGTTATCCGATAGCAAAAAGACCAGGTCTAAATGCCTTCCGAAACGCATTCGAGGCGGATATAAATCCAATCACCCCACTTCAGGAGGTGGTCTGGGACGCATTCCAGTCAAAACTGAACAGGTCTAAATGCATCTGGTTGTTGAAACCACATATGTAAAATTTAACTCCTCCCAAAAATACTAAAAAATAAACGTGTGAGAGCGTGTTATAGGCTAAATATCGCCTATCGCTGCAGATGAGCAGCAGAGTATCTGTTCAGCAAGACAATGAGCATAGTGCCGCAAATCAAACCGAAAGTAAGTCTCAGGCACTCAAAACACAGTCATCTTCATTAAAAGTAATGAGACTAAATGATCTTACCAGTGCTGTTGCCGTGCTCTCTCCTATTGCGGTCTTTGATTTTGAAATTAGCTGATTATCAATAAAATGCAGCTCATATTTGTTGCTTTCGGTGACGTGAACTCCATGAAATCTGCATATAGCGTGGGAATTGAGGATCGGATTGTGTTGCTTATAATAAATTGACATGTTGATAAAACACACATAAGTAGTCTTTCAGAATGCTCTCAATCACATGTAGCCTAGATCAGATAACATACAGCATTAGCGAGTGTGGTGGTGCTTGTGGGGTGTTGCTCTGGGATGGGTAAGTATGAGGTTGGGAGGTAAAATTACAGTACAAATTACTACAAAAAACTAGACCACACCACTGGTTCAGACTCATGCGAGATCTGAATATTCACAAAGTTGGAATGCTGCACTTTAAAATGATACCAAACTTGTGCTGAGAGGAAGCGCCAGTCATCCAGAAGCGAGCAGAGAAAAACGTCATTTTTCATGGTCAAAGGAAAGGTACTCCTCTCAGAAAACTTACGAACAAAGATACTTTTAGATGTATAATTGCTATTCGGAGCATTGGGATCACTAGACGAGAGCTTAATAAACTAATTTTGTGAAAACCTCAATTTTGACAAAAATGAACATTTTTCACTTGTTTTGCCTGTTGCTCGAGATTAGCCTGTGCGCATTCCTACTAATTTTGCTAGCACAGGTTACATTTAATGATTCAAATAGCAACTCTGTTTTTATTATTCAAATGATAACAGGGTTTCCGCGGGGCATTAAAAGTCATTACCTTTTATTGTATTTTTTTTTTTTTTTTAGATAGTTTTGAAGAAAAATAATACTTTTGTATATAATACCGGTTTATCTCGAATATAGCCTTCATAATTAATAACTTTGATTTGCTGTCGCAAAATACAGTTTGGTAATTGCCTCCGGCCGGTGCAAAATTGTCTCTATCTGCGTCTGCTCTGTTCATTTATTACATTTAGTGCAAGTGGCGATCGATAGTGGATAATAATAGGTTATATAATGTATAATGGACTGAGGTAACAGGAGAAATTGAAACAAATGAGTGCAGCACACACAAGAACTCTGTTAAATGCTACTATAAAAATGTGTTTTTATATTTATAACACAATACAGTTAAGCAACATAACATGACCAAGAGTGCTGTCTTCCTGAATACCATCATGATTGTAAACGTGACACTGATTTCATACAACAGTTAATAAACAAGTAGTTAATATTAAGTCACTTCCATTTTAGAAGGAATATTGACTGCTTTTGTTCTGTTTCAGCAGTGAAAAAAGTTCCAAATAAACATCACAGCAGAACCATAGTAGCAACACTCGACTGTGTTTTCTTAACCGATTCGTTCAAAACGCTGAATTACTCAAAAACACGGTCGAGTCAATGATTCAGTGACCCATTCTTAAACAGCTGCCTCATTCTTAAATGAATTAGCTGTTTGAATGAATCATTTGAATGAATGACTCACTTATTAAGACGGTCACTTGCCACCACCTACAGGCTGTTTACTATCATTTTGTACTATAATTTGATTGGTAACAGTCCTATAGTGTGTTATTACTCTAATTAAATTTATTGATCAAATTTAAGAATTTATAAAGGTTAAAAAAAAAATTGGGATGTCACAAATATGCAGATTTAAAAGTCAAAACTGCAATATTTCTGAAATAATATTCAGAATAAAGAATATTCTGAACAAAAAGAATATTGCTTCAGAATAAATTTATATTTACAACACACAAAAATCCTATTGTTTTCCGGACAAGCAACTTTTTTACTCGGACAAGTGAATGACCGATTTACTTCTACATAGGACAAGCACATGACAAGGCTTAATGTCGAGCCCTGCATGTAGTCTTAAAGGGCCATGTTTCACTCACTATTTCATATTGTCTGACAACAAAAATAAATAGATGAAATAGTTTTATTGGGATTTTGGCTGCATTAAAATACATTATGTAAGCACAAAGAGTAGTAGCAGAGAAGCAAACAAATGTAAAGGGCTGCTGACACTTGGCAGAATGCGAATGCAACTTAATGACATAAAGAATATTCTTATTGCAATTTTAACGAATATATATATGGGGCATTAAAATTTAAAAAAATTGGAATGAAAAAAGCATTAAAAAGCATTCAATTAGATTTGATGAAACCTGCAGAAACCCTGGATAAAAAGTTAAATATTTTTGAATGATTCGTTAATAGGGCAAGCTCATAAGAGTATTTTTTTCACGAGTAGTCAAGTTACCTTTATTTATATAGCACTTAATACAAGTACAGATTGTTTCAAAGCAGCTTTCAAAATGATTAACGGTAATAACAAACAATGATGAAAACTTCAAACTCAAATTCTGCTGTAAAACTGCTCTACAGAAGACAATAGTGTCATTGTTATTCAGTTCAAGTTAGTTCAGTGTTGAACAAGATTAATTCAGCTATAAGCAGTTCTACAGAAGACAATAGTGTCATTATTATTCAGCTCAATTCAGTTCAATGTTGATTCAGTTCAATAATGTTGACAAATTAGTCAATTATGAAGCAATTATGAAGTTGAATCAGCTATAAAGCAGCTCTGGTGTCATCATCCAGCTCAATTCAGTTTAAGTTTTGTTCTCCAATAGTGCCAGTGAAGTCAAATCGAGAGTATTACTGATTATAGTGTCTATTAAACCCCAGCTATGCAAGCTAACGGCAACAGTGGTAAGGAACCCAAACTCCTTCAGGTGACAGCCTGGTGTCTCTCAATGCTTTTTTCTCTATTTTTCACTTGTAGGAATACACTGGTCGACCTGAATGTTTTTGATTCACTAAACAGAACAGGTTTAAGGTGAACCATGCAATAAAACGTGGTCCAGAAAGCACTTGCTTTGAAGAAAAAACAACATTTTGGGGATTTTAAGAATTTATATTGAGATTGTTCAAATGAAGATCACACATAACCAGGAAATCAGTATTTTTGCCCAGCCCTACAATATGCGATATACTTTTTTCTCACATAAATAACCCTGTGTTAACTCTTTTGTCTCAAACAGGCACATCAGATCTGTTACTCGGTGCTCTGCCTCTTCTCCTACATGGCGGCGGTCAAAGGGAAAGAGTCAGAGGGCAAGCCCAAGATGCTGTCCCCTCGTCCACTACCGAGCTAGCACACTTCTCTCCTACGTTTACTTCAGCCCGCTCCTGAACTTCCTGCAATACTGCTGTTCAGTACAAGCTGACACTCCTGCCAAGCTCCTTTTAAAGACCTTTGCTCCTGTACCAATCCACATGTAGATGTATTTGCATAGTCAACACATTTGTCCAAAAAGAAACGAACCATTCATATAATATATCTTATGATGTACCAGATACAATATTCCAGTCCGACACTAAAATGCTGGTATTTCATTCTCATAGTATTGACCAACCAGAACAAGAATTGGTTGGCGTCCTCACATTTATACACTTTTATTTATTGCAATCGGAGGCATTTGGTTGCATGCAGATCCCATGCAAGTTGGCACTGGCATGCAGAGACCAGGCAAACGCCTTTTCTTCTTTTCAACCCCCTCTGATATCAATCAACAGGCTGTGTATTTAATATTTATGTGCTAAGTTGTACTGTAAATTCCAGTCTGTTCTGTCTGTGGTGGGTGAAATGTTCAAGTCTTTGCAATCTTGCGCTGCCACGTATGAGGGGTTTGCCTTAGCCGTCCGCGACGGAGCAGCTGTCCAATTCGTAAATGTTCCTTTCACCCTCCTACACCTGCTGTAAGTGGTCTAAGGTCTGTGTATCTCTTTAGCTCTGCCACGTGAGGCTCAAACTACTGTGCTATTTCTGCTGTAAAGTTCCCTGTCTGTGAACTGCTGTGTTAAATTGCATGTCACTTGAAAAAGATTAATATTTAAAAAAAGGAAGAAATCTGTACATCTCTGAAGCAATGCTGAGAAAAAGCAACGAAAATGTTAATGAAAAACTGTAGTTTGTTTTCTAGATGTGCAATACTATCACTAGTGGGTACCAAGAACAAGTCCAGTCATGTCCTCAGAGTTCATCCACTGTCCTCCAGTGTTCATAATGAGGAGACAGGCATCGCTTCTATGTTTTCTGTTTGTTGTCGTTTTTTGACACGGCAATCAAAAAGGCATTATTGATCTAGAAGCCAGCTGCATTTGGAGATTGTTTGAAAAAAAATGTTGGTGAAAAGTCTTGTCCAAAATGTCCTGTTTAAAGTGTCCTCTTCCTGCTTGTGTGTGTGTCTGTGTGATTGTGTTTGTGTGTTAGAAACACAGATGGCAAAGAGAGTATGTCTGTTCATGGAGGTGCAGATTTTCTCGGATCATCTCTTCTTGACTACTAGATTGGGCAGTACAGCTGTCACATTTACATATTTTAATATTCTTTTATGTCTTGCTCACATTTTTAATAATTTACATGTATGAATGTACACACACAAAAAGCTGTTGTTTTGCATCACCATTCAATTCTGTTGTTGTATGCAGACGGTAAATGGACTTGAAAAGCCCACTCACTATTGGTTTAGAGTTGTAAATAGCACAAAACTGATTTCCCAGAGTCCAAGTGTCCCAAAGCGGATGTTTTGAGTTGGACAGTCTTATCAGGTCTGTTGTTTGAAATTGTGAGAGGGATACAGTTGCACATTATTTGGGCTTTCATTTTAGTCTGTGTATTGTTTAGAACAAGAGGGAAAGGAAAGAACAGAGACATGGATGTAAATATATTTCAGCATTTAAAAATATTTATAGAACCTGTACAGCTTTGGCAATATGAAAATAAAATATGTCCAACCCAAATCTGCTGCTGTAGGTAATCTTACTATGTGAATTACAGTTATTATACAACCATCACGTCACATACTAATTATATATATATATATATATGTGTGTGTGCATATATATATATATATGCCTCCTAGAATTGATTTTTAGGAGCACTTACATATTTTTTTTTTTAACCATATAAAAACTATTTAGTTTCTTTTTTTTTTTTTTCCACGTCAAATACTTCAATCGACTAACTAGAAAATCAACATCAAACAAGTGTAGTTATCATATAGTAAATACTGATAGAATCATAATTTAATCACAGTTTGGAGTTCAGCTTCAACAGTGTTTTTTTTTTTTTTTTTTCTTAACTGATCTCTGGTATAATCATGATTTATAACCACAGTATTTGAGTTTTTGTCTCAAGTGCAAGAATGGCAAAGAAACATTTATAATATACCAAGATGACATGTCTTTTATTGTCATGTTGAAAAGAAAAAAAAAAAATCTGTCAGAGTTGCCAAAACATTACAAGTAACATTTCAGCTCCAACTTTTTTTATAAAATAATAGCTGCATGAGCTATATTTGCATTGTTACTGCATTTATACAAATTGGCCAATTTTCTTTAAAAATGTCATATTTGAGGCTTTTCAAGTATCAAAGAGCTTAATGTCTACTGCACATGACCATCAGTATACAAGTACTGACCATAATTTAATGAAATATCCAGTCTCCATATATCAAAACAGTAATACTTTGTTTTGGACATCAGCTTTATAAATATTTTTGTGCCACATGAAACCATTTTTCTTTCTGCAAAGGTCAATGTCCCATCATTGTCCAAACTACTATTTACAATACAGGCAAATATAAATTGAATGGTTCGTTAATCCACACAAATTAAATGCAAATCAAGAAGAAAATAAACAATATTGGTAAAATCAATATTAAAATTTCTGCATTTAAGCAGTACCACAAAACATGATAGTGTTAGTCAATATTTATATGGAGAAAATGGAAAAGTACTGACCGTTAGAACAATCCCTGTAAGACATAATTAGAGGTTGGCTAAAACTTTACTTTTTTTTTTTTAGCTCTGTTGACGCCATATGTGATATCAAACTAAACCTTAAAGTTTGCTATCTCAGGCTTAGCCATCAGAGATGTCACTTACTTGTCCACACAGAAGGTAAATATTTCGTAAAATTTCACTGTCACTTTTGGTAACTGATATAATAAGACTTAAAATAAGTTTAAATCATGACTGGAAAAATAGTCCCTTATCAAAGAAAATACAAATCAAGCAAAAAAAAATGAAACTTAAACCATGGGATAATCACTATCTTCTTTCAGACAAACACAAAATTAGAGATATATTTAAAAATACCCTTGCTCCTGAACGCTTTATAATGGTTGTGAAGGATGGGGGGCGGCACGTTCGTCTCCCGGAAACTAGTTATTATAGTTAATAAAGTTTTAAATATGGATATTTTTATTACAAAAACCCATCACTTCGCTTCAGAAGGCTTTTATTAACCCCCTGGAACCGTTTGAATTATTTATATGATGGATGGATGCATTTTTTGGCATCAAAATGTGCCGCCCCCCGTCGATTTGTAGCGGAAGAGTAAAAATCTCTGACCCGACGCATGATGCAATGACGAACGTGGAAGTGCAGACGATAGAGCAAAACAAAACACTGGTCATGAATTAGAAGTCTAAAATGATCATTTTTAAAGAAAAAATGTCAGACTTCGATATAAGAGAAGAGGAGACAGAGTTTGTTTCCCAGCCCTATTTGTTTGAACCGCGAGAGGCGTCTAAGCTTACGATACTCCTACATCCTGCGTCAGGGGTTATTCATATGGTGCAAGTCGACTTGCGCAGTATAGTTATTTGAATTTATAAAGTTATAAACTCCCCCCCTTCACTATCATTATAAAGCTTGGAAGAGCAAGGATATTTTACACCTAGTATGGCTTGAAGGTGAGTAAATCATGGGATCATTTTCATTTTTGGGTGAAATATCTCTAACTACAGAAGAACAAATATCTACTTGCCAAAACTGAAATGCCCAACAGAAATTATCCCTAGAATCCGAAACTTTTTAAGGCTTTCTTGAGTTGTTTTTCAAGTTAATATGACACACAACACCAGAGGACAGATCAGAAATCAACTTTGCTTCCTATCATGACTGTCACTGTAGTGAGAAGGATGAAGAGACATGTCTAGCTGTCTCCACAGACAGACTTCCGGAGGATCCTGAGACGGGACATGACCTCATCCCAGTCCAGATATGCTCCTTCTAGATGTCTTGAGACCTGACCTCGTGACAGGTAGCTCTTTCGGCCATGAAGTAGACGCCAGTTATCAAATGTCACCAAGTCACCTGCACAGAGATGAAATGAATCAGATCAAATAAACAACAACAGTTCCTTATTTAGATGTGCAAAAAAGTTTCAATTCTTATCTTGTCATACTTTGTTTAGTAACAAGTATAGCGGCAGTGGGAAACCTTTAAGGCTTCGAAATACTTCAACTATGGAATAACTCTAGTAATCATTTTTGAAAACTCTGGCATTAGTACAAAAGTGAGTTAAAACAGTCTTAATCTGGTAAAGAGGCCATACTGACCTGGTTCCATTCTGTAAGTGAACACATTCTCAGGCCTGCTGAGCAGCTCCACAAAGGCCTTTAGAGACGAGTAGAAAAGCTGAACCTGATGCAGAGGCAGATCCAGCACAGAGTCTCGTGTGGCGTTGTTATAGTTGATCCTCACAACGCGACCCTCAGAGTCCACACTGCACATACAGACATGTTTGTTTTAAAAACTATCAGGATTTATGAGAACTCTACAGTGTCTTGGTGTCATTTATAAAAGCAACCAGTACAATTCTGTGTTACACTGTAGAAGGCAACTCATACAGGTGTGGAACAACATTAGGATGAAAAATATGATGACAGAAATTCTTTTTTTTTTTTTTTTAAATGGACTATCCCTTTAAACACATTCATTTGTAGAAATTTCAGTCATGTGAGTCTCAGTTCCACAGCTGACCATGAGATGGTACTGTTTAGTATATTATTGACATGTAGTCAATGATGATGATAATAATTACAAGTGACAGAGTTTATCCATTGCATTTGTTATGCGTGATTATGCGAGTATGTATGCGTCTGCTGGAGTCTGTCTTACTCTATAATGTGGTTTTTGGACTGCACGCTGAAGTCACAGTAGTCAGAACCGCTGTCTGTGAAATCGACCCTGAGAGAGGAGAGGATGTTAAATGCCTCGGGATCCTCCCTCCGGAGCTGCTCCGCCATATGAAACCCATCAACCACTTCACTCTCACCACCCTGTTCAGCCTGACGGACGCAATGCAGGAACTGTACCTACATACACACACACACAAACATGCATACATTTTTTTTATTTATTAAGGAGCAATTATTAATTCATTTAAAAACCACAGAAGTGAAGGGAAGTCCTTTCGTGATCTGAAGAAAAAAAAAATACATATATTGGTGTAATGAGTAATTCAGCACAGTATACTGTATGGTGTGTGTGTGTGTGTGTGTGTGAGAGAGAGAGAGAGAGAGAGAGAGAGAAAAAAAAAACTCACCCCAGGTGGATGGTGCAGAGCAGGGTAATCTGTGTGCAGGCTCAGCCTTCCAGAAGTGTACGCAACATTATTGGCCATGGGCTTGTCCTGCACTTGCCACGTGTGTCTGTGAAAGCACAGAGGGGACGATGGATCAGAACAGGTGACTATGGGCTTGTAAAGATTTACTGCCTCTCTCTGTATTTATTGTAGGAAACCACAGCTGTAAAATGCTTACTTGATTTAGTACCATCTTGAGAGTAAATTTAAAGACTAAGGAATCACTGCAATGAACAAAGCAGACACTTTTGTTATGGCAACACACTGCAAGTTAATAGTGTTTTTTTTTTTTTTTGGTGGTGAATTCTTGATAAAACTGCTCACTGCAAAAAATGAATAAAAAAAAGTAAAATAAATTTAATAATTGTATTGAATCAGTATTTGTGTCTTGTTAAAACAAATTTACTTTCATAAATAATAATAAAACTTAAAATAAATCTTATATTCCTTCTATTTTCCCAATGACAAATTCTCTGAATACAAAGAGGTGTACCATTTACATACTTATACACTATTCTATGCCATATTGTAGCATAAATAGTGCAAGTAATATGTTCATACTGAAAATCCCATCCCCCCACTACAAATACCCAGATGATGCACTTATTTAACTGAAAAAATAAAGTGTGGAGTGTTGGACACATTATGAACTCAACTGTCACAGCTTTAAATACTAAGTAGAATGGGTGGGGCTATCAGACTGTGAAGCTGGATGACACAATGAACTTAGACGAAAATTAGAAAAAGTTTTTAAATTTAGCCCAAAACTATATACTATGCACTTATACTGCACTTCTGTTATCAACCTGAAAACAATGGAATGAATGGAAGAGGAAATGAGGCAGATTAGTGGTCTCAATAAGATAAGTTAAGACTCTATTAGAGACCAGAATCCTCTATGTGAGTCACACCACAGTCTCCTCCTTCAACCAGAAGATCCCTAGCCAGTGAAGTCTTGATTTGGCAGATGCAATGCTTTTTGTTCCACTCTGGGTCAGGTGAAGCTGCTTTTTGGCCAGTTTGACTGAGCTCCTGGGGCTAGCATGGTGTTAAATCACTTAGCCTGTCACTTAACAGGTGTCAGCTGAGAGGGAGCTCACATGCATGACTTTGTGATTACAGCCAGAAGCTCACAGTGTGTCTGTTTCTGTTCTGTCTCTTCTCTCCAGATCCTATCTGTCTCTCCTAGCCTGTGATTTCCATTCACTCATCCTTCCCTGTAAAAAATGTTTTCTGCATGTTCTAATGAAAGGCTTTGTTGTCTGGCAAGAAAAGTAAATAAGAATTTCATTGGTTTGAAATGGTTTGACTTTGGGCTCACTAATCATCGTCCAGTAAATCTAGAGCAATGGAACAAGTTTAAGTGACTGTAAAATAAGGCTCTATCACATCCTCTCTCATTTAGATGCTCTCAAAGACAGTTTTCTGAAAACAGAACCTTGTTCTGATTGTTGGCCAAGAGTTACAGCATGAAATGCTTTCATCCAATGATGGTGTAGAGACAGATGACTCATGCTGTGATATCCGTGATAATCTTTTACGGAACAGTCCTATAAACCGGCTCTATGGTTGCATTGCCAATTTTACACACTACGTTACTCTCAAGTCAATAGCCAAGATGTGTGTGGCATATTTCTTAAAACTACCAACATTTTCCCAAACTACCAACCCCCAAAACACCTGGTCCTTTAAAAGGCCTTGTACTTCTTGGCTGTTGGAGAAAGTCCTCAGACTCAGTGAGACAGTGCCCATACCACTACAGATGCAACCACCTTTTCAACAGACATTGTGGGTTAAAGGACTTTTTTCCATCAATTATAAACCTGTTCAGATGTAAGGCATTAGGGTGGAAGATCAGACCACATTACTCATCACACCATATTACATTGTCCATGACTGATGGGTTTGTGCCCTTTGCAGGAGATTATTTGTCTTTCTTTGTAGTTCTTGGAGTGAGAATAACGGTTCTGGCATAAATGACAGTTTTGCCCAGTTTTTGGTGTAAACACAAGAGGCACAGATGTTCAAAATCAGTTTAACAATTTCTGAAACTGTATTTTTGAGAAACTTACTGTACTTCCTGTGACCACTGTGTTTGGAATGCACATAATTATTTTTCATATAGTTTCCAGTGACAGACTACATATTTTTGCATTCTTTTTGCACTATACAAATAGGCAGTCAGTTAAAGAGCCATCAAGATTTCCAAACTGTTCTTGATCATGAGGTAAGTACTAATGTCGGCAGAATAAGAATGAATCCTATTACTCTAATATTTCTCTAATAAGTCTGCAGTATTAAAATGCCTGTATTTGCAACTTCTGTTTGTGTCTTTGCTCACTAATCCAATTGTTAAATAAATCTAAATATAGACATTCCATTGCTTTCATTAGAGAACAGCCAAAGCTACAAACCATACCCATAAAAGGTGAGACGGAGATAGCCAATTCTCTGGCTCAGTCTAGCCACCTGGCCCTGCTCCGCTGGCGCCCCCCTCAGGTAGACGATGCCAATGCGTCGCAGAGCCTCTAGCCAGGCCAGTGCAGCCTTGTCATCATGTAGAACCTCCTCGAAGTCTGCTGTGGGGATCTGCAGACCAGAATCCCAATACTCACGCTCTGAAACACAGATACAGATACAACATCACAAACCAATGACATAACTTGGTGTCTAGAATGACCCTTGGATTTAATTCTTTTATTTCATTCAGTGTTATTTCATGGAACTCAGCCCTTTTAAACTAAACTAGTAGAAGCATTAACTCATGACCACTCCTGGAAAACCGAGGCCCCGAACTACAATCAATATACATTTGAACAAGGATTACCAAACTTCCTTTTTTTTTTTTTTCAGTCAAGCCCCTTAACTAAAATGTTTACTGAAGTACCCCCTGAGAACTGTGAAGTTAAAATTTCAATAATGTAACATACAATTGCATGTTCACAGTTCTCTGAAGTCTGTTAATGGTCACATCACATGACATGCAGGTAAATAAATATATACATAATAAAATAAAATTCTGTATTAGAAATTCTGCATTAGAAGATCCAGTCAGTGGCAAATTACAAAGCAAAGTCAACAGTGACTCAAGTCTACTTAATTATGTGGGAATGATGTCAGCATTACTCAAAAAGTAGCTAAAATCTTTTCCAAGCTAAACATGTTTCTCTCTCTCTATCTTTCCTATCTCTATTACTCATTCTCCAAACACCCTGACAGTTTTACAAAGCAAATAAACACATGATAGAAACTTCACACTTACTGTATAACCATCACCCAGTATCTTTTTTATAAATAATGAAGGATTATTTAATTACATACGTACGTACGTACGTACGTGCGTGCGTGCGTGCGCGCGTGTGTGTGTGTATGTGTGTATGTGTGTGTGTGTGTTTGTGTGTGTGAGGGTTGAGGCCAGAACACATTGGTCAGAACACTGTGTGAGGGCCTGCATGTTTGACTGTGAAGGAATACTGCTGGAAAACTCTGGTTCTTATGTCTACTTCCACAGACGTTCTCTAGAGAAGTGTGCATGTGTGAGCAAGAACACTTACGCCTGTAATTTACTGTTTGGACCTCTATGCAGTGGAAGTCCTTTTTTAGCTTCTCTCAATTTAGAAAACTGTTCCATTGGATACATTGTCACAGTAGAGAAAACCGAGTTAAATTGATCAAAAGTGACATTAAAGACATTTAAAAAGTTACATGAGATTTCTATTTCAAATAAATACTGTTTATTTTAACTTTCTATTTATCAATGCATATAGTAAAAACTGCATAATGGTTTCCACAAAAACACTAAGCAATACAAATGATTTCAGCGTTGATAATAAAAGGAAATGTACCGTGAGCATCAAATCAGCATATTAGAATGATTTCTGAAGGATCATGTGACACTGAAGACTGGAGTAATGATGCTAAAAATTCAGCTTTGCCATCACAGAAATAAATTACTTTACAAAATATATTAAAACAGTATTTCACAACATTACAGAAGAGTTCATTTGCAAAAACAGATAACTCCATTTTTATTAATTCTCAAAAATCTTTTTTAAATTTTTTTTATTGTGCATTCCAAGTAAGCAATCAAACTGCAGATGGGTTGTTTTGATAATAATATAATAATTTGTAATAATAACTCAAAAAATACAGGTCACTTACTAAATTAAAGTTCACTGAAAGTATGTTTTTGTTTCTTAGCAAAAGCAGATAACTCCAACAGTCTTTTTTTTTTGGCAAAAGCAGATAACATTTCATGTTTCCGAAACACTAACACACGTGTGCACACAAACGCGCGAGCGCGCCCACACACACAAACGCAAAATGACAGACAAGTTTTAGCATGTAAAATGTGTGTGGTGTACAAGGACTTGCAGGAGTCGAAATTATTAATCCTCCATCACTTTTAGTCAGCTTTGACGAAACTCAGCTAACGCGTCTTTTTGAAGTGACTAGCCGCCTTGTCACCTGACCCGAATACTGTGCGCCGATTCGCTAAACGGACTTGTCGGTTTCTGCTGTAAAAATCGCGACAATACCGGCTTTTCTGACAAAACGTGCTATATGTGGAGAATAACGCACAGCAGTTCCTCCAGTTTAGTTCTTCTTCCTTTTTTGCATTTCTGTTTGGTGTTACTAGAGGCACTGAAATTACAAGTTTCCATTTTAGGCAAATTAATACCTGAGAAATTATAGGGGGAGACGGTCCAATGGGAAAATCGTAACGGCAGCTGTGCGCCAGTGTATGGAGTGTGACATCTGATCCCCGAGTGTCGCGGCACGTCAGCGCCGGGGGCGGGGTTTGGGGTCTGTGTGTAATGGCTTATTATTCGGACTGTTGCTGCCATTAAAGCAAGTGTTAACCAGCCTCTCGAGTCGTCGATTCATTGTGTCTCATCTACATACTGGCGGTTGTTATGCTGAATTTTGGCCGTTTGTTAACTATTAAATGCACATTAGCTGGACTGCTGGCCCGAAAAATGAATGAGTTCAGCTTAAGAAGCTTGGTCACCCAGCTGACTAACTAAAATGCTATTATGTTAATACAAACAATAGTTATAATAAAATGTGTAGTTTCAAAATGACAAAATGCAGTGAAAATAGAAAACCTATGAGAGGAAGCCTTATTGCTAAATCAGTCAAGTATGAATATGCTATCATATTGCATAGTGCAATCAAGCTAATGCAAAGAAAACCAAAATTGTCCGACACACAAGGCTGAGAAAATACCCGCAAATCTCACACTAATACTAAGGCCCTGGAATGAATTTGATCGGGAGAGAGAGAGAGAGAGAGAGAGAGTGATCTGGGCACTGGGCCCAGGGTGAAGTGGTTTAGTCGGTCCAGGTCAGTAATGCTCAGCTCTTATAAGCGTGTAATGCTTAATATTCTCTGTCTCACTGACATACTATGGTTTCCTGGAAGGGCTGATGTCGACTTCAGAGCCAGTGATTAATATAATGTTATCATTCTGTCCAGCTGGGGCCTCTGACACACTTTAATAAAAATTGACATTATTTTTCAATGACCCTTTCAGTTTCTAAAACAGACGGAAACACGTGTATGCACACAAAGGCACGCAGAAAAAGAAAGGTGTCAGCTTATGTGTGTCTGAACAGTTTCCATCAGCATTGCATAGTTTTCCAGCTATGGTAATATGAAGCTGTGGCTGCTGCTGGCAGACTGCTATGTCCAGTCAAACTCTGTCAACAGAGTCCCTGCTGAGAGCTCAGCACAGAGCAGAGTTCACCAAGAACAGGACAGACAGAAGCTCACAACCAGAGTACAAACCACTTACAGCGATCATTTTCAAATAGGATTTGGAAAATGGATTTATATGATTTGAATAACTCAAATTACATGTGTGCAGCATTCTATATTCAAATCCTATGTGCTTCTCAAATAAATGAAGTAAGACACCTCATTTGAGTCCAGCCATTAGTTTTCCAAAACCATTCGGAAAAATAAGGTTTTAAATGTACTACTTCAACTGTTATTTAAGTCATCATAATCTTTGGTCTGTGTCAGTGTGGTTTTTTTCTGTGTGGGAAGGATGAACTGTTTTTCATCTAATGCAGCAATGTGACTGTTTTGCTCTTTTGAATTTAGATGGGAACAATGCGGTCTTGGTGCTCTGAAGGATCATGATGTCATGGCATGCATGATGTCAGCTGAACCAGGACATGTTGTAACCACAGTAAAGCACACTTGTGCCCTCTTGTAAATGGGACACTACATCAACACAACATTGGGTCATAAAAATCCTAATGTGAGCTGTATACTTTCAGGAAAAAAAAAAAAAGGTTAAAGACTAACAATGACTTTAATCATAATTACATTATTAATGAGCCTAATTACCTATTCTCTCTAAACTCTTATAATATATACTTATATATATATATAGTTAAGCATAAGAGACTTTTTTCTTTCAAAAAACATAAAAATATCCAACCACAACACACAATCAATGTGTATAAATATATATATATTAAATTGTTTTATATATATATATATATATATATATATATACACAATTAAAAATATAACAATTTAAAATAGCTGATTTCTATCGTAATATATTTTAAAATGTAATTTATTTCTGTGATGATGAAGCTGAATTTTCAGCAGTCATTCCTTCAGTTTTCAGGGTCACATGATCCTTCAGAAATCATTCTAAAATACAGATTTGCTGCTCAATAAACATTTCTTATTATTATCAATATTGAAAACAGTTGTGCTGTTTAATGTTTTTTTGAATTTGTGATACATTTTTTCAGGATTCTTTAAAGTAAAAAAAAAAGCATTTATTTAAAAATCTTTTATAAGCTTATAAATGTCTTTACTGTTGTTTTTTTAATTTAATGTGTATGAAAATATTTTAAAATATTAAAAAAATATATATTAAAACATATTCTTTTTTAAAACAGTAGTGTATGGACAGAGTTTAACACCATAGAGGACACATTAATTGTCTACAATCAGGAACCAATCAGGAAATGGCTAATGGCAGATTACTGCCCGAGACAGACCTTGCTATATAGGTGATTGCTTTACAGGCCTCTTGAAGCAAGTTTATTGCAGAACTGTCATATTATGTGCCAGTTAAGGTGCTTTGTTAAACACATGCAAGCCTTGTGTGTTTTACACCTCAGCTAGAAGCAGACACTTGTGATGTGTAGTCTATGCTTTAAACTGTGGAAATTTATTGGTTGCCTTTTACTGCTTTAGGGGGCACAAGGGGATGCCTGTTGTGCCTTTAAACATTCTTTAAACAGCAGCATAATTTCCTAAACTTTAATCACAAGGTTAAAAACAACAGTAAGATCTGTAAAACTAAACAACATTTGTGGTGAACAGAATCTGTTTTGAAGCCCCAATGACATGCATTAATTTCGAAAATCTAATCTTAAAATCTCAAGACACACAAAAATGTGCAGGATGCTTGTTCTGGCAGACATATTGTTCAGTCTGCTCCAACCACGGCATCCCTCAAGAGTGGTGTAAGCACAACAGCTCACTCTTCTCAAATGGCCTTAAATCTCTATTCCATGTGGCAGGAAGTGGAAAAAGTCTTTCCACTCAAGTTCTGGGGAGACATGCCTGCACACTACAAAAGTAACTGCTGTCCAGACCACACGCGCCACAGATTAATTCAAATAATGCACAAATATTAGCCTATATGAGTGCATTTCAACTTCATATAAAGCTATCCTTGTTGTCTAAATCAAAAACAAAACATTTCATTTTAGAAAATGAAACTGAAAGCATCAAGCAAATTTTATTTTTAATTTCATATCAACAGATATACTGGCTGAATTCACCTCACACTCAAGAGGTATGTAAATGAATCAAGGGCATAACTATAACAGCAAGCTGACAGTATTTCAGCTGCGTAACTGTACTGCAGTTTCATATAGAAAAAGTCTCCAGTTTTATAATACATTATAAACAATAGAAAGATTAGATATGTATATACTGTAGGTAAATAGAGACATGGCTAATACAAAGATTATGACAACGAGGACAAACAGATGATGAAGAACCCACCATTAAGGAAGAGATCCTCTTGCAGAGCCTGTCTCGCCTCAGAGGAAAAACACCTTTTCTTCAGCCAGTCAGGATCAAAATCACTACTGTGTTGATCAGGCCAAGTTATGGACACCTACAATGAGTTTCATAAAAACAGGTTTAAGGACTATTGTACAATGACTTGCATGTAAACTTGGCTGAAAAGACCAGACCAGCATAGCTGCTCACTAATACATTTACTGTGTGCTGGAGTCCCCACCAGACTTCATAATTGTCTAAACCAGCAATACTACAGCAGATATACAGTGTTTAGGTGCGGTCACATTAACAAAATGTAGATGAAATGTTACAGGCAAAAAAGGTCCACTGTCCATTGTTAATATTTGGCAATGTATGAACCACAGCACAGACAGAAGTCGCATTAAAACCAAGCAGCTTTCTGTTCGTCAATGCAGCAAATTTGTGAGACAAATTTGAACCTGATGCGAAATCTGCTTGGAGAAAACCTTCTCTTTCACACAAAATGAATGACTTGTTTATTTCCTATTTAAATCACTGGATTTTGCTTGCAAAATTTTGCAGAACAACGGTAAAAGTGACAGCATCTTTAGTCTCTGGATGTTTAATACAGAATCAGGTTTAAAGAAATAGTCCATTCAAAAATTAAAATTCTCATTTATTCACATTCATTTCGTTTCATACTTAAAGCTGCAGTCCATAACTTTTTTTTGGTTAAAATTATCCAAAATCAATCTGAGCAAGTACATAACCAGCCAGTGTTCAAAACTATCTCCTTACCTTAGTCCGATTCACAACAGTAAGTTTGTAATAATCTAATAAAAGGTGGGTTTCCGTGGGAAATTCGAGCATGCAGCTGTTGGTCTTTGCGTCATTACGTCACATCTGTAAACAGAAAGAACGAGTCCTAGCTAGTGGCTATATGGCATTTGAGGATACTGCTGGTGATAGATCATTTATAGCCTTTTCTCACAGCAATAATTAAACTTATCATTTTGATGGCGGACTGTAATCCAGAAAGGTCCAAATGACAATCATCAGTAACAACTGGAGATTCACCCGCAGTCAAAAGCAAGTGGCTACAGACATTGAAATCTACAGTTAATGCTAATACATACTAAATACACATAGCAATGATGATGTTGTTAACTTTAACAATTTGAGGACAAAGTATAATAATAATTTGCATGGTTTGACATGATCCTAGCTAAGCCATCGTTAGATTTAGTCACCACTGGTGATTTATTGTAATGCTTTTTTTCTCAGTTGGTCAGAACAAAAGTTAATTACTTGTTCAGATAACATTTTCCAGTGAAAATTCTTATTTTGGTCACACTTCCGAGACTATAATCTGTGATTCCGAAGTACAGTATCCACATGACAGCAAACGTTAGATTCATCCATGCTGAGAAGCATGCCGATGCACAACCATAATAATGATAATTCAGCAAATAACTGCAATTGCAGGTTTCAAACATAGATGGCAACAAAGAGGCAAAACTTACAGACTGCAGCATTAAAAGGCTGATTTATACCGTAGGCTAAGCGTCTGTTTTCATTTATACTTCTGCGTTGTTGTCTGCGTCGACGTGCATGCAGACCACTAGTAGGCAGTGTCCACGGTAATGTTGAGTATCAAGGCAAAAGCCGAAGAAGAAGAAGCAGCTTCTCATGTACGTTGTCAGAGAAGTTTACAAATAGAAGCGGCAGAGAAGCAGCAAATAGGTAACAACTTTTGTTGCAGTATGACTGCATGTGTCCCCTGAAACAGAACATTTTTTCATTCCTATGGAAGTTGAAAACGCTCGCTCTTCTCCTATTGCTCCGCGCCAGTTTTTTGACCCGATGAAAGGGGTTCTAGCAGACCAATCACAGTGCTTGCGGTTCGCGTAGAATTGATGCGTTGTTACATTTTTGAAGAGGTGCACGTCAGGCTACATCGTAGGCTACGAATGGTACAAACAGCCTACGCCGTAGCTACGGCATACACTTGACGCAGAAGTATAAATCAGCCTAAAGGACTATGTTCTTTGCTATACAATAAAAATGAATGGAGACGAGGCCTGTCAAGCTTCAAAAATGACATAAAAGCACCACAGTTGATAAGAAAATTAGCAGTGAATACAGAGCTTACAGAGCTTACAGAATGCAACAACTTTAGTCCCCATCTACTTTCATTTTATTCAAAAGAGCAGTGTGGACATTCTGCAAAACATCTTTTTACAAAACATTCGGCAGAACATCTTCATTCATAATGACATAATGATGACTAAATGATAACAAATTTCTATTTAGGATAAACTATCCCTTTAAGCTTTGCTTACCAAGACTAACCTTATTGTCCATCAGCTGTACTTGGTCCATTCCGGTGTGCACGTCCAGATCTGACAGCAGCAGTTTGCGTGCTTGAGCTGACTGCAGCGTGCAGAGAGGACATTGGCAGTTATCCCTCAGCCAGGTGAACGGATACAAACTACAACTCCCATCATCCCAAACAATCTGCAGTAGTCTCTCCTGATCCAGTGCCCGGGCCTGCCTCACTCCTGGACTCCCTCCAGTGAAGGGCAGAGGAGCTGCTGCCAGTGTCTGATTCCCAATATGAGGCGTCTTGACCAGTTGAGGACGACTGCCTGTCCCTTTCAGTGCCTGGAAAGCACCTCTGGACACCCAGCGAGTAAGATAGGACAACATTCTCATCTGTGAGTAGCTGCTGCTAGTCTGAGTAAAAAGAAAGTATGAAGTTATTGTGTTCATATAACATCGACAACCCTTTACATAACCTTTTACCCAATAATGATTCACCACATCGGAATGTACGGAGTATGACTGATATGAGCAGCACACAGGTGTGTCGAAGTAAACACACAGCACACAGCTATCACACAACTGCAAAATCATTAAGAATCATATTTTGTGTTATTGTTTTTTTTTTAATGAAACAAATCTTAACATAACAATGAACTATTATGACTTATTTTGAATTTTTTTTTTTTCTCATAAAGAATTCTCATTAAGGATGTACCTTCTTCAGCTGGTTACTGAATACCTGTAAAACTTTTGACATAATAAGGAGTTGCAAAGAAACTAAAATGGATTCTGCTGTATAGTCGTTAAACTGCTGATTACACTACCGTTAATGTTTTTGAAAGCAATCTCTGATGTTCACCAAGGCTGCATTCGATCAAAAATACAGTATTTTTGTGAAAAATAACTACAATTTAAAATAACTGCTTTCTTTTTTCACATATTTTAAAATGTAATTTATTCCTGTGATGGCAACGCTGAATTTTCAGCACTGAATCTTCTTCAGTGTCACATAATACATATAATATCACTGTAATATGCTGCTATTGTGCTCAAGAAGTATTTGTAATTATTATTATCAATGTTGAAACATTTGTGCTGTATAATATTTTATCTAATTATCTAATAGAAAGTTTTTAAAAAAACGCATTTATGTGAAACAGAATTTTTGTTGTAACATTATAAATGTCTTTACTGTCCCTTTTGACAATTTCAATGCATCCTTGTTAAATAAAAGTATTAATTTCTTTAAAATAAAAGTCTACCTGACCCCAAACATTTGAACGGTCATTAAATAGAAAATGAAATGTAAAGTTTCTCAAGCAAGTTTGCATTCTCTTCCTATTAGGCTTGTTCTCTGCAAAACTATCTTACAGAAGGTAGGTTGTTGTGCTGTTGGTCTGACAGCGAAAAGCTGAGTCAGCTCTTGATAAATGATTAATGCAAAGATGTCATCCAGATCTGAATTATCTGAATGACTGTCAGGGTGCTTATCTTTTGACAACACTAAATACAAACAGTATTACATCAAAGTAACCAAGATTAAAGCGAGCTAATCCAGGGCTAAGGTGACTTAATAACTTTAGCACTGCCACACTAATCAAACTAAAACTTACTGAACTCTGCACTTCAATTCTACTTGCACTAATAAGAAGAATTTGACTCTTCCATGTGTACCACTTCAAAGAAATACTCAAGGTGACCTGTGCTGCGTTTCATAACCCAAACAATAATATAAACAATAAATTGTTTTATGTAATTTTAGAAAGTCAAATTATTAATCCATTAATCCCAGATATTTAATTCTGTTTACAGCTGTGGTTTCTTGTGAGATTTATACACCTAAAATTATTATTTAATTCTAATGATGTATAGAAAAAAGGATGCACAGTCCTCTTACTACAAAGTAAGTATTTTTGGGCTTTACAAATGCCATTTTTTATATGTTATCTTTATAATATAACGCTTAACATTTTTCTCACACATTACAAATGGCATAGGCTAAATGAAAATAGGCCTAGCTTGTCTATTAGGCAGTAATGCAATAATTACATTTGTGGGTCCATGATATAAAATAAATATAATAAACAACATGTTCAGTGCATTCTAAACAGACCTGTGAACAATGGTTATGTAATATGGATGCACCTTAGCTCATGTGACCTACATGTCTCAGGGAACACCGAAGTAGGTGAAAGGTCACCACTCCATTCCCCCCGCAAACAAACACATTGGCTGCAACGTTACGACAGCACGTACACACACACATTGTAGTTGACATGTAACAGAAATCAAACCAACTTCAAAATTGATTGTCTTTATTTAGACTTGATAGCTAAATGTTTATCTGCCTTAGTTATTTCCGGGTATTTTTAGCACCCATCCTCTTTCTACCGCGCTTTAGTAAATGAACTTTGGACCAACTGACAAAAGGAGGTCTACCCAACAGGTATTTTTTCATTAAATATTACACGCTCCACTAGGAAGTCACAAGCATAACGCGTATAATAAACATAACGACGCTATCAATATTTCTTTCTTCAGGCAAGATACACGCGAACTTCCGTTTATTACATAGAATTCAGCCACTATATTCCATCTTCGTTATTTAAATTTGATGAGAAATAAGGAAAAAGAACATATGGCGCTTACCGTGAAGAAGTGGATAATGTAGCCGCTGTTATTTCAGCCTTATATAGTGCTGAGAAGCGTGAGAACTCGCTGTGCTGGAAGTGGGTGAAGGGTCACATGCACTATAGCGCTGCTGCTGCTGCTGCTGCACACACACACACACACACACCCTGTAATCATCATGATGTGTGCGCTGCACTGGATCTGACACTTAGCCAAAATTACGTGCAGCTTTGCTCGACAACTGTTCTTGTTTTTGTAACTGCATTTTATTGGAGCTGCCATGTGGATTAAACGAATATGTAAGCCTATGCAATATGCATTTGTAAATATTAAACTGCATTATATATCAGTATAAAGTAATGTTATTTGAAGACCACAATATTTGATTACACAATAATGGCAATATACAGTGGATATCAGATGTCCCCTGCTAAATCAACTATTTTTTATGTAAAAAAAAAAAAAGAAAAAGAAAAGAAAAATATATATATATAAATCATATCAGAACTTTTGCACCTTTAACGTAAAAATTACAACCTGCAATCCCACTGAAAACCAAAGTGACAATTCAGAGAAAAAGCTAACTGCATAACTTTTTATATCCACCATACATGTCACAGACAGACATGCTCCTTTGGCAGCTGTGATGCCTGAAGGTCTCTTTTTTTTTTTTCAGCCTATAAATTCCAAATTTTTTTAAGGAAGATTATTGGATCAGCACATCTTTAGCTTGAATGACTTGATTGCCAGTTAAGGGTACACAACAGACAAATTAACAATTTAGAGAATCTACAAATAGCTTTTTAAATTACAAATTCATTCACTTTCTAGTAAAATACTGAATACTATATATATATATATATATATATATATATATATATATATATATATACATATTAGTTTTTGGTTGTCACACACACACACAAATTGAAAGATCACCCATACAGCAACAGTTTCCAATCTCTGGCTGTCCCATTGTAAACAGCTGTTTTAACATTAGGTAGAGTGACACCTGCATGCCTACTGCTAATTTCTTAGTTGTTCTGCAACAAACTGTGCATTTTTAAATTCATTTATCACAGAGTAGTTTATGGCAAAATAAAATATTGAATTTCTGAATATTGTCTAATTCATCTCAATATAATCCTGTCATTTGACAAATTGCAAAATCAAAGTTTTAAGGACTTTGAATACTGTTGACATAAATGTTCGAATTATTTTAAAAAGCTTCAACGCTTTAAAATGAACTCAAAAACACCATAAATGTATCATAAATATGGTACACACAAATATAGATTTACAAAACAGACCAAAATTCATAATTTACTTACAATCTCCCTCCCTCCAGTAAACTGTTAACTGGATCATTGAATAGATCACCAGATCAGTCCAATTTGAGAATTAATCATTTTGTGAATCAGAAAGAACGATCCGTTCATAAATATTGCAAATTAAGTCACAGGTTTGGAACAAGTAAAGAGTAAATGATGACTGAATTTTAATTTCTCTGTGAACCATTCTTTCAATTCTTTTTTGACCTGTTTTTTTTTTTTTTTTTTTTAACAATGCAGTTCTCTAGCACACACAAACTACCTTGAAGATTTTTATTACAAAAAGGAATATACACAACATATATCTCAGGAATGGAACTACACATGGTAGAACGCTTTAAGTCCAATATTCCTGCCCGCAGTCATCTTGGTTTGTCTGGAATATGTCATCCCAGATGGTACTTTTCCCATTACTTCTCAGGGGATTACAAGAATACTTAATGCAACACACACAGTTTCATAAAATGAATACTGTTAAGCTTTTTCATAAATATAAACAATCACAGTTTAATATTTTAAAAGCTCATTATAAAATATATAGATTTCTTAGGGCACACAAAACATAACATGTACAAAGAAGAGCAAATGTGTTCCTCCGAATGTATCATAGGAAGCAATAATAATAAAATTTATGTTTTTAATATGTCCATGCCATATATCTTTTGGAGGATTGTCAAAGTGAATGTTTAAAAAACTATTCCAAGTAGGCCTACATGCTCTTATAATAATGTAAATACGAATATGACAGCTAACATTTGTACAATGAAAACTATATTCCGTCATTTAACCAACATGAATTTTCTGAAACATTCAAGTAATGCCAATGCAAATGAGCAAATGTTTCCACAAACACAGCCTACATCATTATCTGAGAAAATAGTGAGAGCACTGAACACCTAACACTGAATCTAACTCAGTTTTGTATGTCTCCTCTTAGAGGTAAAACCTCCATATTGGTTAGACTGAGATTCCAGTCGTATTACCATAAGCTGCATATGTCATTAAAGACTCAATGGCAATATTGCCAAGTTTAAAGCATTTAATGGCGGTTCATCATGTATGATTGCTGCTATTAAGTGAATACTGGCTTTCATTTATTGCACAAAGTAGCTGCATCATTTTTGCCAAGTAGCTAAAGAGAAATAAAATGCATTCCTTAAAAATGAACTAGTACTTATTTTTAGTTTCTAGTAAGTAATATATTTTACATCTAATAACTCTTTTCTGCTACTCACTATCGTGATAGTCACAAGAAACTAATCAGAATATTTTCCTACTTTTTCCAGTGAATTATATAGGGATCTGTGGTCCAGACATCAACTTTTCACTTCTGACTAGTACTGTATGAGTTCCATTTTGTGCTGGCATACCTACTTTAGCTTTAATAGTAACTATTCCTTTTGTACTTTTGTTCTTGTAACTATTGAAATATTCTAGTTTCATAGGTCAATAATTGAATACAACTAGGACCTATTTATTAGACCAGTGTGTGCTCTGTAACTAGTGAGGTTGTAAATAAGCTTATTACTTGTAACAACTGGGATAGATACTAGTGTCCAACAATAGGTATTTCCCGTGAATAAATACAGTACAGTAGAAGTAAATCAGGAGTATTTAGATAGTTACTATAAGAGACTTTTTAATAGGCTACTAGTAGCCTACCTATGGTTTCTAGGCAAACTGAAAAGATTACAGTTGATGAAATTAGCCATTTACTAAAAATAAGTACAAGTAACATACAGTATAGTTCATTTTAAGAAATGAATGTTAAAACGCTTTGCCATTGATATTTGCCTGCGTAGGCTACTGAAGGCAGAAAAACGGTCCTCTACACCTTCATATAGTCGTTCTTCAGGCGGCTTAACCGGGTCCCGTGACTCCGGATGATGAGTGACAACAGTTCGTGCTTATCCCTCAGTCCCAGCGAGATGTCCAGTGTCTCCTTCAACACGTCGCGCGTGTGCACGATCATGTTGAGGAAGTCGTCGCTGATCTTGTGCTCCTCTTTCAGCTCGTTTTCCTGGCTCTGTTTGAATTTCACCTCCAGCTCCAGCAGAGACTTTTCGGAGTTGGAAAACGCCTCGCTGATCTGGGTCGTCTCCCGTCTCAGGTATTTCCCATAGCTGTCCTCTCCGTCCAGGTCGAAAGAGATGCTCTTCCCGATGCCCTCGAGCACACGCGCCGCGTCTTCGATGTGCCGCTTGATGATGGTGAAATCGTCCCGGATCACCGAGTCCTGGTCTTCGTCAAGGGTGCATTTGCGATCGTCGGTCATTTTGAATAGCATCTGACATTTCTCGGGATCGTCGTTATCTTCGTAGTAGCCGTCTGGTACGAAATAATGATGAAAAGTGCCATTGGACATCTCCGGGTGAAGGGGTCCCGAAAAGAAAGCTCCTCCGAGACGCAGTGAGACCAGACAGGCTATCAGTATGAATAGAGAGGAAGCCATCATACCCACCTCTGCCTTATCACAGTCAATAGTACCTTCAGCTCTTCTCTTCAAACTTTACACAAGCCCTCCTGCTCCAGCCCCACGCATGTCCAGCGCGTGAAATGCCGAGCAATCCCGACAAGAAACAGCTAAATCACACAGAAACGACCTCAGTTTGGGATAGTAACTTTCCTATCCCCTTTCCTGTCTGTGTTTTTGGCAAAATCAACAGGCGTGCGCCACATAAACCCTCGCCGTGTCCTTCCTTGTGTCCGTTTCAACATCTGGACCGTTCAGACTCTGTTAGGTTTAGATAATAATACCCCCGGTCAGACTCTCAAATTACAAGCCCGTCACTCCTTCACTTAAAAGGCAGCACACATAACTGGCAGCACACATTACAGGGGCTGTCATTAAAGGAACTCGAGTTTGCACGAGCTTTTAAAGCTCCTGAAAGCTACAAAACACACTTTAGAATTAGACTGGACCAGGCTAAACTCATAAAAATCTAATAAAAATGACACAAGACATTTTATTATATTTATTAAACATTAAATGGATGAAGACAAAGATTATGGCATTAAAACAACGAAGAAAATGTTTTTTTTTTTTTTTTGGTTATAAATTATGGAGACTTTTATTACTACCTATGCAGACCGTTCTCTTTTTATTAAAAACAACTGGTTATAATAATCATTGCACAGTAATGGTCGAATAGTTTGTCCAGTTTTGTGAGAAAAATCAAGTGCAGCATTTAAACACTGCCACAAATATGCTGAAAATGGAATAAATAGAAATCTGATTCTTTGCACTGTAAAAAAAATCAATAAAATATTTGGTTTATTTATTTATTTGTTTATTTGCTGAGTTGAAACTCTGAAAACCCATTAAAGGGTTAATTCTGTCATTAAGTACTCACCCTCATGTCGTTCCAAACCCGTTCATCTTCAGAACACAAATAAGATATTTTTCATAAAATCCGATGTCTCAGTGAGGCCTTAATTGACAGCAAGATAATTAACACTTTCAAAAATAAAGGTACTTAAGATGTATTTAAAACAGTTCATGTGACTACAGTGGTTCAACCTTAATGTTATAAAGCGACGAGAATACTTTTTGTGCACCAAAAAAACGAAATAACGACTTTATTCAACAATATCTAGTGATGGACGATTTCAAAACACTGCTTCATGAAGTTTCAGAGCTTTATGAATCTTTTGTTTAAAATCAGTGGTTCGGAGCGCGTATCAAACTGCCAAAGTCACATGAACCATTTAAATTTCAAAACACTTATGACACAACGAAGCCTCGTTTACTGAAATCACGTGACTTTCACGCTCCGAACCACTGATTGGAGGCCTCACTGAGTCATCGGATTTTATTAAAAATATCTTAATTTGTGTTCCAAAGATGAACAAAGGCCTTACGGGTGTAGAACGACACAAGGGTGAGTAATTAATGACAGAATGTTCATTTTTGGGTGAACTGACCCTTTAAATTGAGAATCGAGAATAAATACATAGTTCACATCAACTCTAGATGGCACAGGCTGATGGGTCCTTAACACAAGCTGATGATAATTACAGCATTCACTACATGGCACAAGCTGACTGGTCAATGAGCTGCAGAAGTGACATGGACCACACATTCAAATGAGCTCACACATTCAAAAGGCTGGTTAGTTACATTCACTATAGCAGTTTGCAGCAAGCTTCAGAGTTCCTCTAAAACCCTCCACCTTCCCCAGCACCACCTGTATACATCTGCTATGGGTTATTGATATATGCTGTTGTGCAGCAGCACTATGTCTTACTCGCGGCGTATGTATTGGCAGTAGCAAGTTCCCGTACTTGCTCTACAGCAGCAGCAATTCAGCAGCAATGGAGCAGATCTATTCTGCCGAGACCAAATACATTAAAATTGTCATATCCATTACCATGCTAAAAATCATGATTGAAATAACATTATTATTGTGACAAATGGATGGAAACAAAGACTTTTGTGTATATAGGCTATATTTATTTGTATATACATTTACTGTGTGCTTTTATTGGTCACTTCTAGAAATGCTTATTTTTTTCAATTTTTTTGCAATGACACACTTGTGTTTAATGCTAAAAATAAATAAACAGCAATGTGGCAGAAAGTTATGCAAGAGTGGAAAGACAAAAATGGGTCCTTCCTCACTTGAGACACTGCAGATGGCCACCCTGCATGCTTCTCTCTTCAATTTGTCTTGGAGGTGTGTCTGACAGGCCTCTGAAAAGAGGGTGCTCTCTTTATACTGGAGGTCTTCATTCTCAGAGACAGGTCTCCCAGCTCCATATGCCGATTACCTAAAGAGGATGTCTGAGTGATGACGAAAGGTCGTGACAGAGCGTGAGACTGAGCTGTTCTGCTTCGGCATCAGGATGTGCTACTCGTTCTCTTTCCTGCGCGGGCCCCTGTAGAGATAGGGTGAACAGCAGTGAGCTCACACTTATATACTCTGTCCGCTTTCATAAAGCCCAAGGCATTAATGAACCACACATTCCATGAAAAATAAAAGACAAACATTTTGTGGAAAAAATGGTGATGTCATGTATGATGTATGAAGACAGATTTTTTAAAACCTGGATCACAGCAGAGCGTCGGCCATGGAAAGCCTTGTTTGCTTGGCCTTGTTGGATTTACAACCGTCTTTCATCATTTTTACAGACACTGTACAGACACTGCCAGCATGTTTTTATTTCACCATATGGCTCTTGAGCAAACACATATACCCACACACTAACAGACACATGAGCATTCCACCCCACACAAGACAAAACTTTCAAGACGCTCACATGTGTTATTTGCAACGTTACATCCCTGGCAAATAGTCATCCAGTCTGGTATTTGTCTGTGAATATGAGGTAATAAGGGAATACCGCACTGATGTATCTTCATTATGGCACAGATGTGTGCCCTACCATCTCACTGATGCCAAGAAGCGAAGTTCCTGTAGAATAATAGCTCTCCCTCAAACCCCAGTAAAAAAACAAAACACCGCAGATGCAGAACAGAACATGAGCTGGAGTGGAGAAAAGCAGGGAGAAAATCAGAGTATGTGTGTGAGAGAGAAAGAAAAGGAGTCTTGTTTTCCACTACACTGGAAGTTGTTCCACTAGAATCTATTCTTTATAGAGTGCTCTAATTTTATGGTCTTCAGTACCTCTTTTCAGACGCCCTATACCCCTTTGAACCTGGTTCCCCCAATGTTCCTCCTACAGATATCCACTACAAGGGGGCCGTCTCTCTCTCTCTCTCTCTCTCTCTCTCTCTCTCTCCATGTCTCTTAAACCCCAGTGGATGGAACAGTGCCAGCTCCTGAAGAACTTCCCCCACTGTTGCCCTGCTAATGATCTTAATAACAGGGGCCTATAAGTATTGTTAGCTTCCTGGTTTTTTTTTTTTTTTATGTTTTAACTTAATATCAGGTTAACCTCACATAAAATGATCATATTGCCCAAATGTGGCTTAGAATTATATTGTGAGTTGCACACCTCCGCCAGACTTTTCACTGAGAGAATACTTCATAAATACTCCTGAAGTCATCATGTCACCCTTGGGCGGGCCTCTTTAGTAAATGATGGCTGCACACAGTTCCTTTGTGGTTAGACTGAATTCGTGCCATCAGCCTGGCAAGGATAAAATGGGCACCGACTTAAATGCTATGAACCTTGCATGAACTGGAACTCTGGGCCAGTTCTAATCTTTTGAAGGGAAGAATGATGGGAGAACAGTTGTTTCATCATTAATCCATGGTATTTTCCACAGGCCAGTAAGACTCAATTACTGAAGCTTTTAAGCAAGACGCTCATAAAAGATACAGATGCTGGAGGAACACGGCCAGTGGGGCCATGAAACAGAATACACCAACATCATGTTCTACAGAACCTATTAGAAGACCTCAGAGAGGACAGGCACACACAAAAAGTAGCATACAAAAAAAGCAACATATTAAAGTAATAGTTCACCTAAAAATGATTTTTTACTCACCCTCCTCATGTCATTCCAAACCAGACTTTCATTCTCAAATGGAGAAATTCTAAAGACATTCTGTTACAATTCTGACACAAAAGTAGCAAAACATTTCTTAAAAGTAGTTCATATTACTTCTGAAGTGTTCTGAAATCATACAATAGCTATCTTTGTGTGTGGAACAGACTGCATTTTAATTTCCCTTCAGTCAGCTATGAATTACTGTGACTGGTTAATGAGTCAGTGAGTTGAACTCATGAATGAAACTTTCACACAACACAGTATTATGGCTTTATAAGACTTGGAATACAGCACATACTGTATGGAGTACTTTTATAATAATATTTTGAACTTTGGAAAAGATGTTCATCTACATGCAGTCACTAGGGTGGAAACCCCATTAATGAGGGCCAGATGATAATATGGGAAGCCATAGAATGTTAAAAAGCTATCACTGTCCCAATCTGAAGCCCTAAGTTGAATGTAACAATCAACAGGTGCACTCGAAATACAACTGATTAGGTTAAAGCATGAAGACTTACAAATCTCTTGTGGTTACAAGCTGCCTGATGCGTCAAAAGGCTAATGAAGACTTTGGTCCCTTTGAGTTTTTCCTTTATCACACACATATGTTTCAGGAAATCAGTCCAATGGTGACCTAACACTAGCCTCTCTGATAGTTGCTCTACTGCCCAGTTCTGTAAACCTCTGGATTTACAAGTCCATTAACTTAAAAAAGCTTCATGACGCAATTCTAGGAGGCGCGTTGATCCCTGGAAGAAAGCATAATTACATAGCCTTGCATTCAAATGAATCAGTACAAACTAAATAATCCACTCAGAGACTAAAAACAAACCAGATTCATTTGTAAATAACAATGTTGTAACTAAGACAACGACCCAGGGACAAGTATAAAAAGCATAAAATGAGCTATGTCTATAGAACTACTGAATCATGCTCAGCAAAATGTATATATTTATATCTATAACCTGCAATTATAGATATAGATCTACCTCACCATGCATGTAAAGGTCCACAGCAATCAGAGGCAGAGGGAGGGATGGAACATGGTAGGCCTAAATCTCCACAGGGAGAATCGAAGGAATTGGAGTTGTTTGTTGAAGAAGTGCTGAAGAGATTTTTCCAGCTGTTTTGTGGTTAACTGCTCCCCTCACAACCCCTTTATTCATACATTTTCCATATGAAAATATTCTGAGATGAATGTACATACACGCACATTACAGTCCTGCATTTAGCCTCTTTCCTCAAGAAACAGAGAATCTGAACTCTAATTGGCCCAATATTTACCCAGGTATGGTCATCTGGGTTAGGTGTTAAATGTGCTCAGTGTATGCAAAAGTATGTGAAAGGTCAGATCAGAATTTAAATCAGTCCAATAATCAGTGCCAGCTGTACTATAAGCACCTCTTTATGTGTAGGGCTGCCTCATCTTCTACTCGTCAGTCTTTCCTGGCATATCTTCAGAATGACACTCTTCTTCTGTTGTCTAGTCAGGGTATCCACATAGCACAAAACAACCCTACACAGCAGGGGGCATTCTGTCTTGCATTACTAAGAGTCTGAGTGCATCAGTCTCCATTTAAGCTATGCCAAAATGATTATGCTATGATTATTCCCCACTGATCCCAAATGGTAACAAACCTCTGCAGTGAGCAAGAAAGGCCAAACAAGAAAGGGATAAACAATAAAATAAAGAAATAAACAAATGCCCCCTTTTCCCTGATGTGTAATTTGGTAAATTCCCAAAGTGCTAGTACATATTAGTGAGATCAGAGGATGTTTATGTTTAGAAAAAAACACTGACTCTAATGAGCTACACATGTGGATTTAGAGGAATGGCTCTTTGCTGGCTCTTTTTTAACCCCCATTCATTAATCCATGATGATTTATCGGGTTGCTTGTAAGAAGTCATTGAAACTTCCAAAACACATGTATATGGCCCCCCTTGTTTGCTCCTCTCTGCTTGAAATGTTATTCAGAGCATTTGAGACAAAATTAGGCCTACTATAAACCCTGAACTGTGAACAGTAGTATGGTTGTGGTGTTGAACCTTTGGTCATCTAAAGGTATTTGGACATAGTCGAGCCTGCTCTAAAGTGGCTCTACCATTGGAGAAAGCATAATGGCTAATCACACGTGCCTTGATAACTAGAGATGCACGGTATCTGCCCGATACCAAGCTCATGTACTTGTACTCGTAAAAATACCCCTGATACCAAAGACCGATACCTCACATGACATAACTGACAGAATTGTCTGTGCACAGAGACTCCGGCGGCAGCAGCAGAAACAATGTCAGCCTCAAGGGAGTGGAAATACTTTAAATTAATGATGACAACCCACACATTGCGAACTGCATGCTTTCAATCACAATTTGTTATCGATTAGTGAAGGCGGGATAGGCGGAATTGCACTGAATGACACAAACCAGAAGCGCTCTCTCTCGGGCGCTCTCCCTCTCTCTTTCTTGCGCGCGATCCCAGTTCTCTCAGACAGCTCCTTGCGCCTGAATGGTCAAATGCACACATCGTTGTCAAAATGTCCATCGTGTGGAGTATCTCACATAAATACAGTCGGTTATGGCTTAAGTGGACGTAAACATTTGGGTGAAAATAGGATATCCATGTATCCATGGATTCAGTCTTAAAGGAACCGTAGCTTATATTTGTCATTAATGTTAATAAAACAACAAAATATGTTAAATAAATGTATACATGGTAAATAAACCTACTGTATCTAAAAAACAAGTTTATTTAAACAAAACAGCCTCTGGTCTCCTTCCCTGCATACCACAGCTTTATGCTTTTTTGCTAATCTTTAACCAAAAACGTTAACCTGTCTGTTCTCTTCATGATGTGTGTCTCGTGGAGGGTTTTTTTCTTTTTAATGTCAGTGTAGTTCTTCCCCTCAGGTGATGGATGCATTACTAGTATTGCACCTTAGGTTATTCTGGCTTTTATATATATATATATATATATACACACACATACACATACATCATTTCTTTCTTTTCTTTTTTTTTTTTTTTTTTTAAAGCTTCCCTGTAAATACTTCAGTGTTTGTGTAGGATTAAAGTAAGTAGTAGTGCAGGTTTTTGAGTTATTAATCAATGAGGAGCACAGTAGGAGTAGCAGCCAAAGACTGCAGTCATCTGTACACAGACTCTGCAGGCACACACTGGAGGATTTAGTATGTATACTGCTCTGTCATAATGAGTGGAAAAAATGAGTGCTCAAGGACAGTCTGGTAAAAGACTGAGATTTGCCCTGTTCCCTGTTGGTCAGCCTAAAGCGTGCCATCTCAAAAAAATTAGAAAATAAGCAATAAGCGTAAAACTGACAGAAAGAAGAGAGAGAAAAATGAGAGAGACAGAGCAACAGCTACCAACACAAATATGGATGAGACTATAAATGATGATCTGTCTGGCAAGAAGGACATTTTCCATGTTTTTGCACACAAGAGGGCCCTCTGTGCTCAATTCATCACCCTGGACTATTTAAAAAAAAAAAAAAAAAAAAGCAACTCATAGCAAAAGCCTTTTTAAACTATTAAATAATTATACATTTGTGCTAAAACACAGTGCAGTGCTTCCAGGTTCTACGTCAGAACTAGGGTAACCACAATCAAACAAACCAAATGTGGGATGATTACTAAGTTTGGGTGGGACTTGTTACCAACGCTAAAACATAACCTGAAACTGTTATATAATGTCTAACTTAATAAAAACATTTGTATTCTGCCTTTCAGCTGATAAAATACTTTTTATTTAGTCCCTTCCAGAAAACACCATTACATCACAACGTAACATAACATGTCTTTATTTTACATGTCATTTAAATTCAACATCAAGGTCCAAAGGCAGCAGGCATCATGCAAATAACTTTTTTTGTAACAATTCTGACCAAAATCCAACAAAATAAATAATGAACAAATAAAATAACATGAAATTAGTTCCATTGACAGTCTTGTATATATTAAGAATATTAAACCAAATACCTTTCATATTTTTAGAAAGGATGTGAATTAAAACAACCACAACAGGCAACAAGTTGATTCTGTTGTTCCCTTTTCTTGCGTGATTCGCATGTGCTGTGATGCCTAACGTCGTATTCTCCTCCATGTGAAATAGAAAAACTGCTTTTACATAGACTGCAAAACACTCTTTCGGTATCCCCTTCTATCGGCCCTTACCCAGGTGTCCTAGCCCAGTCTTTACTGAAAGAAGATTCTTTTTTGTTACCATTTTACTGAATTATACACTCGTTTTCTGATGGGAAACACATGGAACAAATCACCACTCCACATTTTGATTGATAGTCGTCACAACCTACTAGTGACCTTGTTTACTCCTTTCTTTTCAACTGTTGGATAGGATTTAAAAATGGCTGTTGTATTTGTGTAAGGCAGGATGTTACTTCTGCAAAACTAATAAATAAAATGCTTTCTTAAAAAGGCAAAAGAATGCATGCACGTTCTCAATATAATAATTAAAAACCAACCGACTGATGAAAATGCAGGACATTTTCTCAATATGCGGTGTGCGGGACAAAGGGTGAAACTGCGGTGCGATACAACGCTAAGCGGCACGGGTGGTCACCCTAGTCAGAACACTGGATCATTATTGGCTGGCTTCTGCATCAGCATCAAACTGTTACGAGTGTTGGTTGCAGCAGAGACTGAGCATTCACGGACTTCTACAGGTGTGGGGAGAGGAGCGGATGGGTACGGAGGTCTCCATGGCGGGTCAGGGGCCTCGGGCACCCACTGGTATATGGCCCCCCCAAAAATTTCTTTGGGGGAAATCCGTGGTGGTGGCGAAGGGCTCGTGGAATGGAGCGGGCCCGCTCGCCGGGGACTGGAGAACTGGCGCGGGCCCTTAGAGAACTGGCGCTTGCTCGTGGAGAATTGGAGCAACTGGTTCCGCCCAAAAGTCAATGAGCCAATCGTCCTCTCTTGGTGAGGGCTCAGGTTTGACGGCAAGCTTCAGTGGAGGCTCTGGCACGGCAGTGGCCATTTTCTTAGGCCGTCTGGGCCTAGCGGTGGCCCTCCTTTTGGGCAGTTTGGGCTTTGGGTCAGGCAGGACCACATGGGAATACCCACTGGGATATGTGGAGGAGACTGGCAGTTGGTGAACTGGCCAGGCCGCCCGTATCTCTGAGGGGGCCGGACGAGGGAGATACGATTCTTTTTGAACCTCTTCAATTTCGAACTCGGAACCATTTAGAAAGAGAATCAGATTAATAGACGACTAGGGAAAACAAACATGCAGGTCCAATATAACGGATCGTATCCTCGTCCAGACCCATCAGAAAACAGGTGTTAAGTATAGCATCTGGCCAGTTTACCTTGCAAGAAAGCTCAGCAAATTCCTCCACGTACCTCTCCAACGGGCGACCGTCCTACCTGAGGGTCCACAGACGGTCCCCTGCTGAGACCTTGGATCTGCGGGTCTTTGGAGACACGGGAACCAGGAATATACCCATCTTTCTTTGTAGAAGTCCAGTTGGTTGGGTCTGTTCTTCTGTTACGGGTGTCGGTTGCAGCAGAGATGAAGCATTCACGGACTTCTACAAAATAGGGTATTTAATAAACAGAGAAAATAACATAACCAATACACACTAACTAACAAAAAGAACAGACAAGGAGTGCTGGGAGTGAGTCCATTATAAAGGGAGTGCTGATGATGAAGTCCAGGTGCAGGTGATCAGTGATGATGGGGAGATGTTGAGGAAGTGAGTGCAGGTGTGGAAACAAGGAGGATGATGGGAAATGGAGTCCAGGACAGGGGGGAACTGTGACACATACGCATGCGTCGTACTGCTCACATTTACAGCATCGCCCAATACTGCTTTCTAGTTTGTGTTAATTTGTTGCCATGGTGAATTATTGTTTCATTGATTAGTTCACACCTGTTTCATATCTTGTGTATACAGCCTTCTGTTTTCTGTTTTCATCTTAGTCATAACATGAAAGTCAATTCTTAAATTATGAATTTTGCCCCATTCCAACATGATATTTTATACCCTGTTTGATATCTTGATGAGATTTTTAGACCTATTTAGTATAAATAACTGGAATTTAATAGTGATTAAGTCAGTCTCCAAAGAGTGATCATGCATGTGCAATTTTAAATCTTTTATTCAAACCTGGCCACATTTGTAAAAATGACTTCAGAAGTATTGTTGTAACAATTTATCCCATTATCTTTTTATATTACACATATTATAAACATGATACACAAAATCATTATATTAATCAATTAAATTTTTCAGCCCCGACAAAGCGTTGCAAAATGTTTTTTAAACGGAAACGGTGGTCCATTGAACACTCTGTTCTGATGATGCATGAATTGCAACTATGGCAGCTGAGAAGGCCATTCTTTGTGTTCTTTTTGAAGAATTCAGAAATCGGAGCCTGATGAAATCGGTATAAATACGTGTTCAATACTGCAAAATACGCTCGATGTTACAGTCACTGCCCTTGTCCAGAATAAAAGAGAACATCCCAATCAAGTAAAGGGATTTATGGAAACTTCTAATTATTGTGATCCAACATTTGCCTCGCATTTCAGGATGAAAAGACAAACATTTCAGATGAAGGATAATCCCCTTCTTACCTCCGAGACTGTGTTATGATCTATATGACCTTATTATTTTTATTGTGAGTATTAGGCTTATCATTATTGCTGATCATTGTTGTTGTGCTATGATATTGTAATATTTACCATTATAATCAGAGGAGAATAGCAAAGTTTATGAAAGTGTCACTTCACAATACAATAGCAAAATATATAAATATGTATAGTACTTTTATGTTACATTCATACCCATTGTGCGAGCTATCTTATTAATACCACGTGGTTTATATACATGTTGATGCTGATTGGGCTGACATTTTTGACACACCCACCAAACAAGAGAAAACGTTTCTCAAACCCCGTTGCACACCGTTTCCAGGAAACATGTCGTTCGATGATTTTACATTTTAAAGCAAAACCGGTGACAAATAAGAGAATAGGCTACCAATAGCCCACACGCCCTGACCATATTTTTTGTGTGTACAATAAAAACCTTGCACTGCTGAAAAAAAACCCCACATCTTTGCCTTTATTTTGTATGCAACGATGTATTTAATAGTAGTAATAATAATAATAATATTACTAAAACACATGTATAAAACAAATGGCTGCACAGGGTCATTAATGGGAAACACTGAATGAATGTTTAGCTGAAAAATGTGCTAAAGTTGTCATATCATTTGTTATATCATAAAAACCCTTCAACCGGAACGAACGAGAATCTTGAGGCTGCCTCTGCTCTGAGTGAGTGACAGGAGGGGTGGCTGTGCACAGCTGCGGTGTGCGTGAACTCGCTGTCGGAGAGAAGAGAGAGAAAGCGCTGCTGGTATCCCGTGTATAGGCCTACTGCAGAAAAGCGATATTGAACTGTTTAACATATTTTAATAGAGAGATTAGAAAAATGATATTTTGACAGCACTGTTAAGAAACCTCAAACCTGAAAGATTCGGGGCTTTTGGAAAAACATTCGGAGCTCCAGCCCCCTTAGCCCACCCCTAGCGCCGCCCCTGCGGCCCACATATTTTATTAACAGGTAAACAATGAAACATGAGTTTGCCATTAAACATTTTATTAGCACTTTGTACAAGTAATGCAAACATTCGACAGCAAATCATCTCGTTAAAAAACTAAAAAGAAGGGGGAAAACGGTCGGGCTTTAAAATGTAAAATCAGTTGTTTGCGTTCGGGTTTGGAGAAATTTTCATTATTTCAACATAAAAATGAGTCTGACTATAATTTATTGGACTGTGCCTACAACATAACTGAATACAGTTAATTTGTACTTAATTGTAATTGAAATAGTGAATTAGATCATGGAATATGACCATTTAAAAAAAAAAAAAATTATTCCTCACCTGCAGGCATATTAATAAAGGGGCTCACACATAGCTAAGTTTCAAATTGTTCATTCAGCTTGTTCTGGTTCTCAAAACCCCCAATAGCTTGTTCTCTATTGTTGCATCTTCATGGATGAGACATCCAGATAACTACATACTGTAGTGTAGTTCAAAGATGATTAAACCTTTATTGAATTTTATGTATAATCAATGAACTCTTCAACAATTCTGAGTTTGTCTGTTTCAGAAACTAACCGAAAAAGTAAACACTAAATGTTTAACTTTCTATATTGTAAAAATAAAACATTGCAACAGTTCTATCATACCTAAATTAAACTCAGTACAAAGAAGAAGAAAAAATTGTTAATTTGCAAGAATGTGAATAAGGGCGGAAGTCAACAGCACATAAATGCCAGAATGTAAATTTAATTATTTTATGCATTTAAATGTAATACATTTTTGTTTGTACTTTATAAATAACTTAGCATCTTCTAGTACAAATGCACAGTTCTCACATTTATTTATGCATTAAAAATTACATATCAGCATTGTGCCTTATATTGTGATCTCACATAGCAGAATATTTTAGTCCAGTGACGCATAGCTATATATAACAAATACATACATGCATGCATGCATAGTTTTAACGCAGCTTTAATCGCCTTTTTGGTTATTCCATGACTTAATTGACGACAGAACTACGACGTTGCATACTCGTAGTTTCTTTTCCGCTTTATTAGTAAGCCTAATACACAGTGCGCCGTATTTGCGCGTGATTGAAAAGTGCGCGCCGCGAGCACAGTATACCGGCTGACACGACAGGATAGTAGGCTACGTTTTAGTTTTACTGACATAGATCTGACCGCAGATAACTAATAAGGACAACGCGTTTTTCTCAGCATCTGACAGAGTGTCACCGGCTTTCACACACGTCTTTCAAAATAAAAGTGGCATCATAAAAAAAGGATTTTACGTTTGGTGCTGTCGTTTCTTTGTCTGCACACATTGCGACCCACTCAAAACGGTCTTGCAACCCACCAGTTTAGAAACACTGACGTAAGCTATAATGTTCGCCGTTGACTGTTGTTCTACTGAAGCTCATTCGGCACCTGTATCCTTTCCGCGCGCGTTTGACTTGCGCCTGGCGCTGAGGCGAAGTTGGAGTGCGCGTCTGAAAAGTCTCCCGTCGTCAAATGAATGAAGCGCTAAATGTAGAACAGCTTTATTTAGCCTGAAGCACCCTGAGGTACCGTCACCATGCCTTCGTTTGTAAACAATAACTTGATCTTTTCTGTGTCTTAAGTTCAATAAAACATTAGCCAATAGAACCTAACTAAAATACTAAACAGAAAATAAGATACCATTAGAGTTAGCACTTAATATTTATGTATACGCCAAATCATTCACAAAAATTCAAGGAATGCGCATGCTCAGGCTAGTTCAAAGTGTCTACCAATAAGATTTGCTGTATTACTAACCAATGAAATTGGGGTGGGCGGGGCGACACGTGTCCACCCCGCCCCATCGTCCAGACTGCACTCTGGGGTACTACGGTTTCGGAGAGGTTTTTTTCGAGTATGGCCTTTTATCATGTAATAAAGGGCGGAATTCCTTGTATAAGCACTTCTCCCTGATAAGCGTGCACACACATCACCCAGAGCAAGAGCAAGCCCATCAACACGCTTCGTTCGGGTTACGGAAGCCGAGAGATTTTTCAACCGTAATGTATAAAGGATGTGAACCCTAACCCACAATGATAATAAAGGATTGCTGTAGTATCAGTATTCATTGTATCAGTATTCATTGGTTTTGCCAGGAAAACTAATTTGTTATATTGAAAAGATTCCTAAAAGATAAACATTGTGTACATTTTATGTAGCAGGAGCTTTGAAGTATGGTCTGTGATGAAATGCGTGGGCTAATTCTGAAAAGTGTTGTAACAGATAGTATAAATCATTTCGACATCATGACACATTAAAAATATTTTGTGCTACTTCACACAGAATATATCAGAGCTTATGCTTTAAGCAGAGTTTTGGTAAAAGGCCATTTAATGTATCGCACCTTTAAGAGGGTTATACGTTTTGAGTCATTTTGGATCCAGTCAAGGATCTCCTGCTGACCAGAACAGTGATGTCAGCATTACAAAGTGTTTAAAAGAGGCAGTTATGAAATAATGAAAGTCCATTTTAACTGGCATAGGCACACAGAACCGTTGGTCTTTCCAACGCCCGTTAAACACCATCATACATAAAAGCAGTATAAAGGCTAGAGAAGGAGAGTCAGAGAACACATGCATAAACACGCTTCAGTTTTCATTATAACAGAGTGCTGCAGCACACTCCTAAGGTGTGCAAAATATTTAACTAGTGGAAATACTTAAAGCAGGGGTCCCAAACTCAAATTGGCTAGGGGCCGTTGCTGTGATTCACACCTCATATGAGGGCCATTTTAACATTCAAGCATTGGGAACTATATGTAGATTTTAGCTTGATAAAAAGAGAAGGCACATTTTTTTAAGAGAAGGCAGACTAGGATATGTTGCGACTGATGTCACTGCCATTACACGATAGGCTGAGGTGACGTGATTAAGTTAGCCGTTACGTTTTCAACAATGGTAAGTGATACAGACCCTCTCATCTCCCTATAATATACAATTTATGTTTGTACACTCTTCTGTTTCTTGCCAGACACCTGGCAGCGCTCCTGCTCACACAGCTGAGCCACATTTGTCCAAGATGCCGTTTGAGTATCGGTAATGTTTATTGGTAACATCGGATGCATTTCGGTGGTTTAAATCGACGCTCGCGACTTGCGCGAGTGCTTTTACTGTAATTTAGGCAAGCACACTCCTAATAGAAGCGACGCAGCTCGTTTTTCCAGGCGACATCTCAACTTTTCAGAATGCCGCAAGCGCACCGCAGGTCACGTGACAAGGACCAACTGATGAGCTTCGGCCTTTCCATAACAACACCGAAAGCTCAGCCAAACAGCTGATCATAGCTGTACAGGGTGGGTTTTATTTCTCATCTCCATATAAATATATCTAGTAGTAGAGCTAATGCAAGGACTAGAAATCAAGTTTTCTTTTGCTGAAACTTCCTCGTCATTGTGGAGAGCGTGGCTCATGGTTGCATAGCAACGACAGACGCCAAGGGAGCTAAAGTGCTTTGGAAAGAAGGAGAAAGTGGCGCGGCCTCTTATGTGACGCGATATGTGAATGGCCCCTTAGAACGGCGACTTTTTCTTTGCATATCAGACAGGTAGCAACTAGAGAATAATAATAATAATTTAGCGGGCCAGATTATGTTTTATTTTTGAGATCAGTTGCGGGCCGGGGGGATGGGGAGGGGGGCGTAAATGCAGTTTAAGACCACTGGCTTAGAGCATCTAGGTCCTTATTTAACACAGGGAGGAGGATCATGCATGCTTTCCATATGCAGTAAGTGTTGGGAGCACTGAAGCAGTTGGAATAGACCCACGCTAGGCCAACAGTGGACCTACACTGGGCTTTCTCTGGTGCAGTAATGGTTTGAGCGTGCTCAACAGGAATAGCTGCGGTAGTGTTAAACCTCCGTCCATCTGCCAGGAACGCTGCCGCAGAAGCAGTTCTGTCTCACTACGTCTGAGATCTATAAATGCCCTTATTGTGCCCAAGACACTGCCAGAGTCAGGCAAATCACGCCACACCATGTCCTACCACACTGTGACTGAAAATAGCCATATTCCCAGCATAGGAAGCTGATGAAAAAGGGCAAACATTTACACAATGTTAGTCTAGGGCTAGTCGATTAAGTTCTCAGGATCTAAGTTCTTAGGTCTAGTGTCTTGTGGAATGAACAGCTTTAGATGTCAATGTGAGATTGTTGCAGAAAAAAAAAAAAAAAAGACAGAAAAATAAATGTCATATTAAGTTTGATGGATGGTTGATAGGTAGGTAGTGCTGAACTCTTTATAATTAAACTCCACATTCCTCCCAAAAGGATTGAGAGGGAAAGTGCCAAGGCCATACTGCTTTTAAAAATATCTGTCACATTTGATAAAATACAGCTGACATTGAGTTTGTTTTCATTTTAATTTATAGCCCTGTGTTTTTGACACTGTATTTAATTTTAAAAAACACTTCAAGGTGCTTTGCTAGCATATTACCACAAATGACATTGCTAGCAAATTTATAATGAATTATATTGTCTATGCTAAAAATAAATACATAAAGCTACCACTGGACTCTCTGGTCAATAACAAACTTTAGGCTACAGAAATATTTCATAGGCTATTTATTGAGAACAGTTATAAAAGTAACTATGTGACAGAAACTCTTAAAACAGATGGTTTTGAGTCTTGTGCCTATTGCCATAAACTAAAAATAAAATTCCCTCAGGGATCAGACTTGTCACTATTGTATTTTATAGTTTGTAGGAACAATCCATGATTGTTGGAGCAGAATAAGTGTTTTTGTTAGAGCATTGCTATAAAAGCCAACAACAATTTTTGCACTTCCAAACCATTTGTTCAAACAGTGCAAAAGTGCTGACTGAAAAGAGCTGACAGATCTATAGATAATATATAAGTTCAATATATGAATCTATATAGTGGAGTATAAAATCAGTAGTATACTGTAGTCTAACTATGTATCACATCTTACTAATGACATTTGCATTGTCCTCATATTCTGCACTAAAAGTTTGCGATTCAGGACAGTGAGACAGAATGATGGATGAAGGGTTGAATGAAATAAAAATGAAAAAAGATTTTCCAGCCCAGCACATAAAACCCATTGTGAATTACAAAATCTGCGAGTATTCCAATTCTCCAGATGCATCTTTTTATGAATATGCTCATATACATCTGTGTGTGTGTGTTGTAAGCACTATGATATATCACCATCATTTAAACTGTTTAAATAATCCATCATTTTAAATAATTGTCATAGATTAGTGTAATATCAAGTTCTATGTTACTTTATGGTTTGCGTGTGTGGATTCTGTATGGATTCTGTAATTGATAGAATCCAGCTGAAAACAAAAAATGTGTCCAAGTGACCTAGTTTTTGAGATTTTTTTATGGATAAAGGGTTAGATCGCCAGTCAAAAAATCTCCAAAAAAGAATGTTTTATCTCACATTCCCTACATCTAAGATGCAGTCGATCTTCAAGTTTTCTTCTTCAAGTTTTTTTTTTTAACAGGCCACTTTCTGGCCTCCTCAGGGCATCAATCAGCAGTGAAACATCAGTGAAGCAGGATGCTGAGCTCATGTCTGAGGAAAGTCTCTCTCTTATTATCTCTCTCTGTCTTTCCTCCAAATCTGGAAGCATTTTAGGGCTGGATTCTCACTTTCCCTCACTTTTCTTTGCCCATTTCTGTTCTCTCTCTCTCTCTCTCTCTCTCTCTGTGCCGGCCTGCAGTCACATGTGCCCAGGAGGTGAACGATTCTCATTGTCAGCGGGAATAGAGTAGCTCTAAGCCCTGATCTTATTCTGAGTCACTCACCAGATGCCCTTAAGTGTTTGCACAATTTGTTTTGTTCTAGCAAAGACTGTTCTAAAACCATCTCCATGTGTTCACCATAACTAAAGTTAATATTGCTGCCAGAACTGCAAATCAAAAGTTGTTGTTGAATTATTTGTACCTGGTGGTGGTTATGTAGGTCAGTGCTGTATCTATTCAATTTAACTGTAAAAAAAAAAAAAAAAAAAAACCTTCAGTAGTTCATTAACCCAAATGCACAAGCAATAATATCAGAAGAAATTATCTGATCTCTAAATATCTGTGATGTTCTTTGATGCACAAAATTTCTACAGGGAAAAAAACTCTTACTTTGTACCAGATACTTTATTGCTATTAATCATTATAATCCTCTATCTAAGATGATCTTTGACTGGGAAGTTAAGCTCCACTCCCACATTTTTCCAGGGTTTATGTAATAGTGTGATAAACGGAAAAGCAGCTGCTGAAAAGGTTGAAAAAAGTGGGGAGAAAAAAAAACCTGTACGAGAGAGAGGGGAGAGGAGGAGAAGGAAAAGTTTGTGGTCATTGAGTTTGGCTTCTAATGGTTGGCCAAGAAGATTCTAGCTGTAACACACCTTTATATATCATTGTACATCTGTTCTCTTTAATCATATGTTGGGCAACAGAAAGTGTATTTTATTCCCTTTGAGAATTTGCACAGTTTGCAGGTTAACTAAGGTTTTGAAAATATCACAACCCTAAAAATATTTTAGCAGTTTTGTAGCTTTATGATCTCTCCCCGTATTGTAATGCATGGATTCACACAGACTGTTTAAAACATACTGTAGGTTCACATAATTTAATTTAGGTGGAGAATTACATTTCTTTTTTAATTTTCTGAATATGCTCAATGGTTTGTAAGTAATACATTTACATATTTGAGATACTCACACCAAAATTTAAAAAAAAAAAAAAAAAAAAAAATCTGACAATTTATTCACCCTTATGTGACATCTTTCAAAAATGTTATGAGCAAGGAACACAAAAGGAGTCACAAAAGGTGTAAACCGTATCTACACCAGACGCGACCGTTGTCACATCGCGCCACACCACAACTGCTAAAAGGTGTCTAAACTGAATGCGACAAACCGACCATTTCAGCACTTGGACTACGTCAGAAATAGAATGGGGAATCCGTTTACTGTCGGGAATTTGATGTGTCGCACCGCACCACATCCAGTGTAGAAAATATCACTGATTGGGTGTCTTTTTACGCATCCCGTTGCGCCACTTGCGTTGGGTGTAGACACGGTGTTACACCACATCGTTACGCCAGTAGGTGACAGTGTTCATGAGAGAACTATTCACTTAACCAATTTGTTCAACAACACTAATTCATACAGGAACGGAACAGGAGACATCTGCAGTGAGTCACTGAATCATTCACTAAACCGATTTGTTCAAAATATGCTGATTCATTTATGAAGTAAAAACTGGTTGTGTTGCTCAGAAACGTGGCATTGTCTGGAACTGTTATCACTGTCGATGCAAAAACAGACAAAATGACTGGCAACGCTGTGTCTAAAGTGTAAGTTACCCAATATTACCATTTTGTTTATTGAACTGTTGTATAAAAGCAACATCACAGTTGTAATTATGCAGTTGTTTGAAATATCAAACATGCACATGATTGGTAACCATGTTACATGGATTTTCAGGGAATAATTATCTAATGTGTTTTTTTTTTTTTTTTTTAATCTTTTTTTTTTAATGAGTGTTGGTGTACATCTGCTTTCATTATATGGAACATACTAGTGTCAAAACTTGTGCTACTAGTGGCTATCTTGTGTTGCATAGAAGAAGAAAGTCATAACAGGATTGGGATGAGGGAACATCATTTTCATTAATTGAAATAAAATCAAGTAGCATATAAATATTAAATGAAAATGAAAAAATAAAATAGTAATTTACATTGAAACTAACTAAAAAGCTGAAGTACTAAAATGATTAAAACTACAGTAAATTACTTTAAAGTTAACAGAAATATTTAAAAGTAATAAAAAATTGCAAATGCACATAATATTACTGAAACTTAAAACTAGAAATAAAGTGATAATGGAAAATATAAAAATAAAAGTATATTAGTAATAGGCTACTAAAATAACATTGCTCCAAATCTTCTGAAAAAGTTTATTGCATCAACTTGCCTGCAGAGGTTTATTACTGTAATTGCTCACTTCATTACCGTTTGGCTGGTATAAGAGATGACCCATTCACTGTCTGAAACCAAGACAGTGTCACAAAAAGAAAGTTACAAATTAATGAGACTGTTTGGTTGGTCTACTGACATCAACATTCATTCTTATCTAAAGCCAAAAATATATTAAAACATATTCTGGCCTTTCAATGCTCAAGAACTATTGCTTTATCTATTAGTCTTATCTAAAACATCTTCTTTTGGCTTCCATAAATACCATAAAATGTTTGAGTAAAACTTCTGGTAAAACACTAAAAACCTTAAGGGAATGATCTGGCTTTGTTGTGATCAAAATTGTTTGGCTTGCTTCTTCCAGTATAATAAAGCTTCACTCAAGGACATGATGTTCATGATTTCTCAGGGTCCAGCTGCTAATCATATTTCATGCAGTATTGTAATCATTTACATTTGATGCTGTCACTGCATAAGTCTGTTACCTCACCATCCACCAGGTTCCTCCAGTCAAATACAGTTCACTGCTCCCCCATGAGGTCTTAAATTGCAGGAGGCCCCAAATAAACTGTAAAAAACAAAACTTTTGTTGGTGTAACAGTTTCCTTGGATAAGCATTTGACCATGCTGTCATGGCAATGATCAATTTATATTTTATTCTGTTTTATTCAGTTCCATAAATAGTGTTTTCTGTGAAAGCAGAGCTTAACAACTACAGTGTGCTGCAGCTTTATGATGTAAAGCCCCCGTAGTTTAATAGTCTGGCCTGTGGGCATCAGGCTTTTGTTCTCCAGGGGCAGTTTATGGCTCAATTTCATTTTATTCATTAGAATGCAAACAACATTTTCCAATGCCCAAAGTGTTAAATTGAAAAGGCTTGGAAGATGCTGCCTCAAATAAAGTACATGTGATGTCAGTTACTCCCTCTAAAAGAAAGTTTCTAATTGAAAACAGCCCACATTGAGAAACACTGCCAGGTTTCTTCTTTTGTCATGATTATTAATAACTTCAATAATATTTCTAATTGCGTGATGATCATGTGTAACATAACAACTGGAAATGATAACTTTGGTGGTTTTAGCTGGTCTCTCTGCCTGCTCATGCAGATGTTGGTTGGTTTTAGAAGGGTTTTGGTCCCTTTTCAGCAGGTCAGGCAATAGGGTCCAGCTTAACCAGGCTGGGAAACAAGTTTTAACAAGTTAAAACCAGCTAAGATGATCAGGCCAGCGTAGAACGGTTTAAGTTATGTTGGCCTGTTGGTAATATCACACTGGTATCGTCTGATTATGAAAAGATGAAGAAAAAAAGTAGTAAGGAGAATCAATGAATTATGAATAATTTACTGCCATTGTAAGAATTACATGTAATCAATAAAAAAGTATCTGCAGTCTGATTATGAGTATTTTAAAAAGTAATGTAATCTAATTACAAGTACTTATTTTTTAATATCTGATTACGCAATCCAGATTACATGTAATCAGTAACTACTCCAGCACTGTCCAACATTGTTTAGGCCTACATTCTACACATTTTTCACGCATTGTGATTCCTTTATATATTGTGTCATTTTGTAGGGCCATGCAAACCCAATAGTAATCAAAACCTTTAGCATATGACATACTTTTATATTCTATGTACTCCTGACAGTAAAATAAGCAACTATAAACCTATACAAAGGCACCACCAGAATCTTACTGCCCAGCACTTCTCCAGTAAAAAGTCTTTTTACCTGTAATCGGTCAGGAGGACGCTCTTGTTCATTACAACCATGAGGAAGGGGATGATTCCATAGAAGCCCGCGGCTGAAACCTTCAAGACTGCAGTGCCGTTTGTGTTTGTCAACAATCCCCGCCGCGTCATTCTGAACTCAGGTACACGATGTTCTCTGTCGCCATCTTGCGGCAGCTGACCGCAAGACATTTACCTGCAGAGCGTCATAATAACACTACCGTATTGGACTAAGGAAGAGTATCTGTTATATTCAGTTTGACCTGAACTGGACCCACGGGATGATGAATTGCAATGCTAGAGAGATTTGATACGTAGGATAGGATTTTTTTCCTAGTTTATAATTCATATTTCGTATTCAGTAATTTAACACTTTCCTTAAACACAGCATTGATTTGATATTTGCATATAGTTCCACAAGACATTTTCAGAAAGCCTAACTGTGATAATATTAACATATAACCTATGAACACACTAATAACAAACTAATATATTATTAATACATTATTATTAATACAATATTAATAATACATGTGTATGGGAAATATAAATATAGCATAATTTATAGAAATAAAGGTAGCACTTTATTTTACAGTCCTATTCTGCATGTACAAACTGTGTACTTATAATAGCAATTACTATAACTGGGTTATAACCTGAACCTACCCCTAAACCTATCCTTAACCCATGTAATCACCTTATATTACCAGAACTTTCTTGGGTAAGTACACTGTAAGTAGGTCTACATGTACTCTGTAAAATAAAGTGTAACCGAAATAAATATTTATAGATACTTAGAGATTCAAAGTTGAACTTTTTGGTGCATTGTATTTAAATTATAGGCATAGCAAATATCAAATCCATATATCAAATATAAATTTTTTTAATACAATAGAAGTAAAGTAGAAAAAGTTTTGAGATAATAAGAATAGGAAATGTTGTTACGATGTTATCCTTTGGATTAGTGTAAAGCATCTTTTTAATCAGCCCAGGGACAGCAGATGAAAAGTATCTGTTTGGCTTAAAGTGGCCCATTTATATAACATCATTGTTAAATACTGTGTGTTGTCCTTGATAAATAAATAAATACACAGTATACATTTGATTGTTTATTGTACATACATTCATATAAAATATGTACATTTACAAATATTTACAAATATAGTATGAAAATGCTACACTTTTTTTACGGGAACGCTAGTGTACGCATACAGTTGAACGCACAGCCTTGAAAATACTTCATTTGACTGTACGCGTACACAGGCATTCTACGCATGCGCGGTTTTGAGCAATCTCTCGCCACAAGTTACAACCCATGTAAACATCTTTGCTAGAGTTGTACAAATGAGGGTACTTTCTAACCTCTTTACACAATCTCTCGTCATTGTTGCTGTAGCTTGCATGTGTTCCGGTCTGTTCTGTTTATCTTTTTATGCAGTTTTTCTTTGACTATATCTTGTGAATCGACGCCCCCAAGGCACAGCTGCCACCCTGTGGATAAACTAATTACTCCGGCGGTGCGCGTACAGTACGCGCGTACTTTTCTGAAGACGAAATTCGTGTCACACGTGACCCACGCGTACGCTTAAAAGGGAAGTATACTTTGGGCTTTACTCTGACTGGGCACTTCCGCTCCCTGCAGGGAAGAGATAGGTACTTCAGGAAGGGACTGTGCAAAAGGGCTGTGTAGGATAGAGGCTTGAGGCTTCTGCTGCCTCATTGCTGAGGGATCCTATGTTTCCCTTGCTTCAAGGTTCTGCCGGGCACTGATGCTGCCTGTGGCGGTCCCCTGTAGAAAAGAGACAAGCTCATGGGCACGGGTGGACTTTGTGGAGCCCTGGCAGGTGTTGGCTATTTTCTGTCAGTTCACGTTAGCGAGTAGTCTACGGCTGAACACCACTTTAACATGATCTCTAACTTAAGCAAACGCTTTTAATACACATTTAGTTAACAAAACAAAGCCATGCACGTTTTAATGCTAGTAAAAGTGTAAGTACATGCAAAAGATTCACCCGCATGCCTCTCAGCCATGGTGCCTTGATCTATAGCGATCTGCTTCTCAAGCTGATGACGTCCCTTAGAGGGAAGCGTGGCCAGGTCAGCTGAACACGTCCCAGTTTCCTGACTCCACCCCCATGTCAAAACAGTACCATGAAGTGAAACGCACAGAAAAGTGAAGTGCATAGGGAAAACGCAGAATAAAATGAGCGTTGCAAATGAATTAGTAGATGTGACCATGGAAAATGTAGGCCTATTGCAAAATCTGTTGCAGAGATAAAAAAGGATCGTAAGCTTCTTTTACAGCTGTCATTGATTTTTGCAATTAATTATATCTTTATTTTTTACTTTATTTTTCTTTTGCAATTCTTTATTTTTGATTGCAAAAATATGTGGCATTATATATTTAGTGAATATGTGCTCTCTGTAAAGACTTGGCAGGTATGGGTATTTCTTGCGGGAACAAGGAGGGCACAGGTGCTCCCTGTGGGGACCCAGCAAGCCCAAGTGCTCCCTGTGCAAAAGAAGCCTTTTGCAAATGCTTAATCAGATGCTCAGGGATCCTGAGCTTTCCTCTTTGTTGGGACCCAGTGGGCACAGGTGGTTCCCGAGGAGACCCAGCAGGCACAGGTGTTCTCTGTGTAAAAGAGGCATTTTGCAGATGTTGAATCAGATGTTTGGGGATCCTGCGTTTTTCTCTTTGTTGGGACCTGGCAAGCACAGGTGGTCCCAGGGAAAAGATCGCATCTTTGATAATTCACACTGCGTGACTGTCACTCGCGTGAACGAGCACCGGTTTGCCTCTGATTTTCGGCATAAGACCGAATGCACGCATGGATCATGCATTTTCTTACTCAGCTGAAGACATAACCGACTATGCATTTTTTGACATAATTTTGTGGGAATTTGTCCGTTCAAGCACAGGAAGGCATGAAAGAGAGTTCAACATATTTGTGCGCTGTCTGAGACGCAGCTTTCAGGGCGCACGCTTCAGATGTTTTGGATGTTGAACTTCCCACATAGCGTTGGAGTAACGAATTCCCTTTCGCATGTTCTAGCGCCTAAATATTTACTGTGAAAAGGCTTGAACTTTCCTGATGATGCAGCACTTATCATCAACTGTACAGAGTGTTGTTCATGTTCTCACCATCTGGCAACTGACACGGTTTCATATACTGGCCAACACCGATTTGTACTCGTATTTGGCGCTTGGCAAGTGTTAATTTTAGGCCCTGGATGCAATAGATGAAAAGATGAATTTTACGACAGAAATGTTCAGCGACCAACAGTAATATACTATCTAGTGATGCAAACTACTCAACTTTTTATGAAATTTCACCGTTTTGAATTGAAAATATGCGATCATGATTCATGTAATTCATAAAAGAATGTGACGAGACAAGAAACGTGAGTATAATAATATAATAACAAATTCAACACAGAACAAGGGAACTGAATGAACCCACCAAACATAACATTCATGTCAAGACTCGACAAACAAGACCCACCTGGGAACAATCAGAGAGCTAATCAACAAGAAAAACTACAAAGGACTACAAAACATGGCACAGAACAGGAAATAACAAAAGTCCACACAAGACCAGGGGAGACTTGTATTCCTCCTCTGCAACTCCAACAATAAAAGCTGAGTCGCTCAGTTGTAATGCTAAGTTTATGTACAGTTCTAATGTCCAATTAGGATCATGCAACCGCATAATTAAGATGGCTCAGACAGCATCATTATTCTTGATATCTGATATATCAAAGAACAATCATGTAATCGGTCCCTTCAGGACAGAAAGAAGTTATAATACACCCTCTGCTGGGCAAATATGGGAAGTACAAATCATCTGGCCAGTTTGTCCACTTTCATTCCAGCCACAGGTACTCTAAATTCATGCACAAGATTAAGCACTGAAAACAAACCCCTACTATCCCTCCTAAAAACATGCCTAGTTTCACCATCTTAGTATGACATTGTAAAAATACAGAATTTATTTGACCCCACTACCACAAAAGACACCCTTATGATGCACAAGGTCATGTAAAAATAGCATGTGTCTTTTGTCATGGATATTGTTGCAAAGATATGGGGAGGATGAAAGCAGATCTGAGCAACCTGTGTTTCCATGGACACAGAGCATGGGAGGAATGCTCGGAGGCCCAGTGTGTCAAGTGCTCCTCCCTCCAGGGAGTTTTAGTTGCTCAAAGTCTTCAAAACCCACATCCAGGATATACCTGTGTACAGTGATGAGGCGTGTATAACTGACGTATGACTGGCATTCAGAATGACATTCAGCTTAAGTCCTTGTTACAGCTGATGCACGTCAATGCTTTATTTGTCTGTTTGTATCCAGGAAGTTTGATGCAGAGGTGTGGTTTACAGGTGAAAATTCAGGAAAGGCCAGTTTACTGATAGCCACAAGTGAGATAGATCCCTCCCCTTGCCACTTGTTTCTAGGTGCACAGTCTCTGAACTCTCAGACGATTCTATTTCAACCTCGATCATCTCACCCGAACCCAGCAAGCAGCACTCAGGTAGGTACACGTTTCATTTTAAATACATAGAAGTCTAATGAGGAAAGTTGTACTGCTTTCACATTCGGCTGGCCTAGTTTGGTGTAAAATGGAGAATAGGTATTAGATGTCAGTGGTATGAAGGCTATTGAAATTCAGATCAAAGGAAATCATTAGGGTTAAATAACTAATAATAAATCACCATTGGGATGTTTGACCGATGATGCCACATACTTAGAAGTTTAACACCTGAAAACCATAAGTAAAGATATATTAGTATGAGTTTTTCCAAATGTGATGATGAACTTCTATCCAATAATTAATGAACCAAAAATGCATTCCTTAAAAAAACTTTTGGAATGTATATTATATTATAGATTAACACATTTGCCTAACACCTTTTGTCTCAGTACATTGCGCTATTTACTATTCTTTAATCCTGTTTTGATCTTCAACATAAGAGATGCCACATACTCAGTACTGGGAAACCTGTTTTGGCACATTCTAAGATAATTATTGAAATATTTTCCTCTAGATGACATTTACATTTTTTTTTTTTTTTTGGCCGTGGAGGTTAGGGGGAGGGATTTTCATATTGTCCTCATATTACCATTCAAACATAAAATATAATGATAATTGGCAATATAGAATACTTTATATATTGCCTATAAAAATAAGAACAAGGAAATGTTATAAATAATTGTTATAATTACTTAAATAGAATATAATAACATAACATTATCACTTCTATTTTTAGTTTTGTTAGTGTTTGGCAATAAATGGACGATAGCAGATAAACTGGCCAAACAAGAATAGCTATGAAGTCACAACATGATGGAAATAGTTACTCAGTTAGTCACAAGTGTAGGTGTGTCTGTTTAACAACACATTAAAATCAAAATATAGAAATCAATTACTGACATCATTATATGCCGCTTCTATATCGCATTGATACATATATTATTCAAATATTTATAAAAGTATTTGTGTGAGAGTCACGTTTTGTTTTACTATAATTTCACTCAAAATGTATATGTAAATTTGTTTACCATACAAAGAATACTGAATATTGTGTGCTCACATTATGTTATTGCAATGCGGTGACATGGTTGAATGGTGTACATTACACTTGCATCAAGAGGGCTTAGACACACTTCAGTGAAAATGACTCATGGGAGTGGAACAAAGGGCTACTAAACAGAGGTTTCTGGGAAATAAAGACTGAAGAACACTTTCATTTTATATAGGAGAGACATCTTAGGATTTCCCAAATGTTGATTAATATTGTGAGCATTTGCCTTTTGCCAGCATTTATAGCGACAGTCTATATAATATAACATTTGTCACATTTAAAATAGTGGAATATTTTTGCCCTTTTTTTTTTTTTTTTTTGGCTGTTGGTTTTGAGACCTTGTCCTAAGTGTTTTCTGTGATAAGCACATTCACTCTACACACAAGTAACATGTCTTATTTTGGCAGGTAGAACAACCTAACATGAATTTGCCACTGGGCATCACACTTACACTCCTCTTGATACTTCAGACATTCCAACAAGTGTCCACCCAGTTACCTGATGAATGGAAAAGAGATCATATGACTATGGACAACAACGAAACACAGTCATCTAGTGCGAAACCACCTGTTTTAATAGGAGAAAGTGCAGAGAATTCAGAAGCCAAACCAGAGGGAAGTTCAGAAGAGCTAGGAGAATCATTTGGCTCATTTATTTTTACTGCAGGAGATGAACAGAAGCAGAATTCCACAACACTGTATCAAATCCCTGATCACAAGGATAATGACACAGAAGAAGCCAGTCCTGGCGGACCCATTGCTACAATGCCACCTCCTATGACTGCACTTAATTCAAGTTCTGACCCTTCAGATACTTCAGCAGAATCCAGTGAAAAACATACAGAGGAGACAGCCACAAATACCTCCACACCAGAGCCGCAGCACACAAATCATTCTGCTCTTAATGACACATATACCAGTCCAAAACCTGAGACGAACACAACAGAGAGCAGCCTTGACGAATTGGGTTCTGGATATTTTCCCTCAGATGATATGCCCACCAACAGCACTACTAAGAGTCCGGCCACCACAACAAAAGATGAGAGCGTCCAGTACAAAACTACAGTGAGTCCAACTGAACCACCAGTATACAGAACAACAACACCAGAGATTCCACCTGCCATCCCTGAGGACATCACTACACCTGCCCCAAAAAGTGAGGACACAGGAGCAGACCTAACCGGACCTTTTGGCAACAAAGATAATTCTGAAAGAGGTTAGACTCACAAATCAGCATTAATTAAACATTAATTATCAGAGTGTTTATACCAAAGAGTAAGCTTAATTTGATGGCTGAAGAATTGTGTCATGAGATATTCATAATTACGCTACATTTAAAAAACACATTTTAAATAGAGAACAAATGTTTTAAATTCTAATAATATTTTACAATATTTCTGTTTTTACTTTACTATTTTTATTTTTGATCAAATAAATTCAGCCTCATAGGAGACTTATTTTGACAACATCTTACTGATCAGTAGCGTATATAACAAAATGATAGACAAAAATATTTTAGCTGAACTGGAAATGCAAAGCACACTACAAATCTGGGACACTGATAGTGTTTTGACCTTTTATAAGCATCTTTTCTCTCACCATTTCCATAGTTCACAAATCTTTTCATTTCATCCCTCAAGCCAACCTTTATTCTCAGCTTCTCAATTCAGTCATAAAAGCCATATTTGCTGCTGTTCCTCTGTGTTGGATTGGGTTTCGGGCTTTGTTTGTCCTCTGCTCTGGGCCAGAGTGTCTAGTTACTGACACCTCACCTTCCCTCACAATAAGAGTGGTGTTCGCTCCGCTGATATTAGGAGGGGCTCCTTTCGGGGTCAGGTGTGCACCAGTGTGACACTTTGCTGGACATTGCTGGAGAACAAATAAATCCCATTATCTCTTCATGTAACTCAAAGCTGCATCCTAAACTTGAAAGAACAAAAGTTATATTTACGTATCCAGAATTATTATAGATTATGTGTGTTTGGCCTGTTGAAGTATTTTAATAAATTGCAGGGAAAAAGGCTTTTAAAAGCAACAATTTTAACTTGGAAAGACCTCCAGTGGTGTTGGTCTGATTCCATTCACATTTTTTAAAACAAGGAACATATTAAAGGCAACCACAATACCATTTTTCATTTCTGAGCAACATTGGATTAACAGGAAGCAGGATATTCTGCTGTTTTATCTCTGTTCTCTAATTTGGCCAATAATTTATTTTATTGAGGGCATCTTTGGATAAAGAAGTTGGTGTATTTGTTACAATAAACATGAAATATGTCTTTACAGGTTTATCCTCAGATGTTACGGATGCTACTGAAAACAGGAAAGGGCAGGCATGGGCTATAGTCCTAGCTGCTGGGATTGTAGTGGGGATCATTGCCTTGGCAGCATTTATCATCCTGAATCAAAGGAACAGAAGAGACTTTTCACACAGAAAACTGGTGGAAGAGACATCACCTGATCCAGGTAATATAAAACTCTCCTGTCATTATTTGCATCACCTTGAACCAAGATCCATTTGAATAGCCTATACCTGTGAGGGCTTCTATGTACACATGCAGATTCATTTTCCCACTCTGATGCTGTTATTTAAATTGTTTGGTCTCATCCTTTCAAAGTTCTCCGACTGGATAACAGTGAGCCACTAGACCTGAAGTTTGATGGATTTGGTTACTACAATCCAGGACTACAAGGAGATAACATCCAGATGACCAACTTTCCACAGGGACGGACACAATGAGAACAAATCTGTGATGCCAAAGACTCTTTATTTAGCTAATGTTGCACCCATGTGAAGACAAAAGGATGTCATTAAGAAATGATTGTCATTTTTAAAGTGATTTGCCAAATCAATCTCAAGGCAATTTTACATAACTGAACAATCAAAAATGTTTTTAATTTTAAGTAGTGTCTTTTGTTGGGAGGTTTTAGACTATTTAAAATAACCAAAATATGAAGAATATTTCCATACTTGGCTTTGTTGGGATTGCAAAGCACTGGATTGTATGTCTGCTTCTTTTTAAGTGTTCTTTGTTCTTCTTCAGATCAACGAGACTGTTTACTTGACAAATAATTATTGTATCATGTCAAAACCAAACCTAATTTCTGAATGTTACTAAGATAATGACCAGCATTTTGACACAATTTCTCTATGCACACTATGTTTTGTCTAAAAGATTATGTCAGTGAACCGGGGGAAGTATTTTCTAAAACAGGTCTAATAGCATACCTTTCTTCTGAGCCTACTATTTAAAGAATGTTTTAGTTTAGAGTACCTTAAATGTTAAAAAAAAATAATAATAAAAAATCGAGAATTAACATGACAGTAGGCTTTCAGATTATTATAAATAAAAAAAAAAACATTAAAAAAAAAAAAAAAAAACATATATATTTGCCTCCGTGTCTAATTGATTATAGAATAGTATAATGTTATTAAGAATACCGGAAGCAGTTTGAACTTTCTCGCGTCCTCCAGTCCTGTAGATGGCGCAGATTCATTCGAATATAATAAACGCATCTTAAACCGCAAAGAAAAACGGAAGCTCCTGTCTGATTTTTTGTGAATGTTACCTCAAACTGTAGTTTATTATGGATGATCCGGTCATCATCAAAACCGAGAAGGTTTTACATTTGAACAGCTCAAAGGGTAGAAAGGTCCGTGTGGTTCGGGAGCATTATGTGAGGCAGCAGGTGCCGTGTGGGAACTCGTTCTGTCAAGCGAACTGTCACAACGGTAAGAGGAGCATGAGACGGTCAAACATCAAAAAACAACATGAAATGTGTAGTTTTTCCCGCATCAGTATACCAACAGAGCTAGCTAACAATAGGTCATCTTAAAATACGTGGTCTGTACCTTCTACACTTAACTGTCGTTTTATGAAATGTTAAATTATTGTTTAATGTTAAATCTTACTTATTACAGTAATTCTCATTACTGGTGACCAGTGTTGGGTGTAACTAGTTACTAAGTAATTAGTTACTGTAATTTAATTACCTTTTCATTGTAAAAGAAAAGTAAGGGATTACTCTTATTTTTTTCTGTATTTTAATTACGGTTACTTCTTATGTAACTAAATATTGTGTATAGGCTGTAGAACAATTATATATAAAAATGTATAGTCTAACGTTAAAATGCATTTTTTTTAATGTATCCTTTTCACTTTAAATACTTTGGTCAGTTAATAAGAATAATTTATGTGGTTTTATATTATTTATTTGAAAGAATTAAAAGAGCAGTTTCATGTCTATCCTGTAGATGTAATTAGTAACTAGTAATTAATTACTTTTTTAGGGTAACTTACCCAACATTACTGGTGACTAAATGTGCCTCGTCACGCCCTCTGGAATGATCTCAGAACTTTGCCATTCCATAATAGTTTAGGATGAACGTAAATGTAGATTTTTAGCAATTGAACAAGCGTAAGTTTACAAGTTGCAGCCATTCTACGCTTTACCCTGCTACACTGATAATCATGTTTCGGTGAATGATAGACAAGAAATATTTTTGTTCAGTAGTTCATCCTGCAGTTAATTTGTTCCACGTGTGATGAATTTTCATATTGTGTTCACATTTTAGATAATAAGATAATAATGGTTACCAATATAATATAAAACATTTGTGCACCAACAGTTGGGAAGGTGCTTTCTAGTGATGTGACCCACTATGTGGTTCCGGATGTGGGAGTAGTTCGGGATTTCCTGGAGATTCTGGAGTTCAGGGAGCTGCAGGGTATCGTTTTGACCCAGACAGCCTACCAGGCTGTTCAGCACACGCGTGGACGCAGGTCAACTTCTCAAAAATCATTTTTGATATTAGTTTTACTTTATTTTACTGTTACACATTGTGCATTTTTTAAGCACTCACTCCTAGTGTGTATGTGAATAAAAAAGGAAAATTCCTTCAGGGAAATTAGAAGGGTTATTTTTAAAGGTTTATTTTATGGATGCATTTTGTTTTGTCTTGTACAGGCACTATAACAGACTGCGTGCTTTACTGAAGGATCCTCGCCACGATTGCGTACTGTTTGCAAATGAGTTTCAGCAATATTCCTACTGTCCCAGAGACAAGGGTGAGTCTCAAGACAAATGGAATACGAGGTGGGTCCTGACTATCCATTATTACACAATTTATTTTATGCATTGTGTACTTTGAGAAAAGAGTATTAATAGTGTATAGAGAAATAGAGTATTAATTTGTGTCAACTTCTAAAGTGCCATACACTTCGATTTTCAATAAACAATAGAAGTATGTGGTGCAATTTTAAAAATGCAAATAAAGTGGATGAAACTTTATTGAGAAGTGAAGCTGCTTCCATGTTCACATAGACACTTCATATGATTATAGGAGAGACCCGAACTGCAGATTTCCTAAAAAAATATTTGATCACTCATGGGAAAGTCATTTTTATCTGAAAATGATATTGATTCTTCCAGAAAAGTGTACAGTGCAGCAGTTTGGTACTATAATCATCTGGCTGGACTCCAGCCAGTGGTCATGATTACAGAAGATACTGACACTATTTTAAAATATAGTGCCTTAAACAGCGGAGTGTATGTCATCTCAACTCAGGTATGTTCTTTTATTTTATTTCCTGTCAAATCTGTAGTGTTTTAAGTGCATTAAATGAGACCAACATACTTGTCCATTAGTAACACCAGTGAACTCTACTGTAGGAGTACCTGTTAAGTTTCTGGCCGGACTTGCAGGCCGCCCATGATCTGTACAACTCCATTGCTCAGACCCTTCAAGAGCGAGAGAATGAGGGAGCAGAGAAGGTGTACGCTGAACACCTGCCTGCGGAGGTGCTTGAGGCTGGTATAAAATCTGGCAGGTACATCCAAGTAAGTGCCTCTCAGAGATGCTGTTTTTCAGATCTCTTTTTGCTGGCTACATTCCAACCCACTTTCTCCCCTCTAAGGGCATCCTCAGTGTGAACAAACATCGAGCACAGCATGAAGCCTTTGTCCGTTATGAGGGTTCAGCCAGCAAAAATACAGGTTGTTACCAACATACTTTAATCAGTTGTTTACATTTTTCAGTTTACTGACATTCTTATTGAAAGTTTTATGGTCTTTTACCTTTGACCCTGCCTGTGCGATCCTGTGTTTTTAGAGCTAAACAGCGATGTCCTGATCAGTGGAGTGAAGCACCGTAACCGAGCAGTGCATGGAGATATGGTTGTCATAGAGCTTTTGCCCCGTAATGAGTGGAAGGGCAGGACTATGGTGCTAACAGAAGGTCAGGGGGAGGAGCGGGTACAGGAGGACATCCAGAGTCAGCCCTTGCCCACAGGTAACCATAGCTATATGATGATTACAACTGGTCTAGAACATCCTGAGCAGAACGTGATGATTGACTGACGCACAGGCAGACAGATCAATGGATATACTGTACACATGCTTTTGGATTCAGAAGTCTGAAACCACAATTGAAAATGCTAATTTAATAGATTTTTTTAAAATCACAAATTAGTATGTGTTTGAGTGACTTTTATTTATTTATTTATTAATTTATTTTTTAAATTTGACATCTTAACATTAATTTTTTTAATTTTTTCAAAGAACTTTCAGGTTCAAATGACAACATTTCCAAAGTTTCAGTAGGTTTTTGGACCTGCAGATTGATAGCTGTATAAATTGTGGCTGTTTTTAACTCTTCTCTCTTTGCTGTAGGCAGGGTGGTGGGTATTCTGCAGAGAAACTGGAGAGACTACGTTGTGACATTTCCTCCTCTCGAGGAGGTGCAGTCTCAGAGCCGAAATTCACAGAAGATTCTGGTTATTCCATGGGACTATCGCATACCTAAAATCCGTATCAGCACACAGCAGGCTGAGGCACTGCAGGTGGAGATATAATTCAGTATTTTAAACGCATTATGGTATACAATAAAGGCTAGATTAGCAGATCTTGTTGCAGCAAGTTGTAATGTTTATATCATTGTTGACACCCTTTGTTTCGCATCTTGTTAAACCTTTAGTAGACTTAGTAGTACACTACTGAAATTAGAAATGAATGACTAGAAACTAGAAAGTAAAGGGTTAGTTCACCCAAAAATGAAATTTATGTCATTAATTACTCACCTTTGTGTCATTCCACACCCATAAGTCAAGTCAAGTCACCATTATTTATATAGCGCTTTTTACAATGTAGATTGTGTCAAAGCAGCTTTACAGTGATAACTGGTACATTATTTTGGCTGCACAGCAGCTCGTAAGGAATAGTGTCAATGCAGGCAGATCAAAGCACTGTTGAATATCAAATGTCAATTGTCAAGTGTCCCCAACTAAGCAAGCCAAAGGCGACAGCGGCAAGGAACCCAAACTCCAACAGGTGACATCAGGTGGCAAACAGGTGTTAAAATGGAGAAAAAACCTTGGGAGAAACCAGGCTTAGTCGGGGGGCCAGTTCTCCTCTGGCGAACAGTGCTTTGTTACGACTCAGGTTGCTATCATAAGTCAGATATGATCGCAACATTCAATGTGTTTAATTCAGTTCCATCCATTTGAGGATCGTATTCATCACACCGGTATGGACGGTTGTTGAGGAGATGCGCCACTGGTTGTCATGTTGATGAGGCCTTCACAGTGGATGATCTAGTTTGTTCATCCTTTGTTCAGACCTTTGTTCATCTTCAGAACACAAATTAAGATATTTTTGATGAAATCCAAGAGCTCTCTGACCCCTTCATAGACAGCAATTTAATTACCACTTTCAAGGCCCAGAAAGGTAGTAAAGACATTGTTAATATTCCAGCTCAGTTTTGGCCAGCTCCTGCGTCAGCATCACACGCATGATCTCTTGAACAGCGTCGGCCAATACTGAATTGGACGTAGAACCTGGAAGCTCTGCACTGTATTTACAATGTCAACAGCATAGGAGAATGGCAGGGAAGAGAAGAAATTGTTGAATAAAGTGGTTATTTTTGTTTTGTTTTTGCGCACAAAAAAGTATTCTCGTAGCTTCATAAAATTAAGGTTGAACCACTGTAGTCACATTGACTATTTTAACAACATCTTTACTACCTTTCTGTCTATAAGTCTTATTCATCTGGCATGCTTCTCTGTGTAGGACCAAAGAGTAATTGTGCGTCTGGATTCCTGGGAGAGTACTTCTGTCTACCCAAATGGCCATTGTGTGAGGGTTCTGGGAAAAGCAGGTGAGCTGGAGACTGAGATTCAGACCATCCTGGTGGAGAACTGCATACATGTGCCACCATTCTCAGAGGCACAGGTGAGGTCATAGTGTCAGCCAATGTGTTGAGTGATTTCAAATGTATAAATTGTGATTTTACAAGGTGTATTACCATACAATCTGTGTTTTTGAATGGCCCTTTAGTTGCGAGAGATGCCAGTTAACACAGAGGAGAACCCATGGCAGATGGACAGCAGTGAGGTGTCTTCTCGACGGGACCTGAGAGAGACGCATCTTGTGTTCAGTATCGATCCTAAGGGCTGTGAGGACGTGGATGACACCTTGTCTGTACGGCCTTTGCCTGGGGGTAAACGGTTAGAGCTGGGTGTCCACATTGCCGATGTCACTCACTTTGTCAGGGAGGGCTCTCTTACAGACCTAGAGGCAAGGTCCAGGTATGGAGATTTGCCAGTTATTCAATATATAGTGGTGGAATAATAAGAGTATTTTATTGTTTAATACGATAAATATGATACATTGATATAAATGTTTAATGTTATGTTTGTGTCACTCTTACTAATGAAGAATATTGGTGATTAATGCGTTAATTATTAAATGTCTGTGGTGAATGTATGTTTGTAAATATTTGAACAGCATATAATATTATGGTAACTAATCCAAAAAAATTAAATAAGTTGTATGCATACCGTAAGTTTGGGGTCAGTATGTTTTTTTTTTTTTTTTTTAATAAATTAATATTTTTATTTAGCAGCGATGCATTAAATTAATCAAAAGTGACTGTAAAGACATTAATAATGTAAAAAAAAATCTTTAATACTAATGCAAAATGCTAATACATTTTGAACTATCTATTCCTCAAAGAATCCTTAAAATATGTATCACCATTTCCACATAAATATTAAGCAGCACTACTGTTTTCAACAATAGAAATGTTTCTTCAGCAGCAAATCAGCATATTAGAATGATTTCTGTAGGATGATGTGACTCCAAAGACTGGAGTAATGATGCTGAAAATTCAGCTGTCATCACAGGACTAAATTACTTTTTAAAATATACTAAAATAGAAAATGGCTATTTTATATTATAATAATATTTCACTAAATTACTGTACTTTTGATCAAATAAATGCAGCCTTGATGAACATAAGAGATTTATATCAAAAACATTTAAAAAAAACTTAATGACCCTAAACTTTTGAACAGTAGTGCAAGTTGATTTTTGGTTTAGGCCCCCAGATTTAAAATCCCACCAGATTTGAATCGGCTCTCCTTTCTAAATGCAGGGCAACCACTTACTACCTTGCTGACCGGAGGTATGACATGCTGCCAGCAGTGTTGAGTGCTGACCTGTGCTCCCTCCTTGGAGGAGTGGACCGGTGAGTAACACACAATCCTTTCCCTGCTATTTGAGACTTTAAAAGTGACCCTAATGTGCTGCCTGAATCTGTGTGGATTTTCTGTCTGTATTCTGTGACATTAATGAGAAATGTAATTTGTTCCAGATATGCCATGAGTGTGCTGTGGGAGCTGGATGCTGAGTCTCTGGATGTGTGTACAGTTTGGTTCGGTCGCACTCTTATCCGCTCCTCCTATCAGCTTCACTATGAGCTGGCCCAGAGCCTGCTGAATGGCGAGGAGGTCGAGGTGCCTGAACTAGGCCAGCTCAAGGGTTCACAGCGAGACCAAAAACTAGCTGAGCTCAGGCAGGCCCTGGAGACTCTGACGAGGGTAGCCAGGCACTTTCGGGCACAGAGAGATAAGGGTGGTGCTCTGGAGTTGGAGGGGGTGGAGGTTAGGGCTCAGCTGGATGAGGAGAAGAACATTACAGCCCTTGTGCCTAAACAGCCTTTGGAGGTTCATGAGACTGTGGCAGAGTGCATGATCCATGCCAACCACTGGGTGGCACGCAAGATACAGGAAAGCTTTCCACATCAAGCACTTCTGCGTCATCACCCACCACCCAAACAGGAGTTCTTCAATCAGTTAATCGACAGTGCCAAGGCCCGTGGCTTCAGTATTGATACAAGGTAAAAAAAAAATTTTTAAAAAGGTTTTTGAAAAGTTAATGTTTTTGAAAGTAGTCTCTTATGCTCACAAAGGTTTCATTTATTTGATGAAAAATATAAAACAGTACTTTTGTAAAATATTATTACCATTTAAGATACCCGTTTTCCTATTTTATTATATTTTAAAATATAATTTATTTCTATGATGGTAAAGATGAATTTTTGTCAGCCATTACTTCAGTCTTCAGTGTCACATGATGCTTCAGAAATCATTATTACTATGTTGATTTGGTGCTCAATGAACATTTCTTATTATTATCAATGTTGAAAACAGTTGTGGTGCTAAAAATGTTTGTGGAAAGTGTGATACCTTTTTGTCAGGATTCTTTGATGAGTATAAAGTTCAAAAGAACAACATTTATTTAAAATAGAAATCTTTTGTAACATTATAAATGTCTTTACTGTCACTTTTGATCAGTTTAATGCATCATTGCTGAACAAAAGTGTTAATTTCTTACTGACCCCAAACTTTTGAACAGTATAGAATAGATCAAACAGAATACATGCATGTATATATTCATGTGTCTGTCTGCATTGTTTAAACTAGGTCAAACAGGGCTCTGGCTGATTCTCTGGAACGAGCTGTGGATCCTCAGGACCCCCTGGTGAACAGGATGTTGAGAATGATGGCCACACAGGCGATGTCTAATGCTCTTTACTTCTCTACAGGAGCCTGTCCAGAGGAACAGTACTATCACTATGGTAAATGCTTTTCATTCTTTCATTATTAAAGATCATCTGTAATCTCATTATTACAAATTACAGATGTTAAACATCAGTTGTAGCTTTTATTCTTATAGCAATAAATAGTATGAATAAAAATTCTATCATGATTTAAAACCGCCATAGACATAGTGACATTTTGGTATATTTTGCTTGCTAGAACTAAAAGGATGAAGGTATAAATCATGCTGTTCATGTTGTTTTCAGGTCTTGCACTGGATCGATACACTCACTTTACATCTCCAATCAGACGCTACGCTGATGTATTAGTTCACCGGCTGCTCATGGCTGCTGTTCAGCTGGAGAAGGAAGGATTACTAAGCAATGCTTTGGACAGTAACAAAGAACTTGAGGAGCTGGCTCAACATATCAACAATAAAAACAGAGTAAGTGGGGCCATTAGTTTTTGTGTCAATGTTTTAGTAGTAAAATATTAATGATTGTCTGGAAAAATCACATCTCAAACTCTCTGTTTGTGTGACAGGCAGCGCAGCACGCACAGAAGCAGTCCACGGAGCTCTTCCAGTGCCTCTACTTCAGAGACAAAGACTCCAACACAGATGAGCGCTGTGTGGCTGATGCTGTGATCTATGCTGTCCGAGCTAATGGTTTTCTTGCCTTCGTACCACAGTAATGACCTGCTTATGGAATATTACTTTGTTTTGAACATAAAAAATAGTATTAAATTATACAACATCATTCAAAAGTTTGGAATGAATAGAACTTTTCTGAAATAAGTCTCTTATGCTCACCAAGGCTGCATTAATTTGATCAGAAACAGCATAGTGATATTGTTACAATTTAAAATGTTTTCTATTGTAATATATTTTAAAATGTAATTTATTCCTGTGATGGCAATGTTGAATTTCTCCAGTTTTCAGTGTCACATGATTCTTCAGAAATCAGTCTAATATGCTGATTTGCTGCTCAAGAAAAATTTCTTATTAATATCAGTGTTGAAAACAGTTGTGCTGCTTAATATTTTTGTGGAAACGGATACATTTTTGTCAGGATTCTTTGATGAATAGAAAGTTTAACAGAACAGCATTGATTTGAAATAGTAAATCTTTTGTAACAAAGTCTTCTCTGTCACTTTTGATCATTTTAATGCTTCCTGAAGAAATGTATTAAAAAAATCTTACTGACCCCAAACTTTTGAATGGTAGTGTACACCAAAAGTAGCTATTAAATATATGTTGGACATGATGTCTGATGTCAGGCTGCTGTAACACTTCTGTAACCTGTTCACACAGGTATGGTGTGAAGGGAGCTGTGTACCTTAAGGATCGAGACGGTCAGGTGGTCAGTGTTGATGGAGATGGAAGATGCGAGTGGAAGGCTGGGATATTACAGAGATACCCTGACAGGATCAACACCTGCACCAGCACTGGAACTCATACCTTTCACCTCTTCGACCACGTTACAGTAAGTAAATTTCCCGTAAACGACCAAAAATCACATTGTATGTGGTACATTTATTTGGACTGTCATAGATATTTGCTTGTTATATCCTCTGACCTCAGTTTTCTCTTTGTTTTTTTTTTGTGTCTGTCTTCCTCCGCAGGTCCGTATCTCTGTAGAACCGTCTCGTTGCCATGCCGACGGCTTGTGTCTGCAGCTTATCAGCAACAAGCCCCATTGCGCTGTGCAACCTGAGTCCCAGCCAGCTGGTCGAGGTCGGTCTGAGCTGGTTCAGGAAGTCGTGCGCTGGGCAGAAGAGGCCTCTCTCCAGGCAGAGGAAGAGAAGGGGAGGAAGCCCAAACTGAGCAGGGAGGAGAGGAAGTTCAAACAGAGCAGAACACCAAACCTCTATGTCCTGTTACAGGAGATCAGTGAACTTGCCCTGCTGGATCTGTCTTTATGCCAAATCAGAAATTCAGAAGATCAGATTTGTACTGCATCTTCTTAGCTTTATACTGCTGTTACTACAATCGACTAGACACAATACTCTACACAGAAAGCTTTAGAGATGGTTTTGTAATATTTGCTAGATTTAGGCCTGCCATGAAGTTCAGTTGAAGTGTCCAGATGTGAACGAACAAGAGTTATACCTACTCAGGATTTAAGAACCATGGCTCCTTTGCATTGTCTAATACTTGATTTCATAAGGGAAAACATTTGGGTCTTCCTGATCCTGTTAAGCACATCTGTAAACCAGTCTGAGGCAATGAAAATGATAACCTACTAGTTTTGAAGTAGGCTTATAGACTTTCAAGATGTTTGCATTTTTAATGCTTTCCACTTTAATTATTATTATTATTTAAATTTAAATAAAATGTATTTTTGTATGTCAGTAATGTTTCATGGTCCATATTTATTTTCTCCTCTGTTGCTACAGAATCAAAGTATGAGACACTTGGGCCCGGTTTCACAGAAAGGGCTTAGCCTAAGCCAGGATTAGGCCTCAGTTCAATTAAGGCATTTAAGTAGCTTTTATAAACTTTCACTAGAAAAACACATTACTGTTGTGCATCTTGAGACAAAACAATGACACTGACATATTTTAACATATGTTGGTGCAAGTTGCTTTCAGTTACAACAGCTCAAACATGCATTTTATTTTAGGTTTTTAGTCTCTAACTTGTCTGTGTTAGTTCTTTGCAGTAAAGGCTAGAATACACTACATAACTTTTGCCCAGATTTGGAGTTGACTCCAATTGTCAAAAGTCAGAACCCGTGTGTATAGTTGACAGATCTCACAGAAAATCATGTAGTATATGATGTATGCAGACTTTTTTTTTTTGATGTGCACAGACTTGAGATTTTTTTTTTTTTTTTTTTAGCTTCAGACTGATTCCATCCAGTCGGTGGATATCAAACATGTTTAGTATTTTGAGCCAATTTTTGAAAACATTTTCATTTATGCCTCTCCTGACAACAAGATGCACATTTCTGCATGAGTTTGCTGTGCACATAACTTGAAAGTCTATTAGTGTGTGACCCTCAGTCGTTTAGTGCATGATGCAGTTTTTCCTCTTTAACTATTTACAAAGTCAGCAAGTGTATGATTTTTTTGTGTTTTAAAAGTTGTGTAGTGTACTCCAGCCTTAAATCTCACTTCAAAATATAGAACTGCACAAATTACATCATACATCAAGGGTGTGCTACATCAACATTTTTATTCAGAAAATCAAAACAAAAATTGACACTGAAACACTGAACTGTCCAACATAACTGACAATAACATTTGTTTTGTGATGACAAACTGACTTAGTCCCCCCCTCCTCCACCCCCTTTAGTCCTGCATTATTGCATGCTTGCATATATTAAGACATTTTAATAAACTATAGCTAACAATAAAGGAAATGGTGATACTTAAGATCATTTGCAAAAAGGAAATGTGATTAACCCTGTGAACCTGAGGAAGAGATTATGGAAAATGTTTTGAATAGAAGTACAATACTTCAAAATCCTCACAGAGGATAAAATACGACAAAATGCAAGCTGAACTAAATGATGTGTGTGAAAGACCATTAGAGGTGATCAATCCCTGGGATGGCATTACAAAACATGCCAATGAGCTGCAGAAAATGTTTGGCATATGACTGGGAAGATTTTAAAATGTAAAAAAGCTCAACTGATTCAGCTGCTACTCCCCCAAACACCCTCAATTTATTTGTAGTCTTCTTTGTACAAACAGGCAGGATTGGTTCAATTGCTATCATCATCAACTATGCCATTTGGAACAGGGCTGGCACACTCATTATCATATAATGGGGAATTCTGAAGTACAGGTGGCTTTTGTTTGAGGGGAGTTTGGTTTGAGGTACTCTGATCAGAAATGCTCTCATTCTCTTCACTGATGTTCTGTCCTGAAGAACTGGTGGACGGTTCATCTGCATCTCCCTGGATGAAATTCTGAGAAGATTCTGGGAAATAAAATAAAAAAAACAATAAAAAAGTAAAACAAAAATGAGACTGAAGCAGCTGAATCTTAAAATTAATATAAATGTATTAGTGGACCCAGGTTTTTCCCAGGACTAGAGGCAAATGAAACAACTTGATCATAACACAAAAACCCTTATATGATGATGATGATGATGTCGTCATGCCATAATATGATATCAAATGACTCCACACACCCAACTGTTTCTGCTTCGCAAGTCTCCTCTCCAGAGCCAGCTGCTTGTTGAGCTCTATGCGCCGCTGCTGTTCCTCAGTGAGAGAGGCTGGAGCAGGAGTAGAATGGACAAACGGATCTTCAGGGAAACCTCCATCTCCAGCTGGATCAGACTCTTCCAGTACTTGAACCTCAGCTTCCTCTGGAGGGGAGTAGGAAGTCAGTGAAACTTCAGCTTTACCTTCTGCTTTCAAATGTAGTGTAACACTGCCAATAGTTGAAAAGTATCATTACCAACATAGTCCTCGTGTGTTATTGGCATGTCCAATCGAATTCGTTTTAGACATGTCTGAAGGAGAAACAAAGTACAGCGTTAACAAAGGATGCAGACAACTTCTATTAAGGATGTAAAATATCACATATTAATTGTTTTTAAATGAGGTTAACTCTTCCAGGATTAATTATTGTCTGAGGAGGTGTTCAGAACAGTGAATGTTCAAGAATGTTCTTGCGCTAACTGAACAGAAATTGTTTAGAAGTGCTGTAACCCCTCATATACCATTGCTAAATCACACATCCAATATTAAAAAAGTGCCAGTCATGGTGTGACAGAGAAAGAAAAGGAAAAAAAAAAAAAAAAAAAAAAAAAAGACGTGGCACAACAGCCTAAGACACTTGTTTGTTTAGTGCATGTTAGAGCTGCACGATTAATCGTAAAAAGATCTTGATTTAAGCACCCACGCGATCCTACTTTATTAATGACAACGATTCTCCCGTGTCTATTAAACCTTTGACAAAATCATACCGGAACGTTAAAATCTGTGTTTGTGCTGCCAGAGCCAGAGAGCCGTTTTGAATCACACATTAGTTATTTCTGTGTTACAAATATTCACATTATCACAGAAGTACTGAGATATAAGTTTTAAGTTAGTATTTAAACACCGATGTCTACGATAGCGATAGAGCGAACTACCTTTTGATACGAACTTGGCACGTCAAATAACGGTTGTATCAATTACATCTAATTCCACTAGGTGGTACAACTGACTGTTAAAAAAATGTATTTGTCATTGAATCGTTCATTCAAAAGATTCGTTCAAAAAACACTGATTCATCCAGCAATGAAACAAGTATTTATTAATGAGTCATTGAATTCATTCAAAACCATTTTTTAAAAAATTAATTCAAACATTTTCCAGCAATTAGAGTCAGCAATTTATATTTTGTCAGAACCTGTAGTAAATTACATGTTATTTTGTTTGGTTGTATATTCAGAATTGTGATCTCTATTATTCCCCTCTCTCCTCTCCTATCACTTGATGTTACTGCTTCTACTGTCCTGTCATGAAGGCATAATGCCAATTTTTAAATGAAAAAAGCACAGATAATAAAAATTAAATTAAATAAATAGCACAGATGGAAAGTAAGAACACATTCTGTGTGAACGGTTCCTAAATGAGCTTGATTTTAATCTCCATATAAAATTATTTTCTTTTCATTCGCACTGTAAAGCCAGAAGTCTTACCTGAACTTCTTTTTTGCTTCCCAGACTCTCTACTTTATCGATGAACTCTTCAAACTGCATTTTAGGATATAGACGATGGGCCCAGTTCTCCATTTTCTGCATGAGGAGTTTCAGATTCTCTGTCTGAATCAGAAATGAATGAAGAGGGTGAGAACTGATAACTATTCATACATTACTCTGATTAATTTATAAACACAAAAAAAAAATTCTTGGAACAACAGTATCTGTAATCATATAACAAAGAGTTCAGGAGTACTTCAATATTCCACAAACAACTGAATTCAAAATGAAAGATTAGCCATTACTTCGTGTCCTTTGCCTTTGAACTTTACGTCGTCAAATAAGGTACGGAGAGCTGGAAGACCCTTTTCAGAAATCAACCTAAAAGAAAGAAGAGAGGGAAACTGTAAATACTGAAGAAATCCAGTCATACTCGGTTTGCTAAAATAAACAAATAATTCTAATTAATTAATTCTAATTAATTACCAATTAACTGCCATCTGGTGCAGTACCTGTTAGCATCCAGTTTCGGCCGAGGCCTCTTCACCGTTCGTCTTTTTGCCACTGGCACTTCCGCTAGTTTTGACACTTCTCCATCCTCCTCACCTGAACACACAACAAAATGGGTTTCATTTACAGATTAAACAGTTTTACTATGTAGAGTAGGAATATCAGGGATTATGTAGCATGGAAAAGCAGGATGAGGAATTTGACCAGCTCACATCGCCAAAGCAGCAAGTGGAAAAAAAATCCCATTGAAATGTTCATTTTAAAATGACTAAGAAGGAGAAACATACCCTCTCTATTGCCAAAAGGATCCTCCTCAAGGTCCCCCCGGCCAGGCGATGACGGAGGAGGAAAGGGAGGGAAAGTCTCGTCCTCTGTGTGCTCATAATCTGGCATGTCAAACAGGCCATTTTCTAATGGATCAATCATGGTGCATAGGATCCTGTAGAGAGATTTAATTTTACTTTCAGCAGTATTCACAAAAATACATCAGCTGACGGAAGACATTTTTTCTCTCTTTTGTGTTTCTGAACAGGAGGACATTATAAGGAAACCTACAGTACAACAATAAATCTACATTTATGACATAACACTGTTATGACAGGCAGTTGTGGCCTAATGATTAGAGAGTCAGCCTTGTAACCCAAAGGTCACAGGTTCGATTCTCAATGCCAGCTAAAAAAAAAAAAGGAAACGGTTTGCGGTGTGTGTGTGTACTAACTTTGATGGGTTAAATGCAGAGGACAAATTCTGTATGGGTTACCATTCTTGGCCTTCATGTCACTTCACTTCATTACTGAAGTGGCCCAATAAACAAACAGCAGGTATTTTCTGGGGGTGATATGGTCAGATATTAATTTTATATTAAAATTTCATATTACAATCCAATTAAAATGTTATTAATTGATTAATTAAACATTGTACATGTTTTTCTAATATGTCAAACTAATTCTAAAAGTGATCAGTCTATTATTATTTAGCTTTATTAATATTTTTAATGTACAGTTGTAATGTCACCACAATATTGGATCTGTAAACCATGCTAGAATGTTGCAGAGAGTTGTTTACAAACAGAAAGCCAATCATAAACTACTTCACTAGTTATCTTATTAAATATTCATGTAACGTTAGTTGTACTGTAAACGTTCACACTGTTTAGTCTGTATCTGACTGAAACTGTTAAAAATGTCGAACTATTGGAGTTATGAAAATACACTTATTTTGCAGTATGTTTCGGAAGACACAGTCAGAGCAAGTCGACAGCAGAAAAAATCGTGTCACTGGCTCATAAATTATGAAAATAATAAACATCCTGGGTTTAAAAGTATGAAAAGTGTATATACAGTGCAAAACAAAGTCACGATTCAGTTATTGGAAGTCATTCTTATGCTTTATCGACTCATCAACACTTCACTAACCTCACAGCACACACAGTGATATTTCAGTTGTAGAATTGAGCAGACAAATGTAAAAGTTTTAGAAAAGAGCTGTTTTGTTACTGTCACAGCAATTTGGCGCCAGACACTAAAGATTCAACAATACGCACGACGCCCTCGATTTCGCCCATGACTGGATATCAAGCCCAACCGATGTCACTGTAATTTCAGTGAAAAGCTGAATATCAGTTCGGTCTGTCGAACTTACTAAATATGTGCTGTCAAAGGACGAAACTTCAACACCGACCGCAGCACGATGATATTGATACAAAGCAGAAACAAAGTTTCTACCGGCGGCTTTTGCCTCAGCCAATCACATTCCTGATACGGCGAACGTCGATGGTTCCGTTACATCGTTTCTCGTGTAACTGAAGAGAACTGCGACGTCTACCGGCGCGGAGCTCTGCAAGTCTGATGTTCACAACAAAATAAAACACTCGATTTAACAGCAGAGTAGTTAGGTAATGCTGCTTTCACGTGCTACAGGAAATTTGATAATTCCCACTTCTGAGGTCGTCATTAGGCTTTATTATGCGCAACTTTGGGTTTGTTTTCCCTCTCTCTCTCAAGAATTCGCTTAGTGATTTTTTTGCGAGAGGTTTACCGATGTAGACATATCAAAATATTAAAAAGAAATATAAAGCAGGGTTTCAGACTTTATTGAAAGCACGGTCTCATACATGTGGATCTTATAGTGCAATGTATGCATTAGTAGGTGGATGAATCACTGATTTTTAGTGTTTTGAAGTTTTACAAACACATTTATTATAGTGTTTATCATATGCTTGTTTGTCACATAGAAATGCCATTGCTAATAGGGTTACAAAATTGCTTTAAAAAAAAAAAAAACTCACCTCAAATTCAAACATTCAAACCTCAACATATCCTCTGAGTAATTTGTTGAGAGATGTTTGGATGGTCCAACAATTCATGAACACAGAAGTACATTTGTGGACCATTTTATTTGAAGGTACATGTAAACGAGTCTCTGCATATCATAATTATTAATAATAATCAATAAAAAAAGAAATGCTGCACGAACACATGCAATGTGAAAAAATATAGTTGTGTAAATGTGAAGCAGTCAGTTTAATATCCGTGTTCTCAGCAGAAACATGAGGAAAACTGCACTGAGGAGAATGCAGAGAGTGCACACAGTGGGGATGACAATCTCTGTGACCATCTCCATGTGGCTGATCAGTGGATCTGGGGGAAAAAACACACAGGTAAGTCGTAAATAGCACTAGCACTGAGACATGTGAAACACGCCAACCTCTAAAAATAGCAACATTTCGGCCCTGTACCTAAACTTCATCATGCACAGGCCAAACCTTTGGCATATCTGCATGTTCCTTATTTTCCTTGGATTTTCTTCTAGCTGGAAGGGCAAACAAAAGAAAATTCCTGTTAGAAAGTTACGTTATAATTGTCTTTCTCTGTATTTTGTGCTTAGTTATAAATAGAAAATGTAATTTGAGACAGAATTTTCTTTTATTTGCCCCAGCTAGATCACTGTAGGGAGTGAAGTCAGCAACAGTTACACTAACCTGCCGCAAGGAGCTGGTTACTTGAGGTGCATGTTTCCAGTGCCTTTCTTTTCCAGCTTTCAATCTGTGGCAAACAGTATCCAACATAAAAACTGCATAAGAACTGAGACATGATATAAAGTTCATCACACAGATTGCACAAAAATGCTTGACTCTTGAAAAGACGAACTAAACATTAAATTAGTCAATTAACTTTTAGTCAGTTAAAAAAGTCAATCTCAGATAAAATCATACCTCTCTCTGATTGGGGAAACCATTTGAGCTGATGATGCGCTTGTAGTACTGAACTGATGCTTTTGGGTAGCGTGGTTTATTTTTGCTCCCAAAATCCACATAGTACAGGCCAAATCTTTCAGAGTATCCCTCATCCCACTCAAACTTGTCAAGCAGTGACCAAGCTGTGTAGCCTTTCACATTCACTCCATCTTTAACCGCTGAATGAAAAAGAAGAACAAAAAGGTTCCTTTCACTGTTTGAATGGGTTTTATTTATCAGTGTATGAAGAGCAAAATGATTTGGAGCTCTGTAGAATCGTTTAGAAGCATTTTGAATTTTTAGAGACCTAAATCATTCACATGGTCAATCAGTAATCAAGTTTCCGTAAATTTAGATTTGCAAGTCCTCAATGTTTTTGTGAATCAGGCAGAATGGGTCAAGTTATTAAATCTAGTGGTTCTCAACCTTTTTGACTCGAAGGCCCCCCACTGACCAAAACAATATTCATAAGCTCCTTTAATGGTTAAAAAATGTTCTCTGGTATTTCTTCTGTAATTATGACAATGCTGCTTGTTTTCAAACTCTTTTATTAACAGAAACTGGCAGCATTGATATATTAAAATAACTGAACATAATTCATTTTGTAACTCTATTGGACTCAACTAATTTAGTAACTTTTTAAATGTAGTTATAAATAGGACAAAAGAAATATGATTTCAGTTTACTTGTTTGTTTTTTTAGTTGTAATTATTTTTTAATATAGTTAAAAATATATATCTATATTTCTATATTAGTTATATTTATGTTTTTTTTGTTTTTTGCCTTTATCTTGATAGAACCATAGAGAACAATGGAAGAGGAGAGAATAGTTAAATCATTTTTAATACAAAGTCATGGCCCTGGCCCTTTTGTTGTCCTCCACTGGTCTAAAAGTATTTTTAGACCTAAAAGGCATACATTTCTCTATTGATACTGACCTTTAAACATTTCATTTATGTAATCCCTGAAGTACTGCATTCTCCACTCATCACACAGTTCTGTGCACATCATCTTCTCTGATACTCCATTTCCTGTCACGTATATCATGGGGTCTCCATACTGTGTCTAAGAATACAAATAGATATATATGAGCCACCAATGTGCTAGTCAGACTACCAGTAGTTGTTGCAAAGTACAGAGATGTGATGCATAAATGTACCTTTACATAGCTGAGCAGACGGCGGAAGCCCCATGGCACAGAGTAGAGCCACTCTGATCCAGGGTCAGGCCACTGTGGGTCCACTAGCTCAGCCAGGTCACGGTCAGTGAAGTAGTTGTTTCCTCGGTTGGAGGGAAAGTTCTTTTGTGTGATGTAGCGTGTGGTGAAGTGACTGATGCCCAGGAAGTCACAAGTGCCTCTGACGTAACTTTTCTCTTGAGGGCTGAAAGTAGGCAGGCGAGAGCTACTCAGGCCCTGCTGGGCACTCTTCCTACCTGCAGAAATGAAACAGAAAAATGTTGATGATATGTATGTAAATTATCACTAGCCCCAACTAAATAAGTAGAACAATTTTTTGTTTTTTTGTTTATTTGCGGTTTGCCACTTACCTATGTATTCTTTCATTATTTGAGGATAGTCTCCATTATAGAATGGTGTTGCAAACCAGCCCAGGTAGAACTGAACATATCTTTCAGCAGCTTCTATATCTCGCTGATTGGTGACATCCACTGGTTCTCCCCAGTCTGCGGACAGGGAGATGCCCACCATACCTGGAATGGCAGACACATACCAGTTTGGACCTTTGAGCCTTGACAGGTTAAAAGCTGAGTTCAGTATCTGAAATTTGTCTACCTTTCTGCTTGTTTCGCCATTGGGCGTCGTATGTGTGCCAGACCTTAGCGTGAGCCTGTCAGTGCAGCAGAGGGTAAAAGTGAGCTTCAGTTTACTACATTTGAATTTATATCAGAAGAACAGTGGTTTTAATAGTTGATAAGTAGTCTTAGAATAGCTTGCTATCCCTAAATGCATGCTTACATAATCAGTTGTGTTTTTGCCTCTGCTGTCCATAATCAGAGCAGTTTCTGTTTTAGAGTGTCCACCGTATTTTTCAATAAGCTATTTTCTGTGAATGTGTGAGACTTCAGATTCATTAGCCACAATAGGTAGATAACTAGAAGAATAACAAAGCACAGTAACCAGTAAAACCATTTGCGCTACTAACTATATATTAGTAGCGCAATATCAAGCAGCATAATAGCTGTTTTTGTACAGCTTATGTTAAAAATAAGGTGGATACTACAGCAAAGTGGATTGCATATGAATTATGTTGCTCATTTTGTATGGTTTTTAGACTGCAGTGGATTTTGATCACCTTAATGATGTTGTGGGCAGCATTATAGGCACCAGTACCCCTCATCTTCAGACCAGGAGCATGTTCTCCAGTCTCATAACCCTCCACTGCAACAGACTGGAAACATGGGAGGAATCTTAACTGCCAGTGTAAGAATGGACTTTGAACCAGATAATAAACAGATTTTTCTCATAATAAGTCAAAGTATCCTTGATAGGAAGTGTTGCTAGCTTTTATTTTATTTTAAAAAAATTAGAAGAGACTTGAAATTACTCAATATTGTGGAATTTCTAGAGAAAGGTCAAGTTACTTAAAATTTACATTTTTAGCGAGTGGAAATTGTAATAGTGGACACTTTTTTTATAGTTCTTACCCAAGGATTGTTGAAGGTGATCCAGTATTTGACTCGATTGCCAAATCTCTCAAAGCACAGGTTGGCAAAATCGTTGAAGAAGTTGACCATACTTGCATTTTGCCAACCTCCATATTTCTCCTCCAGAACCTGTAAAGGCACAAGTATTGTGAAAATTAAATCTAATTGAAGTATACTCTAATGTATACTCTTTTGAAACATGTGTACTCTGACCTTTTTTTTTTATGAATACTGTGAATTCACATATACTACTTGTCTCAAATATACTGCTCGTTATCCACCTACAACTGTATATAGTATATGTAATATTCTGACATAATATTTAGTATGTCAGAGTACTATATATTATGTCCGAATGTAGTATATGTGAATTCACAGTGTTCATAAAACAGTAACAGCAAAAAGTACCCAGATGACCTACTACTTCCAGTGTGATACTGAAGTGTGCATCCAATGGACATTTTACTATCCCATAAGGGCACAGGAGAGGATTTGTGAATATGAGGAAGTGATGCAACTGGCGCTGGTATGTCACATGACAGTGACAGCATGGCAAATGTAGTACGTTTATACGTCTGTCCACATTCATACTATATAGCACATACTTTTTTAATAGTCGCAAAGTACATTTCAAACTAAATGTAGTACCCACTAGACGGTATGCGATTTCAGACACAGCTATTGTCTTCCTCTGTGAGGATTTTGTTTTACCTGAGGTAAGTCCCAATGGTAGAGCGTCACAATTGGCGTGATTCTATTCTCCAAAAGCATATTAATCAGGTTATCGTAGTGTTCTATCCCTTTCTCATTGATGTAGTCAGCTAAAAGACAATCAGAAAAACATTTGGTAATGACACAAATAAAACTGTTTTTTTTTCTTTTTTTTTTTTAATTTTGCCATTAATTTTAATTACTCTTAATGCCACTGGGCAGAATCCTTGGCCAGGAGATGGAAAAGAGATAGTGGTTCAGCTTCATGTCTCTCATCAGTGAGATATCATCCTAAAGCATACATTAAAAAATTCTTAGAACCAAAGTGTCTACATACAGTACATAACTGTGTATTTCTGATAAAGTAAATCATAGCACCTTGATTTTATAATAGCCTTCACAGGATGAGTCACCAGTGTCATTCCTGTCAATTTTCCCTCTCTTGTGAGAGAACACATCCCAGATGCTCTTTCCTTTTCCATCTTTATCCCATGCTCCTTCTGTTTGATATGCTGAGCTGCCAGCACCCCAAGAGAATCCTGAAAATGTATCCATACACACTTTGCTATTTTTTATAAAAATTACATACACACACACACACATATATATAAATATATATATATATTTATATATATTATCATTATATAGAATCCTGAAAATTAATGATTTCAATAAAGTCATATACATCATTTTATATAAAACATTTATATTTTAATTGTATTTTATTTCAACTAAGACAGGATTATTGTTTACAGTGTTATTTTTACTGTGCTGCAAACATAATGTAAAAGAACATACACTGTAAAAAATAAAAACGGAAAATGTACTGGTAATTTTCTGCCAAAACATTATCCTGTCATTTCAGAAATGTCCGTTAACCCTTAAAACACAATCTAATGCAATGTGTAATTCAAAATACAGGTAAACTTTCATATTTATATAGTACATTGTGCCCTATTTTTACAGACTTTTTTTTTTTTTTTTTTTTACAGTGTATTGTTTTCTGAATTACCAGATTACCAGATATATACTATTCTGTATATATTATTCTGTATATTTTGATATTTGAGCTTAAAGAACATCTATTTGCTGTTATTTGTACGTGTTGTTTGCTTTTATGAATAATGCTTTACCTGAAGGAAATGTGCCATACTGAAATGATCCCTTTTCATTCTTGGTCCAGTCAAAGTCTTCGCTAGAAAAAATGCAGGGTGCCAGAAGCAGAATGTGGCATATCCTCAGCACACTGTGTAGTGGCATCCTCTTATTTTCATAGGAGTACGATTTTCACCAGTAACACCTGCACAGATAAAACAGACTTCTTTTACTTACAGGCACATCTTTGAAAAAAATGTTATTCTTGCAGTTGTTCTTAAATATATATATATATAGAGAGAGAGAAACTTTACATCAGTTATCCTCATTTCAAAAAAAAAAAAAAAAAAACATACTCAGAGTGGTCAGTTCTGGAGCTGAGGCATATCAATGATGCATCCCAAACTAAAAAGCTGTCACAATCCACGTGCAATCAGCCGAAAATGTCAACAAAAAAAAATTCCAAACCAGATCAGATGAATTAACTCTCATTTCAGCCAGCTATAAGACAAACTGATACAAAAGGCTATCAGAGACAAAAAATAAGTCAGTTTGTCAAGAGCTGCCAATATGAAAGACATTTCAAAGTATTTATCCTGAAAAGAGGAGATGTGAGTTTCTGTCTGAAGGAGAGAGGATGAGAAGATGATTAAAACACTCCCTTCTGTTCACAGGAACCAGCAGCTTTGCCCTGTCTCGTGTCTCTCTCTCCCTCCTCTCACCCTCTCCCTCCATCTAGATTCACTCTCAAGCACATATACACGTATACCTGCTCCAGGCCTCACATTTGTCTCGACTGGAATCCACTCCAAAGTGCCAGAAGGTTACCTAAGCTTCTGAACTTCATTCACCCTCACAAAGCTGCCCAGTGCCTGTGCGCCCGCACGCACAAAACAGTAGCGAATCATCTAGTAGTTCCAAGCTCCATTCAGGAGCCACACACAGGCCCAAATACCCACTATTCAAATTCAATGGGCTGAGAGGGGAAAAGTGCTGCTCCTAACATGTTTTATAGAATTGAACATTTGACTCTGTAAGCAAGTTGATGCTGGTGTGGGTAATACATTTGCATTTTGGCCCCCAAAAGAGAAATACAAGTTTATGCGTAAAAGAGCACTATATATACTTTAGTTATTATGTAGAATGTTCTTTTATAGAGTGCAGAATATAATATATAAATGATATAAAATAATATTTCAGTATATAGAATATTAAATATCTAAATAAACCTAAATAGTGCTAGAATCCAATTCTGACTGAACTAGGATATTCAAAATAGACCAATATTATATAAAATCATGGTTGGTTACCACTGGGCAGATCTCTATTATACATATGGCTGTCATTGTTTTATGTAAAAGTTTTAAATAAAGATTATTGGAGTACATTTTACATTTTTCTACTTCATGTTTATTTCAGTGTAACTTGCTGTTTCTTTGTTATTGTGAAATTACTAGTAATTTCTGAGTGAAAATTGTTTAAAAAATTTGTATAGCTGCTCCAGTTCAAACACAAGTACAGTTACAACGTGCAGAATGCATTGTAAATGAACAGTGGAAAGAATGCTGAATTGTTTCAGAAAGTGTTGGCACTGCACTCTTTAATGTGTATGTTTGTGTGTTTAGGTGTGTATGAAGTAGAATTTGTTCAATGTATGTTGGTTTATCATGTGAACATGTGTGTTGTCTTGCGTGTGCTACTGATGTGCATGTTTAAGCTTTTGTACTGTATGTGTGCATTTGAGTTTCTGTATGCACATATAGCTAAAGGCTTTGACAAAACATAGCAAACTGTATGTGTTTAGCATATCAATACACAGACAGACTACAGAGAGAGCAGCAGAAAGAGTATGAGCATTCTAGCACTCCCTGTTTCTATGTACCTGCTGTATTTAAGGACCATCTTAGTGGCCACCACGAGCTGACATGAACATCTTTACTAAGGTCCCCGGACTAGCCCAACAAACCAGGTATGTTTGCGGTGCATTCGGAAACAGGAGCAACACCAAATTTTGTGAACTGAGTTTCAATCAGATCTGCACCTCTCAAGAGGGCTGTATTAATCGTTGCAGAGAAAGGCATATAAAACTCAGACCAACATCCGTGACTCATTGCAGTTTTGTGAAAGAGAATACATATGTAGTTCAGATCACATCCATACTTTTGGTAAAGCCCTGAAACAACATACTGTTATGCTTTAACTGGCAAACTGATTTGTTCCACATACATTTACACAAATATACATTTTGCTTTTTATGGAACAAATAAAATTTGACTTTAATTTAAATGTAATAAACATTTGGAAAGAAACTCCAAACAGTTCAAAAAGCTATGTTTTCTATTGGCTTCTTTCTTGTCATATTTTTTTTTATGGCTTGTTGTTGATTATGTGTTCTCTCTTGGAAAATGTGCTAAGAGTATTGGACTTTTTTTCCCTAGCAAGCTGGGGTCTGTGCTCCAACGTGCCTTCTACGGGTCCAGTGGGAGGGTAAGAGTTTATTTTGACTTTTATCCCTACATAGTTTCTCAGCTCTGAGTTTGGTGTTGATAAATAGTATATCAGTCTGCTACTCTTTTTTTGATTCTCATAGAGTTTTAGTGTTGTTTTCAGGAAAAGCCATTTGGAAAATTAGCTGGAAAAAGTAGCTCGTTTTTAGTTCAGGGTTTCATATGCTCCAAAAATTAATCCTATTGTGCTTATTTAATACTTAAATGAATGTGTATATCAGGGGTGTCCAACCCTGGTCCTGGAGGGCTACTGCCCTGCAGATTTTAGCTCCAACTCAAATCAAGCACACCCGAACCAGCTAATCAAGCTGTTCAGGGCTGCTTGATAATTACAGACAGGTGTGTTAGAGGAGGGTTGGAACTAAAATCTGTAGAAAGGTTGCCCTCCAGGAGCAGGGTTGGACACCCCTGGTGTATATATTAGGGTGGGGTTTTTTAACATTAGTTGTGTTTTTCAGGTGACCCTTTTCGAGCAGAGGAACTTTGCAGGTCGGCGACTGGACCTGACCTCTGACTGTCAAAAATTGAGTGAAAAAAACTTTCCCGACAGATGCAACTCTGTCCAGGTGGAGAGTGGAGCGTGAGTACATGACAGTTTTGTATCACAAGACCTTGTTTGACCTTTTATAAATCTAGTAAGTTTTGGGGAAAAGTTACTTTTAAAGTGATGCATTACAATATTGCCTTACTCCCTAAAAAAGTAACTAACTGCGTTGCATTACTTTTGCGTTACTTTTTCTCATCTGAGTTGGGCTTGTTTTTTGTTTTTTTATAACAAAAAAGTTCTATTTTTGGCAAATGTAAAGGCCCTTTCACATCAAAAGTGAAACGAATAAGCCTCAGGCTGAATGAAATGCATATTTACACCTGTACAGTAGAAGGCGCAACTCAAACAAAACTTTCAGCTGTGCTGCCATTCTGGATTAAAGACGAAAAGGATAAAGGAGAAGGAAGTTCAACACTCTTATTTCTTAATTTAATCTAAAGTAATTTTTGCTTATTAGTATGGTTAAATTAGATCATTGAAGGTCAGCAGCAAAGACATTGGTTAATTAAGTGAGAGTAAATACATAAAGTATATTTGTGTGATTTAATATAGTTAATTATTACAGGTTTGCATAAAATTCTGAGATTGCGTTTCACTGTTTTTATTCATTTTGAGGAATACTGAATGTTTTTGTGCAAGCAAAATGAGTAAACTGCTCACATTTAGTATAGAACTACAACAACCATCATGTTTACATAGCCACACAACACCTCTGCACTTTATTTCTCTTAAAGGGATAGTTCACCCAAAAATTAAAATTCTGTCATCATTTATTCCCCCTCAAGTTGTTCCAAACCTGTATGAATTTATTTGTTCTGCTGAACACAAAGGAATATACTGACTACCATAGTATTTATTTTTTCCTACTATGGTAGTAAATGGGGGGACAAGATCTGCTTGGTTACGGACTTTCTTCCAAATATCTTCCTTTGTGTTCAGCAGAACAAAATAAATTCATACAGGTTTGGAACTACTTGAGGGGGAATAAATGATGACAGAATTTTCATTTTTGAGTGAACTATCCCTTTAACATGGGGACAGGAGAGCTGTCAGTCAACAAATGTGAAAAAGTAACTTAGTTATTTTGTTGTAAATTGAAAAGTATGTTACTTTACTAGTTCTTGAAAAAGTAATCTGATTATGTAACTGATTATGTTACTTGTAATGCATTACCCCAACACTGAATCTAACATTAATGATTACATTTTGATTCAGTTGATATTTTGATAAGATTCTAAGCTAAATGAAATAATTTTGCATCGTCTCTCTCCTCCCTCTCTCATGTAATGACATTTTGCCAATCATATGTCATATGTAGATGGGTAGGATATGAACATGAGAATTTCCGAGGGCGCCAGTATCTGTGGGATATGTCTGACAGGGGGGAGTACAACTGCACTGATAAGTGGTGTGCTCAGGGTGACCACATCTCCTCTGTTCGTGCTGTGAAACAGGTGAGACATTATTATTTACTAATTTGTAATACATTTGTATTACTCATCAATACCAAAAAATAAATAACAATATTCTCACAATACAACTAGTGTAAATAAATTTTTTGCATGTATTTGGTGGGCTAGGACACCAACCCTGCCCGTGCACAGTTGTTTGAGAGGGCAGGTTTCTCAGGCAAGAAGACAGAGCTCCATGATGATATCCCAAACCTGATGAGCCGTTACAGCCTTAATAGGGTGTCCTCCATCAGAGTAATGGGTGGAACGTGAGTACAAGTTCACTGATGTTCAAGCACTCGAATATTTATTCTGTTCTGTATATATTCAGTATTGTGTGCATATTTTTGCAAACATACACAAGTTATATTTTCCATCTCTCTTTCCTGACACAACAGCTGGGTGGCGTACCAGGAGCCAAACTACAGAGGAGCGCATTACATCCTGGAAAAGAAGGACTACAACAACTTTTCTGACTGGGGTGCTCAAAACAGCACCGTTGGCTCAATTCGCCGTGTCCGCTTCAGCTAAACAAAATCCCCTAAAAAACACTCACACTCGTCAGCTCTTTATACAAACAACATGCCAGCTCTAAGTGAAACGAACCCTACAGAAGACCTATTTTAGTAATAAACTGATGAAAAAGACAAATATTGTTGTTTGTGCTTAAATTATCTAACAGTAATTACACAATTTATCAGGTATGCTAAAGATGGAAAGTTCTTCAGCTGCTCAAGAGCTTTTCATGTGCAAGAATAAGTGTTGTGTTGCCCTCTGGTGGTGAAGCACATCATGCGCATTTGAGTCTGTTATTCTGTTACCTGGCATGTCAGAGCCACCACCATCTTGAGATAGTCTCATAGCACAGATTCAGGACTGTTCCCAGGGTACTACAATACTCTGGGTTTTGTCCTACTGCCCTGATGGGACGCATCATTAGACGTGGGATGCTAATAGGAACAGTGAGCTCACGGCTTTGCCCTCTCTTCTATGATCCGAATCCTTTAAAGAGCAGCTGTGGAGCTCATCTGTGTATATTTGAACATACGTTGAGGAATTCACACGGGCTTTAGCTCTGTGTTGGACTGACAGACACATGCTGCCGTGCTTTCTAAAGGCCGGTGAGGTATTTCTGTGGGTCGTGGGAGTAGCAGTTGCTGTGGCCCGGTCGTGCCGATGATGACATTGTGCCACATATCTCTCACGGTCACCACAGCAGCCTGGAGGTACCCACCAGTGCCTCCTTCACATGCAGAAACAGCGGAGGGGTAGAAAGAATGCAAGTTGGTTTGGGATTAAGTCTCAGAGAGAAGGACATACAGGGAATGAGAGAGAGCCAAGACTGAAAAGAGGTTTATGTGATTATAAACAACCATTATGATGACTACTGCCACTTTATTTACAACTATAAAACTAGCATTGTTCGCATCAGTGCTGATATTACTGTTACTACTGCTGTTGTTGCAGTTACTGTTGCTCCTATACTATAGAACAGGGGTGGGGAACGTTGTCCTGCAGAGTTTAGCTCCAACCCTAATTAAACACACCTGAAGCTAAATCAAGGTCTTCAGGATTACTAAAGTTACAGGCAGGTGAGTGTTTTTTTTAGGGTTGGAGCTAAACTCTGCAGGACAATGTTCCCCACCCCTGTTCTATAGAAGTATGACTAAATGGTTCCACAAGATTTAAAAAATAACTAGAAATCCAATAATTAGTGTGAGACATGAGTCTAATGTATAATATAATATAATTACATTTATAATATGAATTAATATAAGTAAAAAAGTGAATATTTACAATTCTTTTTTTTTTTTTTTTAAAAAAAAGAAAAGAAAAAGGTATGACAGTTTCCACAAAAATATTAAGCAGCACAGCTGTTTTCAACATGAATAATAATAAGAAATGTTTCTTGAGCACCAAATCAGCATATTATAGTGAAGAGTGGAATAATGACTGCTGAAAATTAATTAAAAATATATATGTATAAATTACATTTTAAATATATTAAAATAAAAGTTATTTTAAGTAAGGAATAATTGACGACGGGCCACTGAATTCTTAGAAAATAGTGCACGCGGAGTGGCCGTTACACCTCGGGTGTGCATTATTAAGAATGGCCCGGAGTCAATTATTCCGCTTATACTACGGTTACCAAACCTCAAGACACTGTTTTGATGGTATATTTCAAGACATTTGTCAGGTTTTTGTCCTTAAAACTCTGTTGTGTGTGGGACTAATGGACTACTTGCACTGAGCCTCGTGACGCACATCCGGTTTGAAATATTACGGCTTGTTTCCGGTTATATATATTTTCAATGCGCCATTATCACATAGCTAACTAAACCCCTCTTAAAATGAGAGTCCTCGTGATTATTTTAAATTCCAGACATATTCAGAGACAGGAGAAGAGATATTCTGATGATTACCGTATACAGACCTTTCCAAACTCAACCAAAGTCGCTTTAAGATATAGTCTTTGACTCAACGGAACTTTAAGTTTTAATCCCACATAAACTGTGATTCTTTCACCACAGGGTGTCAGCGCTCTACTAGTGATCGCGACGCTGCAGTGTGAGACGTGATGAATAAGATCAGAATAAACATAATATTTTAGTCACTATTCTTTTTTTTTTTTTTTTTTACTGACAATCATTTATGTAATTCACACATTTATGCCAAAAATCCTAATATTCAAAGCAGTTGCATTATTCTTTAAGGTTAATTAAATATTTAACATTGTTAAGGCAGTTATCACATTTATTCAACTACACTGGAATAAAAGAGCACCAATGCAAGCAATACTGCTTGTACGAAAATTAATCATAGTTACTACACTCTTACTATAGTAAAATCATTTTTTGCCTTCATAAGTACTGATTAATTATAATTATTAAGTTATTCGTCAGCTTGGTTTGTTTACTGCATGTCTTGTATGCTCTTCTGCTCGTTTACAGTCAGAAAGCAGCTAGCGTGCGATGCTGCGTCCCAATTCGCCTACTTATACTACGTCCTAAAAGTATGTACTGTTTTGTAAAGAAAAAGTACATACTTTTGAGTGTGTAGCAGAAGAGTATGCAAGCTTTGGGACATACTACCTCGTCATAATTGCGTCTTTAACAGACGTTCTGTCGCTTAGTTACGCAACCTGTAGTCGCGCGGTTACTGCCAGTCATGGGTCTTTCATGCAGAGAACTCTCCTCATCTTTGCATAATGATACATTTAAAAGTTAATGACCAAAGTTCACAATGATGGTGCAAATGAAATATAATGTGGATAACATTTAATAAATATCTTTTGGTCAGGTTAGATAGTGATTATTAACAAAGACTATAGAATAACACAAGACGCGTCACTCCTATTGTTTTGAATGGGAGAAAGTGCAACGCGCAATATGGCGGAATAAGTCCCGCCTTCTAAATAAGAGCCAATCGCCGATTGGTAAAGTCATCGCCTCTATAGAAACAGTCAGACGCGCGCCTCCGAAATAAGGCACAAGAGACGCGCATGCGCATTAGCTTGATCCAGCCTGAAAAATAGTTTTTTTGTCATGATTCGAGCGTTTAGAAACAAAATGTATGAGACAGTTGTTATCAGATTTCATTTCATTCAGATTTCACAGCTTTGGAGAATTTGATGTTTCCCCATTTAAAGAGAAAGGAGCTGTACTTGGATGCCCAAGAGGCGTTTCAAAGATGGCTGCAGAGTGAAATGACTTGTCTTAAAGGGACTTTGTTATTAATCACTCAAACACCTTTATCTTAACCTCTCTGCTTAACCATCGGTCTCGCACATCCGTCATGTTTATAGTTTTTTTTAACACTTTTTATTCGTATTTGTAGTTATAATCGAATCCTCATCCACAGCGCAATGTGTTATGGGCAATATTAGCCGTTAGTGTGCACGGATCTGCACTTCGAATTCTAACCGGAAAAAGTAGACCATCGGGGTATTTTTGGAATACTCATTTCAACATACTACAATTTGGGACATACTAATTCTTATTTCGAATACTATTTAGGACGGATAGTATTCGAATTGGGACACAGCAATTGTCATTCTGTTAACAGATGGTAAGAGGGAATCAGCGATGCTTGACAGTTTTAACTTGTTTTTGTTTGCAGTGCAGCTGTAAGGTAAAATAGTCTAGCCATCGTGATAATGCGTTGTCACTCACCCATAGTTACTACACTTACCATAGTAAAACCATGCGCTTTCTTCAGGGTGTTTATCAGTCAAATTCATTTAAATGTAAATTTAACAGGTATGAAATATGATGACTAAGAGAAAAACACTGCTAATGAGAAGACAGCGGTAGGTTAGTGGGGAAACATATTTATTATTCAGAATGCGCATTTGGAAGTGAAATATATTAATGAACATTTCAGCAGGTTGAAGATAATTAATGTTAATGCAGAGAATATGATTAACTGTTTAAAAAACATTTGTCAGCACTAAAACATAGTAATAATCTGCGTTTTCATGATAAACTCTCCGGAAACGCTCGAGCCGTAATAAGTAGAACGCGAAGTAGTTGTGCAAGTAGTCAATTTCTTATGCATCTCATCCCAAGCCTCAGTTACTAATTCCAAAACGTCATTTCAGAACTAGTAATGAAGGCTTGAGCCTTGATAGCAGAATATACCATTGATACAGTTATTAACGCAGTTGAGAGAGAGAGCATATGTGAATTAGCCTACCTGAGTGTCTGCGCCTCTCTCACGGCAGCACTGTCTCTACTAATAGCGAAACGAAACTGTAAGTTTATCTACCTCAAGAATCGCACAGTTATTACCTCGCTGGTGAGTCATTTTACTGATTAATTCGTCAGAGCAGCGCTGACAACACGTTTCTGTGCGAGTGTGTGTCTGTTCTACAGTATGTGTGTAAAAGAGAGAGCAAGAGAGAGCACGCGCAAGAGAGTATGCTTTCAGGACACAATAAAACGTATTTTGTGGCGAAAACCATTACACTAACTTGACGGTTTCATCCTATTGTTTACTATATTTATTTGCTTGACCGGTGTCGTGGTGGGTTTTGTTTAATAACTGAAAACATTTGGCGAAGTGATATGGAACTGTAATACAGTCCTGTAAGACCTGCCTAGAGCTACTTTAGCCATGCCTTTCCCTGACCTTAGATTAGAAAGTTGATCAACCAATCAGATTCGAGCATTCAACAGCCCCCATAGTATAAATTGTAATAATATTTCACAATATTACTGTTTCCACTGTATATTTTGATCAAATAAATGCAGCCTTGGTGAGCATAAGAGACTTGTTTAAAAGTTCAACTTATTGACCACAAACTTTAGAGCAGCAACAAAAAATTACAGGCAAATACAGTTGTTTGGCTCTTATGTTTTAGGCCCATAATAAAAAAAAAAAAAAAAAAAAAAATATATATATATATATATATGTGTGTGTGTGTGTGTGTATATATATATATATATATATATGAATGTCTACACAGTATTTTTTTTTTTTTTTTTTTTAAACTCAGGGCAGGAAGTCTATCACAAAACTCTTTCCCTTTGTACCACACACAAACAAACAGTCAGAGTCTGACCTTGAAGGTGGCATGGCCTGTTGAATGGGAAGGATCCTATGTATCCAATTGGTCACAGCTGAAATGGTAAACTAATTGACCACCCATACACAGCATTCCTCTTGCCTGAGTTCAATCCCACACACACAAACACATACATAAAAACATTTAGGCCTACATCCACACAACAAACCGTAATCAAGTTTTTACAATCACACTTTGACTCCCTCTTTCTCTCAGTGTGTTTATATGGTACAGTATGTAAGTTTGCACTGACAAACATACCACACATTGGTTGTTCTGTAAAAGCTGTTTGTCCTCTCTTCTATTTTTTTCTTTTTCTCTCTGTGATTACTTTTACTGTGATCCATAAGTCAAACTTCATAGATTACCAGTCCTCAATTTACATAATTACAGTACTACATGACAGAGTCCCAAACAAGCACACACCTCACAGTACAACACACCTTAATGGCAGTTATTATCTCAGTCTGGTTTGGTTTCATTCACACAGTATTGCAGAGTTTAAACGCTTAAGGAACTTCCCTATGAAACCGCTTCTATCCAAGTGTGACCCGCATCTTCATCAGAGTGTCACAGTAAAAACTGACATTCTCTCAAGCGAGGCAGTAACAAACATGAATTTCACTTTGTTTTTGTCAGTCCAATCTGGGAAAGTCCACATACTGGATTTTGGCCCAAGGGAGAAAGTGTATTGACACTAAAGAGATTTAGACAGAATTTACAACAGGATATTCTGTTAAAATAAAAATGAGAATTTTCTCCCCATCGTCTGTAGCAGCTATACTTCTAAATACTTTTTTAAGTAAGCACTACTTAATTGAAGATAATGTTGTAGGTATCCTAATATATGTCTGTTTTGACTCATTTGCAGCGTAGATATCACTTTGTCAATGCACAATGTTCTTTCTTTTTGCTTGGTCTATATTACAGAAAGATGATCTCACTAGAAAATAGCTGCGAGGCTTAAACGCAAACTCTTTCATGTCTGACAAGCTATTTCAGTATGATTATCAGGGAAATCTTGATGGTACATGCCACTTTGCAGCGTGGCGTCTTGTTTCAACATGTTTTGGTCTTTTAGTCAACAAAGAAGGGAAATGCCTGGGGAGACTTGCATGCTCAATGCTAATGGCATATCTGTGTTTGAAGGAATTTCTCCATTATCTGATAACAATATCTGATAGGCACCAAAAGTGGTTTTACTGGGGCACTTTTGCTATAATGCCACTAAAATTTCCTTGATCGCTTTGATGTGAAATCAGTGACCATTTCAATACATTCTAGTTTTGCACTCATCAGTATGGAGCTGTACTGGATGCTTTGTACAATTACAAGAACTAGTTTTACTAAGCAGTTATTATTATTTTCATGTACTTTTATTGGTTACTTTTATGTCAGTTTAAAAGTAGAAAACTCGTAGCAGTTTCAGAACAAGCATTTCCAGATACTAATGTTACTATTCAGCATGTAAATATTGCCATGAGATCCTAAAGGGGACCTATAATGCCCCTTTTACAAGATGTAATATAAGTCTCTGGTGTCGCAAGTATGTGTCTGTGAAGTTTCAGCCAAAATACCCCACAGATCATTTATTATAGCTTGTCAAATTTGCCCCTATTTGGGTGTGAGCAAAAACATGTTGTTGTTGTTGTGTGTGTCCCTTTAAATGCAAATGAGCTGCTGCTCTTGGCCACTTTCCAGAAGAGGGTGGAGCTTTAACAGCTCACGCTTTGGTTGCTCAAACAACAAAGCTGGGAAATCTCACACAGCCAAAATGACGATTGTCAGTAACTGTTTTCAGCCTTACATTGTTCAAACCGGAGTCGGACAGTGATGGAGAGACTCAGGAAAAGTTACATCTTATAGAATGCATTTCTGAACAGTTAGTGGATAAATTTCAATGATTCAACTCATCGACTAGCATGTGCTGTCATGTTAATCTTTTGTGCAAATCCAGCACTGAATTGACCCTTGTTTATGGAGCAGTCCGGTGTAAAATGATCTGTGTTGCCAATTGACTGTTCGCAAAGACCTGCCCCCTTTAGTTAGTGTTGCTATGTGCGACAAGCCATGCCGCTGTCATGTTCTCACGCAGTGAAAAAAAATACATTGCGAAGCAGAGGACACCGACAACGCATCGACAGACAAGACAGAGCAGGTTACTTTTGATATGAAACAAAGTCTCAAAGAAATGTAAACAATAAATACTGTTTTGTGGCTCTTCAATGTGTCGTAACAGATCGCTGTAGAGCATCAGTTCCAGCGGCTCGTGAACCGAACATCGCTTCCTACTAGTTAATTTATAGAATCAAATAAACATGATTGAACATCAGAAGGAATGTTGTTTCAACCGCGGAAAGATGTCAGTACAAACAATTTTTCAAGTTCAAGTCCACCGACGTTAATCTACTAACTTCCCTGATTGTTTTGTCGGACAAAATGGCGGACTCTGCATTATGATTGGTTAGATCGGCTATCAATCAAACTCCCGGTGAAGGGTCAATTGTTGAAAGTAGCTAAAACTGGTTGCTAAATGTTGCTTGATGATGTCATACTGGCGAGTCCACTGATCCATATTAATTTAAATATAGATCAGTGGGCGAGTCACAGAATCTAGATAAGGTTTGTCCAAGAAGTTGCTAGACTTGTCGGTAGGCTTTTGAAAAATGGGGCGGAGAAGTCACGACAAAAGTGCTAAATTGGCAGCACTGAAAATGATGGCATGATAACATCACTCTACTATAACAACTCTTTCTCTTCTCTAAAGCAGCCCAACATGGCCTCACCCCCTTTGTTGTGTGTTCCTGGGGGCAGGGTTTATGTAAATTTTGGGGTTTGTGATGTCACCAATCTGGGAAGAAGCTCGTTGGAGTCCCTACCAACCGTTTGTTGTAGTCCTTAAACAGAGAATTCTTTAAAAGAAAATGTCTCCCTTTGCATTGAACTTTGAGCGTCATAACTTTGCAGTCATTATTTATGCTGTAACAGCAACATTACACACTAACTGAAGTGAAATCATAATTAACCACTCCTTTAACATTAATATTGCATTCATTGCAGTTGTGTTCATCAAGGCTCTTGTTTGAATTCTCATGATAGAGACTCATGGACTCATGTCTAGGTGGACGGCCAGAGGCTTTGACCACAGTCAATAACAAAGAGCCCTGGAATCTTTTGTCTTTTGTCCCAGGCCCTGGTATGAACTCAAAGCTTGGACAGGCCACCACTGTGGCCACCTGTGAACCACAATTATCACCAATGCTCGCACACATGCACACTGGACCAATTAAGCATCCCGTGCACTCTCCTCCATTCAGCCAGCACTAACATCTTTGCAGTGATGCCAGGACTGACTCCCTCACATCCCGCTCACTCATCAATAATGACACTTTTGAGCAATGTGTGTGTGAGTATGAGCTGAGAGATATTTAAAGGGTTACCAAGTAATTACCCAAACAACACATTTCCTGCTATTCAGATTTTTTTTTAAATTCAAGATTTATTAGACAACTTTCAGGAATACTTGATTCTGATTGGTCAATAGCGGCACTCAGTGGTCAGATTTTTCAGAAAGTGATGATACATTTCCACAGCAGTTAAATCTCTCTTAAAGTTTGTTGTCATATTTTTAAAATAATATAATATACATTTATAACACTGTATTTTGTGTTGTATATACTGCCATTGCACAAAACTAGTAAACACTGCAGCAAGGCGGTTTCTAATACAGCTGCTTAAGGTACACTCTTAGAAAAAAACATGTTCAGTTGGGTTCAATACAGAAGGGTTCTTGACTCAATTTTAAAGAATGCTTTATGCAAAAAAAAAAAAAAGGCTCTATATAAGGAGAATGGTCTTAAATGGTTGCATAATACTTTCATGTTTAATGAGTTAATTTCTTTTTCAGTTGAAAAGTATGTTTATGAGTTGTTTAATTCATAAAATGTACTAAAAAATTAAAAATAAATTAAAACAAAATTATTGAATTAAAATTAAATCCATAAAATGATCCCATGATGAGAACCCCTAAATTATTCTAAAAAGTGAAGCACCTGACAAAGCCCTTTAAGGTTCAGTATAGAACCTTTTCTTCTAAGAGTATAGTTATTATTCAACATATTTCTCTCGTTCTGCCTTAATCCAACTATCTATATTTTCAGACGTCATATTAGGCCTATTTATGCTACCTTGAAAATCCATCAGATGAAGGTAGGCTATCTCAGTAGACAAGACGTGACACGATCACTGGATTCGGACGTGCCTTGCCTATCTACCACCTTATGCTGCCTACGGAGGAAGCATTTTTCAGCTTGCAGACACAGCCCATGTGTCACGTATCACACACAGACTTGTGCGCTCTTGATTAATTCATACAAACGCAACTGGCAGCTCTTTGTTTCTCAGTCATCGATTGTTGTGAAAATGACCACAGAGGACTTAAGTAAGTACTGTAATATTGATGACGTGTTCATTTTGTTGCCGATAGTCCGATTGATTTGTACATTATAGTGGACCATTTTTTACTTGGCGGAAGATTTAAAGGGTTAGTTCACCCAAAAAATGTAATTTCTGTCATTAATTACTTAGCCTCATGTTGCTCCAAACCCTTTAAGACTTTCGTTCATCTTCAGAACACAAATTAAGATGTTTTTGATGAAATCCGAGAGCTTTCTGGTCTCCCTATACACAGCACATACACATAACCAATTTCAAGGCCCAGAAAGGTAGTAAAGACATCATTAAAATAGTCCATGTGACTGCAGTGGTTCAACCTTAATGTTATGAAGCAACGAGAATACTTTTTGCGTAAAAACAAAAATAATGACTTTATTCAACAATTTCTTCTTCCCTGTCATTCTCCTATGCTGTAAACACAGTGCAGCGCAGAGCTTTATAACTTTTAATTTACTTGAAAATGTTTTAAAGCGAGTGAGACATCACATCAAAGATTGTGAGTGGGATTTGCTGCCTGTCAGGGTAGCATCAGAGTTTTAACCCCACCTCTGCATACAAGGCCACGGTCTGTTTCCAATTAAGAGTGGAGGCTGGAAAACAGCCTTTAAAAAGGGCCTGAGCATGTTTGGATGTTTACATTTCAGTCCTTCCCTTCAGCGTGGAGGCTGCTTGGAGGCTGGGCAGAAGAAACAGCCCAAAAGCAGCTAGGGGTTTTTAAAGTCTCAGTACTCAGTTACCAGAGTCCTGCACCACCCACTGAGCCCCCGATCCTATCAAACACAAACACAGGCAAAAGTGGTTTACTCAATAACACAGGCATGCCATAGCCTTCTGCCTGGCTGCAGAGATATGCACTACCAGGTCATTTCCAACCCTCCATACTTATTTCATGATTCTTCATGGTTTTTGTGTGTGTGTGGAATTGCAAAAGTTCTTGTTTTGGCATTAGTTTTTATTTTTAGATGCCGCTAAATATTTTTCCAGTGCATAAATCCCCAAGATAATAAACAGTTTATGATTTTAGATTTCATTTGATCCATGCATGAAATCCATTGAAGTAATTAGACATGTTTTTGCATTATTTGTTATGAATACAATTTAAAAACGAACAGTTCTAGCAGCCATGCTTCATTCTCCTATATAAAATTTAACAATACTGTGTATTGCCTTCGTTCCGGAAAGAGTGCTTCGGGCAGTTTTGGGAATAATGTGTTGCCTTAATTCTGGAAAGAGAGCTCTGGACAGTCTCTGGCCTGCTCCAAAAGTGCTTATACTGACCCCATTATGGGCGTATAAATGTGGATGCTTAAATTAGAGCTGGTCTGCATTCACATGTCATTGCCAATCCCAGCTATGGACTGTGAGAGGGACCATGAAGCTGTAATCTAGAGTGTGTGTGTGTGTGTGTGTGTGTGGGGTGTGTGCCAGTCACAGGCCCAGGGAATAAAACTGAACGCAGTTCATCTCAGGCACTTGGAGTGACTTGAAACTTGCCAGTGCCACCATCTTATGAAACATAACTTTATAAAAAAAAATAAAAACATTGTAGTGAATCGTAGAAATTATTTTTGTACAAACATATGTTGTATGCGTATATAGAAGCATATGTGCATATTAGAGAAGAGAAGGAGAGAGGGAAATATAGTGAAACATGCATGTGAACATTGTTCTTTCACAGTTGGAGTCAGTATATTTTGCCCTAGATGTGTCAAGGTCCAAACCATGCACTAGACTATATCATAATAGAAAGGCCAGTCTGTCTGGACCAAGATTTCTTTTAGATAGCTCATATTTGGATTTCATGTGAAAACTGGCCCTGAACCTACTGATAAAGCTTTATCTGTCATGCTCCGCCCTGGGCCATTCAATGTATGTCTTTTCTTATCTCACATGGATGATAATTATATGATAGGCTACTGCTCTATGTCACGGATGCAGGCAAAGGAAAATGATTAAAAAAAAAGAAATGCTTGAAAGGAAAAAAAAAATTCATAGAGAAGATTTGATTAGTTGTGTAAGATGTAGCAGAACGGAAACCCTCTTTTTATTCATACAAAGATGGATAACCTGTAAAGAATGTGCAGTTGTTACCTTGCAGCCACTTCTGCCTGATTTGACTCTTAAAAAGTATTGCATTGGTGTATTCAGGGCAAGCTTATTCAGTAATAAAAAATCATTCTTTGACCTGAATAAAAATGGTTAATTTAGATGTTATGAACTTTTTGATGTTGAAACTTTCTGTAAACCTTTCTTCTGTATTTCACACGTTTCTGCCTCAAATTCTCCCTCTCTCTCTGCTCAGAGTCAGGCAGGGACAGGAAATTGAGAGCCGATCTGGTAGTGGTCTGGCCTCCCAACCTTAAACTGCAGAACCGCTCGTCTTTGAAGTTGAGAGAAGAATCACATGCAATTACTTGCGATATAAACCACGTTCTTCAAAAACAGATCCCCTCTTTCTCTCACTGAGGGCTTACTTTTTTTTCCTCAAGAATTATGAACTAGTGGGAGAGTCGTTGACTCGCCAAATGCTGGGAATTCAATACACAGTAATCAGGGAGAAAGATTTAGAAACAGTTAAATGAATCAAACCATAAAAACATCCCACACATTCCCTCCAGAAACATGCAGAAAAAAACACAAACACAAATTCAATGAATTCATTACCCATAATAGTTATTCCCTATACATTCAGTAACTTTCCCTTTGTCTTTACTTTTAGCCTTTTATAGAAATATGAAACTGTCACACCTTTGTGCCCAACATTCTTGTCTCTCTGAAGACCAAGCTGGGTGTATATTGTCTGAGTCCAGCAAGTGAAGAAGTGGAGAACTTCCTCAGGAGAGAAAGAATGCAAAGTATTCCCCAGATGACCATAGTACACAATCGGAGAAGAGGAAGAATAGAGAAAAGTCTCTCTCTGTGTCTCTCTTTCCATTCCCACCCTTTCTGAAGCATAATATAGAGGGTTTGCATAATGTTGTTTTATTTGTGTGTTCTATTAAATAGCTTGGCATGATTGTGACGCGTGGCGCTCAAAAAGCATTCAGGGGGACCATGTTTATTTAATCCTGACAATCACTCGTTTGGCAACTGCAAGTCCACAACCCCAAATCCACCTTCATTTCTTCTATATATATTACTTTAAACTTCATTATTAGTTCCACCACTAAGGACATCAAGCACAATATGTTTATTTCATTCAAAGATTATATATGAAGTATAATTTTGAGGAACATCTGGACATTAGCATTTTATTCCTGTTGGTTTTCCTGTGTAACTTTTATTGATCAATAAAATACTGTTAAAATACTGTTTTGCACTGCAAAAAAAAAAAAAAAAAAAAAAATTAAAATAACTTGTTTTCAGACAATACATATACTGAATTAAGTTTATTTTCTTTAAACCACTGGAATTTGTTTTTTTTAAAACCATATAGAAATATAGAAAACTTAAACAATTGATTTTTAAGTATGCTTAGTTTGACTGGAAAACAAGACAAAAATATGATTAATAAAATGATTTTTTTTCAGTGTACATAGTGATAATCATAGTATCATATGATTTAAAGGACAGTGTTTTTCTGTGAAGCATTCAGGATGTTGTGTGCTATGATACAGTGCACAAAAAGAGAGCCACACAGGATCAGTTTACTCACAGATCAATGAATGTTCAGTCCAAATACACTACAGCGTTTTAAGGGGTACTGAAATAGTAGTACCTCAATGCCTCAAAATGCAGCCTTAAAAGTAATTTTTGAATAATTTAGCTAACATAATGAAGTTGACAGTGAAAAAAACCCAAATGTTTTCTTTCTTTCTTTTTCTTCTTTTGTAGAGGAGCTCAGTTCCTCTGTTTTTCCTGCTCCTGTGTCAGTCTAAATCAGAGCCAAAAACACACAAAAACATACACACATTTTTGGTAAACTTATACTCAACATTGCTTTCAAAGAAGAGGGTTCTTCCTGAAAGAAGTAGCTTTTTCCTTAAGTCTCCTTTCTACTCTGTCTTTCTTGCTTATCTTTGAGGAAAAGTTCCTCTGACCTCTGGCCAGACTCACACATTTCTCAGTCAGGCCCGTGTTTCCTCACCTCGGTGTTGTGGATCTTGCTTATTCAAGGACGAAATACATGTGAGTTCAGCCAATCTATTGTTACCATTTTGACCGGAGTTCAACTGTACATTAAAGGGTTAGTTCACCCAAAAATTAAATTTCTGTAATTAATTACTCACCACTCTCATGTTGTTCCAAACCCATAAGACCTTTGTTCATCTTCAGAACACAAAACAAGATATTTTTGATGAAATCCGAGAGCTATCTGACTCCTCCATAGACAGCAATATAACCACCAGTCACATGGACTATTTTAACAATGTCTTTAGTACCTTTCTGGACCTTGAAAGTGGTGGTTAAATTGCTGTCTATGGATGAGGCAGATACCTCTCAAATTTCATCAAAAGTATCTTAATTTGTGTTCCGAAGATGAACGAAGGTCTTACGGGTGTAGAACGACATGAGGGTGAGTAATTAATGACAGAAATTTCATTTTTGGAAGTTTCAATTTCAAGTTTATAGAGAGAACAAGCTATCAGAATAGCTGAATAACATTGTGTTTTGAGCAATGTAAAAAAGCCTCACATACAGTAAATTAAAGAAAAGTATCTTAATGAAACATAATCATAAACACTGGGGAAGTCAAGGAGCATTAACTCAGTCAGACGGTCCCTATAGAAGTGCATGAGCACTGATGAAAAGTACCAGCAGAGAGGCCCTGTGGGTGTCTGGTCAGTTGACAGTGAGACAAAGTATGTGTAGCTGCTCGGCCCGGGAGAACAAGTGTGTTTGTGTATGGAACTGAAGCCCTTATCTCCAGCCTGTACTGACGCCATAGTCTTCCTGTCTCAAATCTCCTCCATTGATTTACTCTCTCCACTCTGCCTCTCCACCCCTCGCTCTTTCTCTATTTCTCTTTCTCGATCTCTCACTTAATTCAGCTCACCCCTAGGAGCCCTGCTGGCTCCTGGACCAGTCTTCTCCCTTTTCCGTCCTCTTTTTCTCTCTGCGTCTCTCTCCCGGAGATTAGATGTAGTCTTTGTACCCACTGACGTAAATACCGGTTGGCACAGATGCACGCAAAGTCTATTACTGTTGATGGGACACGCCTGTCTCTGGTTATGCAGGTTTACTGATGAACGCAAACTGATGAACTTGTAATCTTCATATCTGTCTGTCTGTGTTTGTACATCTCTGTCTCTGTTTTTCTTTCTTTTTTTCTCGGAAGCATACTTCAGTCTCAGCAGAGGTCCACCGTTGCTCAAGTTTTGACTGGTGTTATTGTAATCATTTAGTCTTGTGTGCCACTGTGAAGATAATAGTTCTGGAATGACTTGGCATAAGATAACTTCATTTGCATCGACTGTGCTGCACAAATGCATAGTGAATTACACACTAAGTGAAGTAAACTCTTTGTTTACTCACACAAGTAAGAGTATGAGCTCTATCTCTCTCTATCGTCTAGAAGTTTATGGCCTGCTCCGTCGGCGCCAGGCGCTCTGCGACTAGACTAGACTACAATCAGCTACAGCAAAAGAGTGGCCTGATCTCACTGAGTTTCTCTCCCTTTCCTCTGTTTTCAGCCTACTTCCTTCCTCGGGTTCTCAGATATTCTCTTTTCCTCACAGAGGCAACAACAGGCATGCTTTAAAAAACACACTAAATGAATTAAAGGAGCCAGCTTTGCAATGCAAAGACAAAGAGGAAATAATCTTTGAATTGCGTGCTTCTCAGATATATGTTGTTTTGCTATACAATAATTAAAATATAGATTTATTACATAAATGTAATTTAATTGCTGGCTTAAGTAAAATAAAAGTGACAACCTTTAGTGATAAGCTTTGCAGTGACTTTCTGACCATTTAGTTTACAAGTTACAAGTGAGTCATTTGAATAATTCACTAAAGTGATTCATTTAAAAACTCTGATTCATTCAGGAGCAAAGCAAGTGACTGTATGAGAGAGTCATTTGAATCATTGGTCAAAACAATTGGTCATTGAGTCATTAACTGTCATTCGGGAACGAAATGCCACAAAAGTGTGTTGCAACGGTTTTGTGGTGGCTTTCTTTGATACAGTTTTCAATGTCGCAGCAAACGCACAAAATAATGCATCTAAAATGTAAGTTACTCAATATTAACTACTGTTTTTTGACTGTTATACAATAGCAGGTATATAATGTGCCTCCTTCAATAACTTCTCAAAATGGCCTACACATTGTCATTTATTATCTGTGGTGATGCTTTATGGCCATAACATGCTTTTGCTCATGAGATATTGCTAGGAAGAAACTCATAAATCTGGTTAAAACTCATAATCGAAAAGACTGAAATCATTGCGACAATTTAAATGAGTGGAAAAAAGATGTTGGTACGGCAAAATGATGAAACATTTATACAGTGAACGTTTCCAAACAGTAAAAGTAGCCATTATATTACAATTTACAGAAAAGTAGAAGAAAATTTCACATTCTGCTTTTGTTATGGATATTCCTTTTTTTTATATATGCTCATACTCCTGCCACGTAGAAACATCTGTCACATTTACTCAGCAGACATTCATTTAAGTCTCTGGCTGTCTCCTTGTCTTCACCATAAATGAGGTTTTCCTTGCCTAAACTCTGTTTTGACTTCCAGAATCTTCCACAGGAGACAGATTACACTGCTAATGTCTGTCTGTGGCTACGACTTCCTGCTACCATAGACCACACCAGCAGAAACAAATCAGCAATACTGCTAAAACATCTTTACATTGTCTAATTGTGCTTTTAATTTATTTGGAGATATTTTCTTAAACTCAAGCCATCTAAACTCAACTCACTTATTAGTATACTCACCCTCTGAATGTTTTTTTATTTAGTTTTTGTCTCTCTAGAGAATTTGAGCAGTATCCACTGAAACTAGCGCCGTCCAGTATGGAGTATGGACCCAAGGAACGGTTTTGAGGGGATGTAAGTGCCTCCCTAAAGTCCATTAAGAGAAAGGGGCTTGTTGACATGCTATTCCTGTTGGGTCTTGCTAGACTTCATCAACAGGACCATGTCTGTCCAGACTGGATGGACTGGGGTTATTTTGGGTGGTGCTTTGGTGCTGGTCTCTCTGTCTCTGTTCCAGACCTCTGCTGATAGATTATCTAAGAGACTTCATGGGAGTAGCTGCAATTATTAGCCTGACGCCAGGCTACAACAGTTATCACCCCCTCTGATAAGTGAAGGGAGAAAGCCTAAGGATTCTGCCACTGAAGTAGGAGTGGAAGAGCAAATGCAGTTTACTCTTGATGCTGACAAATTAGCAAAAGTTTGCAAGATTTACATAACAGGGGCAAAATCTTCATCATTCTAAATGTCTGTTAAATATGCTAAATATCATTCACCAGTGCAGAAAAAATAATGCTTAGGCTAAGACAAATTGCAAATTCTCAAAGTAATAAAGAAATATCACATGCCAGATTTCTGATTTCTGTCCCCGCAAGGACGGCAATATACAAAGCCCCTGTCCTTGTGAGGACATTTTTGTTCCCTATGAGGAAAACAGCTTATAAATCAAGTGATGTTTTTTTTAAAATCTAAAAATGCAGAAAGTTTTCTGTGATGGTTTAGGGTTAGGGGAGATAGTATTTGTACAGTATAAAATCATTATGTCCATGGAAAGTCCCCATGCAACATGAAAACCCATTGTGTGTGTGACACAGGTATTAGAAGGAGAGGGTGGCTTATGAGTACATTACCCCATGTCCCCATTTTTAAAAAGTCTTATAAATCAAAGTTTTTGTGAGAAAGTAAAAATGTGCAGTTTCCTGTGATGGGTAGGTTTAGGGGTAGTGTTAGTGTAGGGGGATAGAAAATATGGTTTGTACAGTATAAAAACCATTACGTCTATGGAATGTCCCCACAATTCACAAAAAACAAACGTGTGTGTGAGTGTATGTCTGTATGTGTGTGTGTGTGTCAAACACAAAAATCTGTGTAGAATAAACTATTAAAGTTAATTGTGAATTGAATTGGTCGTGCAGTTATTTAAATAAAAAAAGTCTCTATAATAATAATTATAATAAAAATAATTATTAGTAGTAGTATTTATATGATAAATTTTGTATATTTATAATTTCTATAAATAATAACAAAATAAAATGAATGATGCAGTGATTTTTATTGTTCTTTAAAAAAGACTATTTTTATTTATTTTGAAATATGAGTGATACCTACTGCCACTTTGAGAAGCTGGCAGTTTGTAATACGTTTTTATCACAATCATTACAGCACTAACATTTTGGTGTCCTGTCGCTGTCACAGCGCGCGCACACACACACACACACACACAGAGGTACATGTTGCTCCTTTAAGAGTTCGGAAACTTGATACTGTGTTTGCGCAACAATCAGCGCGGCTCGCAGCCGCCAAAGTGTCTAGACGAGCACATGATGGGAATCAACCAATGGCTCCACTGCTCTCCTCAGGGGCCCCGTGTGTGTGTATCTGAAGAAGAAAGAGAGTGAAACGGTGAAAGAAACCATCGAAGAATCCCATTAATCTCGCCCGAAACACGGAACGAAACCTCAAGACAGTACATGTCCGTCTGTCCACCAGGAACGACCACTTTGCCGTCGCAACACGATCATTTTCTTTCGCGAGGAGCGAGTTAAACGTCAATAAGGATTATAGTGAGATCCATTCATGTGCTCGGCATCATTAAACTGCTGCAGAAGGTTTGCTTAAAAAAAAAGGGGGTCTGTTTTGGAGGTTATCGAAGATTTCCCCCCTGCATATCGTGCATTTCGCGTTGTTCATCAAAGTTTCTCATGTTGACGGGGAATGTTTACAGACTGGATGCACCGCTCCTCACTTAGGTCACTATCATTACAGCCATCCCTTTGCTACAGTGTTGATATATTGTAGCAGTGGAGTCTAATGTTGGGCTTTGCTCAGGCTCTGCTCGGCTGTGCATGTGAGCACAGATCATTGATGTCGGACAGCGAGCGCACGAGCGTTTGGAGTCTCCGCGGTTCTGACCAAACATAGAAAAAACGGATGCAAACTGTTTAAATTGTCGTATGTTCAGGACGAGACGCTCGGGTCTGGTTCGGCGACTCTGGAGAAGCCGTTTGGTCACCGCAGGTAAAGAGGGGGGCGATGGAGGTCCGGATGACTGGAGTGACAGCAACCCAGAGAAGATCCCCAGAACGGAATACGCACCGGGAAACAATGCGGACTCTTGCAGCAAACGCGTAGAGGAACGCGGGGAACCGGGGGTCCTTATTGAACAGGATGGACCCCTCGACGAAGGGAGCGAGGGCAGGACGGTGACATGCTGTTTGTTTAAAGACCTCACCAGAGGCAAAAACCGACTCGCTTGTCGCGTGGAACACAGGAACCACAACAACTATAGCAGTTTGAGTGGCAGGGAACTGAAACATGGTGCCGTAACCGAACAAGAACTCAAGAAGTGCACTTATGCGTTTCTCAAAAAGTTGAAAGAGAAGTCTCTGGATGTTTTACTGGAAGCTGTGGAGTCACAAGGCGGGATGCCGAGTGGATGTGTTCTGGTTTCGCAGACTGAAGTGCGAATTGGAGGTCAGGTGGTGTCTCCACAGTACCTGTTGTGTCGACTCTTCCGCTGGCCAGACCTGCGGCTCTCCTCTCTCCTCAAACCGCTCTGTCACTGTCAGAGCTTCAGGGCAGAGGACAGCCAGACTCTCTGCTGCAACCCCCATCACTACAGCCGCCTCTGTGGACCAGTCAAAGATGGTGAGGAAACCCTGTAAATGTTTTTAATCAAGGCAATAATGATTTTCTTGTTTACTTTGCTATGCATTTAAAGTGTAATAACAATATAATTTCAACCCTGCTGAAAAAACCCCCAAACAAACTGAACTTCTTTGCTGTTTTAGTTGGCCTTCCCACCAATCCAGGCTGGTCTGTTTAATGCTTTTAGATGAGGTTTGGGCACTTTTTGGAAGTAAAAAATTTACCCAAGCCAGGGAACTATCTTAAACCAGCTAAGACCAATTAGCTAAGACCAGCAAACCATCTTAGACTGGTTTAAGTGTTTCTATAGCATCAAATGAGGCAAAACAAAAAATTAAGTCCTTCCTTTGTATTAATATAAATGTGATTTTTACTTGAAGCCTGGGTGAATGATAGGGAGGGGAGTTGGACAGTGATACTCCTGTTCAGGAAGTGGAATTCCCAACTAGAGTCCCTCTGGGATTCTCAATTTCTCTGCTCCCTCCCTATTCACAAAAACTCTACCCTAACATTGTGTATGGACAGTTGCAGATTGAGAACAGAATTGATTGAACAATAATCTTAGAAAGAATATAGTGTAAAAATGTAGCATGCTGGTTTAGTGACTGCATAACCATATATCAAAAATAAAAGTAGTATGACTTACTCTGTAGTCCTACAAGAGACAGAGTCATGCATACAAATGGTCACTACAGTCCAACACTAATGTCCTGTAAGTGGTTATTAGTTTTAAAGCAAATTCTGATACAGTGTTTTTCATATTTTTTTAATGTAAGGTTTTGTTTACTGTCAGCAAAAAAAAAAAAAAAAAGCCAAAAGAAAAAAATGTAGTGTTTCCACCCTGTGTAATAATGAGATTCAGAACAGATCGCTTTGAATTGGATTCCATGCATTCTTGGCACATGACACATTCATTGTCTTTTTGATGGATGCTCTTCTTCACCTGTAATTTCCATACCAGCTGGTAACATTTTCATTGGCTGTGCTGGAGAAACACTTTCGCAGTATTAGATCTCTAGTTGTAGGGGTCTGGTCATATAGGCATCAGAGATTTGTTTTCGAGGTATGCTCAATCAAAAGAAAACTCTAACTCAGTTCTCTCTATTTTTCAGACACACCACCTCCTCCATACTCCCATCTATCCCCCTTACCAGAACACAAGCCACTGAGTAAGTAATTTAGTTTTCCTCAGTTCAAGTAAGCAAAGATTCCTTGAAATAAAAGTATGATGTTAACTCTGTATGTCATGTTTTTTTTTTTAACTGCAATCAAATAGAGAAAAGATTGAATTTTATGTCTTGTCATTTTGCAGATTCTTCCCTCCCAATGCTGCCTTATATAGAAACTGAAGCCACGCATTCACTTTGTGGCATGTCGCAGGACTATTCAGGTTGGTGTGCAAGTCTTCAGTAAATTAATGGCTTTAAATGGGGGGAAAAGAATTCAATAATTACTGAGACTTTCTGGTTGATCGTAAAAATCAAATGACTTATATTAACACTACTGTTCAGAAGTTTGGGTTGCCGTTTAAAATGTTGCAAAAGATTTTTTTTCAAATCAGTTCTGTTATTTTGAACTTTATATTAATCAAAGAAACCTGAAGAGAAATTAAACATGGTTGCCACAAAAATATTAAGCAGAACAGCTGTTTTCAACATGAATAATAAGAAGAAATGTTTCTTGAGCACCACAATAGAATGATTTCTGTAGGATCATGTGACACTGAAGACACTTTACATCATTTTTTTTAAATGAATAGAAAGGTATTTTATATTCTAATAATATTTCAAAATATTCCTGTTTTCACTGTATTTTTTTATCAACAAAGCATAATAGAAGAATCCCAAACGTTACGTTCCATTGAACGTTAGTGTTTGCTAAATGTGATGCTTTGGTTTGGTCCTTGCTGTTTTCAGAGCTGCTAATTAGGATAACATGTCAAATGGCTTAGCTTTTCCATGCTATTTTTGTTAGAACTGGTCAGCTAAGCATTCCTCTCTCTATCATGCATATATAAAACTCCCAACATAAACTTTCTGTGCTTGTTCTACGGTTCTTGAAGAAGCAGCATGTTGTCTAAATGCAGACATTTATTTGGTTCTCTCTTTCCTTTTTTCTCTTGTTCCTTGTCCAATTATGTCAATCATGTGGTTTATGGTTCTCTCTATTTCATCACTCCTGTGTTTAAAGATATTTTTGTAATATGATGAATACACTTTCCTCTAAAGATTCATTAACATCAATGTTGGCTTTCTCCAGTTTGAATATGATATCTAGATGAGCTTTATGCAAACAGCTAAAATTTCTTAGACGTCATCCACCAGCTTCAAAATTAGATTATGAGCAACAATGGGCAGTCTTGTCAGGATGCTGACTGGGGGACTCAGGGCCTCCTGAGCTCTTATCAGCTGTGTGTCTTACAGCCCTGTGCTGATTATTACCCAGCATATAGAGCTCTGAAGACAAGGAACAAGATCCTCTTTTGGTGTGTCACATACGTTCTTTCCTCCATTATTTTCATGTTGTTGCTTCCTGCTGAGTTTTGCAATGCAAGCCCTGGCATAGCCAGCCAGTCGCATTTTAAAATAAGGTTTAAATTACAGGCCTCGCTGTGGCTTCCCCTCTTCCTGACAGAGCACAGGCCAACACGCAATTTAACTAATGAAATCCTGCCTGTCTCTGCAGAGATTCTTTACAGATGTTGACAAAGAATGACTCTATCAATTGTTGGAAAATTATTTGTCCCTGCTTTTTAAGGGACACGCATGTAAAGGCTTTTTAGATATAGTTTTTGCCTGATTTATTGTAAGTACGTTTATGCGTGATTGTGTATGTCTGTCTGCATATTTCTGTCAGTGTCTCCTCAGTATTGTGACAGAGAGAAATCATTTTCAGAAAGGTAATTTGTACGAATTCATACGAATTAGCCACCTCGTAAAATATGTACGAATTGCCGTGAGATCGGGCTGGAATATCTTCTTTTGTGTTCCACAGAAAAAAGTAAGACATACAGGTTTGAAATTACATGAGGGTGAATGATGATAGAGTTTTCATTTTTGGGTGAACTGTCCCTTTAAGAGTGATTTCAGAAAATAGATTTAGATGCACAAAAAGAAAGATTGTTGGCTTACTTTTGGAGCCAAACAATTTAGACCACTGCTATTGTTCTAGAACTGTGAAAATACTGGAAGTGTTCTAGAGTTCTCTGGCAGATCTTGTCGTGGCATTTCCATTATCACCCCTCTAAGTTCCCCCACCACTCACTGGCTCGGTGGAAGGGTCTAATATGTGGAGGGAGATCTAATATTTGGCACAGCAGGACAGACAAGACTCCATCCTCTCCTCCCCCCTCTCATTTTGTGGTGTTGGTTTAGGCTAGGCACACAAGCACCAAGAATGCTTTTGCAGGCACTAACAACTGTGCATGCAAAACAGTGCATACGAGTAACTTACTAAAGGAGAGGTTCAAAGTTCCTGAAACCTCATTATCATACACAATAGCATTGCTTACAGAATTAAACTAGGCAGCAAATATGTGATTTCCATGTCTTTGCATAAGAAACTTTAACATGAATGGGGCACTCTTTCAAAATTATAATATTCCTTTTTCTGTCTTTTCCATGCATATGTGTTTTTTTATGTATTTGGAAGCACATACTAAGAACCAGAGAATCCCAAGATAATGACAGTGCATTTCCGTACAAAACTTACTTCATTAACAGTGTGTCCTCTGATGTCTGTTTGGGCCAGAGAGGTTTGAGACTGAGCAGAATGGGGGCACAGGCCCAGGGCTTTAGATCTTCTCCCTCAATAGAGCATGTGAAGCAAAATAATGCCATCAGTCTGTGTTTGAGTTAATCAGACTGGATAGGCTGGCGGCTGGGGGGTCAGGGGGTCACGAGCCTTCACTGAGTGGTCAGAGAGCTGAATGCTGGCCCTCGGAGGGGAAGAGGGGGCCCCAGTCGGCCCCGCGTGGGGAGAGAGGAATGCTGAGGCAGAAGCGGGGGGTGTTAGAGTCAGAGATGACAGATTTGGGCCTGTTAGTGGGGGTCGTTGCTTCTTCAGTTTCGAATCCTCTCCTGATAGGATTGGAGATTTGGAGAATGAATATGCTGCGTGTAACAGCAGAAAGAATAAGGGAGCTGATATGAGAGTGGTCAAAACATTGACATTGCCTGTCATGACAGCACATTACAGTAGAAATAAGTGTGGTAATGCTTAGGAACACTCCGCTTTCAGAACTACAAAAACTTTCAAAACTACAACAACAACAAATATAATCTATTAAATAATTTTATTATTATTTTTTTTTTCCTAATCAGCCTAAACTTTTGCCAAACAAAAAAAACTAAATGTGAGAAATCTTTTCTTGGATAAAAGACAAAAAAATATTGGTATTCTGTTTTATATTGTGCTTTGTGGACTTTGGTTTGTGTATTTTTTTTTTTCTATTCAAGTTTCATACCTTTTTTTCTCTCCCTTCTCAGATGCCAGTATGTCTCCATCCTCCGTGGCACAAAATCACTGGTGTAACGTGGCATACTGGGAGCTTCGTACACGCGTGGGCCGCCTGTACCCAGTTCACGACGCCTCTCTTAGCATCTTCTATGACCTACCTCAGGGTACAGGCTTGTGCTTGGGCCTGCTCCCCCTCTCTCCACGTTCCACCTCCGTCCAGCGCACCCGTGGCAAGATCGGACACGGCATCCTCCTCAGCAAAGAGCCAGATGGAGTTTGGGCCTACAACCGCAGTCAGCACCCTATTTTTGTGAATTCCCCAACTCTGGAGCATCACCCCTACCTGAGTTTGACTGTGAGGAGAGTCATGCCAGGCTACTCCATAAAGGTTTTTGACTATGAGAAGTCGTGCCAAATTCAACCCCCCAGCGATTTGGTGCACCTGGAAGGGCCGTACGACCCAAACAGTGTGAGGATCAGTTTTGCCAAGGGCTGGGGACCATGCTACTCCAGACAGTTCATTACATCATGTCCATGCTGGTTGGAGATTTTACTCAACAACCACAGATAACGTATATACACGAACAAATGCAGACATATACATCATTCTTACCATATACTGCACACACTCACTACAAATGCTCAGACACCCACAGCCACAATCCCAAATGTAATCTATCTAAATTTAATATAAAGTTTTATATAAACGTATTATATGGAATACTTGTAAATACGGAGTCATTTTTACAACAATTATTTATGTATGGTGCAATGTCTTTATGGATGAACAGAGGAAATAAAACAAAAGAAATGCACTTTGGATTTCTGTGTGTTGAAATGTGCCGTTGTTGGTATTGTAGTATTGTACTATGAACTGATACAGTCAGTGCAGTATATACAGTTGAGGACAAACACATATGACTATTGTTTAGTAACCTAATGAAAACTTGAAAGAATATTTCTTTTAATACAATTTGTAAAAAAAAAAATATATATATATATATATTATATTAATATCAGTGGATTAATATCAGTGTTCAGGTGTTTTGTCTGTTTTTGCTGCCTGCTCTCAAATAAGGAATTGAGCAAAAACTTAACCTCTAATTTAATTTCACCCTTATTATCAATGCTGAGCTTACATTCATGAATTTATCACTGGGTCCTTTGTCTTTGCTGACAAAGATTTGATGATTGGTTGAATTTTCATGAATAAAACTATAAAAATGTTATTGCAAATCAAAAATTCCACAGTGAAATATGAGTCAAGGTTGTTATCTAGAGATCATTTAGCTCAAGGCTCAAGAATACTTCAGTAGAACAGGGCATGTAGTGTTCTTCATACAATCTCAGATAGTTTCTGGAGAATTAAACTTTTGCCTTCCTTCCTTTTTTTTTTTTTTTAAAGTAGAAAATGAACTTTCCTATGCTCACACATCACATAAGTGTCACAGCTTTCCGTTTCCAGTGTTGCAATGCATTAGGGTCCAGGGAAGCTTTCTTTTAGTGCCGTTGTTTGTTCTAGAGGGCGACCGCGTAGTGGCTAGCTTACTCAGCAGTCTGCCTGGCCCCACCTCATCCCTTTTAAAACAGGACTCCCAGAAAGCAACATAGACATTATCCCTGCGCCATGCAGCCCCAGCCGCCCAGCTCCAGACGCATTCTTCAGTTCTGTGAACACCATATTATGACTGTGGAGACAGAAGAGAAAAACTAGCACCTTTGAACATTTATATCTGTGCAGGGAAACGGAAAAAATCATTCTGGAAACGGCCCCTGTGAATAGAGGCATTTGCATTTAACATGTTTGTCTTCTTAAGAGTTGGTGCTGCTTTTCATGGAGGATTTAAATAGATTAAACTTTTTAAATCATCGTTGCATTCTCCCATATTTCTCAGGGTTCAGCGGTTAATGTGATTCTGCTTTAAACAGCATAATCAACTCATAGTATGGTCTGTTCTCATATTCATTTTTTTTAGTTTGTATCTCTAATTGATCTCATTTGTTACATTTTTGAAGCAGGATCTCTGTCTGAATGTTTCTGCGTGAGGTTTCTAGCCGTGGTGTTTTTAACTCCATGGTGGGCTGACCTCACAGTGAACTGGATTTCTGAGTGAGTGTGGTGATTTTGGCTCAGCCAGTGCTGCTCTAATTCAGTTTCAACCGCACCAGATCTCACCAGTTTGGGATTTATTCATGCAACTTGCAAAGAATTAACTCAAATATTTGCCCTTTGTATATGTAAACAGAGATAATTTTAGTTTAACTACGACATGCTGTAAAATCAAACAATTGCCTTTTTTTAATTTAATAATGTTATTAACTTGTGTATCTTGGTTTGGCGATCTTATGCTTTGAGCTGAAGATACATTCGAATATCAAGGTAGATAGCTGAAACAGATAAATGAATTATAACACAAATTTTTTTTATATACTTCTTTTAGCAGATTTTACAGTGCAACAGTGACTAATTTGCATGACTGTGGATTTAATCTACATGACTACAATGACTGTACCTTTTTATGTAAGGAGAAATAATCTTTTTTGGGGGGGTTAGCTAATCTACTAAAACTAATGAATGCATTATTGTTAAATCACACTGTAAAAAAAAATTACGGTAAAAAACCGGCAGCTATGGCTGCCAGAACTTTACTGTAAAAATACAGTAGGTATTTTAGGTTTTATGGGACAGCACTTAGTTTACTGTCTATTTTACAGTTCAAAACCATATAATTTAAAGGTTTATATTGTAATAATAATTAGAGTTCATAACTGTTTATTTTACACACTGTAAAAAAAATCCCTTACATTTTCGGTAATAAAACGTATTTCATTAACTGATATAATGTTAATTTACCAACCTATTGAAGTACTAATATCTGTTTTCTACCCACAAAACACAGTGGTGATGAGAGTCACATGATGAATTAAAGCTCATCACAAGCAGCTTTTCCACCAGCTGAGAAGGACAATACTAATATATAGAAGGTGAACACAGTGTCATTCACACAAACACTAAACACCATCATGGTAACACACATGAAAGTTTAAAAATGCAATAAACATTAATTTTAACAACATTAGATGTAACATAAAACCCTAATGTACATAACTGATTAGAAAAAACTATTTGAAATACATCAAACGTGAAGTGTCACGCAGGGAACACGTCAATTTATGGTTTTTCACTGTAAATTATACAATGACGTTATTTTTCACTTCTAAAAACTGTAAATTTAACTGTATTTTACCGTAAAATTACATTAAATGTACCGTTAGATCTATTACAGTTATTCACCATATAGTACGGAAACTTTCTGTAAATCAATCACCGTAGCATTTTTACAGTCTTTTACCGTTAAAATCACGATCATTTTTTAGACTGTAAAGTTACTGCTTGTTGCATTCATGGAAAAAGCCTTTAAGGGGATCAACCTAATTGAATCTCAATAGCACAATAGAGCTGTGAGGGCCTTAAGAAGAGAAGCAGATGCAGAAAGACGCCATTATGACGTCACATAAGACATTTAATTATATATCAGGTGATTTGAGTTTTTTCCCCACATGTACCCTTTTCTTCCTCTTTAGTCCCATACAGTTTCAAAAAATATGGAGAATAGAAATTAGAGTCGACATCATCATAAATCATTCTGTCATCAGGTAATTATCTAAATATAATATTTAGCCTTTATTTTCTTTCACCCTTTTTTCCTTCATTTAAATCATTCAGCAGTCTATATAACTTTTATATTATTTAAAGTCCATGTAAGTATGTATGTAATGTGCCTGTGATGTGTGTAGAGTTTCTTTGCGTGTAGGCGTATTGGTGTTTATTCCTAATCCTGTCTCTGTTTTGTTTCTTTAAGCACTATGTCTGTCAGCCACTGTAGTAATTATAGTGAGACTGGAAGCCTGGCTCGGGACGGCCCGCTCCTTAAACATCCTTCAGACACAACACTGCTAGACCCAGATCCTGAAACACTGCCAAAACCATTTTCCTACCCTTTCACCTCTTTTGAAAATTCTCTCATCTATGTCCCCCTCTCTTTTAAATCTAAAAAAAAAAAAGCAGTTTGAATTAAAAAGCAGTTTGAATTACCCCAAACCGTTGGATAAGTATCCGTCTATGGAGGTGGTTTTCTTTTCAGGCTGTTTTGCTTGCCGAGGAAAAATATTTGCCTTTGCTTTATCATATAATTTTGAATTATTATATTTTTATAGGCTTGCAGGGTTTTTTTTTTCCAGTAGGCTATAAACTGTGTACTTTACAAAAGACTGAGCCACTGTAGACCGTCCAGCATTTCCTGTCAATAGCTCTGCAGCAGAGAAATCAATATGGTCCCCATGGAGCCAGACAGAGTTCTGCTGTTCAGCTCTGTGTTTATCAGATACACAGTGATATATAAAGAAGACAATCCATTCTTCCTTTAATTCCTGATAAGCACATATTGGTGTGTGTCTCATTGAGTGACTATTATTATACTTTTTCATTCATCACAAGCACTTTCTCATTTGATTAATTAACTGAACTTTTTAATATATAGGCCTAGTTATTATATGCGAAAATTCACAACGTTGCACCTACATGTCAATTAACTCTCATTAAAGTATTAGTAAGAGTATTAGTAGACGGTCTGCTTAATATCATGCGAACACTTTATTGTTACTTTTGTGTTATATATTAACACAAAAGTATTAATATATAATACTCTATTATATTATATTTTTGGCAAATGTAAAGGCCCTTTGAAACCAAAAGTGAAATGAATAAGCGTCAGCTTGAAGAAAATGAAAAAATTCAGGCCAGTACAGGGTGCAGCAATTTAAAAAAAAGAAAGAAAGAAAGAAAAGAAACAAATGTGATGTTTAACTGAAGTCATTTTTGCTCATTCTTATGGTTGAATTGGACCACTGAAGGTCAGCAGCAAAGACATTAATGAAGTGAAATTAAATACAAAGTGTATTTGTGATATTTAACATTTAATTATTGCAGGTTTGTGTAATATTCTGAGTACTGAATCTGTTTTTGTGCAAGTGACATGAGTAAATCTTACATGCTTACATTAACCATCATGATTACACAGCGCACACAATGCCTCTGCACCTCACTCACGATTTTTGGGGACAGAAAAGCTGTTAGTCAATAAATGTGAAAAAGTAACTCAGATATTTTGTTATAAATTTAAAAGTAATGTGTTACTTTACTCAATACTTGAAAAAAAGTAATCTGATTACGTAACTCGTGTTTACTAGTAATGCATTACCCCCAACACTGTCTACTAACCCTTACCCCTTGTTCTACTAACACGAACCCTACCCTTAACAATCCACTAATATTGAACTAATACTATAATGAGAGTTAGCTGACATGTAGGTGCTTATAGTCAACAGAATATCTGAAGGGGACCATCAAAATAAAGTGTAATTCTAACATAATTTGATATTGTAAAAAAGTATTAGGATGTACTCCACCCTAGCCAGCCTTCTCTCTTTCTATTTTATCACCTTTGCTCTCTCTCTCTCTCTCTCTCTCTCTCCACAGGAGGATCGGATGTTCTCGAGTCTCCAGGAGGGCAGTCGGCCGGCAGACGGACTGGCTCCACACTAGACTGGGCATCCGTACACAGTCAGACATTTTCTCATCAGTTTTACTTTCACTAGCCTCAGCTAAACATGCTTGTTGCTAGCAAACATTCTCACACATATGTACAGAGTAGACACAGATATACACACAAATACATGAGAAACCACATGTGTGCATTCATTATCTTAATCTATATATGGTTTTCTCCTCAAGCCTAAGTAATCTAGAACATATATTGGATAGGCCTATATATACAGCATATATGGTAGAAGATAACATTCAAGAATATGATAACACACAAGCATCTATCCACACAATGGCAACTTATCATGAAATGATCGATGGGGTGACCGGCACATGCTACCAGGTTTCGATATTAATTTTTTTTTTTTTTTTTTTCGTTTTTTAAATAAATGAATCGAGAATGAATTGAGCAGCTAAATATTAAATAGTCTACAATGTGTAAATTATTTTGTGCACTGTGAATTAATGTGCTTCAATTTTTATGATTTAAGGATTAGGTTCATACTGCAACAGACAATGTATATGTTTGTCTGTGTTAATTTGTCAGATTTTTCATCATCATCTCTCTTTCTCACACTCTCGCTCAGTGAAACCAGAGCGGGGGACATTCCTTCTTAAAATGGCTCCCTCTTTCTCTGTCTCATCCTGTGGTGTTATTAAAGCAGTATTTCAGGCCTGTCATAAAGTCTCTCAAGGATAAAGTATCATAAGTGTCTCCAGATGATTAAGATTTTAATACCTCATTACAATAATATAAGGTCTTTAATTGTTTATATATATATATATATATATATATATATATATATATATTCATACTGCATTACATAAAAAACATAGCTTAGATTCAGCCTAAATTATTTTTTTCAGCCTAAATTATTATTTTCTTATTTTCAGGTATATAGCCTACCTAGGGGATGGGGGGTGGGTGTAAAAATGTATTCTGTCATCAATTGTCTGCACTTGCTGCCACCTAGCGGCGTATGAACTAACTACATGTCAGTAACAACCTTTTGGAAGGAGCAGGACAATCCTCTGGCATCATGTTTTGGCTACTGGCCATGCAGCTAGTCAATATTTTCCTGGAAGACACATTAGATGTGAACGCTCACTGGAGCCAAGCAACCTCAGATGTTTTCCTTTGCCGTTTCTGCTTCCATTCATGAGGAGTTGGAGCTCAGCCCAAATAGCTGTGTGATCCGTTAGTGATTTATAACTGTGCTGTATTGTTTAATCTCCTAAATTATACTAGCAGACACTGGAAATGTTTCCACGGTTTTCTAAACGCTGCCTAACCATGATGAATTTTTTCAACCCACATGCCTGGAGTCTTTTGCCTGTGAGAGATACATTGAACTATTCATAATAGTCTAATCAAATGGTCTGTCAGCAATTTTCTTGTCTGCCTTCCTTGCTGGAAACTCCAGCTTAAAAATGGCATCTGTGTTTTAGACAAGGTTGCTGGTCCAACCTAGTAGACAATCTTGGACCACCAACAAACCTACAACCAGCTGATCAAACCAGTCACACGATTTTATGTTTATCACAGTTTTATCACTGTTCTTCAAAATGTAAGGCTACAGACCACAGAATGCAAATTCAATCTTTTGTCCACTGTAGAAAACTCATAAAATGAGTTATGGAGTGCATTTCTCTCTCTACACCTTCATTAGCAAATCACAGTAAATGTACATTATTATTCTAATAAGTGGAAAGTTTTAGGAGCTATTTGCAAGCTGGCTTTTGCTACTCTAAATAAAGGCTTGTGCTTAATTAAAGAGTATCCCATGATCAAGCTCTGTGTTGTATAATGGGTTGTGTTTATCCCTCTCTATGTGTGAGGCAACAGCTAAAGAGACTAGACTGTTCAGACCCGTGTTTGCTCAAGTTATATTTTTAAAGTCTGTTATTTCCTCTTAAGAATATTTGCAGTGCACACAACAGTATTTAAGTGTGGATTAAAGGGCGCTTGTAAAGCTGCTTCAAGCCCCTTCGGAGCCCCTGCTTCAGACCCACCCAACAGCAGCAGACCTGAGCCGAGCCCTGCATCCACTCACATTAAACTCGCTCCGACAGCCCAGCCCACAACATTGCTGACAGTTTAATGTGCTGGTTCATCACTCTGAAGTATATACAACAAAGTAAAAATCTCAAATAAATAGCCCTAAACATATTAATTAACAAGATAAAGCTATTAGGAAAAAATGTTTTAGAAGATGGTACCAGCTATAGGGGTGTCAAAATTGACATGTTGTTATTATTATTATTTTTTTTATCAGTTTAACGCGTTAAAAAATATTTAACTCAATAATGCAACATCCATTTCTGTCATCATTTTGCTGCGCTACAGTAGCCTATACGATCATTCATTCAAGTGCCATTCAAGAACTCAAATACACTGGTGCACTGTCTGTGAAGCAGCTCTCTGTGAACAAACACCCTAAATGCACACAGAATGCCCGCATTGACTGTGCAGTGTTTGATTATTAAAGGTGCAATGTGTACATTTTAGGTGGATCTATTGATAGAAATGCAATATAATATACATAACTATGTTTTCAGCGGTGTATAAAGACCTTACATAATAAACCGTTATGTTTTTATTACCTTAGAATGAGCCATTTCTATCTACATACACCATGGGTCCTCTTACAAGTCGCCATTTTGCGGCGGCATATTTCTGCAGTAGCCCTAAACGGACAAACTGCTCTACAGAGCGGGTTTGCTTGACTGGCTACTCTCTTCTGTCTCAGATGATGACATCTTTGTCCTGTGTTGGCCACTGTAGCTTCTCCATATTGCAATTCGCAACCTCACCACTAGATGCCGCTAAAATGTACACACTGCATCTTTAAATTTCTGTATACATTTACATGTTAAGCTGGGATACACTGCACGATTTTTGGCTGTCCCAGACGAAAGATTGCCATCGTGAAACAATCGTGGCAATTTCTGTGATCATGGCTCTTAATCGGTGGTCCTATGTCGTGCAGTGAGAGAGATTCAAAGACAGCTGTTTTCCCGGTCTTGCGACCAAAGATAGCCTACAATCATTTTCTGACAGCGTCTGACACTTTGAAGTGTCTGCTGCTACGACCTACGTCTACTGACCAGCCAATAAAAATGCGACATGAAATCAACGCGACACGGCGCTAAAATTTTAAACTGCTTACCTCAAGCTCTTTTCCCTTCTTCTTTTGCCACTTCCCTTTTTTCCCAGCACACATAAAAACTACAACTGCCAAAGTGTGATTCAACATGTTTTTTTGTTTACCATTAGCGCATGCTGATGACGTTTTATTCTTCTATAGAAACTTGCATCGTAGCCTATGGGTCAACAGCTGTCATCATCGTACGTACATGCATGTCGTACCCAAGTTTAATAGATCCATGTCGCACAGTGTAATAAAGTAATGATCTTATAGGATTGCTAAAATCGTGCAATGTATCCCGAGCTTTAGACCTATCTGAAAATCTTAAAGCAATGAAGGTTGGGTCAAAAACTATGAAAACAATAACTTTTTTGTACATTTTAGCAAAGAGGGCCTGAAAAAAAAAAAAAAAGAACTTAGGACTGAGCCCTGATATATTAAAGGTCCCATGGCATGAAAATGTCACTTTATGAGTTTTTTTTTTTACATTAATATGAGTTCCCGTAGCCTGCCTATGGTCGTAAAAGTTAGCCTTTAAGGAGACAAAAGTGGATACAGGCAATGAGACGTGAAGCATCAGCAGGAAGAATGGGTAAATTTTAGGATCCTGACACTTAGTATGCCTCAGTAAGCCTACATGTGCAGTAAACATTTTGTCACTGTTAAGTTAAATATCCAAATGTCAGTTTTATATTTAGATTACATTACCCTCCAGTGGGCGTAGTTCTCATAGTAATATGACGTCGCGCTCTGTCTCAATCGCCTGTATCCAATTTTTAGTCCCATTTTTTGGGTCGACAGCATATAAAAACTTCTGGATTTTTGGTTCTGTTTTTTTTTTTTTTTTTGCTTGTTTGCTGTACACCTTGTCACATAGCAGCTTTTAGACATTGTTTTGTTTTTTGTTATAAGTCAGAAATGACAAGTAGGCAGCCTCACGCAATACAAAGTCAATGGAGACGGTTGGATTGTTTTCTGTCTCTATATGTCGTCATACGGGGAAAGGTTACCTCCCCTTTCTCTGCTTACTTTGTGCCCATCTCCGCCCATGAGAAAAGGAGCTACTACCGTGCGAGGCAAGCGCAATATTTTTTTCCTCAAGAGATATCATGGCTTGCAAACGAGCGAAGCAAATCAGAGCAACATGAAAAGCCAACAACATAGGCTAGCATTAGCTACATGATAATAAATGTAACAGCATACATAAACAAACCGACTAAAGTACCATATCCAGACACAATATTTTAAAATAACCATTAGGAGACGTCCTGCTGTAGCCGCTGAGTTGCAACTTCTTCATCCGGTGCTTCTCCATCCGGATCAGATTCTAGGACAAACAGAAAATTTCACAGGAAATGAAGGATGCATTTGGAGGAGCCTTTGATTTGGGACAGCCTTTGTTGCACCTTCGAATCTGCCTTCGCATGCAGCCTTCAAAGGATGCAGCATCTGAATTGGGACACAGTCACATTCTCTTGCCAATTCATAGTTTTTAGTCACATGACTGCCATGGAGACCCGGAGGGCAAAACATGCAGAACTGCATCACAGACCGGTCAATTTTTTATCTCAAAAGAAGAAAATCAAAAACATGTGAACAAAATGCAAGTTTTGGGTGATGTGATCCATATACAGCACCTGCTGCAGTATTTCAGCTAATAAAAACAGTGGGATGTTCTAAAACGCTTAACGTGAAATAAACCTTATTGGAGATGCATACTAAATACAGGTGAGCAGATGAGCCCATGGTTTCTTTAGAATGATTTTCTTTGGAAAAACGCTTAACGAGAAACTGTGTTCAGAGATGGGCACAAATACATCAAAAAGTACAAATTACAAATACTTACTCATCAAATATACTTGAATAAAATACAAAATACTGCTGTGAAAAAAAATTATTTAATTAAAATACAAGCAAAATTGTAATTTGAAAATACAGAAATACAAACAAAATTTACACGCATTCATTTGAAGTGCGAGAGTAACAGTGGAGTTAGATACACGTAGGAGAGAGTTGTTCTCAGTTGCTATGTATAGCCAAAGCATTCAAAAAGCACCATTTAACTAATCTAACTATTTAACAGTAGTATTAAAGTAAGAAATTATACAGAAATTGAATAATCATGTAAAAACACTGCACAGTCCTCACTGTAACAATTAAATATATATTAATGATCCTTATAAAGATACTAAAGTTATTCAGTCAGAAGCAGTGAGTGATTTTGTCTTTTTCTTTTGTTGCTTGATTAACATTAATGACAGACAGCAGCAGGTTTATTAGGCTGCTGTCACTTTAAGAATGATTGCACAGAACGAATATACTTACAGTTGCATTAATTTAAGACACGACCGACTGTGTTTTTACCAGCAATTAATCAGAATGTTATTTTTTATTACTTGACCTGCCCGTCCGTTGATTATCTGCAGTGACTGCGGATATAACTGCGATCAGCGCATCACTAGACAGTGCACGTCATGCTTTAGCTAGAAAGTCAATTCACAAGTTCTAGCCATTTGCGTTTATCTTCTGTCCTATAATGACATTGTGATATCTGATAGTATATTTTACTAGATACTTTGCCTTAAAGCAGTTTGACTGAGCACAAAAGCAGCTTCTTTACCTGCTTCTGACTTTAAGCCTTTGTGGGGCCCTGGGCTAACTAACGCAAAGGCGGCCCCCCTTCCTCTTCCCCTATTTCAAAAATGTAAAAAAAAAAAAAAAAAAGTCTGAAGATTATTCTAGTTGATTAATTATTCTGTCACAGACTTTTTAAATGCACATTTTATTCCTAATAAATTTACTAGAAGTTTCTTCTCTAAATATGTTTCCATCACGTTTTATGTGCATTTTATTTCGTTGGATAAAAAGTATCCACCCCAGCGAGTGTACGAGTTACATTTATTCACATCTTGTGCAGTATCTTACAAATGATGTTTTATTAACAAAATTCGGGAGGAGCACTTTCAAATGATCCTTCCAATCATCACGTCATTCCAATCAGCTGTCAGCAATCAGTAATCAACTTGTCTACCCAATCAGCATAAGTGGAGAAAACTTTAAATACGCAGTCGACTCACCCATGTTTCTCGACAGTTTTTCCGCATCCCTCCACCACCCCGTCTCCTCACACTCACCTGGTTATCTTCCTAACCAAATCTCACACTCACCTGGTTATCTTCCTTAACCAGAATACGGGGGGAGTACTCTGGGTTCGGGCCAAATACTGAGCTCGGAGCCCTCTCCTCAGACAGCATGCCAAATATGCATACTATTTATTTATCTGACTTATTTGCACGTGGGAACTCGTGAATGTGCAGACATTTTTTTCAGAAAACCAATGTGACTCATTTAAAATTCTGTACTACTAACATTACTGCATGCAATTTTCAGAAACCCACTTTAAAAATGACGGTCAAATACAAGATCATCGGTAAGACATGGCATGGACCCTTTTGTCCATTTTTTCGGATCCTTAATGATTTTCAGTACATTTAACATAGATAGGCTATAGCAAGTTATTAACAACATTATTTATATTATACTTCATTTTTCTGAACATGTACACGGCTTCTGTCTCGCGCACAGACGAGCCTTTGAAAGTATTTGGCTGCAGAACGACGCGTTCGGCGTGTGCACTGCGCACTGTCTAGTGGACTTTTGTTCTCAAGCACTCAATTCACGCTCGCATGGGCTGTTGTACAGTACACACACTGTCCGTGCCATCACAAAAATTGGGCTGCACACGGACGGGGAGTGCGGACGTCCGCGAACCCTCCTGATGACGAAAATTACACGATGCGAACGCCCGAAGTATACTTTGGGGTTAAGCCCGTAGCCTAATAGCTTAATCCCTGAATACCCGGACGCTACGCCACTGTCCTGGTTGTATTCATGCGTACGTGTCCGCTGCGCCTGTGACTCTTGATTCGGGTGTGTGACAACGATGCGTTTTAAAACGCATAAGAGAATTGTCTCGGGGGCCCCCCAGTGTTTGGGGCCCTGGGCTACAGCCCATGTTGCCCATTAGGATAACGCGGCCCTGGACGTCGGTCACAAGCTCAGCAACCGAAACAGCAGCCGCCTTTTATAGTGCATTCACACTGGGCGTCGGCGTTAACGCTTCTCATTTACTTTGAATGGGTGACATCATGCGTTGCCGAACTGAACTGTGGGTCCGTCACTCGTGTTGCTCGCGGCAGAAGTAGGTAACTGATGTAGAGCATTCATAGCCAATGACCCATGTTAATGCCAAAGTTATTAGTAATGGAGTGTAATCTCTTTTTATTTATTGATAATGTATTTAATGTAGTGCCTAAAGTTTTATTAGACAGCTGACAATAGTCAGGATAATGCTCTTTATCTCTCTTGTTGTATTGTACACATTGTGACCATTGTCATTCTTATGAGTCATAAGGGTAGTAGATATTTTATTTTAATATATATTAATAGGATTAAGTGACTCTTCAACATTTAAGAATTTGTATCCAGCTTAAGCATTACCTGTCTATAAAGATAATTTGTCTTTGTATGCATCTGTTTTGTCATAGGTTCTTTTATATTTATTATTATCTCTTTTTTCCCATAGTTGTCTTTGTTCTGTTTGTTCTGCGAAAAAAGAAAAAACACTTAAATAAATGTTTAAAAAAAAAAAAAAATCTTTTAAGTGCCAACGCAAGCGTCAGCCAATCAGATCGCCATATGCAAGTACCTTAGGGCAGACGCAAGCCAATTCCATTCATGCACCACCGGAAAGTAATGTGATTGGCTGTTGTCACCATGACGGTCAGCACCAAGCTTCAGACACGCCATTCATCAAGTGTTGACACCATTGCCCCATGTAAATGCACTGTTACAGTTCCTCCTGAACCAAATCAACGAGCTTATGCTGTGTTCACGTCATAACTACAATAATTAAGAGAAGGCAACCCGTGACGTTATACTCGGAGTGGTTCGTGACTCGAATTTATGCATTTCAATGACAACACTATCAATGCCGAAATGAATCTGCAGCAGTCAGATGCTACAGGTCAGAGCTCTTTAAGTTATGTTTATTATTATTGTAATGTTATGTGCTTTGAGCCATGAGGTAGTTTAACGCAGTCCCTCGTAACTCTTTTTCTCCATGCTATGTGCGTTCATGTGTTTTGGAGGAGGCGTGGCTTTGGAGACGCTCTGACAGGAGGGTGGGATTCTTATGCTTTCAAAACTAGCTCTCTGTTGCTAGCCCCTCGAAAATGACCTACCCTACTTTTAAGCCTGGTGATTTAAGTTATTGTATGCAAGAATAAAGTAATTTATTTAAATGTATTTTTTGTATTTAAATACAAAATACTTTCTCTCAAAGTATTTAATTACAAATTACATTTGATTTTTTATTTAAGGAAAATACAAATGACAAAATACTCAAAAGTAATTAAATACGTATTAAATACATTTAATTAAAAATCACTCTGCATTTTCTGTCCAATCAAATGCTCTCTAGAATCTAAAGCGTCCCGCCCCCTACATTATAAATAGTCACTGAAGCTGCAGCTAAAATTGGTCACTTGTTCAGTCCTTTACTATTTTTTTACATGGTGAATGGCATATAGTGCAATATATATGGGATAGGGAACGATTCAGACAGTATGTCTTCCATTCGAGCGAATGAAGTCTGATTTGTGTCACGCGAACCGTTGCAGTGCACACAGTCTACTTCGGTCCAGACTCCAGAGACACAATAGTACAGAAAACGTATGAGACCCATTTGAATTTTGCACAGAATTCTATTTTAAAGTGATATGGAGAACGCTAGGAGGAGAAACGGTTAGAGATTAGGAGGAAATTGCGGCTTTACTGAGCTCGACGGCTCTGGCCGAGCTGATATAAACTAAACGCTATTGGCTATTTTTTTTAAAAAGGGGAGGAGCTGTTCGACATCTGTATCAGTACTGGTATCAGATGCCATTAAACAAATATTTAAAATATAGACCTACCATCTTTATGTTGTTTCTACATTATTTTGTAGATTCAATGTGAAAGTATTACAATATAAAAATATATTAAAAACTTTCATGTTAGGTGATTAATCACGATTAATTACAGAAAAAATGTGTGATTATATAGATATATAAACATGAAGTTTCTTGTCAAGGCAATCTAACAGCAAGGAAACAGGTACCATGTTACAAAACTTAACTACTGTTAAACTGGATTTTCCAGCTTGAACCAAAAATACATTCTTTTAGTAGCAACTTCAATAGAACACCTTCGCCACCAGGTGGCGCTGAAATGCTTGTGAATCCTCAAAGAACAGCTGGCTCTACTAAATGCCATCTGTACAATTAAGTATACATTTTGTACAACCAGCTGAGTTGTTAAAAAAAAAAAACAATCAAGCTAAAAAGAAAGACTTTTAGTTGTGTGGTAGTGTCCCCCAAGATAAACAAATTAGATTATCTTCAACTCAGTCTAACCCAGACGACAGGCCAAGATGACACGGAATAGTGGCATCTTCACCATTTATGGTCTCCGTTAGATTTTACTCAGCGCTTGCTGATCCGTGTCATTCTGCCCTCAGTATTTCCAACACACAGTTGGCTATTCGCTCTGACTCATGGGTGCTAAGACCAGTATGCATCACACTCAGCACAATAGAGGAGTCAGATCTTCAGCCTTGTGCACGCATCAGCACGTGAATCATGGTAATCCTCACATGGGTGTGGAGTACTTTGGGCCCATTTCAGCCACAAAATATATGCCCTCCATGCTGGGTCTGCACTCTTTTAGTCCCTGTTACTCACAGATAAATAAAACAAAAAGCATACACACGGTGAGTCACTGTTGGTTTTGCAATGCAGCACACTACAGAGCGTCATATTACGTAACGCCGGAGTGTGGGCTGGTTTTGACTAAGTGGTGTTGACCAGGTTTATCACAGCCCTCAGAGCTTATCAGTATCTTTCCACAGACAATCAGAGTGACATGATGAGTGACTACAGCATGCAAAATAACTCAGCTAATCATATGTTGGAGGCTTCTATCTTTTTATTCCAATGATGAATTTTAGTCACAATGAATGCTTCAGAACAGCATTTCCTCATTGTTTACTTGAAATAGGATGGAAAAGCATTATTTTAATAGATGCAAGAGGTGTTGATAGACTCTTAGTTTCCTTGTGCAAACACTGAGGTAACATAATTATATAGCTTGGGTATTTATGACTTTGAATAGCTGTATTTGTGCTTTGGAGCAATAACGAATCAAACATAACAATATCACTTTAAATTCGAGCTGAAAGCAGTATGACAAGTCTGAGTTTGACCTTCCCCACCTTTAGCACTCAATACACTTTAAAGGAATGAGTGACCTTCATGTGCAGTGCACAGGGACTTCAAAATATGTGTCTATATGACAACAGAGAATGGAGCGTTTATGGCGGTGACTGAAAAGTGACTTCTGCCTGAGGAGGTGTGTGTGTGTTTGCACATGCCTGTTGTTCTGTTTTGAAGTCTGTGGACAGATTGATAGATTTAGAAGAACAAAAACTTTTATATTGTGCTCTGCTGCCTAGAATCATTATGCTGCCATAAAACTTGCCTTAATCACACCTTATGGAGTTGGAAATTTCTCAGGTACACTCGTAAACACGCACCTGAGCGTGCACACACACACACACACACACAGGTTTGTTTTGCTATCTTAGACTCATGAAATGTCCTCATATTTCATGTTTACGTTGTAATGCCAGTGTAATACCCATGTCATTATACAAATTTGTGTCCACATAAATCACAAAAATACACGCGCACACAGACACACATCTGGTTCACTATCCTTGTGGAGACTCTCCATAGACATAATGGTTTTTATACTGTACCAACTGTATATTCTATCCCCTTACACTACCTCTACCCCTAAACCTACCCATCACAGAAAACATTCTGCACTTTTACATTTTCAAAAAAAAAAAAAAAAAGTATTTATAAGCTTGTTTCCTCGTGGGGACCTAAATTGAGGTGACACCAGTCCCCATCAGTCTGTGTGCATTGAGGTTGAAGTCCCACCGGGATAGAAAAACATGTACAAACACACACATACACACACACGTTTACATAATATAAATTAATAGGAAATTAATACTTTATACAGCAATGATGCATTAAATTGATCAAAAGTGACAGTAAAGACATTTATCATTTTACAAAAGATTTTTCTTTTGAACTTCCTATTCCTTAAAGAACCCTGAAACATTGTATCACAGTTTTGCAAAAAAGTATTAAAGGCACAGCGCGACACGCCTCATGAGCAGCGGAACTTCTTCCGGTCAAATGTATGAGGTAATTCAGCGCTGTTTTATCATATTAGATACATTTGAGTGAGTTGCTGCCGAGCGAACGCTGTGAGACACTTGTTGCACACTGCAGTAAGCTAGATCGATTTTATATAGCAATAATTCATGTTCTGTCTATAAATGTAACCAAACAGTTGTTCCCTTGTCTAATAAAACATGTAATATATTAAAGCGTCTTTGGTGTTTCCATGGTTTCTACAAAATAAAACAGGAAATCGAGGGTAACGTGGATATGACGTCACTGATGACGTACAGACAGTTAGACACGTCCATGTCCTGGTTAAAAATTGCTTATTTCTCTGGATTTAAACATTCTTGGAAACATTTGTGATAATGTAAGTACACAAGTCAGCAAAATATATAACATTGTTCTAGTGGTTTTTGGATATATTAAAAAAAAAAAAATCCAACATATTGTGCCTTTAAGCGGCACAACTGTTCCCTTTCGAAAGGGAACTTCTACTCTGCGTTTGCAACGCTATGGGGAAACGTCACGTGACTCGGTGTTCGAAAGCCAACTATCCAATAACTCCAAATCCTATTGGCCGGCGACAGCCTATGACGTCATACAGGCGCGACCCGGGAGTATAAAAGGGGCGCCTGGGGAAGCAGTCATTATCTCATCGTCTTTCGGGACTGTTTGTGTTCGTTGCCGATCATCAAATAGCGGAAATTTCTCTATTATGTCTGAGGACAAGGAGAAGCGTTTCAGGAAGTGTGTGGATCCATGCCCGAGATTTCTGACTCCGGAAGATTCGCACACCCTATGCGTCTATTGTCTGGGAGAAGAACACGCACGGATGGTGCTTGAGGGCGCTGTCTGTGTGAATTGTGAGCGTCTTCCTATGAGGACGCTCCGTTCTCGCTTGGCCTTCTTCTCGAGGGATGAAGCGTCAACATCTGCGCCTGGTGGATCCGGCCCTGCTCGTGCTGAGGCAGAGCGGCGGCTGCACTCATGGGGCTCGCAGATGGAGCTCGCTGCCAAGTTTGAGAGAGGTGTTGTGGTCTCTCAGCCTTCGGCGGCGGCTGGCGAGGATGAGCTCCTGGAGGACGACGATGTCCTGTCTCTGACATCATCTGACCCGGGAGCGAGTGTTCTTCTGGCCGATAGCCCCCGTGGCCAGGAGGTGGTAATGGAGGAGGAAGAAGTGGCTTCTTCTTCTTCTTTCTCCAAGCCGCCTGGCCCAGCATATGCCGAGTTGCTGGAGGTTGTGGAACGCGCTGCTGGCAGACTGCAGCTGCCGTGGGGGCGCGATAGGAAAGAGCCCGTTCGCGGCAGACTGGACGAACGCTTTCTTTCCGACCACAACCCTGTGACTCCAGTGAGCCTTCCATTCCTTCCGGATCTCCACGTTGAGATCAAGAAGGCATGGAAGAACCCATACTCGGCCAGAATTCATCCACATCAGCGAGGAAATTTCGCTGATGTGGAGGGATTGGGCCAGCATGGGTATGTGTCGCTGCCGCCCATTGACGAGACGTTTGCCAACTATCTCGTCACGGGCAGAGCACCGACTCTAAAGGCTCCGGTTTTGCCGTCCAGACCCCTTAAACAAACATCCCGACTGAACGGCAGAGCATATGCTGCTGCGGGTCAGGCTGGTGCGGCTTTACACACAATGGCAGTGTTACAGGCGTACCAGGCTGATCTGTTGAAGGACCTGGATCAGGGGCAAGGTTTGTCCCCTGATGCGGTGGCTGAGCTACGCCGCACCACAGATCTCGCTCTCCGGGCCACCAAACAGACGGCCGCCCCGATTGGGAGATCGATGGTGGCCATGGTGGCCACGGAGAGGCATCTGTGGCTGAACATGGCGGACATCGGGGAGAAAGAGAAGGGCTCTCTTCTCGATGCCCCAGTTTCGCCAACTGAACTTTTTGGCGGCTCCGTTGAGACGGTGGTTGGAAAGTTCAGGGAGGCGAAGGTGCGCTCAGCAGCATATAAAAACTGCATTCCGCTCAGGTCCGATCCTGGGCCCAGACAGCCGGGAGGCGCTGGCCCGTCTTGAGTCGGGGCTCTGAGGCAGGGCCAGAGGTTTAGCGTCGCCGCTCGAGCGCCTCCTCCACCTCGGAGCAAGTCGCAGAAGCGGCGAGACACGAGGAAGAGGAAAGATGGTTTAAGAGAGGTGGTTGATCAACGGCGCCAGCAACGCCGCTGATCGATCCCCTCTCCTGGCGAAGGTGAGACTATGTGTTGCCTTCGCCCCTCTTCCTTGGCCTCCCAGGGCATTTTTTAATCACTGTGTATGTTCAGGTGACACCTTTGAACAGTCAGGCTGACGGCCGGGCCCATGATGAATTCTTTTCTGAAGGCCCGCCTTCTGGCTTGATAGTGAAAGGGTTCTTTGGGCTTCTAGTACCATGGATGTTTTGCCTTCCCATGTTTGTGAAGGAGCAGTCTTGGGTCTTCGAGCCGCGAGAAGGTAAGACAACGTCAAATTTAAATCTCTAAATGTTGACTGTGTGTTGTTACCTGTATAATTCCTGAACATGGCATAGTGAATGTAACATTGAGAAATAGTATTTATAGGGGTTTTTTGGGCAAAACTGGAATGTTGAGACTGACTAAGCAGGTCACAGAATGGCTGCTGCTTAGTTTTCTCTCTATGTTGAGTAGCCTCTCGGCTATTTTCAGTATAGTTTGAGTTGGCACTCATTGCTTCAGTTTGTATGTCTACGGCGGCCCTAACCGGCCGCCTGACTTTTCAGCTTTGAGCTTCACTTTATTTTTCTCATCATGAGATTTAGAAGTGGAGATCAGGCTGTTTGTTATGGTGCCTGTTGTATATAATAAAGAAAATAGGCCTATAACTTGGCAGCCAGGCTAGAGCTAGGTGATGTGATATATGAAGTAACCCCATATGTATTCACTATCCTTTCAGGATTTGTTTCCTAGTTCTGGTTTTCCTCCCGAGGGAGTTGTTAGGCTGTACGCCCAATTATCCCCTTGCTGGTGTAGGTGCAATTTGAGTTTTACAGCTAGGTTGTAGACTGTTTTCTGACTCCCTTATGCTGTTCCTCAGGTGGTAGGCCCTTATCTTTGCGTAGATAAGTTATGCAGGTGTGTGCTTGGCCCCACTTTCTAGAACTTTCATGCTAAAAGGAATAACTTTCTTCTGAGCCACTTGATAAATTTGTTTTATCAAGTTTGAGTTGACGTTGCTAGTTTTTAGCTCCTGTCCTCTGGGGTTTAGATCAGATTTGAGGATCTGTGTGGGAAGTGTTTTTCTTTTTAAAAAAAAAAAAAAAAAACAGCATGTAGATCAAAGTTTGTGTTACTTTGGGTTCTAGACTTTTGCCCTACACTGTATGTGAGCCTATGCTGCCACAGGTTGGCACCTGCTCTCATAACAGTAGGCCCTTTGCTGTGAAAGTAGGCCTTTGTTTTGAGTATTTGGTGACTTGTACTCTCCAGTCTGAGGTCCTTGTCACTGGGTGCATCACCTGTTGGATTGCATATTCAAGGTAGTTAGTGCCACTTTGTTGAAGAAAACTGGTATCTATTAGCTCCCTTTTTTAGTGGTCTGGTTAACGGTTATACTGCTTATAACTCGGATTGTAGGCCTTATGATATTCGGCCTCCTTCTAGTTAGCGGTTGTTCTACTATACTGTTTAACTGATCATAATGTGCTCACATATTTTCACAGGTTTACGCTGCCACAGGCCATGCCGCATGTCTGTCTGAGGTAGTAGGCTTATATTAGCCTTCCTTAGACCATGTTGGCTTTGTTTGGTTCCCTTTAGTCAAAATGTGTATTTAGGGTACATTGCCTGTTGGAATGTGTAGCCTAGCGCAGGTTGCAGTTAGCTTCCCATAGCTTTTTGGGTTACAGCTGGTTCCCTGTAGCTTGGTTCACTTTAATTCACGAGCTGTAGCCACGTGTTATTGAATTGGCAGGCCCCTTCAGGCCTCCTTTTTAGTTTACGTTTGGCACAATTTGTGTTTTAACCTGTGAGTAGGCTGATCGCCACCTGTTACTGGAATGGAGGCCCCTTTAGGCCTCCTTTTTCTAGTCGACTTGTTGGCAGGATGCCTGGGAAACCATGCCACCGTCGGCCACACCCCATCACTGACGGATAGGCCCTAACAGGCCTGTTCTCTGTGTTTGGCAGTGTTTTTCATGTGTTAATCATGACACTGTTAATACATGGCCTCTGGGTGGTATGGTTATGGTTATGGTAGCCACTTGCTGATGCCACGTGTTTACTAAGGCAGGCCTACTTCGGCCTCCGGTGTAATATGTGGAGTTCAGTTATATACTCCTCTCGCTGTGAGGGTGACAAGGTGCTTTTTACCGAGTATTTCGAGTGGCTAGCCCCTCAGGTTGGTTTGGCAGCAAAACCTTACTGAAGGTTGTTTTTTACCTAGATCTGCCTCCCTGAGTCCTATTCTAGTTGAGCTAAGGGCCACCTAGCGCCTAGGGTGGATCTTTTGTGCTCCTAGAAACGGCCACAAGACTACGCCGTGTGTATTAGAGGTTGCTAGGCCTACGGGCCGCCTAGTTTTAACACACTGGAGTATGTTTGGGTGTATTTCTCTTTGAGAGTTATCTTTATACACTTCTGTTGGCCAGAGGCCTAAGTGATAAACCAACCTCCTTTTGTCTGGTTGTTTATCGTCCTTTGGGCCTAAACACTGCCACAAGCTGATGCCACGTGTCTGTTGAGGTTATAGGCCCCTCCAGGCCTTCCTTAATGCGTGCTGGCGTACGCTGTACTCCTCTTGCTTTAGAGAGTAAAAGGTGTTTTTACTGAGTACACTGCTCGGTGGATCGTGTTGGGTGGATTGTCATGTGGGCACTCTGCAGCCTCTTAGGCTGCCATTGAAGTCATCTTTCTACCCCGGAAAGAAAGCCGGGCCACTTTCTGTTTGACTTCTGTTATTCACTTAACTCTATCATGCTGTAGGCCTCTTTCGGCCTCCATGAGTATGTGCCCATCGCATGGTCTACCTGTTAGGTGAGTTTCGTACTTCCCTTTTAGGGTTATGTTTGTAATAGTGCTTAGCTCCCTAAGCTGGTCATGGTGGTAGGCCTAAATCAGGCCTCCTCTTAAGGATCCAGCATCAGGCTGGTTTGTGCTTCCCTGGATCAGGGTTCTGTAGCGCACGGCCTCCTCAGTGCGTTAATTAAGCACTGGGTAGATCCTAGGATGAGTGGATTATACTCCCCTCAATACGAGGGTTCATAGCACTTAGCTGAGTTCTGCTCTCCAGGATGCCCGTCTCTACGCGTGGGTTTGAGTTTGTTTCTGCCTCTTTGCAGTCACTCTTACTTACTATCTTCTGTGAAGAATGCGTGTTAGGAGGCTCTGTATTCAGACAGGGTTGGCCCAGACTGAGTTTGTCTCAGGTCAGACTAGGTCGGCCTCCCTGGTGGCTTTGGGGGTGACTTCGTTCCCCTCTAGTGACTGGCCGAGGTTCCCTTTGGTTCCTTGGCCACATTCCCTTGAAGGGACCACTTTTTCTTCTAGAAAGGTTGGTTCCAGACGCCTTAGCACCTTCCGTAGGGCCTTTGAGGAGGTCCTTCGTGGAGTTCAGCTTGGGCTGTTGGCCGAAGGGAATGCTGTCACTGACAGCCTGGTGTGACCCGAGGGAGAGTTGCCAAGCAGTTTCTACTGCTCTGGAGCCTTTGTCTCAGCCATTTTTCTTGGCAGGCATTCTCCTCAAGCATGGCGGCGTGGGTATATCGTTCCCCATAGCGTTGCAAACGCAGAGTAGAAGTTCCCTTTCGAAAGGGAACGTCTCAGGTTACGAATGTAACCAGGGTTCCCTGAGAACAGGGAACGAGACTCTGCGTTTCCTTGCCATACATCGGGCTGCCTGCTGAACAGTCCCTCAAGACGATGGATAATGACTGCTTCCCCAGGCGCCCCTTTTATACTCCCGGGTCGCGCCTGTATGACGTCATAGGCTGTCGCCGGCCAATAGGATTTGGAGTTATTGGATAGTTGGCTTTCGAACACCGAGTCACGTGACGTTTCCCCATAGCGTTGCAAACGCAGAGTCTCGTTCCCTGTTCTCAGGGAACCCTGGTTACATTCGTAACCTGAGACGTTTTCAACATTGCTAATAATAAGAAATGTTTTTTTGAGAAACTTATTTTAAAAACATTAAACATCTTTTGACCCCTAACTTTTGAATGGTATCAGTAAAGATCAGGATGTCTCTAGATGTCTCCAAATGCAGGTTTTGATTTAGCTCACTTCCAGGAACAAACATGTCCCCGAAGTATAGCTAAGTATGTACACACAAATTTAGGTGATGCATTCCCTGCAGAAAAGTTTTGCATTTCTGGTCACCAGCATAAGGTATGTTTTGCATGCTGCATGGGACCAGACTGGGATGCTGGTTGCTGGTTTCCTGGTCCCCAGCATGGGAAGTGAGAGTGCTGGTGGACCAGCTTGAGTCTACCAGCTAGACCAGCACTACTCTAACCAGCATAAACCAGCCTGGACAAACATGGAATTCATGATGGTTTATGCTGGATTTTTCAGCAGGGTTGCTATCATAAACATGAATGTGTGCATGTACACATGCTTACCCTGGTGAAAAAAAAGTATACTTTATTGTATTTCAAATATATAAAATATTCCCTTTTCAATAGTACATTGCAAATATACTAACAAAAAGTGTACCATCTTTAAATATATAAAAAGTATATAAGCATCATATTTTCACAATGCAACTTTTAACATACTTTAAAATAATTGTAATCCAGTTTATTTTCTAAAAATATATTTTAGACAAACATACTTAAAATGAACGTTCTGTGTATTTTTTTTAAAGCATACTTATTTTAACATTACTTTAAAAATATATTTTACGTAGATGTTAAACTGTATGATCAAAATAGTAATTGTAACAATGCACTGAAAGTATATTTAAAAAATACATTATTTAAAATCCTGAAATTGTCGTGTATTTAAAGTTAAATTTGAGTATAAGTTTACTTATTCATGCTTGGAATTCATTTCATTACTTGTGCATATTTCTTTCAGAAAGTGTTAAAATGTATGAGTGATGTGTTAAAAGCCCATTTTTAAATATATTAAATTATGCAGTGTAGCCTACAATTTGCAAATATGTGTAAATATGTTTAATAAGTTTACACTGGCAGAAAATAATCATGTTACAATCATACACACAAATCTATAGGCTATTAAATAACACACCAGCAGCACAAGTGCATGCAAGAAAATATGAGTTGAGTGGTTTATCGGAATTCAGGGCTGCGTTCAGCCCCGACAAAATGTTGCAAAGCGTTTAATACTGCAAAATACGCTCAATATTACAGTTACTCCCTTTGCCAGAATAAAAGAGAACATCCCAATCGAGTGAAGGGATTTGTGGAAACTGTGGTTCCTAATTATTGTGATCCAACATTTGCCTTTATGTTTATGAAAGTTTATTAAAGTATCACTCCACAATATAATAGCAAAATATATAAGTATAGTATTTTTATGTTACATTAATCAGTGTTTAGCACACCTTTCTAAGGAAAGGATATGGACCAGAAGACATTGCTATTACTAAATTATGTTTTATTAACAAAGTTCGGGAGGAGCAAGTTCAGATAATTAACCTAATTAGCACAGGTGGAGAGCATTCAGTTAATCAGCTCAACCAGTGTCAAGAGGTATAAATTCAGCAGACTTACCATTGTTCATCTGAGAGTTTATCAGCATCCCTCCACCATCCCATCTCCTCACTTCTAGTTCTATCTACTTTTACCACACCGGGGGGAGTACTCTGGGTTCGGGACAAAATTCCGAGCTCGGAGCCCTCGCCAAATACGCATAACTTTACTCTATTTAATTATATGGATATGTGAACTCGTGAAATGATATTTAGACAGACTTAAAGAAGTTCCAGATCTATACTTGTGTTCTTATTATTTAAGTTATTTTGCCATTAATGTAAATAAACATGTGCAAACAATATACTTGCTTTTGTGAATTTATTTTGATGTTAATTACATTTACAAGCTGTTTCTTTAATACCGCGTGGTTTATATATGCATGTTGATGCTGATTGGGCTGACATTTTTGACACACCCACCAAACAAGAGAAAACATATCTCAAACCCGTTGCACACCGTTTCCAGGAAACCGTAGCAAAATGTTGCGCACCGGTTTGAGCTTGAACGTGCCCGAAGTGTCTCTTTAACTTGGTCTGTGACCAATCAGATTTTGCTGTTCACTGCCTTCAGCCAATCAGAGCTGCTGACATCACGGTACTCGTCTGAATCCCCCTCGCTCACTCACAGGCTGAAGTACAATGTCGCAATGCATTATTTATTTAATAAAACATTAAAAAGTGCAATACATCGCTAGGAATAAAATGGCCAACGCAATCCCAGAAAGAACCGGAGAAAAAGTCCTGCTATTTGGAGGTAGGTTGTTGTCTACCAGTTATTTCCGATCGCTAACTTATTCTTCTCAATCTAACAAACGGAGAACGTGGTTTCGGCTTGATATCTTGTTTTTGAGTTTGTGCGTGGTGGTTTATGGCACATGAATGCAGCACCAAAACAGCCTGTTCATTGGATTGGTCAAATCGTCCCATATTCTGTACGATATTAATTCATAAAGTCTCGTATACTGTATATGCTTGACTATGTACTGGAAACAATATCGACATGTCGTACTGATACAGTTCCCTACTGCTAATCTTCATGTACTGTTCAAAAATATTATTGGTCCAATGTAGGATTTAGACAGACTATTGTAAACGTGAATAAAATGAATAACATGCTGTCTGACTTTATATCTTTTGTATTCTGTTAACAGATGCTGTTCTCCACGAGTTTCTGCAGTCAACTGCGACTACTCATCAGAAAATTTAATATAATGTGTAGTTTGTATTTGTGTATAGAGGGTCAGAATGGCCATTGGTCCAATAATGTTTTTTTTTTTTTCTTTTGGTGTTCTTTAATGGAAAGCATGGTAAGTTTAGCTAAAACCATGAGAAAGTTTAAATAAAAACCATTGGACTTGATGAAATAGGTCTCTTCATTAGTGATGATGTTACATTTTACTTATTTGAATGGCCTTGAAAACAAATGCATTCAACATTGGAAAAATGTCTCCTAAGTAATTCATTAAACGGTAGTTAAATGTTAGCATGATTATAATACTGTACTTTGTGAGATTATGTAATCCAAAGTACAGTAGTCAACATTTGAAGTGGATCAAAAAGTTCAGTAAAGTTGTCCTAAGAAGGTTTAAGGACAACTATGATGAAAGGTTTTGATCCACTTCAAATGTTGACTACTATATATTGTACAAAGTTTAGCTAAGTAATAAAGTATATTGTTATTGACAAAGTGTGTAATTTTTAGTATTTGGAATAAGCCAAAGGTACTGAGCATACAGTATTGTAACGAGTCGTCACACGAAGTGGGATCCATAAGCAGGCTTTATTAAACAGTTCTCGTGTTCAAACAGGCAAGGGTCAAACAGGTACAGCAGGGAATAGACAGAATTGTGGTCGTAATACAGGCAGTAGATCAGGGCAGGCAGATATCAATCAGAAGTCCAATACAAAGCAAATAGTCCAAAGGGCAGGCAGCAGAGAATCGTAAACGGGTAGCAGACTGGGTCAATAACAGACAAACACAATAAAGAACGCTCAGAAGTGCAAACCGTAGTAGTACAAGACCTCGCAATGACTGCAAGGTTGAGAGCAGCTTAAATATTCCAGGTGATGCGCTGCAGCTGGGTGTGGTAATTAGTGCCAAGGTACGGGGCTTATGGGAAGTGTAGTGCGTGTATAGAGATGTGTATGCGTTAGTATTCAGATGATGGCGCCCTCTGATGGCCAGAGGAGGGAATCATGGAGTCCATCTCATATTGGCCTTAGTGTTCTTTGAACCAGGACGATAGGTGATGGTGAAATTGAAGCGGGAGATGAATAACGACCAGCGAGCCTGTCTGAGATTGAGTCTTTCGGCTCAATGGCTGTTGGAGACCAGGTGAGATGAGGATTACCTTTTTTGACCATACTTGTTTTAGGGTCACTGCAATGAAGTTCCTAATGAAGCGTCGATAAAAGTTTGAAAAGCCCAGGAATCGTTGTAGTTCCTTAAGTGTCGTTGGTTGAGGCCAGTTGAGGACTGTGGTTACCTTTTTCTCGTCCATTGCGGTTCCGTCTAAGCTGATGACGTAACCCAGGAAGGCGGTTGAGGTCTGATGAAATTCACATTTCTCCGCCTTGGCTTATAGTCGATGTTGGATGAGTCTTTGGAGCACAGCTCTGACCTGATTAATGTGTTCTTCAAGGGTGTCGGAGTAAATTAGGATGTCGATGTAGACGATTACAAATCTGTTAAGCATGTCTCTGAAGACATCGTTGATGAATGCTTGAAACACAGATGGACTGTTGACTAGCCCGAACGGCATAACGAGGTATTCATAGTGTCCAGTAGCTGTAGAGAAGGCGGTCTTCCACTCGTCCCCCTCTCAGATTCGAATGAGGTTATACGCACAGCGAAGATCGAGCTTCGTGTAATACTTGGCAGTGCACATTTGTTCTAGAGCAGCTGGTACCAGGGGCAAAGGATATCTGTATTTGATGGTTATATCATTAAGTCCACGATAGTCAATGCAGGGCCGAAGACCACAGTCTTTCTTGTGGACAAAGAAGCCAGCAGAAGCGGGGGACATAGGACGGATGAAACCCTTTGCCAGCTCCTCCTCGATGTAGGTTCTCATGGCTTCAGATTTGGGTTGAGAGAGTGGAAATATGCGACCCTTGGGAGTAGTTGATCCTGGAATGAGATCGATGGCGCAGTCATATGGTCGATGAGGTGGAAGTTTTGATGCACACACCTTGCTGAAGCTATGGCTAGATCCTCATATTCCACTGGTAAGCTGGTCTCAGGAGATGGTTCAGCAACTTGGACTGTTCTGATGGAGAGGAGACATAGGAGACAGACAGACATTTGAGGTACCAGGTTTCATTCCAGTGTGTGATCTGACCCTCTCTCCATGAAATCTGGGGGTTATGACTGCGCAGACCAAGGATGATGGATGTGGTGGAAGTGGGCAGAATGTAAAACTGAATGGTTTCGGTGTGGAACAGGCCCATCTGCATGGTTAGTTCCTGAGTGAGCGCTGGAACTCGTCCGGTGCCCAGTGGCTGGCCATCTATCGCCTCCACTGTCAGGGAAGAAGAGCATTCACTTAGAGCAATGTGATGACGTTGAGCAAAACCATGGAACATGAAATTGCCCGCAGCACCCGAGTCCAGTAGGGCAGTGGTTGAGATCTGCTGGCCATTGAAATCTGCTAGCCTCGGGTTCTCAGGACAGGGACGTGCTGGGCAGGAATTTCTCATATGACCGGGGTGACCACAGTATAAACAAACGCTGAGTGAGCCGTCGGTTCCTTTCTTCCACAGACAGATGATAAGAATTTACTTGCATGGGTTCGATGTCGACAGTGACAGGGCGTACGAACGGTACGGGGATGACTGGGTTTTCTGGATCTGATGAGGTTATCAATCTGTATAGTCAACTCGATGAATTGATCCAAATCCCTCATCACGGCAAGCCATCTCCGCCTGTAATTCATGAAACAAACCTCTCCGAAATACCTTTAGCGTGTCACTCACCCAATTCGTTTGTGCAGCGAGTGTACGGAAGGTGACCAGAAGCAGAACCATCTTCTCTCCATACCGCCGTAATCCACTCCAGTGCTTTACTAGTAAACAATGAACAGACGAAAGCAATCTTCCCAGCCTCAGTAGTGTACAATGCGGGTTGTTGATTGACAAAGAGTGAGCACTGTAGAATAAACCCCTTACATTTCATAGGATCACCGTCAAATTTTTCAGGGAGTGATAGGCGGGGATTCCCTTGTGGTGGCGTCTCCGCCACGTGGGTCATGGCGGAAGCAACAGGTGGTGGTGACGCCGTGGGAGTGGTGGTGTGGAGATTCTGTAGTGCTTTTACCAGTTCTTTCGTGAGAGAGAGGAGTTGGTTGAGCTGGTGTTGATGGGCGGCGAGTTGGCTGGCCTGAGCCGACATTGTTGCACACAGATGTGAGAAAGCCGCTGGATCTTGTCCTGGCGAGGTCTTCTGTAACGAGTCGTCACACGAAGTGGGATCCATAAGCAGACTTTATTAAACAGTTCTCGTGGTTAAACAGGCAAGGGTCAAACAGTGGCAAACAGGTACAGCAGGGAATAGACAGAATCATGGTCGTAGAACAGGCAGTAGATCAGGGCAGGCAGATATCCAATACAGAGCAAATAGTCCAAAGGGCAGGCAGCAGAGAATCGTAAACGGGTAGCAGACTGGTTCAAGAACGGACAAACACAATAAAGAATGCTCAGAAATGCAAACCATAGTAGTACAAGACCTCACAATGACTGCAAGGTTGAGAGCAGCTTAAATAGTCCAGGTGATGCGCTGCAGCTGGGTGTGGTAATTAGTGCCAAGGTACGGGGCTTATGGGAAGTGTAGTGCGTGTATAGATATGTGTATGCGTTAGTATTCAGGTGATGGCGCCTTCTAATGGCCAGAGGAGGGAATCACGGAATTCGTCTCTGTGACAAGTATACTATTACCTGTAAAATAATATATTGATAGTACATTGCTTGTGTGTTTGGAAGACACTATATTTAATTTGTAATGTTAATTTGTAGTTGTTCCAATTTAGCACACAAAAGTACACTAAAGTTATGCTTTAATACAACTTAATTACAACTAAAATATACTTAGTACAAAATTTGTTGTTTCAAAATAGCACACTTCAAGTTAACTAATCATTAACACACTTGAAGTATACTGAAAATTAGTCTGGCTGCAAGTATACTTAGCATACTTTTTTTTCACCAGTGTACCCTTCACACAAACATGCATATATAGACACATACATTGAAATAAAAGCACAAAAATCTAAACACAGATGGATGCATGTAAACAAACAGATCCTGCAACACATATAATAGATATATATCATTATTATAGTACTGATAGTTCATGTGCAATTCGCAACATTTTTTAACTTAATGTAATAATATAAAAATAACTTCATCAGATAGTCTGACAATGATGCTGTTGTCAGATGCTCTAGTTCTGTTTTCAGTTCTGCTGAATGTGAAGCTGAAATCATTGCTATCCCCACCTGTCCTTTATCACATTGGTATTGTGTTAAACACTGTTGATTAGACATAAGCTTCATCTTATCACTCTAACACATGTCCTCCACTGGGACATAGTTCAGCCCCTCTTTACCACCTTGTAGCTCCCCAGGGTCTCTTGAGTCCAAGTATTGCACAATACCCTCATCAGCCATCAGACTGTATAGGGCCATACTCATTCACGCAGCCTTGCCTTTTGTGTGAGGCAATTCTTTAGACAAAGACATGCACAGACACATATAGCCCCAAATCCCCCCACTTTGCCCTTCTACATCCCATCTGCCCCCTGCCCCCACACATCCTCAACTACAAGCCCTCCTAGGCCCTGGACTTCATCCCTTCATATACCCCTAAACCAGCTGTCCGGGAGCTGAATCCCCTGAGGGAATAAACAGGTGCTGAGCTTGTGCTGGCCACTGCAGTCAAGCTGCACATTTTAACACTCACAACCTCCATCCTGCCACACGCTGTCACACAGATGACAAACACACACATGCTTAGCTATCTAACTGAGGATATACCATACAGACCTTTGTAAACTACCATATACCATTCAAAAGTTTAGGGTCAGCAAGAATTTTTAATATTTTTGAAAGGAGTCTCTGCTCACCAAGGCTGCATATATTTGATACAATACAGTAATATTGTGAAATAGTATTACAATTTTAAATGTTTAATATTTTCTTTAAATGTATTTTTATTTTAAATAATTATTTTCAGCAGTCATTACTCCAGTCTTCATTCTTAATTTTGTGCTTAATTTTGATTTTTTAAATTTAATTATTAAAGAAATTGTGGAATATTCAGGATTATTTGATGTATGCACAGTTCAAAACATTTATTTGTGTCGTTATTGTCATTTTTAATCAATTTAATGTGACCTTGCTGAATAAATTTCTTTTTTTTAAAAAAAACAATGAGTTTTAGATGTACATTTGTCATATGTACACCGCTTTTGACAACAAATGCATCCCTAAAGTATGTCTACGTAAACTCACACACAAACACGTTGTTAAAGTTTCCTCTGAGGAAATATTAATTCTTGAAAACCTGGAATTATATTTCAGCCAATTAGAGCACAAATCTGTTCATTATAGTAATTTTTCATCTTCTGTATTCCTGAGGTGTGTCATGCTGTGCACAGAAGGATCTGTTTATACATCAGTTTTGAGTATATATTGACTATAACCATGTGGGAGGACAAGAAGAAAGGAAATGCTGTAAAAAATATATACATCAGATGTTCTTTAAAATAGATAAAAGGAAGAAGCAGTGCCAGCACGCTGAGCTGAGGTCCAGGGTATTTTTAGCACAGCTAGTGAACTATTTTAAAAGTTGCCATACACAAATTTAACTAAACCGGTGTGGGCACCTCTAATGACCTCTAATGTAAAACTTCATGAAATTGCCATGATGTTTTATCGTAACATCTGAGAAAATTGAGAAATTGGCATAAAAACTACACACTTCTTACTTATTGCTTCCTTCTTACGTAATATCTTGTGTAGAGGGACAAAAATCTTGGGCTCAGTCTGATAAGGATAAATCAAATCTGACTAGTGCAGTCCCTTATGTTTGCATTTTGTGTGTAACAGCTGGCCCTTGGCCGCACACACATCTTTAACACTTATGACCTAAACTCCCACTGGCATATGTTCATGTGTGTGTGTGTGTGTGTGTGTGTGTGTGTGTGTGTGTGTTCCCAAAGATGATGGTCAGTAATAACATACAACAAACACAAACAAAAAACATTCATGTTAAAAAGTTAAAAACAAAAATCAAAACAACATAAATAATCATGATAAAAAAAATCATTATGATAAAATATCATCACAAGTCCACACAAAAACTAAAAAGTGAAGGAAATATTATACTATATACATTTTTATCTCCTCTATGTTAGCTAACTGTTTATGAAGTGCAGAAAAAAAAGCTGTTTGTTACTTGTTTATTGTTCTCCAAAAGAGTCTAGTACAACGTTTGTGTATATATGAGTTTACTACTACATTAGGGATGTGTATGATCACATGTTGTTGTCATGCTGAGGCAAGACATCTGCATACTCAATGTTGTGTCTTTCATAAAAGCAGCCCATGCCCAGTATCACATTAATTAACCTTATACTCTGTTTGGTAGAATATCCCACTTAGCCTACTCACAGACAGTCCTATGAGAGAAAGAGTCGGGGTGGGAGAGCAAAGGGAATGTCACTCTTTTCTCTGTTGAGAATTAAACTGTAACTGCTTTTACTGAGTCTGTGAATGATAAGGTCTTGTATAACTTTGTTTCCTGTGTGTCACTGTCTAATAGTGGTTATTGGGTGGATTTTATGAGCGTTTACAATAGCACAAGAGGAAGAGAGCAATAAAACTGTTCAGCAAGACTGTTTCAAATGTATGACATTCTTCTATCTTAATCTATGGTATATGTTTTTGTGTATATAAGGGAGTATCTTGGCCATATGATGTCAACATGTCGCACTCATGGACCACCAGAAAAACCGCTTGTGACTGTACATAATTTTAGACATATTTACGAAAGTACTACTTTAGGGGTAAAACTTTTTAATGAGGAAAAAAACCCACTGAGTGCACCTTTAAATACAGACGCAATACATCACAGAGAGCCGCACCACACAGCACAGCGGATGACTTCAAATTTAAGCAAACCTCACTTTTTAAACTGTACACAAAACCGCAGGCTATATTACAAACAGATGAGGTAATAAATTATTTAATTAAATATATCTGTTTTCTTTCCCTTCCAACTTGTCCAGACGGGATGGAGGGGACTATTTTCCTGCGCGGAGTGATATGAATGGCCTGGCAGTGAGTGGTGTGTGGCGCGCGCTATGCCTGATGATCTCGGGAGACAGACGGAGCTGAGCTGAGCGCTGAACTTGAGACTGTGTCTCAGTCACGCCTCAAGTCCCTCTCACTTTCCTCCATATTATTATCGAGCTCTAAGCAGTTTATTTTGATTTACCGCCTTCGGTTTACACTGAGAATTAAAAAGTATCCTGAATTTCTCTCCGAGTTGCGTGAGAGACTGCGCAATAGAGGAACGGTGAACTGAATTCAACATGTCAATTTTACCCTTTACTCCGCCGATCGTGAAGAGGTTGCTGGGCTGGAAGAAGGGAGAGCAGAACGGGCAGGAGGAGAAATGGTGCGAAAAAGCCGTCAAGAGTCTGGTGAAGAAGCTGAAGAAAACGGGACAGCTGGACGAGCTGGAGAAAGCCATCACAACTCAGAATGTCAACACCAAGTGTATCACCATACCACGGTGAGTGCTCTTAAATACATCCTCGACTTTACCGAGGGAAAACATTGGGTTGTGATGAAGTGGGACTGTTTTACTGTCGTGATTTTTGCCGAACCAGCCCGGATAGTCTCAAACTGAAGCTATAACACATTTAAACAGCACAGTAAAGTTAAAGAAAGCAGCAAAGCCCCTTCTGTTTAGAAATCAACTCGTGTTTCCTGCATAGATCATAAACACCATCTCATTCTATGAGTGCAGCAGCTCGTATCTGTTTATATGATCAAATTCCTACACTCCTGTTGATTTATTATAACTTCATACTCTTCTGGGCTTTCATAAACCCACATTTGCCTTGCTTTGGGTTGTCATTTACTCTCTGATGAGGTTATATAACCCGACCTTAATCTGGGGAGCGCTGTAGCTGCTTTATCTGGGCTAAACGGCGTGTTCGGAATTCCGTGCTTATATTTTGGATGGCGGATATATTGGGCGCAGGACGATCAGCTCTATTATTCTTCATAAGTGTGTGTGTGCGTGCATCGGTGGATATAGGATGTAGGTTGTGGTCTAAAGTTGTTTTTTCCTCTCAGTTTTGCAGTGACTAGTTAATCTTGTTATGTCACAGTACGATGCAGGCCAACTGCTCACAGGTCTTGCCCGTACGAGCCCACAAGCCCTTACACTCAGCAGATCTCTGCACTTCAGTACCATAGACTGTTCAGTACAGAGAAACATGGCATCTTTTCTTGATGTATACAAACATTGTTCGAATTAAGAACTCACTAAAGAGATCAGCGAAAAGTTTTTGTAAATTATGCTTTTTTGTTGCTGTAAGATATTGTCTTATAGACTGGTTCGGATAGTAGGCTACATAAAGGTTATTTGTTTATGTACTATCCATTTGGTAAGTTTTTAAACAGGTATATTTGTTTTCAGGTATTGTGTGTATATATACAGATGAATTAGAAGGTCAGCTAGAAGTTCACTTTAATTTTATGATAGACTAATATATACAAGTCAGGCCAATCAACCAGATGACAGATTTGAGATGTTACTATGTTTGCTTGGCCAATGAACAGAAGTGTTATCTTCTGTTATTTTCCAAACCTGCTGACAGGCTTGTCCTTGGGAAAGTAAATGTTGTATAAAATAAGCATTCATGTCATTTAAATAATGTTGTGTTCATCTAATTTGCTGTCTATATATTATATTGTGTAAATATGCTACTGTCAGTAAGAATAATACTTTTATTCAGCAAGGATGCATTAAATTTATCAATAGTGACATTTTGATGTAACAGAATATTTTGATTTAAAATAAATTGAACTTTCTATTCATCAAAGAATCCTGAAAAATATGCATCAAGGTTTCCACAATTTGTTTGTAATGTTTACATTAACCAATAAGATAAGACTCAGACCGCTGAAATGCGTCAAATGCATATGAGTCTGACAGGGTAGAGAAGAAAAGTTATTTTTTTGTTGTTGCACACAATTTTTTGCTCGTTGCTTCATAACATTAAGGTTGAACGACTGTAGTCACGTTGACTACTTTAACAATGTTTTTACTACTTTTCTGGACCTTGAATGTGGTAATTACACTGCTTTCGATTGGGAATATAAAAAAAAAACCTCTTGGATTTCATCAAAAAATATCTTAATTTGTGTTCTGAAGATGAACAAATTTCTTACGGGTTGGGAACGACATGAGGGTGAGTAATTAATGACAGAAATTAAATTTTTGGGTGAACTAACCCTTTAAATAGGGTCACCAGATCCACTGGACTGCAGCATCTGTTGTCTATTTCACATTGAGAGAGTAGGTAAGACTAGACAAGCTCTTGACAGAAAATGGTCTTGTGATGTGTCAATGTTGATGCTGTAATTATTTTCCATCTGCATGACAGACATTTACAACCAATATTGATTATTTGTATTTGAATTGTATTCTGATTGTATTACCAGTGAAAATGTAGTAAATTAGTTTGGATTTTAATTCAGCAAGGTTACTGATAGAGTAACCTGTTAAGGTAAAGACTACAAAACCTCACCTCTCTGTAGTCTTAAGCCTTAAGATCACATGTAGCTGTAACGGGACCAGATTCTGCAAAATTACTATGCTGGAGAACCTCAAGCGAGAGTTTATTCATGAGCTATATGCAAAGTCATTTTTCTTGACACATTTAGGTTGCTTGACTAAATTTATTTGCTCAATTGGGTTGGCTAATGGAATTTAATTAAAAACTAGAAGACACTATAAAGGAGTATGTAATCCTATAGTCACAACATTTACATTTATAGTCCTTTAGAGATTTCCTTTCCAAATTTGAAGTTTGCATAATTTTGTGGTGTTACAGGGCCAAGCAGTGCAAGCCTGCAGCTCTTTTGTATTGGTTGTTGTTTGCAAACAACAGATCACTCAGTGAAAGCAGGGCTCCCAGCCAGAGGCCAGGCTGAGTCACCCCGGAGGGAGAGGGAGTTTGAGCCTGTGGCTTTGTGGTGTGCCCCACTGGTGCTTCTCTGGTAAAGCTTGGTGGTGACAGAAACCATAACAAGTGAAGACTGCAACTATTGACTGGGGTTAGTGTCAGTTAAGTGCATTAAAACAGTTTTAGCTTAGACTTCAGTCAGTTTTTTCCCCCTTGTTGTTAGAGTAGTGTAACCTGAATCAGCGCAGTGTCCAGTCCAAGGCTCTATTCTTGGCCAGATCTGTAGATGGTAGCCTTCACATCTGAGATACAACACTCTGCCTCACCCTGCTGGAGGATCCAGATTCCTCAGACAAACTCGACTCACCTCAAGCCACACAATCCTGTCTTGCCCTCACACGCAGCTCATGCTGGAAACCTGTCCCGGCCTGCTAGAGATCCAGAGAAAGAGTGATAAAGAGATAGTATTGAGTGGAATAGGACATCAAGTTTGAGGAAGCAGCGGAAAGAGGAGATGGAGGACAGATTGAAATTGTCCAAGACAGGATACGAAAAACATAATTATACCATAGTCACACTTCCTTCGCCTGCCATACACCTGTCGAAGCCCTATCGGAGTCTCCACATAGACTTCCTGAGAGGATGTCTGTTCCGCAGCTTGTCTGTGTTCTGGGATGCCTGCTGTATCTCAATCCCACAGTCTTTGTTTGCTTTTGCACTTTTCGCACAATGACTTCAAAGGCATCTGAACTGTGAATAAAACCTGTGGTCCATTGTGTGGGTGCATTCAGCCGAATTCTCAAACAAGTCGCCTATCAGCTAAGAAATTGTATGTGCCCTGCCGTGGTAATAGAGTTTATTGTTGGCATTTGAAACTGAAAGTGTCTGCGCCTTGAAGAGATGTCTGGCTTTGAGTCTGACATCCTGAAACTCTATACAGTATAGAGTTATTCAAAGGCGCTTTTGATAAAACGTGGAGATTGGATGTCATTGGCTTGTAATTGATGTACCGAGGGTTGTTTTGTTTCAGCCAGGGTAATGCCTTCAAAGCGCCGCTCGTCTGAGGGAAGTGAATCTGTCTGATGATTCAGAGTTATTGTGTGGCAGCTGATCGAAAGAGAGTGAACGACAGCGTCACAAATTTTCACATCTCTTTGAAGTGATGGCTGAAACGAACAGTAAAGACACTATGTGACAAGCACCGCTGGCTGCAGACTTGTCGTAGTTGTTTAACAGTTTCATCTTAAGTACCTTACTGTACTCTTATTACTGCAACTTTTCTTGGAGAAACCTGCCCTTAGGTGTAATAGTGATGATTCATGGTAGGGTGATGTAAAACTACATATTTTTAGTATTGTTTAGTTTGTGAGTTGACAGAACACAGTAGTCTAATAGGCCTCAAGGAAATCCTGGTTGTCTAACAACCAACTAGTCAACTATTGTAACTCATCCCTACCGTCAGCACTGTAATTAAAGCACCGCTGCTAAAAAAAACAAAACAACAACTTTCATTTAGCAAGGATGCATTAAATTGATCAAAAATAACAGTAAAGGCATTTATAATATTACAATAGATTTCTATTTTAAATAAATGTGTTTAAATGTTTTAGAACTTTCTATTAATCAAAGAATCCTAAAAAATTTTTTATCACAGAATGTATTATTTCAACATTGACAATAATAAGAAATGTTTTACCAATTCAGCATATTAGAATGATTTCTGAAGGATAATGTGACGCTGAAGACTGGAGTAATGATGCTGACAATTCAGTTTTGACATCACAGGAATAAATTACATTTTCATATAGATTACAATAGAAAATAGTTATTTAAAATTGTGATGATATTTTATGATAGTACTGTTTTCACTATTTTTTATCAAATAAATGCAGCTTTGTTGAGCATAAGAGACTTAAAAAAAGGCCCCACACTTTTGAATGGTAGTGTATGTCAGAAAAACTAGTCAACCTCGCTTTAGCCAGTTGGTTGTTGGATGACTAATCGACTATCGTGACCCCCTCCCCACCCCAGTTCCTGATTCTCTCAAGAACCTTTCGGTTTCCAGACCAGATGTTTAATGAGGCATCACTAATTTGAGCGGTTTAGAACTACTGAATGCTGTTACCTTTTCAATGTAAAATATAACCCTGTGTGTGTGTGTGTGGAAGTTGTGTTCATATTTGTGTTCTGTTTGACTGATAGTGTGTGTCTATAGGTGTTTGTGGATTTCCTGAGGGTGTTATGAGGGTTGTAATACCCAAGTGATGGAGAAGGCCAAGTGGGCCAAGTGTGCCAAGTCTGACTGCGGTTGTGGTGAAGATTAGCGACACAGTTTGTCGTGTGTGAGTTTGTGCACAGTATGTGTTTGTGTGTCTCTGTGTTCTGGAAGTGTGTGTATTCATTGTATACGGTATGTGTACACATGCTGTTGTTGTGTCTATGCAAGTCTGTGCAATGAGAGCAGGTATTTGAGCGTTAGTCTCGTGTGCTCGTGTACGTCTCTCCTGTGTGTGTGTTGTTCGAGGCGGGGTTAGTCAGCCTTCAGGAATGCTCTGTCTGCCCAGGGGAGGGCGTGGGCCGCTTCTGGGTTTGTGGCTCCTGCCGGGGTTGAAGGTTTAGAAAAGCTCTTTGCCGCCTCCATATCTGCTGGAATAATAGACACTCTGTACAGCAGACAACAAGACTGCTTTGTACTACTCTGTCATCACTAACCCTACCGCTGACCCTCAGACTGATTCTGACCACCCTGAGAAAATAACCGTCCTTCAGTCGTGAACTCTCTCTGTGTGTCTGTTTTTTATAACAGTGCCAGTGTAGACTTTGAGCAGGATGTTTTGAAGTTTGTCTGAGAGTTTTGAGAGACTTGCTTTAAAGTCTGCCACAAATGTATACTGACACTGATCCAAGTTAATCGCTGTAGTCTTTAATTTTAAGACAGTGCAGATACACTGAAAGTTCATATCTTTGATGGTTTTTGTGATCTGATTGTTTTAATGTTTAATCATTAAGTAACTAATTATTATATTATATATGGGGGGCGATGCCATACACGCTTGTTACTTCATTGGTAAAAGTGTTGACACTTGCACTAAAACACAAAAATTTTTATCCTTGTCTGCACGATTTCTTACACCGTGTCTAACACCGTTGTTGCGTCACACCGCAACAGCTAGAATCTGTCCACATTGGACGCAACAAAGTGACCGTTGCAAATCCGTTTGTCCTTCGTGTCAGACATAAAAAATAGAATGACGCATCCGTTTACTGTCAGAGATTCGTTGTGTCGCATCACGCCGCATCCAGTGTAGATAGTAGGCATGGGCCAGTATGAGATTTTGACGGTATGATAACCTTAAGCAAAGATATCACGGTTTCACGGTATCACGGTATTGCTATTACAGCTCTAAAATGTGATTTTAAAATGTCTAGGTAAAAAACAACTTTTTTCCACAATATATTTTTTTCATAATATATATAACACAATATATTTATTTCTAAGCAACATAGAATATTTGGAAAAGTAGTAAACATGTAAAATGATATAAAATAAAATAAGCTCAACAATAATTAGAACAGAAATTGAAATATTTTCTGTAAAAAAAAAAAAAAAAAAAGTTAAGCATGTGATCAGCTAAATAAAATATTAATAGTTATAATAAAAATATAAAAAATTATTAATCGAGTTATTATATGATATAAACATTTGTTATTTTTATATTACAGAACAACAGTAAGATTACAATACTAATATTCATGATGTTTTTATTTCTTGCTTTCAAACGTTAAATACTTGAGCTTTTATTTTGATGGAAAACCATAGGAATCCAGAAAGATGTTTCTCTTTGACAACAGATTTATAAACTACACTCTCAGTACAGATGTTTGGTGCACGTTGCATTCCTTAATGCAAATTATAAGCGACTCAAACACACAGCATAGGGCTGCACGATTAATCATATTTTAATCGCGATAATGATATCTGCTTCTATCGATTGATTACAAATAATCGTCACGATATTGGCCTGCTCGTTATTTATCTTGAAAACGTGTTTTTTCTTTGGGATATGCTTGTGGTTGCCAGATGCAAAGAGCTTAAATCCCCCAAATAGAGCTTTTCCCTTAAAAAGAGCAGCATTTTCTGTGAATCGAAGCTGAAAGCTGTTTTACTCCATGCAGCGCGTCAGACTATATATTTCTATAATTACATCACAACCGTTGCGATTTGATGATCGCACTAAGACACTGCCTTCCCTGTGTTTTACTTAATCTGTGCAATCTGTGCACAGCTCTGTGCACACGCTCCCTCTAAATGCGGAAGAAGCGCTGCTGGTCTGAAAACAAATTTGTGCACTGGAGTTTAGCGATCTCCACAGCGAAATTCTGCTTTAACGAAAGTGTCATACAGCCATTCTTTGTTTCTTCACAAGCCACTCGTACTATTTGTGTGACTAAATCTGCCATGATCAATCCTTCAGCGATGAATTCCAACAAATGCAACATGGATCTCCACCTTACTGTTTGCAGAATGCACTTTTGCAACCTATGTGACAATTAAATCGGCAAAATTAACATAATTTGGAATTATTGGAAATAATATTAGGAGTTTTGCTGTTTTATCTTTTGAAGTTTTCATAACGTTAATCAGTTGAAAATGATATCGCCACTGGGACATTCTAAAACGCTTAACATGAAAACGCTTAACGTAAAAAAGCTTTACGTGGCTTAATTTACTAAGACAGTGTTATTAACAAACCAAACTTAGTGGACACCATACTAATAAAGCATACTATATACAGAAAAGTAGATGAGCCCAGAATATGAACGCAACACGTTTAATTAAGCATTTTCCTCCCATAAAGAAAACACTTAACGCGGCTTAATGTAGGCTATTAAGACAGTGACATTAAAATACCAAACTAATTAAACACTATACTAATAAAGCATACTATACAGAAAAATTGGTTTGTGCAGAATTTGATCTTTTAATATCACTTCGTATAGGCTACATTAAGTGACGTTAAGCTTTTTCTTTAATGGTTTTCTATGGAAGGAAAACACTTAACGTGTAATTAAACACATTGCGTTCATATTCTGGGCTCATCTGCTTTGCTGTACAGTATGGTTTACTATGATGTTCACGGAGTTTGGTCTTTTAATATCACTGTCTAAGTACATTAAGCCACATTAAGCGTTTTTCACGTTAAGCATTTTAGAATGTTCCTAGGCAGGGAATTTTTTTTATATATATCAAAGAGCATCATTCTTCACTTTACGAATTTGCAGGGCAATCTAAATCTGTGGTTTGTCTCATTTGCAAACAAATTGTGTTGCTTTACAAGACTAATGTGAATACAGATTACAAAGCGTTCACCAAAAACATGTGTTTTGTATTGATTTACCATCTAACGAAGTTATCATAGTTGGTTAAATGAAGTCGGTGTGCCACCTTTAGGCTTTTTGGGTGAAGCATAGGTTGGTAAAGAACGTGCAAAATAGCCATAACTACATCACCCTTTTTGATAGAATAATCGTGATTACAATTTTGAGCAAAATAATCATGATTATCAGTTTAACCATTATCATGCAGCCCTAATACAGCACTTGCAGAGCAGCATTTTCTGTGAATCGAAGCTGAAAGCTGTTTTACTCCATGTAGCGCGTCAGACTATATATTTTTATAATTACATCACAACCGTTGCGATTTGATGATCGCACTAAGATACTTCACATTCTCACATCCATGCATTGTAAAAATTCATAAAAAGTTACCAGGCAACTGCTGAATATGCGTTTTAGCACTGATTTAGCACATTTAGTGCTTTGAACCCTGGCGATCATGCTAATAGTGTCCTGCAAATGGCGCTGCGAGCTTGCGTAGCTCTGTCAGAAGCAATCCATGAATTAAACATTAACATTTTGCAGTTTATTGAGTCATTGTAAAGGCCATTTTGTGATTTCAGTCATCAGACCGTACCAGCCACCTCACTTCATCTTTTTCGATGGGGGAAAAAGTTTCAGGGGTTCACCTCCTTCTGCCATCCTACACACACACACACAGCTCATACCGCAGGATCGGTATCACGGAAAAAATGACTGGTTTTGAAACCGTGACGTTTTCAAACTGCGGTATACCTTGATACCGGTAACCGGCCCATGCCTAGTAGACGGTATCACTGATTATTAGGGCTGGGTATTGAGACAATTTTTACGATTCGATTTGATTTCTATTCACATGCTTGCAATTCGATTCGATATCGATTATTTTGGATGTAGTATATCAGATACAGTACATGGCAAATTTTCTAGAGGAAAAAAATCTCTCAACTAATGCTGTAAACTACACATGGGAGTCAGTTGGTACTACATTACTATAATATTGAAGGTTAAAACTAACTTATTTATATACAAACACTTAAATTACACGCAATGATGTTTTCATAATAAATAAAGTTTAGGTTTACATAATCATTTTTTTTTTAAAAATGTAAACATTTAAATCCTGGCTGTCATAACTGATTTATTCAAACATGCATTAAATATTGAAGAACATTAAAAATTATAATGAATATGTAACGGTACATGCTGCTCTCTAGAGTTAATTTTACTAGCTGACTAGTGAGTTTATAGTCACTAAATATGGTTTTTCTGAGGTAAATGTGACTTTACATGAGATTGTTTACAAACTGTTTTACGTCTTTCCGAGGTTGAAACACTGATTTAGCTATTACACGAGACTTGATATGGATTTCGGTAAGATGTACTGTATCTTTTAAAGGGGGGGTATAATGCTATTTTTCGTAGTGAATTCATAAATTCATTATTCATCATTCATACGCTTTTTTAAAGAGGGGGTATAATGCTATTTTTCGTAGTGAATTCATAAATTCATTATTCATCATTCATACGCTATATTCATTATAGTGATTCAAAAGTTATCCATGGATAATGCGATGGTGTATTGTTTGTTTAAATACAGTTGTTTAGCTGACCATTGATAGCTTGTAGACGATCTCTACACAAAAGCTGCGTGTACTCATCACTCTCTGGCTCCGCACACAGGACACACCTCCAGGCGCTCGGCTGTTTTCGGAAATACTCGGTACAGCGTATGTATCTTTTATAAATATGATTAAACTAAAGACTTTTTGTATTATGTACTTTTTGTATGTATTTTTTGAATCTCATAATAAGATGGACGTCATTTGAAATCTGAGACATATCAAAAGTAACAAAGCACAAAGATTATTGCGATTTATTGGATGGGAGACGCACTAGATGTTCTGTTCATTCCTTAACTGAAAACAGACTAGACTAATTTAAGAATCGATATCGGTTCGTAAAAATGAGAATCGATTAAAATCGAGAAATCAATATTTTTTACCCAGCCTTACTGATTATTATGGGTTCTATTGTCTTTTGTCACGTTACATTGTGCTGCTTGTGTCTGGTGTAGACATAGTGTTACAGAAGTTATGTACAAGTTATGTGTTCATGTCCCCTCTGAGCTGCATTAAACAGTCTGTGTAAATGCATCTAATGATAAATGACACAGATACAGCTTCTGTGTTTCCTCTGCATTGGAAAGATGAATTTTGTTGATACTGATTTCATTTGATTGGTAACAGCTGTAATTCTAATTGAATTTGATGATGCATACATTTAATTAGGTTAAAAAAAGGCTTTATAAAGGTCAAAATGTCCATTAAAGGTAAAAATCAATTTATAAAATGGATAATTCCGGATAATTATTATACTGGGTAATCATTATGCTTTGTTCGATTATTCCACTAGCAATAGGTTAAAATACTGAGTTATACTTTAACTAATAATTAAAACAGCTTTTGGAAGTATATTTTTAATGAATTTGTTAAAAAAATACTGTTACAATGACGTACTGTGTTTTTATCAAGTCTGGGAATTTTTAATAAGAGTAAAAATATGAATATGTAATATTGTGCAAAAATTTCTGAAAAATGCTCCTCTCTAGATTTCTTCTTTTTTTTTCTTTTTACTAACTATCAAGTTTATGGTCACTGAATAGCTTTCCTGAGGTAAATGTAATATTTTGTGATTTATTGGCTGTTTTATTGTGATCTTTCTGCGGCTGAAACTCTGATTAAGTGATTACATTAGAGCTGGATTCATTTCAGTAAATTGTACTGTATCTTTCATACAGTACTTTTTAATATTCATTCATGTTTATTTCATGCTGTAATAGCAGGAAAGAGATAATAGGTCCACGTGCTGCTTGACTTGTGGCGCTACAGCGATCTGTCACTCCACATTTAAAGAGCGCCAAAACCACATGTATTGTTTGAATTGACAGAATTTAAAAGTTAAGATTTTGTTTTTATATCAAAAGTAACCTGATCTGACTTATCTGTCGGCGCGTTGTCTGTGTCCTCTATGCTCTGCTATGTATCTTTCACTTCGTGAGAAAATGGACGTGTGGCAAACAGTGAGTTTGAATGAGAGTGCTTATGCTGTGTTAAACTCCCACATTTTACGGGTTCGACTTTGTTTGCACTATGCACCCCGAAGCACCGAGTCTTCTTCTATTGGATTCGATCCGGGAGGGCTGCATTACAGTATTCCGCTAGAGCCCTTCAAATAGATCATATGAGATCAAAAGACTATTCGACAACAAAAATATTTGTTGAGAATTTTTTATTGTCGACGTTGTCGATAACGTCGACTAACCGTTTCAGTCCTATCAGATACTGTGAAAGGTACAAAACATTCTTGCTTACTTTTTATCAAATGACTTGACTCAGTATCGATTTCAAACCTGGAAGAAGAAAATTTCACTGTGCCCTTGAATATTAAAGGGTTAGTTCACCCAAAAATGAAAAGTCATTAATTACTCACTCTCATGTTGTTCCAAACCCCTAAGATCTTTGTTCATCTTTGGAACACAAATTAAGATATTTTTGATGAAATCCGAGAGGTATATGACTCCTCCATAGACAGCAATTTAATCACCACTTTCAAGGTCCAGAAAGGTATTAAAGACATTGTTAAAATAGTCCACTTGACTACAGTGACCTTCAACCTTTATTTTATGAAGCGACAAGAATACTTTTTGTGCGCAAAATCAAAACAAAAATATTGACTTTATTCAACAATATCTCCTCTTCTGTGTCATTCTCATACGCTGTTTAGGTTCAGCGCTTCCAGGTTCTACATTAGCACACTAGCTCAGTATTGGCCGACGCTGTTCACGTTAGCAGCACGACACATGCATGTGATGCTGACGCAGGATGACGTACAACCTGGAAGCTCTGAACGAAAACAGTGTATGAGAATGACACGGAAGAGAAGATATTGTTGAATAAAGTCTACTTTTATATGTGTAAACGCACAATAGCAAAATGTTGTGTCTTTGTAAAATAAAGAAAACACACGTCACAGATGCGCTCTCTGCCGTCTTGATCTCCGTGCACTGGCGCATATCACAAAAATGAACTAAAACTCAGTGTATAGGCTACTTGCCTCACAGACATGAGAAATATATCTATAGAAAGCTTGAAATGTCTACTTTTAAACTAAACAATTCAAATCGAAAAGAAATACTCTCTACTTATGTAATCCATATGAAAGGTGCATTTCTCTCTATAGGCATGTTCACTGTACTGTGGAGATGGCGAGGCACCATTGTCAACTTCATCTTTGCAGCCGACACTGGCTCAGAAAACACTAGTTTCTTAATAAATAATTAAAATGTCTCCTTGCTATCTTTTTTCCATCACATTCATAATCATTTCTTTTGCCAGTGCTTTGCAGCAAGCTTTAAGTGTGCACTTATAGGCTATATTTTGCCTATATAGATTAATGGCTCATTATGGTTTAGTGTTCCCCTCAGTATATATTTAAGTAATTAAATTAATATAAACTTGCAATTAGTCAACTAATGGCTTAAATGAACGATTACTAGTTGACTAGAAAAATCTTTAGTCGGGGACAACCCTCATTTTTTTCAGTAAGCCATCTGTATGTGTGTGCTTTGATTAGCTCATTTTACATTCTTTTACATTGTGATTTCAACTGTGCAGTATTTTGTTACTGCTAAAAAAGTGGCTAACTGGAGTGTTACTTTTGGCCCCTGCTGCATTTGTATGGTTGTAGTGTTTCTGCTATAGTCCTGCTCCCCTGCTGAGAATGGGCCCCCGTAACCACATCCAACCACCTGCACATGAGACCCCTGCAGGGCTCTGTTTACTTTAGGAAGGCCTTAATGACTTTAGCAGAGGGAGGAAAACCAAAACCTTTCAAAAAATAATACAAGTTAAACGTGATATTTTCCCCACACTCACATTGTGAAATAAAGGATAAGCAGGTATATAAGTCTTGAATTAGTAAAAAAATATTAGACTATAAGAGTTTCCATATGACTTGGGTTTCCCTCAGATATTTTATGCAGTATTTTTTACAGTCAGATTTTATATTTTATCAGCTTCCAGCTGTTATTCCAATACAAATATTATCCAAAGTTGAGTAACTGTATGTTCAGACATAAAAAAGATTAGGTCAGTTTATCTTTTATATTCAGTAATAACTGAACAATCAGGTATGTGTCCTTCATCACTGCACTGCACTGAGTCGTGTAGTATTAGATCTGTTGTACTGCTATATGCTGTCTGGGTTTAGGCTGGGGGGAAGGGGGAATAGCAGTGGTCTTAAAGTGTTTTTAAAGGGGGGCTGTGGGGGCTGTGTCGGGGTATGTTCCACAGGGTGAAATGGTCCCACAGACGGTCTGGTCTGACGTCAAAGTTGCTTTTGTCCTTCTCTCCCTCTGCATCAAATTTGCATGTATCAGAGTTCACTGAGTTTGTGTTTTGTCAGACTCAGTGATTTCAAACAGAGACAAATAAGTTCAGGTCTAAAAACATACACACTAAAGGCTCAATACAGCATGAAAAGGTGAAACGAAAAAGCAGGCGAAAGTTGAAAAGTTGATGTTTGTCTTGTTGACTGTCAAACAAATGCATCATGTTAAATCTAGTAGTGTATAATTGCAAATAAACAGCACATCACCTGTAGTTTGCCTTTGCATATTTTTGTTGCTCTGTCTAAATTTGTGTTTGAGCAAAACTTTGTATTATTTTCATGTTGAGTTGCATGTAAACATAAGAAGAAATAGACCTGATCCTGATTCCTTTAAAGCATTGAGTTGAGTATGATAATGCTCTCTGTGGAAGTGTCAGTGTCATGGTCAAGTCAAGGGTGCCTGGGCTGATACAGAAATTGCCCACTACAGCCCACGGCGTCTGTGTTTTTACCCTCTAGATTAAATCTGCCCAGCGTGGTTCAGCCTGTGTCAGAGCCCTCCATCCCTCCAGCTCACCCCCTCAACTCTCTTTCTCTTCCTCTCCCCCTCCCTGTTCATATCTCACTCTGCTCTCTACTCAAGTGACAGCCGGCATGCGGGTGGGGTGAGGGTAGCAGGCTAGACCTGCCCTCCAGGCTGTGTGTGTGTGTGTGTGTATGCACATGTCTGCATTTATGTTGGTTGGATGTGCCATACTGCTGACCTAATTTGCCCTCTGCAGCTCAATCAATAGTCATTCAGTGCTTTCTTTTCACATGAGGTCTGCCCACGCAGCAGCAAACACAGGCTTCCTCTCCGCTGAGCACTGGAATGTAATGGAAAAATGAAGGACTGATGGTGAATACAATATTTTCAGACTGATGCATCTAATGAAAGCCAGACCCCAAGGGCTGATCTCATCGCAAACTTTGCCATTTCTTAAATGATCCTAATTGTTGTTACCTGTTGTATTTCTTAGTATCTCAGTTAGACCTTTGTGTATGAAAAATTGTTTTTAAAAAGAGTTACACCACCGTTCAAAAATTTGAAGTCAATATGTTTTTGTTGTTGTTGTTGTTGTTATTGAAAGAAATTAATCATTTTATTCAGTAAGATGCATTAAATTGATCAAAAGTGACAGCAAAGACTTTTACATCATAATGAATGAAATTTCTACTATTTATCAACGAATCCTGAAAAAACTATCATGGTTTCCACAGATATTAAGCAGCACAACTCTTTTCAACATTGATAAAAATAAGAAATGCTTCTTGAGAAGCAAATATATTAAAATGATTTTTGAAGAATCATGTGACACTGAAGACTCGAGTGAAAATTCAGCTTTGACATCACAGGAATAAATTACTATTTTAAATTGTTATAATATTTCACAATATTACTGTTTTACTGTTTTCTGATCAAACAAATACAATCCTAGTGGTGAGCATAAGAGACAAAATCTTACCAACCCTAAAGTTTTGAATGGTAGTGTGTATGTCATTTTTCACATACATTTTTCAATGTACTATGAAAACAGAGTGTAAGATTGTTACATTTCTGACACATGACCAATGTCACAACGACATTTGTTAACAGCACCATGGCCCACCCAGTCACATTGTGATCATAAGAAAGGAAGTATGATAGATATTATTATTCTTAAACACCACAAAGTGTTTTTCACAACTGTCACAAGAATAAAAAGGGCTTGACATTGGTTATTGATTCATACAGTAGCTGCTCAAATATTTTATAGCTGTTATATGAACAGGGCAGTTGGAGAGTCAGACCTGTTATTAGTGTCCAACACTGACTGAATGAACACAGCCAAGACGCAAGTAAAAAAAAAAAAAAAAAGGAAAAAAAAAGACCTGTTTATTTTAAAGGTGAGAGAGGGAATGGTCATAAAAAAAACTGCGTAATGACCTGTTTTTGGCAAAAACATAAGTGCGGTATAGAACAAAAACCGAATGACGTAAAATGCATTATGTGACCAACCCCTTTTAGAGGGCTCTGGTAAGGAAAGTTCACACCTCTTTCCTCCTTTCTTTTCATATCTCTGCTTTTATGGAGTGTGTATAAAGGATGAATAGTGTCATGAATGGTATCTGTGGCCTGGATTCCTCAAAGGGTTGCTGACCTAGTGCACAGCCCTCCTCTCTTTCAGCACTTTGGCTGCTGTTGCATATTTCAAGCACACAATGTAGCAGTCATGTATAATAGAGTGCTCTGAGAGCTTTGGCCCATACTGTACAGCCCCGTTTCAGCACACCGTAGCAGTGCATGCATTGCGTCGGCGTATTTAATCTGATCTTGACCGCAAGTGTGCTGTTATAGGAGGCAGCTACACAGATAGGCATCATAAAAATGTTTTAGTCGCAGCCCTTGACTGTAAAGAGAAGTGCTGTAGGCGTACAGAATGGGGTTAGTGTGAAAATGTGTTTTGATATGATGGTGTGCTCGATTGTGTCTGCAGAAGTCCTCTTTGTCTGAGACTGGACTGGTGAATAACTCTCCTCAGACATGAAAAGTTCACTGTGTGGTTGTTCTCCATTGCTCAAGGCCTTCACCACATTATTCTGAAATGATTATGCCTTTTTCCTTTTCCACATGGGCCCATCCAAAGAAAAGTCTGAGTTTATTTGCCTGCAGTTAAAAAGTGAAGCAGGTAAAAATATGATGTGTACTGGAATATATATATTTTTTTGTTTTTCTGTCCGAGTTCATGTCTTCTCTTCCTTCCCTCTCTGTCTTGTCTCCATTAGCCTTAATGTGTCTTTGACTGGTTGGGCGTGCATGTGTGAACTGTGAACTGTGAACTGAAGGAAGTGACTCTTTGTTTACAACTCTGTTTGCTGCGCTCTGTCTGTGTGAGCCTTGTTGCAGCCATAAAGTGTATTGTTTGTGCCTAAATATTCTTGATTATTCTTCAGATGTTATTGTGTAATATTCTCTTTTCATTCTCTCCATGGGGCATCTGGATTTTCCATCATTATTTTTTTCCTCTCGCAATCTGACTGTGAAGTGAAAGCTCTGCTATGAAAAATTAAAAGCATATTTAGCTGCTAGGAGAGCCACAGAAGCCTCGGGCAGGCCAGGCAGGCCCGTGCCGTTGTCTGGGCCAGGCTCAGTGGGTGTAAAAGTGGGAGGGGGGGGGTCTGACAGACATGCTTTAAAGAGCTTTTGGGATTTGCATTATTTGGCTCACACTACATATGTGTGTGCATGTGTGAGGAGTTTACAGTTGCTTTCATTTGGCTTTATGAGATGATGCTGTTGTTAAACTAGAGCACAATCAACCCCCTAAACACACACACACACACACATTGTTCTGAAACACAACGGTTTTTTTGGACTTCCTCTTCCTCTTTCTTCACCTCATTCACATCACGTGTGACGTGTAACCGAAAGCACCACATTAACAGGAAATTGGGCCACTTTTACTTCATCTGCGGTCTCAGATAATACCTTGGCATTGTCCCTGCAAGCCTTAGAGCAGTGAGTGTTTATATTGTGGTCATTTAGGACTTAAGCCATAATAACCTTTCTGCTGTATTTCTGCTTTTGATTTTAGAGAATGAGCTGCTGGGATTATTTCTGCTGAATTGATCATCATTAATGCCTTTTTCTTTTTCTCTTTTTCTCTCAGATCACTAGATGGTCGGTTGCAAGTATCTCATAGGAAAGGACTCCCTCATGTGATCTACTGCCGTCTATGGCGCTGGCCCGACCTGCAGTCTCATCATGAGCTCAGAGCCATTGAACTCTGTGAGTTTGCCTTTCACATGAAAAAGGACGAGGTCTGCGTCAATCCCTACCATTACCAGCGCGTTGAGACACCAGGTAATGCATTCTGATATTTAGGCAAGCATCAAGTATTTGCATTTGTTTAGACCTGGGTTCTTCAAAAAGTGGTCGATTGCAGTACTGCAGGGGGTCTGCTAATTATTGGTTGATTGGTTTTCATGAAAAAAATTAAATATGAATTAAGGGGTTGTCATACTAGATTTTTGCATGCAAAATTTCTTTGGACGCTACAATAGACTGGATATGATGTCACTCAGTGACACCTTTTTTAAAAACATAATTTCAGTGCAGCGAAATGTGAAACTTCTTTGCATCAGCTTGCCATCCGTTCTCATGCATTTGTATGCGTATGAATGGAATCAATTTAATGAAAAGTGTAGTGTGGCCACCCCTTTAAACAAAAATATGATAATTAATTTCAACCAAAGCTAAAGACATTTTAGTAAAAAAAAAAAAAATTTAATAACATTAAAATGCAATGCACACATACATAACTGTGCAAAAGTATTAAAATAACCATTATGGGTGTACGCATCATCACAAAGTATGTAAATACTATAAGTATGTTATTATAAATTCAACATTTAGTTTTATACACCATACTCCCGGCTTAATCTCTTCAAATACTGTCCTTACTCTATGCTGTTCTATCTGAATAAATAGAAATGTAAATATCTAACACGCACACTCATATAGAAATATTTTTGTTTCATTTACACTATAAATTTTGATCAACTCTGAACGAGTGCTGAGTAGTCCCTCTTAAACGGAGTGTACCGCCGGTGGGCACCACCTAGCTACGAAAAAATAAATAATCGTATTTTTCTGCCTACTGCCTTGATCAACACAAAATAGGTGTAATTTGAAAGCTTAGAGTCTGAACTTTACAATGAATGTAGCCAATTCAGTGAATTCAGTAGTGCTGAGCTATATGCTGATAAATAGAATTTTTTTTTTTTTTTTTTTCATAATTTATGAAATACTTTTTTGTACCTATGTACTGCAGTGTGTCAAAAACATCTTACAGCTCAGATAGTCATGTGTCATATGTCATTTGTAAGGTCTCATGGAGTAGAATACAACAAACATAATTGTTTTGTTTTGGGATTTTTGTTTTATTTTGTAATTGTTTTGGGCTTTGACTAAACTTGAGCGAGTTTTTGTACGCGAAGCCCCGCAAGACGTATGTAAATAATACATGGATGCGGAATTTATCTCACTTCTTCCCTCGTAACTTAATGGAACATGGTCCGATTGTGGAAAATTGCACATAATTATTTACAGCAGATTCTCACGATTAAAATGAGTCTAAAATTAACGTTGAAATATTCCTCATGCAGTTATGACACATAATACTCCACAGGCCCTAACTAAAAACAGATATGTAGCTTTCACGTGGCGTTTGTAGAAAATGCTACATCATTACATACAGTGCATGCTCCTGACTGAAATTAGTCCAAAATCAACATAATATATTCCTCATGGAGGAACAATTTTAAAAATGCCCATTAGGGCGCATCAGGGGCCAAACAAAAGGCTACCTCGGTTCCAAATGTTTTAACTTTTGATTACTTTATGCTATCACCACAAAATTTAATCCAGATGCAGCTCATATGTAGGGAAACATCACCTTAGGGGCTTTTTCAACTAAAAACTGAAAATTAACTTTTTATTTAAACCGTTCATTTACACGACAATCTGTTTGTTTTATGTAAAGTACCTTGAGAAGCTGCTTTAAAGGTGCTATATAAAAATAAAGTTTATTATTATTATTACATTTTGACTCTCCTTGCTATAGTTTTGGAGTTATGAGTCCTTACTTTTGTGTATGTCATTTAAAATATACAACTCTAAAAATGACTTCATGGCTTAAAGGGTTAAAATGTTTAATGAATCTGAATTAATTATTTTTAAAAATTGGATTGAATGAATGATTCAATGACTTTATAAAATAATTCACTTGTTTCATTACTAGTGTGGTTGAAAAGACTGTGAAGCTGTTTCATACCTATACATGACAACTGCTCTCTCTGGCTCAGCGGCAGCGCCAATACAGATTTGAATGTTCCGGTGTGATTTAGGAATGAGATCACGTGGTAGTTGTGCAGCTCTTCCTGATATTCATATTAGTTTATGACAAGTATATGCAGTGTATTGTGCAAGTTGTGGATCAAAACATGTGTGTTTTTGTTTGGTTTTTTGGCTATCATGTTTTTTTTTCTCTTCTTTTTCATTCTTTTTCTCCTGCTCTGTAGTTCTTCCTCCAGTGCTGGTGCCTCGTCACACTGAAATCCCCAGTGAGTTTCCTCCTCTAGATGACTACAGTCACTCCATCCCAGAAAACACAATTTTTCCTGCCGGCATCGAACCCCAGAGCAATTACATACCAGGTAGAAGACAAATACACACTAATATATGAAGTATTGGAGAGTTTCTTAGTGCTATAAAAACCAATCAGTCCTGAGATGGAACAGAAAAGCCAAACCAAATAATGTCAAGTGGTTTCTAAATTAATATATCGCTGTCAGCTGCACATAAAGCGGCACAATCTGAAATGTTTTTCAGGTCTAATAGAGTAAGTTTAGTCTGTAGCTGTAGTCCCAGTGGTCTAGTGGGCAGTGGGTGGATCATTTTACTGGCAGGATGTAGGAGGAGCAGAAGAGACCAAACACAGTCTTGTCCAATCACTACATCGTTACAGTGTGTTGATGAAGCACAAAGAATGAACAGTAAATGCATGAAAAAAAACAAAAACATGTTTAACCAAAATAAATCAGAATTTTAAAATAAATACAAACATTTTTTTAGCAGAATTCTTACTCATTTTAGATATTTATACCTGTATTTATTTATAACTGTAACTAAACTTCAGATGTGCTTCACATTATCTGTGTCTGCATGGTGATATCAGTCATTGTAAAGAAGTTTTGCATTTTTATCTTTATGCTGTTCCAAATGTTATGATCAGATGGTTATTTTGATTTAAGTTGCTCTAAAACTTCATAGTAAAACCCTTAAATCCTTGTTTTAGCAAAGTTGTTGATTAACAGGTGAGTTGGCAGCCATTGTTGTCCAGGACACATCAGCATTTACACTATAAATACAATGTGATCACATGCATTTCTGACCTCTTGTATATACACTACCATTTAAAAGTTTAGGGTTAGTATGATAAAAAAAAAAAAAAAAAATCTTTTTTCAGCAATGATTCATTAAATTGATGAAAGTGAAATAAATTCCACTAAAATATTAAGCAGCACAAATGTTTTCAACATTCATAATAAGAATAAATGTACGTAAGCACCAAATCAGCATTTTAGAATGATTTCTGAAGGATCACGTGACATTGAAGACAAGAGTAACGGCACACTCATGTCCTTAGACAAGTAAAGACTACATGTGAAGCCCTAACTGTACACACAAGGAACTCAAAACAAACATTTGCACAGGTAAACAGTCACAGCCATGTAACTATTTACACGTTAATCCCACCTATAGGCCTATTTTCTTATTTTTTGGCCAGTAAACAAATGACTGCAGGAAAAATGATCTATGGCCCTGCTCGTTAGATTTAACAGTTTACGCTGAAGTGATTTAAAGAGTGCTTTTGGCTACATAAGGGGAAGATTATCCCATGGAGTCTGAATGGAGTGGCTTTGGCTGGGATTAGTTCCATCTGAATGGTATTCGCTTTAGAGAGGTAGTCTATTACTGTAATAGGGCGGTTTCTGTTGTTTCATATCCTGCTGCTGAAACTGAGCTGACCCCAGCTTTCTAAATCCGGTATCTTAATCTGAAGGCAAAAAATAAAACCCTTGTGAGACATTGTCTCTGCTGCACCTGCTAGATTTTGCCGGATGTGTTTGCTGATGTGCCTAATCATTCATCCATCAGCTGGGTCACTGTGTTACGGGTGTGTACAGTTTGTGTGCATGCAGGCTAACCTGTGTGTTTTTGTGTGTTACAGAGACACCCCCTCCAGGCTACATCAGTGAGGATGGAGAGACCAGTGATCATCAGATGAACCGCAGCATGGACACAGGTGACGCCAGTTATACCATTGCAATTGTTGCATTCTTTGTTTGGTTGACGCATTGAATTTTCTATAACTGCACAGATATGAAGTTGTTCCAGGTTTGTTTTTGGTGGCATTTCAGTTGCATATCACTTTTCCATGTTCTTTTTGAGTTTCTTTCTGACACTTAATCAATGGTGTTACAGAGAGCAACATTTAGGGACGCAAACCTGAAAAATGTCTGAAGATAAACACATGCCTGTGATGGAATGGAAGTGGAATAATTGACTTTGCGCTCTGAATTATTGGAAATGTAATCAGAAATGTTTTAATCAAAATGTGTTTGTTCTGTGTACTGTACATTCTTACACCACTAAATGATTATTCTATTATACTATAAATTATTATTCTTCTTTTCAGGGTCTCCAAACCTATCACCGAACCCTGTGTCTCCTGCCCACAACAACTTAGGTAACTCTTGATTGCTAATGTGTGTATATTTTGGACCATTTTGGACTCTTAAAAATGTATGAATTTCATTGCAAAAAACAATATACAAAACCAAGTATCATCTGAAAACATGATGCTAAAGCTTTTCATAGAATTTACTTCACTTTTCGTTGCCATTTTTGTAGTTATTTTTGTTCAAGTGGTTTTGATTACGGTTGTCACAATATCAGATTTTCTCTTCATGATTATCATGGACAAAAGAATTCGATATTAAAGCTAAGGTAGGCAATTTCAGAGAGGCTAGCAATAGCAAGCTAGCTTTGAAAGCACAAGATCCCACCCTCCCTCCACTCTGCAAAGCGTCAAGAGAGACAGCGTTAAATTACCTCATGTGTCAAGGCACTTAAAATTACAATAATAATGAAAGTAAACAAATTACTTTCTGTTACTGCTGTTTTGTACCACCTGTCTGCTGCATATTAATTTCGGCGTTGTTAGCGTTGCCATAGGAACGCATAAATCAGTCTGAGGAACAGCTCAGAGGAGAACATCACAGGTTGCCCTCTCTTAATGACTGTAATTATGACATGAGCGCAGTATAAGCTTGTTGTTTCGGGTCAGGAGAAACTGTGAAACGTAACCGCTGTTTGTTTGCGGTGCTCGGTGACTGTCTGTCTACAAGTCTGCATAGCCTCATTAAAACGCGCTGATGACATGTGATGTCTGCGCGAGCAGGGTGTGCGGAGGTATGGAAATGCATATATACATACATAGGTTGGAGATTCTGTCATTGCATTCGGACCGAATTCTTTGGTCCTGAGACTTCCACAGAAGATATATGTACATTTTTCAATATTTAGACCACTTCTATTATAACAAAAAGTGTTTATATAAAACATTGCCTACTCTAGCTTTAAGAATTTGACGTGACAATATTAAAATGGGGGGAGGGGAACCCTCATTCATCTTTAAATTCATCTTTAATTCACCTTTAATTCACTTTTTGTGTTTTCTCTTTTTTGGCTAATAAATTACACTTGTTAAATATCACAGTTTCATCAATACCGGTATATAGTGACACCCCTAGTCTTGATTCAGGGTCTGTCTGACATCCTGTTGCTTTAACAGTTCTTCTCCGTGATTCAGACGCTGATGCGACTGAACTCCACGACAAAAGGAATGATGCTATAGCTGAGTTGTGCTTGCAATCTGAATTGAATGTGATGGGAGTAAAAGACTGGCCACCACAATCTAATACAAAGACAATAAATAAACTACATAACTTTCAAATGCAGTGACCTCCCTGGTTTTATGCAAAACACACAAACATACAGTGCAGAGATTGTAGACTGAATTGTGAACTAATGACTGTAATGAATCGGTTAAAACAGTCTTGAACTCATGAGTGAATGGTCTGAATCAGTCTAATGACTCACTCGCTGACTGAGTCAGTCAAAGCAGTTCTTATTCACTCATTCAAGTCATTATTTTCCTCATGTCCAGCTCTATATGAACCAAGAACTGTTACTGTGTTATGTGCGTTTAAGGGCTTGTGAGATCTAAATCAGTGTTAATATGTTCATATAACGGTGTGTAATTAAAAATACACATTTAGAACATTTTCATAAACTATGTGTTTGTTGAAATGTGTTTTCAGTCTTTCAGAGGAAATAGATTGCTAAATGGATTATTTGTATGTCCCCAAAACAACTAGGATGAACACCGCCCACTCTAAACATCCTGTCAGTTACCATCTTAGCAAGGGAGGGCCCACAATCCCTTTTGTAGCAGATTGTGCTTTTGCAGACACCGCTCAGATCCCACAGCGATTTCCCCTCTCCACAGCAGTGGTGTATGAGTGTGTGTCAAAGAGAAAGGCCAGTGCCATAAGCCTATAATTTTCTGTAGTTTTGTGTCCAAGTGATGATGATATTTCCCGATTCAGCCTTTTTTTCTGGGAAGTAACATTTGCTCTTGACATCATAGTGCCGTCAGTTCTCAGCCCCCATGCTCTGTCTCTTTGAATATTCTGAATCCCCACTCATTTGTTTTCTTTTTCCTGTCTGTTTTTCTTTTTTCTTTTCCACCGCCTTTCTGTGTATGTCTGTCCCTCTTGGATTCTTTCCTTTTATTGTTCTCTCTCTCTCTCTCTCTCAGATCTACAGCCAGTGACATACTGTGAACCAGCGTTCTGGTGCTCTATCTCCTACTATGAGCTGAACCAAAGAGTCGGTGAAACTTTCCATGCCTCCCAGCCCTCTTTAACAGTAGACGGCTTCACAGACCCATCTAACTCTGAGCGTTTCTGCCTGGGCCTGCTGTCCAATGTGAACCGCAATGCTGCTGTGGAGCTCACACGCAGGCACATTGGTACGCACACATCTATCTCAATCACTTATTCATAAGACAACATTATTTTTATTTTATTTTATTGTATTATTTTATAAAAAAAAAAAAAAAAAAAAAAAAAAAAATATATATATATATATATATATATATATATATATATATATATATATATATATATATATATATATAAAATGTGGTAACTGTCTGTTTTTGCAGGCCGGGGTGTGCGTTTGTATTACATTGGTGGTGAGGTGTTTGCAGAGTGTCTAAGTGACAGCGCCATCTTTGTTCAGAGTCCCAACTGTAACCAACGTTATGGCTGGCACCCTGCCACTGTTTGCAAGATCCCACCCGGTAAGTTAAAACGAAAGATGCTCAACAAATAGACCTAATCAACAGAGAGTTCAACTACTAAGTTACTGAATAGCTGTTCTGAAAAGGATGAATCAGCTCCCTTTTTGATAGTTTCATGACATTCAGCTAAATCAGTTTTGTCATTTTAGTTTGTTTTGGTTTATGTTGATTATATGAACTTTTACAAACCACTTTTGTGTCCATCCAGGCTGTAATCTGAAGATCTTTAATAACCAGGAGTTTGCAGCTCTGTTGGCCCAGTCTGTAAATCAGGGCTTTGAGGCCGTATACCAGCTCACCCGCATGTGCACCATTCGCATGAGCTTCGTAAAGGGCTGGGGAGCAGAGTACAGGTACGATAACTGCAGTCACTTTTATACACACTCCTTTTATATCTATCAATGCTCTTGCCACTTCTTCATTGTGGCCTTGATTTGTCTTGCTCAAAGACTTTTGCATCACTTGTGAAGTGGTGTTACCCAAACCACAAAAGCCACTGATGCTTCCTGTTAAATTCTTTGAAATTGATTGTCGTAATCAGTTTATGTAGAAACAGGATTATGATTATTGAATGACTTAAACACTACAACTGGTTATTTACTTTTACATTTACATTCATTTTCTTGATTTGATTTAAATTGAATAGACTGTAATAATAGAGATGGTAAATTCTGGCCAATACCGATAATTCTCATGTAATGGCTGATAACTGATAAAATGCTGATATTAATATTCTTTTCTACTTTGTCTAAAAAAAAATAATAAAAAAAATCAGGGGCCATATTCACAAAACATCTTAAGGCTAAAAGCAGCTCCTAACTTGCAGATTTAAGAGAAACTTTTAAAAATAATGGTCTCAGATCTAAATTTAGGACTTCATGCCCTACTCTATCTCTTTTTTATCTCTTAGTAGACTTTGTAGACTAATGCAGGCTGTGACCTCCGCTTATGCTGTATTTCAGCGCTGCCCTTATAAACAGACGGGTTTGTTCATAGATGGCTGAAAGAATTACTTATGGTATTTCACAAAACATTTTAGCACTAAAACTAGCTCTTAAATCTTTGAAAAGTTTGGAGTAGTCAAGAGGACTCCTAAGTCACTAAGAACAAATCACAAACAATCCTAAAATGGTTGTTGCCAGCAATCTGCCCAAAGACACTGTACACCATTGAGGCAATAGTCGATAGGGCCTTGGGTGCTGAGCCTTTTCTTAAAAAATGCAGTAAATATTTTGATTTATAGATTTTAATCTGCGATGACATAACATAAAGGTTAAATGAATGTACAGGCAAAATGTATTGAATGATGGAGAATAAAGCATTGTGGTCAATTTGAAAATAATATGCTGTCGTTGGCGCCGATAGCCTTGTGGGCAGCTCAGGTCACCTGAGTGCGAATACCAGGTCGTGGACCTTTCCCAGTCCCACACCCCCTTTCTCTCTTCCACTTCGCTTCCTGTCTACTTACTGTTCTATCGTAATAAAAAGGCACAAATGCCAAAAATAAACCTTTGAAAATAAATAAATAAAAATTAATGTCCTATTACCTGTGGCAGTTGTTTTCACAAGTTCACACTTTCAAATGATCAAATAGAGTAAAAGAGTAAAATAAGAATATATGGCATGCTATCAGAGGGGATCTAGGGCTCCGAGCTCAGAATTTCAGAATTTAGCCCAAACCCAGAGTACTCCCCTCTATCCTGGGAATAGGAACCAGCTGAGAGTTCTCCCAAACTTTGTTTATAACACATCATTTGTCACTTAAATTCTGCAATCTCTCGAGATGCAGAAATGTAAAAGGCTGACAATTGACCCTTCGCCAGGAGTTTGATTGACAGGCGATCTAACCAATCATAATGCTGAATCCGCCATTTTGTCCGACAAAGCTGTCAAGGGACTTGAACTTGGTGTGTACTGACGTCTTTCCGTGATTGAAACAGCATTCCTTATGATGTTCATTCATGTTTATTTGATGCTATAAATGAACTAGTAGGAAGAGATGATCGGTTCACAAGCCACTTTAACTGAGGCTCTACAGCGATCTGTCATGACACATTAAAAAGCCACAAAACGGTATTTATTGTTTAAATTTCTTAAAAAAGATAAAAAATTTGAAATTTGAGACTTTCTTTTTCATATCAAAAGTAACCTGCTCTGTCTTGTCTGTCGACGTGTTGTCAGTGTCCTCTTTGCTCCGCGATGTATTTTTCACTGCGTGAGAACATGATGTGTGGCGAGAGATTTTTATTTTAAAACCTTTATTTGAATATGGCAACATGATACCTCATTCTACAATATTTCTATGATTAAATCACAGACTGCTCCCCCATCAGCCAATCACTGCGTGCATAGATAGTAAGCGTGTGGACATCATCCATAGCAACGAGGTCAACCTCACCCTTTCTCTTAGCTTAAGACTTCTCTCTATTTTTTAGTAAAAGTTTGTCTCAGCAGCTTTGTGAATACTAGGTTTTAAGAGAAAACCCTTAGCTACAAACGTTTACTGATATTTAAGAGAACAGTAGTTTAGTTGCTTGTAAATTTAGGTATCATAAATTTATAATGTACAATGGATATTCATTTTAAAATTGACCAAAGATGCTAAAGAACATTTAACGGTGTTATTAAAATACATTTATTTTTAAATATTAACTTTAAGTAAATGTTAGATGACAGCAAAGGTGTAGTCTAAATGTAAAAATAGGTGAAGTGAGCATGCACAATAAAATATTCAGTAGTGGTCGATATAGATCCAGTAGGGATGCACAATATATTAACATTTTAGTCATCAGTCAGTATTATAGTTTTTTTATTTATCAGTATCAGGTTTTTTAGTTATTTAGAAAAAATAGTAATTAAAGGCACAATATGTATTATTTTTGGATTCTCCACCATACAATATATTTTAAAACTGATTGCATGCTAAAATTTTAATACCTCAGGTTAAGCTAAAGCTTAGAAACTGTATGAAATAAAATAAGTTTACATTATTTTATATATTTATTTTTTATTTCAGTTAACATTTATTTCAAGTAATGAAGATTTCTTTGATTTTAGGTTTAGTTAACTATAATGACCCTTATACTTGTAAAATATATTGAATAATGTGTCAAATAATGTTCTTAGTCTTTCCTTCCTGTGACAGAAGATACAGTCGTTTACTATGAATTAAATAGAAATTAAATTAAAATACAGTTTATTATGTAAACAAAATAACAATAATGACCAGGAAAAAATAATAATTATAAACCATCCCGAAATACACCGTGACTCTTATTCTGAAATGTCTGCAGTCTGCACTGTAGCAGGCTGCTCATGAGGGTGATAAAATGTGCATTCTTACATCTGTCTAAAACATACTACCATATAAACATTGTGAAGTAAACATTGTCATAATTCATCAACATTAGCTTATAAGCAATTGCTTGGCATAAATCTGTGCTATTGATTAATTGCGAAGAAGTCTGAAGTCGGATTGCTTTCAATCGGCTGTGGAGGTGAAGATGACAACTCCCATGATCCAGCTTCATGGCATCATCAAGCTACGCCTTTGTTATTGTTTTGAATAAGCAACCTTATTCTAGCGGCGAAACTTAACTTACATTCTGTGCCTTTAAATCCTTCATTACCTAGGTAATTTAGAAAATTTATCAACTGAAAATAATTATCAGCTTATTGGTATCAGCCATAATTGTAATAATATTTTGCATCCCTAATATCTTGCATCGACTGATAATGATAAAGTAAGAAATCTTTAATATCAGCAGATATAAACAGTATTGACAAATTGGTAAAGGAAGCCCCAACCATTTTACTGCTCTATAGGACAATAGGAGGGAATGTCGCTTTATAGCTGTTTTAGTATGGAAAGGCCTGCAGGGTCATGGCAGGGTCTTACAGAATGTGGTAACTGTTTTTCCCATTTTGGTTTGCTCTGGTGAAGAGCTCTGACGTAGCAAGGCAACCCGGTGTCCACCAGCCTAGCGTGTCCGTCATATAAACTGTTAGGTCTGCGCTGGCAAATCATTCCACACCAAACAAACTTGCGCATGGCGTGCTTCAAAATGTCTCAGATTTTCCTGGTCTCTCTTTTTTCTCTTCCCCTCTTGCTCTTGTGAGTAACTTCATTGTTTGAGCCCATGAAACCAAGACCCTAATCAGAAGCAGTTGTGGGTTTTGACCATGGACATCTGAAGAGAAAGCTTGAGAATAGAGTGGGAAAGAATAAAACTGGTGTGTGAGAGAGTGAGACTGTGGTTTCCAGACAGCTTGACATGTGGAGAGACAATCTGAGCTGTGTCGGATTTCAGCAGACACCCACTCTCTCTCTCTCACGCCCCTCCACATCTCCCCACCTTCAGATTCACCTCTTTAAGTGCTTACAAACTCTCCTTGTTGCGGTTTAAAAAGTCAATTTGAGCACTTTATGGTTGGACCCTGTATTTACCATCATGTCAGTGAATATCATGACACAGAACAGCACAGTGCCATTGTCTTCTCTTAGTCTGTCACCTGAGCTGCCCCAGATTACTAGGTCAATCTCTACTGTAGATTTCACCTCTCCTCATTTTTTGCTTTTATGTCTTTTCTAAAACTTGACATTAAAAGTGCTAGTATCTACATGGAAGAGGGAACTCCTGAATTTAGGAATAGACTTCCTCTTTAACTTCCTCACTCTAGCTCTCCTACTTTCTCTTTTACCCCTACTCTATCTCTTTTTATCTCTTAGTAGACTTTGTAGACTAATGCAGGCTGTGACCTCCACTTATGCTGTATTTCAGCGCTGCCCTTATAAACAGACGGGTTTGTTCATAGATGGCTGAAAGAATTACTTATGGTAACATTCTATTGATCAATAGGAGAAGCTGCTAGGAGACAAAAACAGTGGGCAGACACATCATTGTTGGATGAAACTGTAATGAAAAAGGTCTAAAATGTAATGGTTACATTATGAAGTGATTCGAAACAGTTTGAATAACCAAAGTAATTAAAAACCCTAAAGTGTTAAGAGGCAGAATATTCTCCAGGAACACACATGCTATTTTTTAATTACTTTTATTTAAAAATATCATTACATGAGCTATATATATTCTACTTTTCAAAAGTACGATTTAAAAAAGAAAAGAAAAAGAAATTAATACTTCTATTCAGAAAGGATGCATTAAATTGATCAAAAGTGACAGTAAAGACATTTATAATGTTACAAAAGTTTGTTGCCAAGTAATGTTATTTTAAATTGCAACATTATTTCACAATATTTTTGATGAAATAAATGCTGCCTTGGTGATCACGAGACTTCTTTCAAAAACTAAATCTTACCAACCCAAAACTTTTGAACATTAGTGTAGGTTTTTTTAAGCTTCAGTTACTGAAGGATAAATATATATAGTAAATATATATATAATCAAGTACAGTAGTACAATTTAAAAAAAACTTTTTTCCATAAAACTTTTTTCACTACTTCAAAGTGGCGTCACTTACACGTGTTCTTATTCTCTTGAGTGCTGAAGTGACTGTAAGTCATGTAGTAGGAGAGGGATTGAGATTCAGGAGAGACTTACACACGTGTGTGTGTGTGTGGGTGGAAGGATTAGAGGAAGTCCCAGTAAGGAGTGGAACGTGAGCAGTGTGAGGTATTATGAACAGCAGTTCCAGGACAAAGTCTGTTAACGTGTTTAAGCACAAGTGTGGGGACTGACACGAGTGTTGTGTAAGCATTGTGGAATGTAAAAGAAGTGTATTTGGCAGTAAGTATGTCCCTATGAGGGACCAAAGCAAAGAACAGCAGAGCAGTTTACACACGTGGTTCATATCCAGACAAACCAGCAAACTCTGTGAACCACCTGTATCTCTTGACAGTCATTCACAGTAAATGATGTTAGTAGACGATTTATTAGCAATCTGTACATGCTTGGGGGGAAAAATCTGTACATACATAAAAAAATACATTCAAATTCTGTCATGATTTACTCACCCTGTTGTCATTTAAAAGCTGCATGACTTTCTTTCTTCTGCTGAACACACAAGATGTTTTGGTGATATGTTAAACAGTTTTGGTGACTTTCATTGTACGTGACATTTTTCAGAATATTTGTGTTCCACAGAACAACAAAAGTCATACAAGTTTTGAACAACATCAGTAAATGATGACAGAATTTTTATATTTGGGTGATAGTCATATGCTGATCACTGAAATCGACAAAGAAATGCAATATAAAGTGCATATGATGGATCTCTTGAGAAAAAGATTGGGAAACACTGATCCGATGCAGTTAAATTTATATTTAATTACATAAATTTAAGTGTGGTTTAAGTGTATGAATATTTTTGGCCACTGTGTGTTTCTGCTTTCTGACTTCTCTCTCTATTTCTCTCTCTTTAATGCTGTCAGGCGGCAGACAGTGACTAGCACCCCCTGCTGGATAGAACTGCACCTGAACGGTCCTCTGCAGTGGCTGGACAAAGTGCTCACTCAGATGGGCTCCCCCTCCATCCGGTGCTCCAGTGTATCATAGGAGAAACGCTCCCTGCAAAAAAAAAACAAAAAAAAAAAACAAACAAAAAAAAAAACAACATATACAAACCACGAGATCTGGAAAAAAAAGTTCCTTCAGGAGTCGAAGGCTGAAGACCTTCATACCTGCCAACTTATTGGGTTCCACAGACTTGGTAGCACTTTCACATGTGTTTCTCTCATGTTGGAGGAGTGTATTACAGTATGTGTATATACTCGTTTTTTATGTTATTGTTAGCCATTTTTATTGCCATCATTAATATAAAATATTGCCATTTATGATATATTTTGTTATATACTGTAGCATGTTTATGTAAGATGTCTCCTCTGTCATGTCTGTTATGATGCTGTTATGTTAGGTACATTTTTACCATAACAGGCTTGATTTTTTTTTTTTTTGAGACATGAAAAAAGTGCTTTTTTTGTAAAGTGAAAATATTACGTTTTTCAAATATCAGTTAAACTGTATTTTTTATCTTTTTTTGGTTTGACCAAAAAACTGGAAACTTGGCCCATCTCATAATGTTATGTTGTGCATATCAAGAGGTATTGACCTTCCTCATGAGAAAGAAACAGGATATCTTTGACTTTCCATGTCTAACACTTTTTAACAGTGTGTTCAGACATTGAAAACTCAAATTAATATTGTTAAAACATTAATTTTCCATATCCCGTTTTGTCCTAGCCAGTGAAATGAGCTGTACAGCACTTTACAAAAACCTTTTTAAAATTCACTAAACAGAATGCTATATAACAAACTTCATATGTGCACATAACAGTTTATGTAACACTTGTGAAAGTGTTATCTGTGCTTCACAATATCTCTGTTATGTTTGTTGAAATATTACAAGCTTTGCCATTGTACAGGTACTGAGAGTTTTTCATCTCTCATCACGGACCCATGCTAAGCATGTATGTTTGTGTGTGGAGGTTATATGAGGATGTTTCCAGCCGTCCTCTGTGAGTGGTTTGTAGTATCTGGTCTGGTGTTGAGTTCAGCTTTGTCTGCAGTGTGTTCTGTGTGATGGGAGTGAATGAATGTGAATTATTATATTGAGTTTTATAGGATTCATCACTCATAACTCCAAGTGTTGTGCCGCATTTCATTTGTTATTCTTTAGTGAGTGGGTGAGGAGCTGTTCAAGGTCTGGTGAGGTCTCTCAGTTGTCTGCTTCGGAAAATAAATTTCCTCTTCGTGTTGTGGTAGTTTTTGAAAACTGGGCATTACATCATTTTGCACACTAAGTAGTTCATGCTTCATATCTCACAGTGTTGGTTGTGTCTGTATACATCTGTGGATATGAACTCTTACCTGTGAGTCCTTGTGTCCTCACATCTTCTAGAAATGAAACTGAGTGAGTGTGCCTTTGCATCAACTTTCACAACAGAGTTTGTAAATAGTATATTGGAGACTTCTTCACAGGCGTTCATCCATATTGAGTAAGTGGGTTGTCCAGTGTTGGACCACTCAGGGTTGTGATCTTTTCACAGCTGAACTTGTAAATATGTCTGATAAATTGATTATGCATGCCTATTTTCTGAAATTCATGCCATTTGTACTGTAGACTCTATTTTGCTACCAAATATTTTTTCAGAAGTGGGACGGGAATGTAAATGCTCTTATCTCTGTGTTTGTAACCGTTGAAGAAGTGGGGTGGGGGGCTGTACTGCTGGCAGGTTTTTGTAAGGTTAACCCTGTATTTTTATATACGTCAGATACTCATAGGATATGGAGAGGGGCTTGAGGAAGGGAAATGTCACAATGGGCTTTGTGAAAGCCAGATCATTTACAGTACTTTCAGTTAGCAGCAGGTCAGTGTGATGCGCTTGCAATGAGGAGCTCTTTGCATGGCTTTTGAAATCTCTGGTCTCCCAATGTGTTGTAAAGGAGTCATGGAGGAAAGTTGCGTTTAGGTGCATCATGTTCTTCACGGATAGGAGAAAAGATGTGTAACATCTGTGTGCTTAAATGTTCATAAGGACTGGTGTGTGATTTAGACACTCTTAAGACTTTACTTTGATAAAGTCAGCGTGTTATTGTATGACTAGGATTCTTTGAAATGTATTTAAAACCTCTTGATGACACCCGGCAAAGGCAAAATAGAAGGTACTGATATTATTCAGGAAATGATTTATTGTCCATCTAAGCAAACATTAGCTGTTTTCTTTGAGAGGAAGAAAATCAAATCTCATTTTCTCAACAAATTGTTGAATATATTTTAAGTAATGTGCATTTATTGTGCTTGTGTTAAACTTTCACATTCAGTGACGTTGTGGCTTAGTGGTGATTGTTGTGCTTGACATGTTAGATTCTTTTCTCTGTATAAGTATATAATCTTTATTATTTCTTTCCATCTTTAAAGATTGTCGAGAAAAAAATATTTGTTATTGTTGTACTTTTAATAAATATGTAAATGGAAAAAAAAGTCTCACCTGTTTTGTTAGGCCAAAAAAGGTCTTTACAAATATTCTCCTCTATGTTCCAGTCAAGTGCTTAATTTTCGATCATGACAATTGCTGTAAAAGGTGCACTGGTATGATACAGGTAACACAACCCTGGCCTGTTACCTATAACACATTTCCCTTGCTGAAATATGAAAGCTGTCTTTGTTCAAAAGACCCTAAGGGCAGGGAGGTACTGGAATTCTTCTGAACCATGATTACATAAATTAGTTCAGGCAAATGCTGCTATGCATCTACAAAACACCTATACCTTATTGATGGATCAGACAGACACCAGACTAGGAATTAAGCAGTTTAAACTCTCAACCCAGCTCTGCTGCTGAAAAATTAACACTGAGGTTTGAGGGTCAAAACCTACTAACACTGAGGCTCGTGAATGATTCACAGCTTCTTGAATGCGTAGGGCACTGTGTCAAGGTTTGTTTCAGGTTCATGAGGCAGCTGAGTTTGTTCCCTTGGGTTTCCCCCCCCCTTTCAAATTTCAGGTTAGATGTATAGTAGTCCAGTGGATTATTTCCTTCACGCTGGCGCTCTCTGTAGGCAGATGAGAGAAACGCATCACCACATTTCGCTGTTAGAAGGGTACAGTATGTTGACTGAAGCGGTCAGACGGGGAGAGTTTGTTACGCTTTTGGATCACCATCACTCATCGTTTAAATGCCTCAAATTTTTTTCATTCAACCAAAACACTTCACACCTGGTCTTTTTTGCAGAGTAAACCCTGTTAGAGTTTCTGGGCCTCACCTATAGGCCTAGTTTTATTATCCACGTCAGAATTCTGGTACTTTTCGGAATATACACTGATATCCATGAAGAACTTGTTTATTTGCCTTTGAAGTAAATGCTTTACATTTTCACGTGTGAGTATAAACTGAGATTCCCGAATGTGCTTAGTCAATAAGGACAGAACACTTGCTATCCCAAAAGGCCACGGGAGCTGAATAGAGTCAGACGTCTGAGTCGAAACAAGAAAAATGGCGGAAAACCCAACGTATGGTTCAGGTAAAAAGAAAGAAAGAAAAAAAGGACCGGTACAAAAATTTGTTCCTAATTTGTTACATTTTATTTTTGTTTAGCAGCACTCGAGTAAATTATTTTCATGTTTTGTGGACTATTTTTTAGTTGATCTGCTACTTTATTAGTATACATAAATATAGGGGATAGCCTTTGTTTTCAAACAATAGGCCTACCTAAAAACAATATTCCGTTTGAAAATTAGGAAAGCTGTAGCTAAAGTTACAATCAGATGACAAAACAACTGCTCTTTTCTTTAATAGGCTAACAATAGTGAAAATGAAAAGTAACGTTAGGCCCTATGGTTAGGCCAGGTGCCTTTAACCCTGTACTGTTGTGGGTATTGACCCGTTTTGATTTTTGAGTTGTCGGAAATATAAGTTAACCTATTTTCCCTATTTAACCTATTAACCTTTTTCTCATTTAGGGGCATGAACATGCATGTAAAGTTTCAACACACTGATGTGTTTTGGTTATGACATTTGCACACAAACTATTACTCTAATGTTCGCGGGTCAATTTGACCCGCATATTTTAGTGTTCTAAGGCATTAAAGGTCCTGGAGGCCCCCCAACACTGCATATTTTGTATCTCTCTTTTGTCTGACACACCTATTTCAGGTCTTGGAGTCTCTACTAATGAGCTGATGAGCTAAATGTTTGTCAGGTATGTTTGATTAAGGAGACATGGAAAACACGCAGTGTTGGGGGGCCTCCAGGAATGTGGCTGAGAACCCCTGTTCTAAGGCAGGGGTGGAGAACGTTGATCCTGGAGGGCCATTGTCCTGCAGAGTTTAGCTCCAACCCTAATTAAACACACCTGAAGCTAATCAAGGTCTTCAGGATTACTAAAGTTACAGACAGGTGAGTGGTTTTTTTTTTCAGGGTTGGAGCTAAACTCTGCAGGACAATGGCCCTCCAGGATTAACGTTCCCCTACCAAGGCAACTGTACATACCCAACAAATTACATTTCTTGGTTATATTTTGTTATTTTAGTTTTTTTTCTTACTACTCTATGACGCTAAAAAAAAAAAAAAAAAAAAAATGTCAGCCACATATGGTAGCTCTTCAACTCCACTCCTGAAGTGGTTTTGTCCTCCTGTTTTGTCCCACTTTTTGAGTATATACTTGACAATGACTTTTTCAACTTAAATTTTTAAAAATCTTGAATACTTCAGAGCACAGACTCAATTTTGGCATCTTTTTAAAAGGAACACTTCACAGAAACCTGGAGAAGTAAAAGAAGTTGTAAAAGTAAAGTTTAAAAAAGTTATAAAAGTTTATGAAAATTTAAAATATATAAAATAATCAAAGCTAAATATCTGAACAAGTTCTGTGCCAAATTATAGGTTGATATCTCAAAAAAAGAACTTTCAGTAAGATTGTTTGTGCACAGTACCAAAATTCTCCACTAGATGACATCCAGACTCCACTGGTGACCATATCTTTTTAATTTCCATATACGGTTTGAGTGATCTGAACTATATATTTCCATATGTTTCCAATTTATTTATGAAGTAGACATCCTATTCAGGAGTAGTTTTTGCAGTAATGTTAATATTTGATTTGAATTCAACCTCTAAAATGCATATAAAAACATACGAAAAGAATCAGAGCGCGCGTTATAGTTTGGCACCACAAATGAAGAATCTATCGTTTTTTTGTTTTAATTTTTTTGAAAATCAGTCACCAAATATGAAAACTAGAGTCTAAAAGCTTTCAAATGTTATATAGTTTGTCAAGATTACTTTAGGTTTAGACTAAGATATTATTGTTATAAATGTATAATGGCAAGTGTCCCACGGCTGCAGGGAGGGGCAGTCTTACAAATAGTGGTTAAAAACATTTTTATAAATCATAAATTCAGATATATATTCTTTGTAATGTGTGAAAAGTATTAGTCTTAAAGTTAATTATTTCTTGATTGTATTATTTGTTTCATAGTGTGATTTTTGGGGAATTGTATTGAATCCAATTAGGGTCAATTTGACCTGGACCATACAGGCTGTAACCAGAAATCAAACCGTGCATGAGGGTTAAACATGAAAACATCTGTGAAAAAAGTGCAGGATAAACTATTTGCATATAGTGCCTAACTAGGCTGTAGCACTAAAGTAAGATGACAAAAATAAAAAGGACTAAAAGGAGGAAGGACTCTATTATAATCATAAGTAGGCATATAATAGGCTATAGACTGAAGCCTTTATTATTACTGTAGAATAGCGCTTTAGCATTACTGGACTGTGAAAGATGTCCTCACAGCTTTTGATGAAAGACGGGCAGAGATGATAAACCGAACAGATGACTCCACCATACTCTCTCTCATCCGTCTGACAGCATCATGATCATCAACCAGCCTAGTGACAGCCACTACCTTTGTTGGTAAACAAATTAATCTTCTTAAAGGTCACAATTTGCTGTAGCGCTTTGCTGTCTGTCTCTCTCTCTCCGTCTTCTCATGATGAGTGCGGGTAAGGCTGTCAGATTCTCCCGCTATCAGCATTCCGCTCAGGTGACTCACACCTGATTGCGGCGCTACGCACTGCTGCGTCACAGCTGTCTCCGGACAGAAGATAAGACAAGGCCGCACGTCTCCAACTGCCGCACACTGGAACTCTGCCCAACGGGCGATGCGTATCTGTGTTACTGGCCAGCATTTCTCCCTTCAAGCCTTCTGTCGGCGACAAAGATATACTCTCTGTCTCTCTTTAAAATGGTGAACACCTGTTTTGCTTAAGACCTCGACTCGGTCTCCAGAGAGCTGAGCCTCAGCGCAAAGCAAAATGGTCAGGACCGTAGGACTAGGCTGCGTGTGTTAGATGTAGGCATATTTACTGTTAAAAAGAAAGGGCTTCGCACACCAAAATTGAGTGAAAGTCACAGTACTGATGCTAAATTATCTGCTATTTCAGGTATAGGAGTTATGAAGTGAATGGTTGTTTTAAATTGAGTATGTGATCACAGCCCAAAAAACAAAACAAAAAAAACACACACACACACAAAGTCCACATAGCATTAGTGCTTTGATTTGTCCTCCACTCCACATTCTCTGAAAATTTTTTTGAGGGTTGTCGTTTGAGTGCATAAGCTTTAAGAGGGTGCATTTTTATGTAGCTTTTGTTAATTTCAACTCATTTAATGCCTTTCACAGCACCAAACAGGCCTTTTTCACACCTCAGTGTCCTGTAGGGAAGTTAAAGACAAATTAAAGAATATTTTTGTTATCTAAATTGATTTAAGGACACATTTGATGGCATTTTATGTATGCCTACCTAAGTAGCCGTTCACACTGCCTGACTACTACACTAGTATAAATATAATACAGTCAGCAGTATATATAGTATATTAAATTGCATTAGACCAAAGAAGAGTTACCCAGAAACTTGCGTTATGGGTGAAGATTTTACAAAATATTTAATCTTAATGTTTGCTTTGCTTACATGTTCGTACTATTCAATCTAATCATGTTTAAAATCAGTTTATAAAATGAATAGTTCGGGCCCTTGATTCTGATTCGTTCTCTATTGATTTTGTTCTTTGAAGCTTACTGCATTATGTAGAAGAGTATTGTGAGAGAGATATTGAGTGAGCAAGTGTATTACCTGCATTCAGATTTAGCATTTACCTTCAGGTCAGTCCTATATCGATAATAAAAAATCCGCTGCAACCTTGTCCTTTTAACATTTAATGGGTTTTTTCGAGCCCTGCTGACACTGACAGCGCTAGTCAAAGCATTTGCGTCTTGTTCAGTGTTCACAACAAGTTTCAATATAAAAGTCTGTGCGACTGAGTGACGCTCATAAAGACAATCTTTGCCGCCATCTAATGGCGTAATAGATGTGACTTCAGGGACTATTTTTTCCAGCGGAAGGAAGCCTTTTAATGATTTTACTTCATGAAAGTTGCATTGATACATATTTTTTGGCTTTGATATTTGTATTGTGTGGTAACTTTTTTATAAAAGCAATAAGCCCAGTGAAACCGTGGTTTACAGTGAATTTATAACAGCTAAGGGGGTTTTACAACAACGCCCCTTAGCTGTTATAAATTCACTGTAAACCACGGCTTCTTGGGGCTTCTTGCTTTATTTAAATTCGAGTGAAAAAATCTTTCTAGTCCAGAGTTTGAATAGTCAGAAACCACTGGCTTAAATGTCATAAATGTGGAGTTTTATCATGCTAGTTTTAGTCAACTGATTTGTATGCAGTGTAAATAATTACTATAAAATAGGACTGAAATGTCACTTTGTCTGGAAATGTGTTAGGGTTGAAATATAAATGGGAGATTGCAAAAAGAATGAAAAGAAAACACTAATGTTATGCATAAGAAAAGCTTATAAACTGGGCTTGAACTTAAATATATAGAATAACCGAACATGTGCCTGTCTCATTTTTTAACTTGCCCTTACAATCACCTACTGTTTACCCCTTCAGATACTGTTATACAAGTTAAAAACTGTTTAAAATATGTTTATTGTCAAGTTCAACTAAGTTTAATTGTTTTACCAAACCTACCAACAGTCCATTGACAAGTATGCCATGTGACGTCACATGGACTGTGGAAAAGGCCTACTGATTATGCTTGTGAAAGCAATCACCTCCCTGTTGTACAGACTGCAAATCTAACAGTTTTAGTTTTAGTCCAGCAGCTGCCAAGCTCCTGATTAATGACCGCTCAATCCCTGCCCAATGAAGAGTAGCCATTTGAGTGGGACAGAAATCAAGACAGCGACCCATTACTAATAACATTCTACTCGAGCAATCTATTGAGCGCTGAGACCACTAGTGGTTATTGTACTGGTTGATGGCTGTGTGAACCATATGTGAGGCAGGGCAGCAGGTTAATAATCTAACCTTTCAGTCTGACCATTCATATCCATGTGCACTGTATACACCTTGGTCATTTACTGCCATACTTTATTTGATTGTAGTAGAACTGAAGTCCTGATCTTGTTTAATTCTTGTCTCAAGACCAATTGATACTACATGAAATCACCATCAATGCTCTCACAAGGTCTTGCAGTCACCGGTGGTCTTTGACTCTTGGCTTTTTATGAATGCTTCAGGTTATCCAATATCTTGTATACCAGAAAAAACTTGGAATTGCTCATTACATGTATACAACAATAGCCCTCTTGATCGTTTTGGCCAGTCATTGCCATTATATTTGAATGTCACGACTGCCAGCTGGAGTGCCTATGATAGCCACCAGAGGGCGCTCCTTCTGTCTCCTTTACTGCTTTATGAACTACATTTCCCATAAACCATTGCCTGGACTTATCATGTTCTGATTACTGCCACCTGTTTGTTATTATCTGGTTTATGTTTGCCTATTTATCAATTCAAGTTTTGTTGGTGTTACACTGCGTTTCTGAGTGCGGCTTCTGGTCTCTGTGTCATGGTCTTTGTCTTATGCCTGTCTCCCTTGATTTCCCTGTTTGCCTGTGCCTTGGACTTTTGTAATTATCTGGATGGGTTACTCTGTGGTTTTGACCTTATGCCTGTTTTATGGATGGGAGCAGTAAGTAACATATTTTGTGTAGGATACTGCACAAAGGTCTACACACTAAGCTTAGAAGTACTGAACAGACCTTAGTTCTTACATAAGCTGTTTTGATATAATGTCAACCAGCTGAGGTGTACTAGGTATCTTTACCTTAGTAGCTAAAATATACAGGAAAAAAATATATATATTTTTTTATTAAACATGTTTAGTTAATTTAATTTTAGCTTAAATGGATACTCCAACCAAAAATTATTTTCTCTTCATTTACTCACCCTCATGCCTTGCAAGATGTATGACGTTCTTTCTCTGGATGGTTTTTCTGAAAATGAAGATTGAAGTGGAGTTCAGTCCATACAAAAAAGGGACTCACGAAGTTGGTGTTTTAGTTTTGAGGGTTTTTGTTTGGGGCATGGTAATGTGCAGACTTTATGTAGACAGATGGTTTTCAATCAAAGCAACAGTTGTTGATGTGGAGAGAAAGACAAAATAATTTCTTCACTATTATTAACTTACTGAATGTTGACAGCGAAGTCTCAAGCCAATTTGTTCATTCCAAAATTGTGTGGTGTCTCTGTCAAAGCAGTTTAGCTGCAGGGAGGAGAGGAGCAGCATCTGGATACTAATGAAGCACTGAGGAGCATGTGCTGTTCCTGGTTGTGCTGTCATGTTGTCCTCTTGTCAGCATCACACAGACGTTATGTTCCAGTGTCCAAAACGATGTAAAACAGCCCATTTGGTGGCTCATATAATTTGATTAATGTAATTGATTGGTCTATTTTTGATCAGTTATGTTGTGCAATAATAATGCTGGAAAGATTGGATCAGGTGGATCTCTGGATTTTAGAGTAAATTTTCAATGTGGAGTAAAACGGTTGCTGGGGTTTTGGCCGAAGTACCACTGATGTACTCTGGGAAATATTGAGCTTGCCAGGTAAAAGAGTACAGCAGCAGAAATAAATCAGCTTTAAATGCAACTCTGCTTTTCCTCTCACTCTCTCCTTGTGTTTTCACACTTAATATTTCAGCTTGTATTAAAACATTAAAACTGTTTGAAACTTTTATTTTATTAATAAAACATTAAAACTGTCTTAGACTTTTATTTATTGCTGTTTGTCAAAAGCTTTTTGTGTATATTTTATATTTTTACCCCATCCCAAGTCAGTGTGATTATTATAGTCTTGCGTTTCCCTGTCTGACTTTTATGTTGAAGTGTTTTTCTGTTCCCATTGTTTCTGCGTTCATTTCCTGTGTTTAGTTCCTGCTTACTCTGTGTTTTCAGAGATGGGCTATGTCTGAAATCGCCCCCTATACACTCATTCTTTATTCCCTACATTTGTCCACTAATATACTGTAGTTCACTTGAGGAAGTGAATGAAAACAAGTGAACTAGGGCTGTCACTAACAATTATTTTGGTAATCGAGTAATCGGTTGATTATTTTGATGATTAATTGAGTAAACAATTTTTTTTTTTTTTTTTTTTTTTTTGTTGTTGTGATAAAAATAGATCTAAGCAAACAATAGCCTTTAAAATGTCTTAAAATACATATATAATAACAATGAAGCAATATTTGGTTCAAATAAAGTATCAAAAGCAGGTAATCATATGGTTTTATTGAACAACACTGTTTATATTATGTATATCATTATGTATTTTAACAATCAACTTATGTACATTATGTATTATAACAAATGCCTGCAGAGGGTGCCAACGGCCTGGTGATTGTTGTTTTTACACTTTACAGCAGATCAAATCCTTGTTTAAAGGTGACCTACTATGCCCCTTTTTTTGTAATATAAGTCTCAGGTATCCCCCGAAATGTGTCTGTGAAGTTTCAGCTCAAAATACCCCATGGATTTTTTATTATATCATGTTTTAACTGCCTATTTTTGGGAGTCTCCCTTGCGGCCATCCGGTGATTACATAAAAGGGAAAATTTTAAGCAAATTTCCAAGCGACATTATTTCAAATGTCGCACCGTAACTGCGGCTCATGCAGGGCTGTCCTGCTCTAGATAAGCACTCCGAGTGCGCCTCTTGCCTGAACCGCAGCCACACCACGGTGGCGCTTCTGGATTCCAGCTGCCCGCACTAAGGGAAGCTGAACCTTGCAACACTGCTTCCGCAGGTCATCAGTCAGATTCGGGAATTAGCATGTGCAGTTCTTTTGGTGACACCATGCTGGCAGAACCAGCCTTGGTTACCAGAACTGATCCAGCTACTGTCAGCAGCTCCGTGGCCCATACCGCTGAGAAGAGACCTCTCTCTGGCACCCTCAACCGGAGTTGTCTATTTTCTCAAGCTGGTGCTTAGCTCGGAACATAGACCCCGCTAAGTGCAATACCGTATCAGTTCTCACATTTCTGCAGGAGATGCTGGACAGTGGGCATGCCCCTCCACGTTCAAAGATATGTGGCAGCCATTGTAGCAAATCACGCCCCGGTGGCCAACCAATCTATCGGGAAACACAACCTAGTCGTTAAATTTCTCAGGGGCGTCAGGAAGTTGAACCCTCCCCATCCATGTTCGGTCCGTCTTGGGACAATCCTTATGGCACTTTGAGGCCCTCCCTTTTAGCCTCTCGCTTAAGACTGCCCTCTTTCCTGGCTTTAGCGTCAGTCAAGCGAGTTGGAGATCTGCTGGCTCTGTCTGTGGAACCTTCCTGCCTCAATGACTTGGTCCTCAGGCCGAGAAAAAGGCTACGTGCTGAAAGTGCTTTCCACCCCTTTTTCCGCGTGTATACGAGCACTCTAGCCAATTTCGGCAATCAGAGCAGCTGTTTGTCAGCTTCGGAGGCCGCACTAAAGGGCTGCCGGTTTCGAAGCAAATATTTCCAGATGGATTGTGGATGTGATAGCATTGGCTGACAAGTCTGTGGACTCGCTGTGCCCCTTGAGAGTGAGGGCCCACTCCACTAGAGGTATGGCCTCCTCTTGGGTGTGGTCCAGCAGAGTCTCTATCGTAGATATCGGTGCGGCGGCCGGCTGGTCCTAGCCGTCCACTTTAGTCAGATTTTACAACCTGGACAAATGTTGAAAGATTCTGACTGACTGCTTTTCTGCGTGACTTATATAGGCAGTCAACCTCACCCTTTTTGGCGAAAACACCATTTGTCTGTGCAGTTGCACAGACGTGAACCAATCAGGCTTCAGGATTCTGAGAAAACAGGCACGTTCAAACTCAAACCGGTGTGCAACGTTTTGCTACGGTTTCCGGGTTGAATGACATGTTTCCTGGAAACAGTGTGCAATGGGTTTGAGATACGTTTTCTCTTGTTTGGTGGGTGTGTCAAAAATGTCAGCCCAATCAGCATCAACATGTATATAAACCACACGGTATTAAAGAAACTGAACAATAAATAAATTTTAACTTGACACGGCGTCTTAAAAACGCGGTGCTCATGTGCAAGGCGCTGCAAAAGACGCAAGCGTAAGGGTCATGCACGTCCGTCTAGCGCATTTACATAGAAAAACAATGGAAAAGTAGTGCATTGGAATAGAAAAACTGTGAACGGTCCCTTACACATCACATGTTCTTACTACATGAATAACAGTAAATTACAAGCAACTGACCCTAAACCAAACCCTAGTCCTACTCCAAACTCTATAATAAGTACAAGTGTTAATTAATACTACTTAGCACTTAATTGTTAAACAACATCCCCCCCCCCATTAACATGACATTTCCATCACAAACTTGTGAATGCACTCTGGTGGAATGACAACAATTACAGAATTCTGTTGGTATACATGTATTGCCACTGTTAATAGACAAACTAAATCAACTAGAGAGAGTGTAAAAAGGGTGTTTTAAAGTTCCCATATTTGAGGAAACACCCAATACAATACAAATATATGGTGCAAACATGTTTGTGTAGTCAAATATGTATTTATTTACTCCTATATATGAGAATTTTTTACGAAAAAAAGAGGGGGAATGCTTGAGTTTTGTCTCATTTACACATTAATACGTTGTTAATTACACCCATAATGTCCCCCTGCTAGCTACACCATGTTGCTGACTAATTGAATATATGAGTCGAAGATGTTTGAAAGCCTGTAACTGATTTAATTAATGCAGATTTTGCTTTAAGCATTGCCAGTTAAAAGATATCTGTGCGTCGGCATGTTGAGGTGTGTATGTCTGTGCGTAGTTGTGTTAATCCTCCTGTCAATGATCAGTGTTTGTCTTGATTTCTGGCAGCTGGCAGCCAACTGGAAACACATCAGGTCTTCCAGGAGGGCAATTCCCCAGCATCCCTTATTATGGATCGCTCTCTTTTTCTCTCTCTTGCCTGCAGGTCCATCAGACACACACACATACATACACACACACACACACACACACACAGCCATCACAGATTTGAGGCAGCCTTCTCGTCTTATTCAAATTGGTCTCGGCAGGAAAATGGGTTCATGATGATGGGGGTAATAACAGTGTAGAAAAGAGAGCGTCTTCAGCTTCAAACACCATTTAATTTGGAGATTAAGCTAATAAAAAGCTATTAAGGCCAATGCCTTGCTGTTGTAGCAGGCCGTAGTGATACACAGTAATTCCTTCTCATTTAACGCAAATGAGCTATAAAAGATTAGGACGGACGTGTTATTCCTTTTATGTTTATATGTTTCCCAAGGTTTATGGAAAAGAATAATCAGTCTGTTTTAATGTGTTGCTTTTTCCCCGACTATGGTTTCACAACACATGGACCCTTTGTGCAGAAAAACAAAAACCATCCAGATTTATACACAGTTTTTAATCAAATTTGCAGTCAAAATGATTAGCTATAATGTCTGATATTATTTAGCTCTAATTACCAGCAGATGGTGTCTTTATCTGCACTTAGGGTGCACAAGTCTTGGAAATGCTGCATGCACAAGAATAATTAAGAAGTTGACTTGAGCTGTTTTTTTCTGGTCTACTTCTGTAAGCTTTAATAGTCAGACTCAGCACCCTAAAGTTAATTAGTGCTAATTTGATAATTTGATTACATTTATTCCTTTAAATCCAAGCATTCTCGATTGTTGCTCAATGTGCTCTATTGGCATAACAAATAATGGTATGTTTGTATTTCAGTAGCAGCAGTAGCTTCCTCTCTCTCCTAAATGCAATTATATTTATTATTCATGCAGGAAATCATCTTGTAAGATCATTATAGATCGTACAATTCCTCCTCACCTCTGGAGATAGATGGACACTTATGTCTGTCTGTGTTGTTGTTGGGAATGGGAACACAGCGCTCACCTGTGGAGAGAGAAGCAGACCAGCTCACTGGGGTATTGATGGAGTCATGCAGAGTTAATCAGACTCAATGCCAGAAATGATTCCTTCATTTCCTGCAATGCAGAATTAGACGGTAATACGGCCCCTGTTGGAACTTTGGCAGCATATGGTCTTGTGTAATGTGCCTGTTCCATTGGGTATAGATGCATTCCATAGGAGAGAACAGCATTACCCGAAATGTAGTTGTATAACAGTTTGTGCTGTGGTGTTTGACAGTGCCCACTATACACATCTACACAACAAAGCTGAATATTGACATTGGATTTAAATCAGGATTGTCGCAGGATTACATGCAATTGGCCTCTGTCTTGAATCATGGCTGTGAATTTGTGTTGACTTGAATCTATGACAGAATAATACTGCTGGTGATGTGATTAGTTATTCACTAAAATGCATCTCCATGGAGTGTATTGCTGGAAGGTGCGTAGAGGTGATGAAAAACAGGTTGAACTGTTATCAGTTATCTCCACAAATTTTAGGGGCAGTCATTTGATTGGCAAGCTTGGAGGAGAAAACAAGGTGTTTAGGAAAGAAGGCTTAAAGGGTTAGTTCACCCCAGAATCTGTCCCTTCATTGATTGCCTTTGCAACTTTATCTTTGACGATATGATCGAGCGGTTTAGACCAAATTTTCTGAAGAGACTCGAAGCTCAATTGAACATAAATGATGCATGAGAAAACCTCTTCTGGAAGCTGCGTAAGGAATGAGGTTCATTCTCGTGTGTTACGCAGCACGTTTGAGGTTCCCGGAAGAAGTTTGTTCTTGTCATTCGTGTTCGGTTAAGCATCTGTTTATGTCCGCTGAAGAGGACATCAATGGATATTCTGGTTGTTTTAATATATTTTGAAACTTAAAGTTATCTGGATAACTGTCAGCTGTTACCGTCAGGCAGATGATACAGAGTTCAGTAGTGTGAACTGAATCTATTTAAGAACTCTGTCAGTCAATCTATCTAGCTATCTAGCTAGCCATCTATACATACTTGCTTTGTAAAGAAAAATTAGTTCGTCTAATATTATCCAACCATCCCCCTTGTAGATCACAAGGCTTATCATAATGGATGTTTTTTTTTTAATAAATGTTGACAAAAACTTTATAGTTATGCACAATAATATAATATAGTAGTATAATATAATAACTATTTAATAGATGAGTTGTCAATACAATATATAACAGTGTATGATTTTACTTAAAAAATGAACATATCTGACACAAAATGGTAACTGCAAATCCATGTTTTGCTGTATAGATTCTGGTTATTTCTGTGAATTGATGGGATCTATTTGCTTTTCTTTTCTGTAGCTTTATTAATAAATTATTCTCTTCAAATACTATATAATTCACCAATGCTAAGTACTGTATAAGAGAAGGTATGAGCTGTTGTGGGCTCAAGTAGCCCAGCTGTCTATTTTGTGTTTGTTTATGTCCAAAAGTGTGGCTTATGAGTGTCCAGATCATAAAACCTTTTAGATATATAATATACATTTTGTATGCTTGTAGAGAATAGATGATTCTATGGTATAATTTGAGTGTGGTTTGGATGTAATTATGGAAGAATAAGCAAAGGTCTTGCTTTGAAGTTATTGTCTGCAGTGAGAGAAAGTGAGGCAAGCCCTTCATTCTGCTGCAATTATAGACCCTTCAGCGTAAGGCTTATTTGTGCTTAACAGTTGGCAGTGCATTGATTTAATATGTTATCAGTACACACAGGCCTGAAATGTAAATTTTTCTTAAACTTACAAAGATTTTCTGTCACGCTTTAATTACTATGTTTCACTGCTAGACAGGAAGCTTATGTAAACTAATTATGAAGTAATGACGGTGTCATGCAAGCATGTTGTTTATCACCTCTCATAAATATCCTCTTTTATATATATTTTTTTTTAGTAGAGTCACCTACTGTATCACGCAGAACAAGCTGTTAGCTCACTCTAATTCTCAGGGTGACATAGTTAGTATCCATCCCATAATTGTAGTGGTATCTGCACTGTTAATTACTGAAGTAAATGGTTGAACTGCTGCCAAGGACCTATTGTGTTGGGGCTTTGAATTGTGTTTTTACCATCTGTAGAATTGGGAAGAGGAGAGAGGGGAGCAGAGGAGCAGAGGAGGCTTAAGAGCAAGCTCACAGCCTCGGGGTCTGAGGCCATATGGAGCCAGTGCTTCGCCTGCGCTTTATTGCACACCTTGCTGTTTTAATCAATGGCAAGCCTGTTCACAGGACACATAGAACAGAGGTTATTGTCAGTAGGTTTTTTTCTCTGATTGTTTTTTTCTTTCTCATGTGCAGAAAACTTTTGCACTTGACTTTATATGTGCTTATATCTTGTTTGTGGACTGTGGTGTTTGTTTGTCTCTATATGCCATGGGCATTTATTAATATACTTTATTTAAAGTATTTATTCTACTATGCTGCTTTTTATGTAAAGATGAGCTAAACAAATGTCTTTGACCATTGTGCTTGCATTTCTTGCAGCATATCGTGCATAACACAGCATTCAACTTAAAAAAAAAAACGCATCTCTAGACATTGCATTTTTTTATATACCACTGCCTGTGTCTAGCCTTTTTTTTCAATGCCAAGCGAATGTTCCCTTATGTTGTCTATTTTTGCTCTGCCAATAAAAGTGGTTTCAAACAAAGTCAGAGCAGAATTAACCATTGCTCATATCCAGAGATGGGCAGTATTTTAATTAAATGTATTAAAAATATGTATTTAAGTATTTTGTCATTTGTATTTTTCTTAACAAATAAAAAATCAAATGTAATTTGTAATTAAATACTTTAAGATAAAGTATTTTGTTTTTAAAATACTAAAAATACATTAAAATATATTATTTTATTCTCGCACAATCAATGCGAGTGAAGTGACCCACAATTAAGTTCAGCAATGCACGATGTCACCCATTCAAAGTAAACGAGAAGCGTTAACGCCGACGCCCAATGTAAATGCACTATAAAAGGAGGCTGCTGTTTCGGTTGCAGAGCTCGTGACCGACGTCTGTCTTACTTTGCATAGCAAGGTCAGAAGCAGGTAAAGAAGCTGCTTTTGTGCTCAGTCAAACTGCTTTAAGGTAAAGTGTCTAGTAAAAAATAAGTAGAAGTAAAAAAACAGTTGGTCATGTCTTAAATTAATGTAACTACAAGTATATTCAGTCTGTGCGTTTTCCTTTTTTAAAGTGACAGCAGCCTAATGAACCTGCTGCTGTCTGTCATTAATGTTAATCAGGCAACAAAAGAAAAATAGAAAATCACTCACTGCTCCTGACTGAATAACTTTAGTATCTTTATAAGGATCATTAATATATATTTAATTGTTACAGTGAGGACTGTGCAGTGTAATTTCTTACTTGAATGCTACCGTTAAATAGTTGTTAGTGCTTTTTGAATGCTTTGGCTATACATAGCAACTGAGAGCAACTCTCTCTTATGTGTATCTAACTCCACTGTTACTTTCGTACTTCAAAAAATACTTTGTATTTTTGTATTTTCAAATTACAAATTACTTTTAATTAAATACAATTTTTTACAGCAGTATTTTGTATTTTATTTAAATACATTTGATGAGTAAGTATTTGTAATTTGTAACTAAATACTTTTTGTTGTATTTGTGCCCATCTCTGCTCATATCCAAGCAAAATACAGTAGCAGTGTCCCTGAATTAATCAGTGTTAATGAACAAATCACTTGAGTGAATCATTCAGTGACTCACTTGTAAAGACACTTATGACTGCATGTTTTTAAATGATTTGATGGAGTGAGTGATTCAGAGGACCTGTTCAAAAACCATACTTGTGGTCTTGGCCACTTGAGGGCACATGTATGTACTTGACAGAAAGTAAATGTACAAGACTATCCCAGGTCTGATAAATGCCTAATCTCAGTGTCATAATGCACACTAAATCCACTAGCCTAAGCTGTACTTTTTATCACTTAATAAGAAGCACCGCAATTACAAATATTGTTTAGTAGTCCCTATGTTTATTTTAAAGTAAAAAAAGCTCTTTAAAAACATTTTACAACACTATAAGTGGGTAATCAGAAATCATTGGGTAATCAAAAGTTCTACACACACTTGCAGTCTTCACACCCATTTTAACACTTGGGCCAAATACTGTAAATATGTCATCTACATAAGTAGACAAGAGGTCAAGTGCAAAGACCTCATGTGTGTGTATTAGTAAATTAATTAATTAATTAATAAATGATTCACCCAAAAAATAGCAAATGATTCAATGACAGACTCATTGTAGAATGTATTATAGTAGAATAGCATTAGAAATACATTATTAATATAAAGTAAATAACAAACTTTGTATAATACTTTCACAGTGTTATACAAAGTCAAACAGCCACATAACATCAGTTTGGCTTGCTCATTCTCCACTATTGGTTTAGTGCAATCATTATGCCTGGTGAAGCCTAATGTTACAGCTTGTAGTAATGGTTACACTGTGTGTAATAGTGTGTTTGTGTGTGAAAGTCTTCATTGTAATGTTATAGTTTGTGTTAATGGGGCAGAGAGCGTGATGGAGCTGTGTTTGTAGGAGTGTGTGGCAGGTTCAGTCAAATGTTATAGTTTGTGTTAATGGTGCATTTAGAGTGCTAACTGCTTCAGCCCCAGCTGTAGACACAGCTAGGCTTCCCTTGCCCCAGTTATGCCCAGCCCTCCCCAAACCTGAGAGCGGCTCCTGCTATTCACCAGCCTGTGTGCATATTGTTTAATTATTGGCTGTTCTGGGAGCACCACAGGAGGGAAACCACTGAAACTTACCGAGATGAACGCAAGGTTACTCTTTCTGTACTTTGCAAGGTAATCAAACCACATGTTTTTTTCAAACCACAAGTGTGCCAGTTGTCGAAGTGGCCGTATTAGGGCATATTTAGGTTAATAGCCCGAGGCAAAGAATATGTGTTTCAACCTCGGGGTGTTGTAACGAATTTGACTTATGACAGTAACTGTGCTGGGAAACAGCAGTGTCCTCAATTATATTCATTCATTACACACTGACTGTATAGCATCAGCAGATGGAGAAATATTTCCTTTATAAAAGTGACCAGAATTTTTTTCAGCTGTTCTGTTAAGATTTTAGTTGTGGTATGTTAAAAAAAATGCAAATGGATGTGTGCATTTAATTTAATTTATTGATTTTATCAGATAATACATCAGTGCAGAAAGGATTGACAGTATTGCATTCAAATCAGCATATTAAAATGATTTCTAAAGGATCATGTAAGACTGGAGTAATGGCTACTGAAAATTCAGCTATGCCATCACAGGAATAAATTACATTTAAAAATATATCACAATAGAAAACAGTTATTCTAAATTGTAATCATATTTCACAATATTACTGTATTACTGTTTTCAATCAAATAAATGTAGCCATAGTGAGCATAAGAAACTTCTTTAACAAACTTACTGACCACGAATGTTTGTTTAAAATTCACCAATTTCAAAGTGAGTGTTAATAATTCTTTAAAAGCAATGTAAATAACATCTTAATCAACAACATTCTCGAGGGCATGAAATCTTTAAAAATACATTGCTTTACTAATCAAGCAATTTGCTGTAGAGAAAATCAATATTTACTATGAGAGTGGGTTAACAGTAAGGGCAGCAGCATTTGAAAGCAGATGATCATTATTGCCTGACTCAAGTTATTGAATTGTGAATAAATGCAGCGTGTCTGCAGGTGTGGCCACCCTCAATTACTAACCTGAGGGACCTCCTGCAGAAATCGTAACACAGCAATTAACAACATAATTAAGTGGTAAAGTCATTGTGCCATTCTCCCACAGCAGAAACAAGAGTGCCATTGACCAGATGAAGAAGGGCTGCCCTCTGATTGATCGTCCGATTGACTTGCTTGCACAGGCATTTATCACCCTCTCCAGGATAGAGTGAGAGAGAGAGAGTATATATCTGTGTTTATAGGGGAGATGACGTGCTTAGTCTTGGTAAAGTGTCAGAGGCCTTGTTTTTCACATCATTAGACAACTGTGTGTTAATGAGCTGTCACATCCAACTCTATGCTTTAAAAGTTCCTGATGCACATACTTGTGTATTTCCACAGATGAAAACTAGAAAATCAAATGGCTCTCTTATTTCACATCCTCTGCTAAACTGGCTCTGTTTTTTTTTTTTACATTCAGATCAGCTGTCATTACGCAGAGATCCATCTTATTGAATGTCTGCTCATCTGATTGAACAGATGTAGGTGTACAGCAAAAGGTTAAGCACTTTTCATTCAGTGCTCCAGGAACGTAATGACTGCAGATGTGTATTTGCCAACACCAAAATATCTACATTTAAAAGCTCAATATTTCCCATACTGAACTTTTTGTTGTGACATTGATTGATTCATTTTGTAAGATTGCATGTCTGTTAAATGTTACATTCAAATTCAAATGCCATGTAATAGATACCATAGATATCATCTATCTATCTATCTATCTATCTATCTAATATAGAAGTTAAATATCTAAGTGTTACTAATAAGGCTGTCAAATCTATTAATCGTGCTTAATGACATCTAACATAAAAGTTTGTGTTTACATAATATGTTTGTATATATATTATATACTATAATATATCATTTATATATATTATATATGTATATATAATTATATATACAGTATGTATATATATATATGTCACTGTGTATATGCGTATATGTATAATAATAAATATTACACATATAAACACAAACTTTTATGATGCGATTAATCACGATTAATCAGTTTGACAGTGTGAAGTATTATTAAACCTGTGCAATTAATTAATTACTTTTTTAACATTTTTAATCAGTTCACATTTTTAATTATTACTCAGCCAAATAACAAGTTGTCTCATTACTATATGAGGTATCTAACAGATCAGCCTCCATGTGATGTGGATTTAGAAGATCAAGAGACCTCAAAGCGTTATAACACCGGTTATAGATTTCTCATTTATATAGCTTCTGTTTCTCACCCTCCCGTGGGATCTTTGAAATTGAGAGGCAAACACGAGGAAGGTTGGAACACTGTGTGATGGAACATCAAATAAACTGCCAGGTCTTATTGTGTCAATAAACTAATTTCTCTTTTAGGGTTTGACTTTTGACCTCTTGTGGCTGGACCATCCAGGGTTGTGACAGGAGAGAAAATCTCTTGGGAAGGAGATGGGGGAATAAGAAATAGAGAGAGAGAGAAAGAGAGAGAGAAAGTGAGATTGTATGCATCAAGGATGTGTCAACACATCTCCCACACATCGATTCTAGCAATCATAAAGTTCCTTCCTGTTTTCTCATGTGCTGCATGTTTTACAGATGGATCCCCTGCTACAAAGCGAGCACACCTAATGAGCCATCTTCATTTCCTTCCACACAGTCATGGAATGAGGTCTGCTCACAATGGTTTTGTTTGCCAAGAAGCTGTTGTCTGTTTATACAGAACTATGGCCTCTTAGCAGATTCTTTTGAGGTATGTTTTCTTTTGTTGTGTCAATGTTGTGAGGCGCTCAAGTCAGTTCCACCACCAGAGGGCAACATTATATGGATAGAATATGAAGGAACTGCATCAGGATCCTTCCTTTCACTTCAAGTTAGCACATGTTAGTTTAGATCAGTTTCTTTGGCTTTAAAATAACCCTCAATTTTCAAATACAAAACACATATCGAGAACATTCATAAAGGCCAAGTGCCATTCATCAAACGTACCGTCTGACCTGTGTACTCCTGCAAGATTGAAACGTGTGGCCGGTCTCCATCACGGTCAGGGGTCATAAGACATGACAGTCAAACATTTCCTGTGTCATTGAGGGTTTTTATATTCTGAACTTTTACCCTGTAATTACACAAAGGCTCAAGCTAGTGCTATGCGCACAAAGAAGCACAAAACCACTTAATACTACAGCACTGCAGCTTAGTCAACACATCATCGTCTGTTTAATGTTCCATTTATAGATGTTTTCCACACTCTGTATGATATTTACAAGCTACTTTAGAGTATGTAACATTAGCTGTTTATGTGCAGTGGTACTCACAGCAATCTTTAGTGCACTGAATCAGCTTTCTGCATAAAAAGGGAGAGTCTTTCAAAACATTAAAGAAACCCACAAACATAAAAGCCCAAATGAGTGCTGAACATTACATTCAATACTCCATTTACATTCAACCCTTTTGCAAAAACCCACTTCAATTTACCTATTTATTTACTGCTTTTTTTATTTTCTGAAGGCTAGCATCAGGCCCCGTGTGTTTGCCCTTGTGTTAGAGGGCTGTATTGTGGCTTTCCCTGAGGCTCAGCTGCAGGATTGTGGTTTTTAATGAAAAAGTGATGCTATAGAGCACAGGTACAGACCAGGCTTGTATTTCAGCCGCTTTTGTTATGTTTTACAATGCGGCAGTGTGGTTGGATTCTTACAGACACTGTAAATGACCCTCTGGAGCCTGCATGCTCATCATGTGGGCCGCTGGATTAGGCATACGGGAGCTGCTTTCGGATCGATACTGGGCAGAATACCTCAATACCTCTGGTACCTTCCTACATCTGCCTGTAGTTCTGCCCATTAAGTCTGTCTTATTTAGACTTATTATATAAATATAACAGAGATGGGAAGGCTGGGATATGTAATCGGTCTGATAGAGAAAAATTTAACTAGAATGTGAATGTTGTGAGAGACCAGACTCAGATTTATTTCTAATATCTAAACAGAATTAGATACCAAATACATTTCTTGGCCAAGTTACATTTGATTCAAAATAACACATTAAATCAATATTCCATGTTCATTTATTTATTTATTTGTAAGTATCCATGTAATCAAAGGCATGCACAGTCATTTATTATCACATGATGTAAGACCCTTCTGCTTCCTGGTCACCCTGCTGGTGTTTATTTTGTATTCAAAAGTTTGGAGTATAAGATTTTTTCTTATGCTCACAAAGGTTGCATTTACTTGAATGAAAATATCTTCAGTGTCACATGATCCTTCAGGAATCATTCTAATATGCTGATTTGCTGCTCAAGAAACTAGTTTTTTCTCTCTCTCACGATTTTTTAATGAATAGAAATATTTATTTATTTTCCAATGGAACACAAAATGAGAATTTTATTTATTTATTTTTTGATTTTTGATACACTAGTTATTAATGACTATGGCTGTAAAGATCCTATATATATATATATATACACACACACACACACACACACACACACCAACATTTTGAACAGTAGTGTATATACATCGTATATACACAAAATATATAATATACATTTTAGGTCTATGATAGTGTGCCAGGTGCATTTTAATGACCAAGAAATATAAATCTTGGAATCAATTTAAAGTGTAAAATAAGATGTGTGTGAGTGGGCTTGTAGACACTGATGGTACCGCAGACATTACCGGATCTCATAACAGGACTGGAGAAGTCTAAAATAGAAGGAGCAGCACTTATGTTTTTAGTATAGGTCAGATCTAGAGGCAGTGGTTTGAGTAAATTAGCAGACACGCTGGCAGAACGTTTAAGGTGACGAATAGGATAAGCTCAGAGGGCTGTGCTACCTGGCTCAGAGCTATTACCAGACCCCCTCAGGCTTGATTTATCAACTCCCCTCTCGCAGTGTTTCTGCTCTGATATGACTGTGGAAATGGACTAGTTTAAACACAAAACCTTGATCCCACTGACCTCTTAATATGCTTATAATGATCCCATTTAACAAACAGATGTTAGGGCAGACATGGCAAAGCCTGGCCACAATATGTGGCGTTGGCAGTAGACACTTAGAAAGATAGTGAGCACCTTTGTCCGTCAACACACAGCATAGCACATTCCTTGGTTGTCACTGTGAACATTAATATTAAAATGAATGAATCTAGTACAAATTCTGATGTTGCAAGGCTAGTTTAGAACTGTCTTGTTTAAGATTTAATGCATTGTCTTGAAGATATTGGGGTATAACAGAACAGTAAATGGAACAATTTTTTAAAGATCCCTGAAAGAAGACCTCCTAATTACACAAAACATACAAACAAACAAATAAACTCCTCTTGACAGCTGTTTGTTAATCACTTTCAGAATATACCATTCAAAAGTTTAGGGTATCAAATATATTTTTTTATACCTACCAAGACCCCTCAACTATGGTGATAGATGAGCATAAAATAAACAGGTAATAAAATATTCACAAGCCAATTAATTATGCATGTGCATCACTACTTTATGGATGCAATGGGGATTTCATTTACATATTGCTCATACTTTGGCCATTACAATCAGAATGGTGCTGGACTCGTTCCAGATTCAGTGGATCAGGTGGGTGAGCGATGTGATTTGTATGGTCAATACTGAATATAATGCTGATCTTTTACAAACTGAGGAATACGTGTGTGGAGTTGCAGACATTGCAAGACTTTTTGCTGATTTGTATGATTAAACTAATCAGGCTAAAACCTTTTTTTTTAAATCAAGGAGTCAGTATAGAATGTAAGCCACATATCACACTTACAGGTGTACTTCATCAGGTTGAAATTCGAAATGAAACGGAAGTAGCGACAGATCTTTTCTTTCTGTATTGTGACTTACGTCTGTGATTAATGGATTATTGGAAAAGAAAAAATGTAGGGCGGGTCTTTGTTCTATCCATCGGTTGTTGATTGGATTTTGAGCTGTTGGCACTGCACTCAAAAATAAAGGCGGAGGAACAAGAGCTGGGCAGGGTTTAAACGGACTAGATCACTGGAAAAGTCCGGCATTCCTCACCAGAGAGAAGTCTGTTGTTTTCACAGGTCCAGTTACTACATTTTGATTAAATACAGAAGTCAAATTTTTTTTAAATAAAATTAAGCATAGATTAATTGTTCACAATGAGATCTATAACATACATTTAGAAAATAAATTTCAATTTCATATTGAATTATTTCCTCAGTTCCTGCCACACCGATTTCCATGAATTGAATTTACAGCAGGTAACAACTCCCTGGTGCTCGGTTTGCACTTATTTTCAAAATGATGTCCGAAGAGCTTATGTGGTTTTTCTGATTAACTTGGAATTTTGTAAACAATAATTTCAGAAAATGTTTGTCTTTGTGGGAAAAAAACACATGGAAATTTCCCCAGCTTGTCTTTTGTTCCTGTTTTTCTCCAGTGCAGAGAGTTAAACACCAGCAGTTCATGTGTCTGTAGTCAAACTGCTCTGTCTCAGCTAAGCAGCTTGTCGATGGAGAGGAAGAGAGCGAAGACCGTTTAGGCTTATAAAATGTTTTTTAATTACCAGACACTGCATTCTAGCCCTCTCTCTCCATGCTCTTCCTCACGGCTATAGGTCCAGTTTGATTTCTGATAATTGGGTCTGCTGATGTAGCATGTTTTTTTTTTTTTTTTAATACTGCACCAGACCTTAACAGCAGGTCCACAGAGGGACGACAAACTGCAGTTACATCTCTCTTGTAATCAGCACTTTACTGCTAGATACACTCCATTTCTGTCTACAATTCCATCTCTGAACAATGAGACTCAGCCATACTTATTGTGCTGTGTGACACACAATCAATGTCATGCAGAGCAGCTGATGACTCATTCAGAGCACGAAGGGTTAACCACTCATTAGGTTTGATTGTGTGTTTATGAGCCACTTGTGGATTCAGCTGTTTACACAAACTGTACATTTTAGAGCTATCAATACTATAACTCCTCAGTTGACAATTGTTATTTGAGTAATATAATCTGATCATTAAACAGAGAGCTCTTAGTAAGTTTTCACTAACATCAGGAGGTTAAAACCTGACTGTTTCAATTGTAGTTTGAGAGGAGAATGGTCTTCATTCAATAGTGCACAACCCCATTGCGTATTTAAGCATTTCGCTTTTGTCCTCTTACAAAGTGAGCAAAGAAAACATTTAAGGTGGCATTCTTCCACTGCTCTTTCAGACTACACATTTGTTCCATTGACAGGGCAGCTTTAGTGCCAATAATAGGTCAGGGCATTGATAGGCTGGAAACGCTATTGTTTTAAAGTTTGATGTGAGACTTGATCCTATTTGGAAGGCCGTGATCATATCATGGATTTCAGCTTGCCATGGGTCAGAGTTAGCTTCCATAGCTCTTTATCATTACACATTGCTCTAAATCCTGCCCAGAAGGTATCAAGACTGCATTAGCTGGACTCTGAGGTCAAAAGAAACAAAACTCCATTTTGCTGAAGAATCAATGATTGTTGAGGCTTTTGCAATCAGGCTGTGACCGTGATTGAGCGAATGAGTCTTCCCCTAAGATAAGGCTGCAATCAACAGGGCACTAAATGTTCTTTGCTGTACATTCAATTACACGCTAATGAGTTGTGCAAAGTAGAAATCTTTAAATACTAATGCTATTTAAATTGTACACTCTAAAAAATGCTGGGTTAAAAACAACCCAACGTGTTTACCCAACGTGCTGGGCAGTTTTATTTAACCCAACTATTGTTTAAAAATTACTATATGGCTGGCTTAAAATGAACCCAAAATGGGTTGGAAATTAAAAAATCAGACAACAATAATAATCAAAAGGTGAACATTTATTAATAAGCCATTTAATAAATGTTAATTGTTTAATTATTATTCATTTATTAAACATATTAATAAATGTTGTGTTCATTTTAAGTGAGCAATACAGTCATTTTTAAACAATAGTTGAGTTAAATAAAACTTGGTTGGGCAAACATTTAACCCAACTGCTGGGTTTGTCCATTTTCAACCCAACTTGGATTTTCTTTTAACCCAGCTTTTTTTAGAGTGTTTATAATCAGAAAAGAGGTAAAGAAGTAAAATATGAAACACATGGAGTAAGTAGAGGTAAAATATGAAATTATCTGCAATGATAAAGACAGCCTGACTATATTATCCTGCTTATCAAACAAAAACGTATTTTGACATAAAATATTTATTTGAGATGAAATTTAAAAAATTGTGTTTGCATAAGACAAATAGGCTATAACCTGTCATGTCTGTCAGTGTTTGTTTTGTGATAATGACCCATGTAATGACCGTTCTATGTAGCTCACATATAACACTGCTATTTAACAAATACATTTATATGTAAAATAATTATAATGTAAAGCAAAAATTAACTTTCATAGAAAGAAAAATCTTAAAAATTGGTTAAAAAAAAGATAGAATTTGCAATGAGTTTTTAAAATGGCGATTATTATTATTATTTTGATAACAAATGTATGGGGTCAGAATTATATATCAGCTCAATTAAAAATTAATATACAGCTCAAAACGACTCAATTAAAAATATATAATTTTTAAAGCCTTATGTAGCAACTTGTTCGCTATAAAAAAAAACGTTTTGAAATAATAATTATATACAAGCAAAACTTTTAGGTTTTAGGAATGTATAAAACGAATAGATAAAGACACGTCGCGTATACCGTCTAGCAGCCAGCTTCTTAGTGAGTGTGTGTGTATATATATATATATATATATATATATATATATATATATATATATATATATAAAATATACATTTTTGAGGCTTTTAAATGTCTCCAGCTGACGTTCAACTTCCGGGTAAATGTCGATACACTTCCGCTAAACTTCTTCTGCTTTACTTTCATTGTTGACAGTTTGTTAACTACTGACACACTTTTCAAATCCTAGTTAACAGTCGTATTAACTGTAGTCCGTACATCTGGAATGACATGTCGCTCGTTTTTTAGACAAAGTGACCGCTGCGTCAGTTGTGTCGTGAATGTTTTCTTCACTGTTAGTGAGCTAAGCAGCTAGCCGCCTAGCCTGCTGTACAGCTGATGTCTGTCTGGGAATCTGCACTGAAAGCCAAGATTATGTTTCTCGGTGTCTTTTGTTATGCTTTTACTTGTTTTGAATAACCTGTGCAGCATGGAATCTGAGGGAATCGTCATCCGGATAAAGACACCGGTGGGGGACATGGACTCATTAGTGGATTGTCCATCACATCTCAACTTTAACGATTTGCTGGTGAGTTGCTGTTTTACCTGTATTTGCAATGTGTTTTCATGTGATATCTCAGTACATTTTAGAGGGAGAAACCATTCATGGAGTGTGTAATTCCTTGATAAGTGTTTTTTTTAGAATAGTGGTGTTAATTGACAGCTGTCAGTCAAATGTGTGTCTGCTCTGTGATTCTCTCCTTTGGCAGGCCGCGATCAGGGATGTCATGCCTGAAGCTACAGTCACAGCTTTTGAATGTGAGCATTGTTGTTATATTTTAATTATTTTACTATTTGACTTCGGTTTAAAATTATATTCAGTATAGCCAATACAATAATGAATCAACCAGAAAATGTTACTGAATAACTGTCATTTTCTCTTTTCAATGCCGTTGTCTTTACTGAACAAAGCAAATTGGTCAGGCTGAAGTCATGCAAGAGAGTAAACTTATACATTTGCAGAATGCATGATGAAAATAGTTGTTTAAATTGGCAAGTGATTAGCTGTTTCAGATGTAATTCAAATGATTCTCTTATATTTCAGATGAGGATGAAGTTGGTGACCGAATCACAGTTCGCAGTGATGAGGAGCTCAAAGCCATGCTGTCGTATGTGAGTCTGCCTCATGTATAAATGTAGCCGAGCACTTTGAGTCCTTTGATTCAGCTGTTAAACAGTGTGATTTTTAGCATCATTTCTAAAACATGTTTATTAGCCAGATTGCTGTTGAAGAGCTACTTTGCCTATAATTGTAAACATCAGAAACGTCACTGTTACCATGTAAACAAAACTGATAAAAAGGCATAGAGCCAGGTTAGATGCAATATTGAATTTAATTCAGATAAAAACAAGGCTCTGAGGGATAGACGTACAGTCTTTACAATGCTGTGCGCTGTATAAAGGTCCTAGATCATGTCATTTTCACAACTCACAACTTTCAAAACTGTTTGGTGTTTTGAGCCGTGAACACAATGGCCAATCAGAGGTGTTTGTGAATCCGCTCAACAGCTCTCAAAGCATGACATTTTTAAAATTTCAGTAGCGACTTCGTACCGAAGTCGGTACTTTTGACAACTCTAATGCAGTTGTCAACATTTTATTTGTGTATTTTTTTTTTTTTTTTTTTTTACATTTGTAGATGGTCTACAGCAAAAGAGCTGTAAAAATTATTTTAGAGCTTCTTGGATGTAAGTTATTTTCATATTCTGAAAAAATATATTACACATTAATGAATAAAACCGTATATATACAATTATTTAATCTACAAGTATCATGTTTGTGTTTTTTATTTATCTTGTAAACTATAGCTTCTGACCTTTTAAATCAAATCAGATTTGTCATTTAATGGCATCAATTGCTGCTTTGTTTATTCAGAAACACAAGAATCCTAATGTTATTTGTGTATTTTACTTTTCACTTTATTAGTCTAACATGTAGACCTACAGCGCCCCCTAAATAAATACAATTCCTTACAGGGTGGGCAGTAGGACCTGGGGGAGGTTGTTGTTGTTGTTGCTGCTGCTGCACACTGTAGTTGTACACCGGATGAGTCATTCTGTACTCACATTCTCAAATTCAGCGCAGCGATCCAAAACAGTGAATCTAATCACTGGCAAAAGTTTACTTCAAGAATGACCACACTGCAGACGTGATCATATCGATAGCACTTCTTGAGCACATGTGATAACTGGGTTATTAACGATGGTATTGTATGTGTAATACACATACATTTGTAGTATCCCTTATATTTAAATGTTTTTTCCTGTGAAAACAATTTTTCTTCATGCCTTAAAATAGCTTGAATGTAACTCTACACCCTTGCTTCATGTAGTATAGGCGGATCTATGAATATGATCTATGAATAATGATAATTAGCCCCACCTCCACTCGCTCACGCCAGCTCAGAGATCCACTCGGTCAACTTACTGAGGTAAACGCTGCACAATAGTATCACTTTTTACAACGATGGACACATAACTGTAATTAATATGATTAGCCTTTTGCTTGACTATGTTGTCAAACAGCTACTAATGTTACACAAACCATGTTCCCGTTCTTTATCTCAGAGTCGTCTGAGCTGCTTTCTGAAAATCAGAATAATTACAAACGCTTTGAACAACTTAAAATGTCAATGGAGAAAGGCATATAGTTCATCATAACATCGTATGTCATACACCCGCTATATTGCTAAATCTACCTGATTTTTCATATCAAAAGAAAAATATACTTGGATAACCTGGGTTCTCTCGAGACTCCCCTGCTAGTGACGTCACAAACAAACCGCATTTTTAAAACTGTCTTTAGATCACTGCAGTTTTAAAGGATTAGTTCACTTTCAAATAAAATGTTCCTGATAATTTACTCACCCCCATGTCACCCAAGATGTTCATGTCTTTCTTTCTTCAGTCGAAAAGAAATTAAGGTTTTTGATGAAAACATTCCAGGATTATTCTCCCGATCCGTCATTTTCGAAAAAAATGTAAATGTATATACTTTATATAAACAAATGATCGCCTTCCAAGTGCTTCTGCCAAAACCGTACTTTCGTATTCTTCAAAAAGCTTAGCTGTATGTCCTTATTCCACTTACGGAAAAAAATGTAACTGCTGCTGCATTCGTTCCATACGTTTTTCGAAAATGACCGATCGCTTCGCTAGATAAGACCCTTATTCCTCGTCTGGTATCGTTTAAAGCCCTTTGAAGCTGCACTAAAACTGTAATTTTGACCTTCAACTGTTGAGAGTCCATTGAAGTCCATTATAAGAAAAATAATCCTGGAATGTTTTCATCAAAAACCTTAATTTCTTTTCGACTGAAGAAAGAAAGACATGAACATCTTGGATGACATGGGGGTGAGTAAATTATCAGGAAAATTTTATTTGAAAATGAACTAATCCTTTAAGGAGAATAATATTTTACTCAGCAATGACTTATGAATTTGCACATGGTTTGACTTAAAGCATATTAAAAAACACCACATAAGACATATAAACAACATTAAAAACTTGATTTTCACCACAGGGGGACTTTAACACAATATCAGCATTTCATTTTTTAAATATTGCGGCCAATACTGATATATTGCGACAACCCTTGTTTGTAATGTTGTGATTCATCTTGGATCTGGTTGGTTCATGAGACTCTTCAATAAAAAGACTTTAATAAAATGCCTATGGAGAAAATGAACAAAGAAAAATACTTCCGGAACCAAGGCTGCTGAAAAGTGGGTGGTCACTGTTGCGCTCTATTACAGTCTGTTGTATTAGACTTTTGAATGCTGAAAGTGTTTTGTTGGAAGGGAAAAGCTATTACAAATCTATTATTCCAGATCTATTCACCCTTGGGGAAAGTGTTCTCATTACTTTGCTGATTGGCAAGGATGACAAGTAGCTACATATTTTCTTTTTTTTTTCTCTTCAATTTCTTCATCTATTTCCTTTTTTCTGGCCTCTTGATGTTTCCATGGCAACGTGTGTCTCTGGCTCCCCCCCCCCCCATTTTAAATTATACAGGTGTTAACCAAGCAAGATTAGCAAAGGGAAAAGTGTAATATTAAATTCCTGTTTATTTTCTTAATAGTCATTATTTTTGTGTTGACTCAGGCAGCGGCCTCCTCCCCAGTGACCAGGCACAAATTGAAAACGTTCAAAATATTTGTCTAATAAAAAGCTATTGTAAACTTTTACCTGATTACGTATTTAAACAGTCTTCCTTTTCAAGTCAGGGAATGTTGTTGCCTACTCTTGTTTCCTCTGTTGTTCTTCTCTCTCAGTTTTTTTTTGTGTGCTTCTTTTGAGACCGCGGTAAAAGTGCTTTCAATACTTACTGCTCACATTATGGACACCAAGCGTAATGATTCGTAATAGTTTTTCCCCCTGTGAAGTACAGTGGAAGTTAAATGAACTATCAACTTTTATTATTTATTATTCAATACTTAAAGTTTCGCCTCATTAGAAGCACAGCCCTCCTGGGTAGAGGAATTTTTCAAAATCCACTTTCAGCTGGTGTTGTCTTTTACCCCCCATCAGCTCTCAATGACTCTCGAGTAGCCATGGGCTTCAATACCACCGCTTCTGCAGGAAATGTAATCACTTATATTTGATATTTATTTATTTTTAGATGCTTTATCAATGTTGTACCTCTCAAGGCCATTGCAGTCATTAGCCAGATTAGGCCAGAAGGTGACACACTGACAATGATGTCTTGCGGGTGTCCTGCACTGCCTGAGTGTAATTCAACTTTTTTCCCCCCCTGTTCTTGATTAATTCTGCGGTTGCGAGTAGCTGGTTCTGAAATGCACATTCTGACATTGGAGATATTTGCGGCAATGCAAGTGTTCTCATTTGTTATTGCAACAATCTGCATTAATACACGGAGAGTTTTTCTTCTTCAGGAACGTACCATGGCACATCAAAAAATAATTCTTTGTGGCCATATTACTCTGACAGTGAATATTAGCGTGCATTGCAGATTGCCTCCCCATTGCATTTTGGTTAACAGCACAACCGAGTCCACTTTTTCTGAAAATGAGTTTTTCCTCCCATGATGCCATTTGCTTCTCTGGGGAGAGTGCAAGCTGCTGAGAAGGGTGGAATTTAATATGCGCGAGACATGTTCTGAGGCTTGTGCCTATGTTTAACTGATCATTGTGGTCATATTTCAAGTGTGTGCCCTTTGCCTTGGTGGCTCTTGGGGTCTCTGTGGGGACCTTTTATAAATTTGCTTCAATTAATTCCATGTGAAGGGAATTACTGTTATGTAGACTTAATAGGAATTAAGAGATGACTTCTCGCTTTACAGGTGCGTAAGTTAATTTAACGAACTCTCTGGTGGAAACAGACCTTCAAACTGTCTTGACTGCAATTTTTTTTTTTTTTTTTTTTTTTATACTCCAGCAGTGATCATCAGTCTGAGGTCTCAGAGATGTTCTGGGTCCCTGGTGAACCCCTTCTTACCGTTAGCCTTTCCAGGATGTTAGTTCAAAGTTAAAGACTGACCCATGTCAGATGTAGCCTCGCCAGCTCACACACAGACACGCACGCGCACACACACACACACACACACACACACACACAGGCACTGATCTCCCTGGCTGGGCCGGCTAATTACGGAGCGCTTTACTTGGGGTGTGTTAATGATCGGGGTCCAACAGAGCGGAGGTCCGACTCCTCTGTTCCCTCCAGCTCTCAAGCTGCCTTCCTGTGATCAAACTGCCTTTAGTTATTGTCCAACAAAGGGAGGTTTCTTTTAATACACTGTTACAGATTAGTTAGGTAATTGCAGCCCTAATCGATAAAGCAACCGAGTGGAAAATTAAAGGTGTGTGTTTTGGTGGAGCTACATGGTTTCAGTGCCTGCAGGCAGTGCAGAGAGGTGACAGTGATAAATAGGGTATTTAATAACAGCTGCTCTAACACTGCTTCCTCTGCATGTCCTCGCACGCGGCCCGGCGTGTTCATCACGTATTCGCACGCGGCGGAGGGACGGTGCTGTACCGCCGGCCCCTTGGTTAGGCTTGCTTTTGACCTTTGTCTTGTTCTGCCTTTGTCTCTCTTTCCCTCTGTCTCTATCTTTCTTTTAAACACTGACACTCTCCCCTCCTCATGTCCATCTGGATCTGTGGTTTTTAATGGCTTTATTGTGTGTGATGGAGGCTCTGTGTTTGGACACAAAGGTCTCGTGCTGGACTGAGAGGACAGGACGAACGACCAGATGGTTCTGTTAACCGAAACATCCATTGAATGTCCTTTTGGCAGGAGACACAAATCTGTGCGCGTGTTTGAAAGACAGAAATGGAATCAGTGCTAGATGACGTCAACTGCAAGGTCAACTTCAAAACTATATTTAATATTTATACAATAATATTAATTAATGAAATAATTTATAATATACAAAATATTAATAATAAAAAATCTATAAAAAATAAAAATATATGTAAATATGTATACTGAATATAATATGAAGTCTAATACTGTTTGTTAGTCACTAGTTTCTGTAGTTTTAAAATTAAATTTAAATAATGAATATTATAAAATGTAATTAATTTATCACATGTAGTTTCATATGTAACTAGAAGTACAGCAAATCTAGAATGCTTTAAATTAAATTTCTTTATTAATGGTGTAGATTAATTAAAGAAAAAATAATAATAATTACACAAAAAGCTTGCCATGACATTAATAATATCCTTAATAATATAATAAAAGGTTTATAAATGCCAGACTCCATTTCAGCCTATTATGCAGTGTAATTAATTAATTAATAGGCAGCCGTTACTGGCAGATTGCTTTTACGTCAGGCTGAAATGAGAAAACTCTGTGATTAGGCTGCGTCTGGCAGCCATTACAACGGATGAATTGATACAGTGGGTGACTGGTGTTTTAAAAAGATTACCTGAGCACTAGGGTGCCCGATTCATTTAGGATCTTTTCTTTTCCTCCCAACCCTGCAAGTGGCTCTGAGAGAAGGGGAATGTTTTTTTGAAATAAGATTGCTTTTATGTACTCCTTTTTTTTTTCTGAAATACTTTCACTGAGCGTAATATTGATTCTGTGTGTACTATACTGAAAAAAGGAACCAGACTGTTTTTAAGAGTTTTGTTTCACTTTATTCTTCGCAGTACTGCAACACAGTGGTGGAGCAACGCATCAATGGACTGTTACCTGAGCCTTTACAGATATTTCCACGAGGTGAGTATAGTGTGTTGGCCCAAATTACAGTTTAACACCGCAACAGTAAATGTGCCCGAGGCCCACCTAGAGCCTAGATCACAGTTTAAAACCCTATACTCAGCACTGCCCTGCTCACGTGTCTTTGTGTTTGAGCATTTTCTGTTAGCAAATCCCACATTACTTCATGCTCACTGGCTTCTGTGAGAGGAATAAATATCAGTTTGGTGAAGCAAATTCTTTCTGAATACAAACACATATGCATTATTCTTTATGCTATAAGCTCCCTACGCTGTATTTCAATATGTCTGTCTTTTAATGTTGCAGATAGACTAATTCTGACATTTTAAACATTTAAAATATTCTGCTCATGTTCTTTTTCTCTGGCTTCACGTGATCTACAATCTAGTCAATTTTCTTTTCAGCCGGTAAGACCCCAGGGATCCGCAACATACACGGCCTGAAGGTATGTGTCTCAATGATTGTTTCAGCAGAATTGGGCATGGAACGGTTATGCTGCGTACACTTATTGAAATGTCAATTGAAGTCAAGACTCTCTCTTTCTATCTGTCTCTCGTTTTCTACAACCTCAGTGTTTTTCATTGTATTTTTTATCTTCTAATTTGATAAACTGTTCAATCATTTGGGTTTGTTAAGATTTTTTTCATGTTTTTTTTAAATAAGTGTCATAATATGCTCACCAGGACTGCATTTATTTGATCAAAATGGTACAAACATTAATAGCCTATTGGAACTATTATTGCAATTTAAAATACCAGTTTTGTATTTTAATATATTCGAAAATGTAATTTGTTCCTGTGATATCAAAGCTGAATTTTCAGAATCATTACTCCAGTCTTCAGTGTCACATGATCCTTAAGAAATCATACTAATATGCTGATTTGGTGTTCAGGTAGCATTTCTTATGAAAGTTGAAAACATTTGTGCTACTTAATGGAAACCAGGATTTATTTTTTTTCAGGATTCCTTTAAAAAATAGAAAGTTCAAATGAACAACATTAATTTGAAATAATAGAAATCTTTTGCAACATTATAAACATCTTTACTGTCAGTTTTGATTAATTTAATGCTGAATAAAAAGTATAAATTTTTTTTTTTAGCTTACCTAGATAGTATGATTGCTCGTTTTTTGTTCTTGTTTTGGTTTAATTCCGAATTAATTGGCTTGAAAAGGTTAAAAAAAAAAAAAACCTGATAAACTGATCTAAATGAGGTCTTCATAGACACTAATTAAGAAGAGAATCACTGCTTTACTGCACTACACTATACGACCTACAGACCTCAATTAATCTACTTATTTATATAGTGACTCTCTTTGAGCTTTTTTCCTTCATTCTCCCACTGTAGTCTGTTAACGTGGCTCTGACAATAAGCAGCTTCGTGAATCCTTTTTAATGACAAATAAAGGACGTGATGTTGATTTATTTATTTATTTTTACCCAAGGATGTTCCCAGAGTTATATTTAATTTTGCCTGATGGATGAAGTGACCCCTTTCCTCAAGCCTCTCTTTATTTCTCTCTGTCTCCCCCCAAAAGCCAATTAACCTTGCGGCCAAACCAGGCAGTTTGCTGTTGAATCACAGGTTAATTAGCACAGGGTTCTGATTGTCTTTGTTTGCCCGCAGGTGAACACGCGGCCTGAATCCTCGAGTGGCAGGGGCTCCTCTGCGGCTGATTCCCGGTCCAACGATAGGTAATGCAATTCTATATTAATCCCTCATGTTTTCTACATTGCTTGTTAAATAGCTTATGGTTATCAACTATGTTTCTAATCAGAGGCATCTGCTATCCATCATGCTTAAGAACACCACTTACCTGTGGTAAAATCACTGTAACTTGTGGGCTCTTGGGGCTTGTTGACTAAATAATGTTTTTTGAATTAGGTGGATCAGCATCTGGTTACACACTACCGTTAAAAAGTTTGGGGTCAGTAAGTGTTAAGTGAGTGTAAGAAAAAAAAAGAAAAAAGTAATTAATTTATTTATTACGCAAGGACACATTAAATTGATCAAAAGTGACAACAAAGACATTTATAATGTCACAAAATATTTTAATTTCAAATAAATGCTGTGTTTTTACTTAAAAAACCTGAAAAAAAAAACATTTTCACAGTTTCTACAAATTTTTTTAAATGGCATTAGATAATGTTTTTATTCAGAAAATATATTAATGGACATTTTTTAAAAAGGTCTCTCCTGGAAGAATTCTAGAATTTTTATCACAGATTAAATAGAAAGATTGTTATTTATGTATGTTTTTGTATATTGATTGCTGCTTAAGATTTTTTTTATTGTAAATAATGTGTTGAAATGATATTGTAATAAGATTTTTATTTTAAAAATACTGTTAATATTGCTACGAATATAGCCATTGTTGCTAATATGGCGTTAAATCATGAATAAATAGATAAATAACAAAAACTATTTAGCAGCAAACTGTTTTTAACAGTTATAATAGTAATAATGTAATAATGCTGAAATTTTACAGTTTTTTTTTTTGTTTCATCAAAGGAATACATTTATTTTATGGAAATAAAGTTTATATAAAATTAGAGAAGTTCTTTTAAATTGTTATAATATTTCACAATATTCACAAAATAAATGTAGTCTTGATCAACAAATCTTATTGACCCCAAACTTTTGAACCTTAATATACGTTACCAATTGAATTTGTTTCTTTATGGATAATTGTATTCAAGTCTGGTGTCCTTGTGCTTAGGAAAGAAGTTGTGATATAGGTAAAAAAAGAAAAAAGGCATTTAAAAAAATAATTGGGGATTTATGGTAATATTTTAGACATTAAAGTATTAATCAACAGGACCTTGCTGTAAACAGTTTACAGTTGCAATAGCCAAACAGGTTGTGGTGGTGGGGGTGAGCATGAGGGAGATTTGAAGAGACTGTAGAAAGAGAGATGGATGAGAGACATTACAAAAGAATAAAGGTTAGAGGAACATCACTGGAAAAAGAAGGGTTATGATCAGGCAAGAGCTTTATGATCCGCATTAAAAGCTTTCTAGTGCTGGAGAGACCAAAGCCGGAAGGCCTGGAAATGGGTGCCGAGGTTGCATTTTTTTTTTCAGCTCTGTATGTGAGTAACATTGCTATTGCTATGTTTAACAGAACCAAGATATGCTGTTGTCATAATGTTAGCTATAATAATAACAGGACAGTTTTAAATGTCAGGTTTGAGCTGGTGTGCTGCTGGCGACTAATAACGAACTCTTGCTTGTATATATTCTTGTGCACTGTATGTTCATTTTTTGTTCTTCCTTGTTGTATGTTTGTCATTTTCGCTTTATTTTTTACAAAATATTATTTTGCTTCACTTCAGCTTTGATAAAGAGACATCCACTCTTGCATTGCCTGTTTGTGCACATTGGGGGCGGAGCGATAAAGGGTTGGGTTGATTTCAAATATCAATATTGTCTCTTAGAAATCACTTGCTGCACATTTAAAGGTGATGTTGATTCATTTTAATTATAAAGGTCTCAATAATGTAATTCCCTTTAAGAAGAGAAACGCTAACAGGAGCTTTCAAGTCTTCATTCAAACATTGTCAGTTTTAATTGGATCTGGTCTGAGAGAATGAAACAGACCTGCAGTCTGAAGGCCAGTGTGTGTATTCAGCAGTGATGCAGGGAGCAAATCATGCCAGCCAAATGAGTCTCGTCTTACATTTCTAATGTGAAGTAACTGCTCTGTCTAAACAATTTACTCATCATGTCAGATTTTTGCAGAGCCTTCTGTTGAGTCTTCTAGTACACAGTTTCATACTTTTGTATTTTTGCTTCAGCAGTTTAAAGAAGTCTTCAGCTGAGCTTAAGAAGATTTTGACGAATGGACAGGTATAGTAGCCTTCCCTTCATAACACACACTTTTACTTCTGCATACCTTTTAATACACACACATAATGCAGAGTATTCCCACTTCGTTTGGATCTGATTATCTTGTTTGTGATGCTGTTACCACTGAACCAGTGATGCTTCATAGCACTTATCCCATTTAATTTGTCACTGTTGAAGATTCTCTATGTGAATGTGTGAAAGCATCTATTGATTACTCCTAACGGCCTGTTCACTGACCCTTTTCTCTTTGGTATGGTTGAGATCTTTATCTTGAGTGATCAGAGCTGTATCTTTTTGCTTCCCACCCCTCCTCCCTTTCCCTGTCACCTCTTCTCCCCCCTCCGCAGGCCCCTAGCAGGACAGTCTGTCAACTAAAGTGTGTCAGATAGACAATTAAGACAGTCACATCCCCTGTGACAACAGTAACATGCACAGTTAATAGAGCACTAGCATTCTCCACACACACACACACTAACTCACACACCCTCTCTCTCTCTCTCTCTCTCTCTCTCTCTCTCTCTCTCACACACACTCACACACTCACACACACACACACACACACACACACACACACACACACACACACACACACACACACACACACACACACACACACAATGTCTCTCTCTCACACTTCAGCCTAATCAAATGTCCTGCATTGGACCCCTGTAGTCGGGGTGAGGCCTGTCAGCAGAGCTTTGGCTTCACATCAGCTCCAGTTCACAAGGGGAAACACTTCCCCTATAACACACAAATACTAACACCTAACAAGTCACATTAGCAATTACAATCAAATGTCTTATTAAATGGATTGTTCAGCTATATAGTAATGATATTATTATTATTATTATTATTTTATTTTATTTTATTTATTTTTTTTTTTTTTAAGTACATGTAGTTAATTAATATTACTCATAACTTAAATGTATAATTACACAGTAACATGGACACCTTAAAATAAAGTGTAACCCTAATTTCTAATAGGGTGAATTCAGTGTGATTGGGACACTTTTTGCCATTGAGATGACTTTGAAAAAGCCAAGTCTTCATTGCTAGTTCCAAATTGTAGTTTTAAAACTGAAAACGGAGGCTTGAGCCACTGATATGCAGACTAATGCAGTTATTTGAGACAGAGAGAGATATTAAGCTTGTGTGAATTACCTGAGTCTGTGTGTCTCTCAACAGTGTTCGGCAGTAGAGTATCTACTAATAGTGAAGTTTAATTGCTTCTAAAACAGCAACATTACCACCTCGCTACTGAGACATTTTGTTCTTGTTAATGTTGTGCAAGTGTGTGAGAAAGTGGTAGAAGAGAGTGTGCTTTCCATAGATAATAAAACATAATTTAGTGGGAAAAACAAGGAAATAGTCATTTTTATCCTATTGTTATATTTGTTTGTTTGGTCAATTTTATTGTGGGTTTTGTTTTTTTTGCTGTTGAAGGCTGTAAGAACCATTGAAATGACTGAAATAATTTGGCAAAGCAATATAGATCTACTTCAGCTGTGCATTTACTGAAAAATAATTGCACACTTTAGAAAGTTTATCAACCAGTCAGATTTAAGCACAGCCCTCATGGTTTTTATATAATTCATTGAGAGCTCTGATTGAAAAGTAAACATGAGTTGTTCTGAATTGTGGTTCTGATGTCAGTGATTGAGTGGGAGTTAATTTGTTGACTGGATGAATCAGTTCAAAGCTGGATCTAAAAATAATTCTCTGTGTCTGGAATTAGCAACTGCATTTACAGGTCAGGTCAGGAGATAACTAGAGTGACCTTCCACAGCGATTCATCATTCTACTAAGCTGACCAATCACAGACCTTGCGGTCTGCATTATCGTAGTTATGTATTTGTGGAGCTGGGCATCAGGGTATGGCAAAGGGCACACAACTATGCGTAGACTATGCCATACCTACTGCGTACACTTGACACAGAAGTATAAATTGAGCTTTGGAGTAGTTGGCAACAATCGGCAACTGTTTACACTTGTAATTTATGCGCATGCCCAGTGTGCAGGAATGGTGATGGAGTGTGGTGGATGGAGATCTTTTCTGAAACGCAGTGGAAACACCAGTATAGACGAGGAACGTTTTCATTTTAAATCTCTGTGTTAAAATGAAAACACACTAGTGTGGACATAGCCTCAGAGATTCTCTGGCCCTACGGAACCTGCAGCTGGTCATTACAGACCCCTTGTGTTACGAAAACCCTTAAAGGATTTGTTCACCCAAAAATGAAAATTCTGTCATTAAATACTCACCCTCATGTCATTCCACACCTGTAAGACCTTTGTTCGTCTTCGCAAATTAAGATATTTTTTTAAAAAAATGCAGGCCTCACTGACCCATCAGATATTATAAAAATATCTTAATTTGTGTTCCAAAGATGAACAAAGTTCTTATGGGTGTGGAACGACAAGAGGGTGAGTAATTAATGACATAATTTTAATTTTTGGGTGAACTAACCTTTTAAAGGTAAAACCATTTTCTTAATTGTTTTAACTGGGCACAGATATGTAGTCTAACTCACAGGCTAAAAACCTGAATCTCTGAGAGTTAAGATCCCACAGCATGTATTTTATTGTTATATTCAAAGAAATCAAGAGGTTGAAATAAAGATGGAGGGCATTCTGATGTGCATAAAACTGACTGCTTGTTAAAACATACTGGTCCCTCTGGCCTCTTGGTGTCAGAAGGGCCTGTATTGTATTACCATTTTGACAGCTTTTATTAAAGTCAAACATGACAGCACAGGCAAACAAATCATCATTAAACTTCCTATCACTCTCCTTGCTGCTGTCGTCTTTTTATATATTAGACAGGAAATGTTGTATTGATCCTCCTTTTTTTTTCGCTACTGAACTTCCAATGAAGTGGGATTTCTGAGTTTTTTAGGACTTCACTAGGTTTTTTTTCCCACTTGGTGTTTCTGTTACAAATGTGGCAACACTTTTATTTTTGTCTCTGCCTTGCTTTCTCTCTTCTGTCTTCTCTTTCTTTCTCTCAATTAATTAATCAGCTCACTTTACATTTTACACAATTATTGAGCGAAAGAAAAGAAATAAAACTGCTGTAGTGGCCATCTCATAAAGACATCAGTCTATGAGTGCATGCATACACATACCCACACAAAGAAATGCACAGAAACACCTGGTTCCACACACACGGACATGCATAATAACACTCTTTTAAAGATGCTTTAGATTTAGATTAAGTAGGGTTAAAGAATTTTGCTTTCTTTGGATAAAAACCGTATCTAGAGAAAAAAATGTTTCTGTTTTTTCCCCCCTTTGTTTGTTTAGATAAATGAACATGACCTCCAGTACCAGGAGCAACTTGGCCATGGAAATGGTGGAACAGTTTACAAGTGAGTGCTGCTCTCATGTTTTAGGATTTAATTAGACCAATTGTGTCAGCCTCTTCAAACCCCAAAGGATGATGCTGATTTAGCACTTGTGATGTTGAAGTGACTCTTTTTGACCCTTCTAAAGCTCCCTTCTGTGCCCAAACTATACACCTAGCCTAAAAGATACAGTGACAGGACAGGACTGGACAAGGCCATGGTCTTACACAATTCAATTCATTTCAGTCTGTGTGCTTTTGTTGATAATCCAGACTCTCATCATATTCTTCTCTTACTGGAGGAGCACCTCTGGGTTGTTGGAAATTGTTCGACCATTTTAAAAAAGCCAATACTGCAACCCAAACAAGAATGCAGTCTGACAAGCTCAGCACTAAATGTGTTTGCCTAGAATTATTTTTTCCCCCCTCAAACAAAAGAAACTGCTGAATTTTGCATCATCTCTTAATTCAAACCATTTTCCCTGTTTTTTTTCTTTCTCTTTTAAGTGATGGATAAGAAATACAGCTGTTCTGAACATAGATTCCTTTTTAAGCCTGTATGGATCATGCATTAAAAATCAATACAAACTTTGATCTCACATAGCAAAAAAATGGGTGTATAATGTGTTCTAAAAGACTGTAAGACCAGGAATGCTTGTTTTTATTTATTTATTTATTTTTGGTCCCTGCATATTCATGATCTTTAAAGAAGGGAAACATTCACTGTTATTGTGTTTCCTGCTCAGACTGACAGCTGCAGTGCAGTACAGGTAGCGGCAGGTGAAATGTAATGTAATATAATCTCTGATGTGGCTCGTAGGGAAATTTAGGCCAGTCTCTCATCCATCTCCACAGTTGTCCTCGATCACCTCTACTGTGCTCGCTCATATACACACACTCTCCTTTATGCAAAACACACACCTTTGTGACCGTCAGACTGCATACAGGATAGCGCCAAGGGTATTCACTTAAATTGCTTTTCTTAAGAATAAATAAATATTTTTTTTCTGTAAGGCTTTCACCTAACCTGCACCCCTTGATGTTGTGTTACTGTGTTTATAACCCTGTTCATAACCTTGTGTTATTGAAAAGATAAAGTAAACCAAATATTCTTACATTTATAGACTGAAATTCTGAAAAATTATTTGCATAGATCCAAGAATATACAAAAATATTGATGTGGGAAAATGCCATTTTCTTAATTCTCTTTAATTGGTTTTGTGCTCTGTGCAACTAATAATTCACCACTCAAAAAAACAAAAAAAAAACACATTATGGCCAGTACAAACTAAGTAAACACATTATTAATGTAATCCTGGCCATATTATCTTTCATCATGTATAGTTTTATTCAAGGCTTTGAGGATGAGTGATTGTCAACCTGTCCATGCCATACGTCTTAAATATTGTACAGTTTTTATGGACACACAGGCTGTGAAATCAACAACAAAAGATATGGATTTCTCCTTACTTTTATATATACACATACATACAAACATATATTGTATATGAACAATGCTAAATGCAAATAAGCACAAATCATTATATATGTATAAAATGATTATTTGTAATTATTTTGCATTTATCATAGTTCTTTCCCTACTAGGGGTGTGCTGATAGACGATAGTATTGTTTATCAACGATAGTCAGATATATCACCCATGGCTGATGCCTTTGATATTAAGACGATAACTGGCTTGTTTTCCCATTAATGTATTCAATTGTTATTATTATTATTATAAGGCTAGTATTGTTATTAAATTAATATTAGGACCTTCAATTCATTTTTCTTCCCTAATTTTATAACAACATCACCACATAACCACACTTGTGACACTGGCACGTATGAGGATTGAGGATTGAGGACTCCTCAAAGTAAATATTGAAAAAAATATTGACTACAAAACTACATCCCACATCAAAATTAAATTACAAGATGATCTATTTACAAATTTTCAAGAGTCCTTGTAATAGTTGTTGTTTAAGCCAAGATGAAAATGCGTTGTTCGTCAGCATTTTGTTTTGTTTCCATAGCACATTAACAAAACATTTAATGACACTAACACTAATAACAACACAATTACAAATTATTATTATTAATTTTATCACTAAAATTATATAATAACAGTCTAACAGTCTTTAGGTCCGAACACAGCACAAATCAGTCATCTATGTAAATCTAAAGCAGCTTCAAACACCAGCATAAAAAAACATAACTTGTTTAATAAGAAATATTGATTCAAATTTTTTCACTGTCATTTAATGTATGGTCCACAAGAGAAATATTAAGCCAGTAAATAATAACCTCTGATTTTGTACTTAATTTTTTCAAGTTAAAAAAAGACCAAATATTTGAGCCAAACTGAAACAGAAGGAGGTTGTTGGGAGGTCCAAGATAACGGTGTTCTTTGCCTAGCGAGAAGAGATGCAAAAGCCACAGCATCAGCCGGTCTTGACCCCTAGGACATCAGAAACAATTTTAAAGAAACAATTCAAAAGTTTTTCAACTAGGGACAAAATATGTATGTAGGGAGCTCTTTCTTGAAATGTGTTCTCATCTCGTGCAGAACTACAATCAAAATTCTGCATCTGTAACAGCATGAGAGGATAATAATATGTCATAAGTTTCTCGCTAACATCTTGGAATTAGTGTTTTCAAAAATATCAGTCTTACTAAAATATCTGAAATGTTTCCAATACTCCTTTTCTGCAGTATTGATACACCAATATCAGCTGCGCATTCTTTCATTCGCTTCTCTCTGACAGTGAATTGACACACATGCCTCCTCTCACTCACTCGCCTCATTCACTCCGTTTGAATAGTTTGTGTATTGTGCATAATTTTAGTAATTCGCACAGGTTTCGTGATTACACCAAAAGCACCCGCACCACTGATCTATATAAGTGGCGTTCTCATAAAGCTAGCGAGTATCAAAAATTAACTTTTTCATGGCTTATTGCACTTAAACAGTCAAATACATACAAATCTTTCGGAGTATTCAGGTAAATACAGTCAGAAAACGCATGTTGTGTAACAGTATATTGAATCCGTGCATAAGCTCTGACAGCAGCCTAATAAACCTGCTGCTGTCTGTCATGTAAATCAAAGAACAAAAGGCAAAGAGAAACTCACTCTGCTCTTGACTGAATAACTTTTGTCATTTTAGTTGTAAGCATTAATCTGTATCTAATTTTTACAATGAAAACTATCCAGTGTTATTTTACATTTGATTACTTTCATTCCTGCAGTATTTCTTACCTGAATACTGCTGTTTGATGTTTATTTAATTTGTCTCTTTATTCTGTTGTATTTTTTGTTTGTGCTATCATTTGCAATTTGTTAATTTGTTCTTATTTTATTACTGACTGTTTACTGAACTACTTTTTTTAAAAATGTAGTTCAACGATTCAAATAAAGCCTCCATGTGCTGTTTGTAAGCTATTACAACAAAATTACCCAAATGATCAAAAAATTAGATACATGATATATATGTTAGATATGAGATAATAACAAATTATCTGTATGGCGGTATATATGGCAGTTTTCCCTATCGAAAATGGTATCGAATATCTATATTTTTCAAGGTATCATAATGAAGTTAGAAATTCCAGTATCATGAAAACACCAGTTGGAATACGCTTCAGTTTTTAATTCTTTATTTAACATCACAACAGACATAATAAATGGAATACTCAGTCAGATACACAAATGATTAAGCTATATGTTTTTACCTCACTACCGAGAAATAACCTAATTCATTAATAAACACTCCATCTTTGCTTGAAAAATAGAAAAAGATTCAAATTTTCCGTGATTATAAAACAAAGTAAATAATTAAATGAGTAAAGACACGAGTAAATAAATATGAAAATCAATGATCAAACAAGTAAACTATTGTTTATTCCCCCTCCCTGGTGTTTCTTCTCGCGCACCTCTCTTTGTGGCTTTCTTTTCAGGTGAGGTGATCATCTGGTCATCTCAGGTTAGATGGCATAGAGAAAGAGACTGAGAGAACTGTCTGGTCCGCATTGACCGCTGTAATCGAAACCTGTTTGTGTGGTTGCGTGCGTGTGTGTTCGTCTGCAAACGCACATGCATGGGATGGCTGTCTTCTAGAGGTCCATGAATACTGCATGACAAAGCTTTCATTACCTCGGGCTCTGGAGTGTAAATAACAAACAGAGAATAGGGACACATTTACGGGGGTCAGGACCACACGTCACTACGTCACCTCGCTCTGCTCTGACCACGCGTCTGTCAGTCTTAAATCATCCCTGCATGACTACTCAGCAGGGTCAAAGTTCAAGGACTTTAGATGAACTTTGTAAATGGGCTTAGTAAGATCTATTACTGTCCTGAAGCGACCATTCAGACGACATCATTGGTTGGGTTGGCAAACTTGGCCTTAGTAAGCAGTAAGTAGTCATTTAGTAGATACTTTTATCCAAAGCAACGTATAGCATACATATTACACAGGCAATCCCTGTGGAAAGACCTTAGGTTAAGTGTCTTGCTCAAGGGCACAATACGCTAAATGCACGATGTGGAACTAGCAACTGGACTACCTTTCGATGGTCAGAGCTATACCCGTCACTACCCATTAGGCTGTACCACCTCTAACAGGTGATATTGCTTGAGTTTGACATTCAAATTGACTTCAGAAATTACTAAAACACTTAATTTTCCATACATATTAATTTAATAATATGTGTTCCCAATAAGCATATATTGGGCGTGTCACTGGGCATCTCTGTATCTTGTATGGCTCAGAATCTTCTAAAGTGTAAAGTGTATGTGCAGAGGTGAGATGGGATCGAGTGTCGTCGCCCTAAATGAGGGAAGTTAGCCGTTGCGTCACTTAGAGCGACATTAATTAAAGGCTTGCCGGAGTTACGAGGTGTCTGGAGCTGTAACAAGATCAGCCATCTATTTCCCATAAATCACAAGCACTGTCTCAAACATGAACCACTACAAATTTGTTTACTGCAGATGTATGCGCACCCCCAAACAGAGCGTCATAATCAGTCTTTTTCTTTTTCTGTTCTTTCTTTTGTTTGTTTCTTTTGTGTTCACACACACACACATACAGTGCGCCTGTGTTGTTAAATCCACCCTCGTTTGGCAGCTGTCTGTTGTTATAGTATATTATCTGGTGGAATGGACCGTGTCGTGGGTTATTGTAACCCAAACTCTCTTCAGAACCTACTGCAGTAACCAGATCCACTGCTCGGAATGAGCAAGGATCATAATTAAATAATTGCGGCTTTGCCGTTAATTCGACCTGTAACAGGAGGCCTGTCTGGGAGAGCTCACGCTGAAACGGGAACGGAGCTGATAACGCTCCACAGCTCAGAATGTCTGAGGTTTCGCAGGTGACTGACTCAGTGTTGACCTCACCTGCATTTGACACTTAGGATGAGGACACCCCTCCTCTGAGCTCTTTTTTTGTAGCGATTAAGACGCTGATAATCTGTAAATAAATACAAATGTTTAAAAGTGTCTTACTCAGTCATATAGATGTACATCTCCGGTTGTTCTGACTTAAAACCTTGAACATAAAAAAATTCAAGGATAGACATTCAGTAATTGACATTCAAGGATGGAATGTGAAACTGTGTTTAAATGCATTAGATAATAAATTTTACTTAGATAATTAAATAAGCTATGTATAAAGCTTTGAGGCCAGTAAAATATTTTTTTTTTTTAAAGAAGTCTTTTATGCTCACCAATGCTGCAGTTCAGAAATGATCAAAATAAAAGTAATATTGTGAAATATTTACACAGAAAACTTTTTTCTATCTGGATATATATTTTAAAACGTAATTAATTCCTATGATGGCACGGCTGAATTTTCAGCAGGCATTATTCTAGTCTTCAGTGTCATATGACCACATGATAGCTCATTGTTTCTGACTAAATGAATACATGATGTTAGTTAACTAAATGACTTGTATTATCTTAGATCTGTACATATGGACATTACTTAAATACCGTCACATCTGATAACATATTACTCTAAATTGTAGTGTAGAAACATGCATTTTCTGTAAAGCAGCTTTGAAACAATATGTATTTTGAAAAGCGGTATACATACTAAATTTAAGTTGATCCTTCAGAAATCATTCTAATATGTTGATTTGGTGCTCAAGAAACTTATTTCTTTTCATCACTGTTGAAAACGCTGCTTAGTTTGTGTGGAAATATTATGTCTTGTACTGTCACTTGATCAATTTAATGTCCTTGCTCTTTCAAAAAAAAAAAAAAAAATCTCACTGCATGTAAACATAAGTTTATACACTGTAAAACAAAAAAAACAGTAAGTTATGAGAACTTATGTTTGTACATTGCTTTAACTAATCAAATTAAGCAATTTTCAACATTTTTTTATAAGTTATACAAGATTCAACTGATTTAAGTCAGTTTCATGTCATTTAAGTTGAAATGACTACAACATCCAAGTTGATTGATTGTACTTAAAAAATTAGGGCAGCAACAGTTAATATACCATTTATTTGTTTGTTTGTTTATTTATTAATGTGTGCATTGACATTAATCATAAATGTTTCCTTTTTGACAGAGCATACCACCTGCTTGGGAAGAGAATTGTAGCAGTGAAGGTAAGAACAATACATTAGTCTATAAGCTTTAGAACCTCAAGCTCTGGATCTTAAAGTGGCCCACTCAAATATTACATTAAGTGAAAGGAATTCACTGATGCTCTTTAGTAACCTTAAATAACATTTTTGTACATATTTTGGCTTATTGTTTAGAATTACTTGGCTCATAAAGAAAACCATGAAAACATACCAAAGACCCAATGTATTATATTATAACTCACATTCAACTAATGGTTATCATACAGCCAGTTAAAAAAAAAAAAAAAAAAATCTGCAGTACAGAAGAGGTGAAATCAAGGGAGCAAGACCTCAGCGGCTCTGTTACAGGTGGATTTTACTGCGGCAGGATGCAATGAATAGCTTCTGGAGATGTTAATAGTGCTCTGCTAATTGAAGAGCACAAAAGAGCAAATCCAGCACTCCTGCACGTGCCACCACAGCTAAGCATGTTTGTGGCCCTCAAATGCTATAGAGGCTCTTTCATTTTCCATCTTAGCTGTTCTCTGTTCCGTCATTTCTTCCGTTCTTTTCTCACATTTTATCCCTCTCCCTCCCTCTCATTTACATCTGTTTAGTTTACATTTATCCTCTCACTTCTCTTATGTCTTATCTCCTATCTGTCCTCCTTTCCTTTCATTTCTTCTGCTGTGTCTGCTCATCTTTCCGTTTGCGCTCTGCCTGGGTTTGCTCGAGCAGGGCTATCTATTTGGCTAAGGCTGTAAGTGATCTCTGCTGAGCTTTAACTGTGTGGCCTTGCCTTACTGCCTTACCTGTAATCAATTATTTCAGTGGGAGGCTGATAATCTAACCTTAACTAAAGAAGCATTTTAGCTAGTCGCTGCTTCATTACAAAAGTGGGGAAGAGAGAGAGCAAGTGCCTTGGTTGCAACAAAAACATAACTGTTTCTAGTTCAAAACTTTTGTAATAATGGATGACAAAGCGGCCTTGGAATATCTTTTTGCTTTCTTAAATGGTAGACTGTTGATTTTCCTGTCAGTACTGGTTGAAGAGAAACTCTTTGAGCATATTTCAAGCATCCATTCTCAACCTCGAAGCAAGCTGAAACAGAAGTATTGATGCAGTTCATGTAGATGATTACAATCAGAAAAGTATTCCGCTCTTGAATGACTGCTTATGTTTGCAAGTTGTATTTACCCATGTAAAATTGTGGCAATGGTGGGCAAAGAGTCTAGTATTGCATATATGGGTTTTATATAACTTATTTTATTTTTACTTAAGAGTTTGGGTGTAAATGGGTTTCATTTGAGACAAGTGCTTATTTGATAAATAGTTCAGAAAGTTTGTTCAAACGAGGGCCTTGTGCTTGTTTTCCAGGTTATTCCTTTAGACATCACGGTGGAGCTGCAGAAGCAAATCATGTCAGAGCTTGAGATCCTTTATAAGGTCTGAACCTTTTTTTCTCTGTGCTTGATTACTTAATCTGTATCTTTATGATGTTATTTTCAATGCACTTCAGTCCTCTTTTCAGTGATTAAGAGCAGCGATCTAATTTCAAAAATGTGCACACCCACAATGCTGTATTCCCGTTCAATTCCTCTAATTAAACTTAGAGAATTTTGCCCTCTCTTAAGCACTCAAGTGTCACTTTGTTAGCTTTCTGACCTTGACACTGCCAATACTGTAAGAGATGAATATAGCCTTAAGAATTAAAAGTAACATGCATAAATACTCTAATTTGCTTTTTACTCCTCAATTTATTCTTGATTAAGTTTGGAGTCCTTTTCCAGGTGAAAACCAAATTCGTTTAGAGCTATGTGTGGTTTCAGCTTTCTGATTAGGTGTTTGAGGTATATGACTGTGATAAGTATGAAAGAAGTGTCATGAATTATTCAGGGATCAGTGCCTGTGTAGTTTAGGCCATCTGCTCCAGTAACCTGCTCTGACAGCAGCTGCTAGATAGAATTTAATTTATACCAATAACTCTTTGCAACGTCGAGCCAATCACATCGAATAATCAGCCAGTTTCACATGTTGAATGGAATAGTACTACGTCATTAGCATCACTTGGCTTACTATAAATAACTACCAACCAAATACTTAATGAAAACAATTAGTCTCATCTTTTTATCAGTGGTATATTTTTCTTAATAATAAAGTATCATTCACAGCCATCAGGTGAATCATTTAAATTAGTCAATAAACGGTTAGCCTAAAAGTATAAAAAAAAAAAAAATCTTGTCATAACCATAAAGACATGTTTATGTCACTGCAGTGGCATAAACTAGCACAGATTCACAAATGTGCCTTTGATCAAATAAAGGTTAAAACATAAAAAAAAAATCGTAACGACCCCAAATTTCTGAACGGTAGTGTACATTTGTGATAAAGCTAGTGATAGTGATAGTGTTGATTTGCGATAGTTCTGATATATTTGATTGTGTTGTTTACAGTGTGATTCTCCGTACATCATAAAGTTCTACAGTGCTTTCTTTGTGGAGAACAGAATATCAATATGCACTGAGTTTATGGATGGTGAGTCTCATCTGTTTTGACATGGTCAGATATCTGGGAGGCAACATTTGCACAGGAAGAGATCACTCAGCATATCTACAAATTGAATTGAATTGTTTGTTTTTGATGTAGGGGGCTCACTGGATGTCTACTGGAGAATCCCAGAGCATGTTTTGGGCAGGATTGCTGTTGCGGTAAGTCTTTTTAAGTCATGAAATTGTTGTCGAGTAAGCATATCAGGGAATTTTGAAAAGCTGGGAGATATCGCCATATCCAAGAATGTGTTAAAACTTAGACTCCTGTGTGTATGTGTGTTTTGTCTTTGTAACACTTTATTAGTGCTGAATTGTCATTTGCTCCCGGTTCTGACCCCTATTACCCTCTCCCCTCATGCTTTCTCACAATAATCAAAGATATGCCGCTGTTTAGATAATTTACAGCTCTATCCACTACAGACAGCAGATGTAGACACTTATACCCTTTTGAGTCTCTTCTGAGTTTGTTTTCAGTGAGTATGGGTGTTTGTGTGTGTCTCTATAGGTGGTAAAAGGATTAACATACCTCTGGAGCCTGAAGATTTTACACAGAGGTAAGAGCCACTTTTATGTTACTTTTAATATGTCTGAAATAATAATAAATATTTGCTATCGGTGTAAGAACTTAGGCATGTGTATTTAGAAGTAAATTAAGTACACTACCGTTTAAAAGTTAAGGGTCAGTAAGATTTGTTTTTAAAGAAATTAATACTTTTATTTAGCAAGGGTGCATTGAATTGATCAAAAGTTATTGTAAAGAAATTTTATAAAGTTACAAACGATTTTCATTTCAAATAAATGCGGTTCCTTTGAACTTTTTTTTTATTTATCAAATAAAAAATGTATCACGATTTCCACAAAAATATTAAGCAGCAGCAACTATTTAACATTGATAATAATAAGAAATATTTCTTGAGCACATGTTTCTTCATTATATTAGAATGATTCCTGATGGATCATGTTGCTGAAAATTCAGCTTTGCCATCACAGGAATAAATTACTTTTCAAAATATATTCAAATAGAAATTAGTTATTTTAAATTAGTTATTTCACATTAATACAGTTTTGCTGTTCGTTTTTTTTTTTTTTTTTTTTCTTAAATCAAGCGTGTAGTCTTGGTGTAGATAAGAGACTTTCAAAACAATAAAAAATCTTACCGAAACGAAACTTTTAAAGTAGTGTATGTGAAAATACATCCATATTTGGGTAGTAATGACCTACATGTCAGTCTAAATTGTGTAATCATAATACAGAAATCACGTATTTATAATTAGACATTTTATAAACAGTCAGATTTGTTTTTATGTATTGTGTGACACAATAATGTGTAATCTATTTGTTGTTTATTAATTTGTAATTTACTTAATGTGCCCCTAATTTTCAAAACAGACATACAGAAATCACTTTCAAAGGAGACACACACATAGCATCACAGTGCAATTTAATCCTTACCTTCGAAAAATTAACTAACTAGTTGACTATTAATAAAGAGTACTGGTTAAATACTAAGTTTGACCTCTCTGCCAGATTACACTGCAGAATTAATCTAGTCAGAATGGTATCAGATGCTGAAATACTCTGATATTTTTTGTCTCTGTTTAAATGCATTATTTCTCTGTGTAGATGTGAAACCCTCCAACATGCTGGTTAACACACGGGGTCAGGTCAAACTGTGTGACTTTGGAGTCAGCACGCAGGTATGTGTTTTTTTGTATCCTGTGGTTATTTGTGTGCATGTTTGTTTTTTCTGCATGAAGGCGTATACTCACACAAGTGCTTCTCATGTTGTGTATGTTGTGAGCATAGATCAGATCAGCTATCAGTCTCTATGTTTCTGTTCTCTTCTTCGTCTCATTCCTCCAGGGACTTCTTGCCTTTGCTCCCTAACCCCCAGATACACCCTAGATTGCTCCTCTCTTCTCACTTCTCTCTCTTTCTAATTACCACATTGAGCATATATTTAGTGCATGTGAGTGACGGCGTGTGAGTGCGTGTGGCTGGAGACAATAGCTCAGACCGAGAAAGTCAGCATCAGTCTCTCCACCTCTAATACACTCAGGAGTCCAACAATGGGGCCCAATCACTCCAAACAGCCCTCTTTTAATTAATATTCATACCCATGTTCCCCGAAGAGATTCCAGTTGATGCTGACCCCTGGATGAGGTGCTTGTGTGCGTTCTCCTCAGTGCCTGTTCAGACTATGACACTGTATAGTAAACCAATGTCTCTCTTATTCACTTACACACACACGCACACCGACGCACGTCAGGCCGTGGGGGAACGCTCTCATTATGTTTGTCCTGTCATTACTGACATGTGCCATTGTGCCTGGCTCTCACTGTCTCTCCCCTGTGAGAGTACAGACTAAAATTAAACCAGGCTGGCATTTCAATAACACTTCACAATAACACACTCTTTTCAGTAGATTTAAATCAGTTCCTCTTACTGTGTCCTTTAGCTTATGGCAGAGAGCTCAGGTCATCTGCTGTCACATCTGTACTGAATTTCAATGTTTTTAAACAGATAATAACTGTGCTGCTTATATCAGAGGACTGAATTTGTCAGCTTCTCTATATTATTGTTGACTGTACACATAATGTTTAGAGGATAATGTTTCACTTTTGAGGTTGTGTGTCTGTGATGGTACTAGATATCCAATGCTGTCACTGCTATAAGGATGAGTAAAAGGAGTCTGTTTGTTAGGTAGTTTTGAAGATAACACTTTACAATAAGGTTCAATTCATTGACATTTAGTTAATGCATTAATTGCAAAAATTGTTTTTGTGTTCATTGAGATATTGTTTAAAATGTTACTTTTTAAAGGGTGTGTACTCGCTGAGCACTGTATCTGTTGTCTTATCCTTAACTGTGATAGTACTGCATTACTATTACTATTGTTCATACTTTATTAGAGATCTGAACAAACCCATAACGCTTAATTTAAGAATAAAATTTAGTACTTAAAAGGATTGTTTACCCAAAAATCATGTTGTTCCAAATCTACATAACTTTCTTCTGTAGAACACAAAATAAGATATTTTGAAAAATGTTGGTAACCAAATCGTTTTTTTTGGTTGCCATTACTTCCATTATGATATTTCTTAAAATACAGTTGTGGTCAGAATTATTGTCATCCTTGGTAAATATGATTAAAGATGGCTGTAAAAATCTTTTTTTGGCCTCAAACAGGGATAAAAAGTACCCCATGCCCATGGTTAAATATACTGCTGGATCTTTAATGTTGTGGGCCTATTTTTCTGCTGGAGGTCCTGGACATCTTGTTCAGATACATGGTATCATGGATTCTAGCAAATACCAACAGGTAAAAAAAATCAACCTGACTCCCTTTGCTAGAAATCTTATAATGGGCCATGGTTGGATCATCCATCAGGACAATGTTCCAAAACAAACATCAAAATCAACACATAAATTGGTCACTAAGCACAAAATGAAGCTTCTGCCATGGCTGTCCCAGTCCCCTGACCTGAACCCTAAAGAAAATGAGAGGAGTGAACTGAAGAGAAGAAGCACCAACATGGAGCTGGGAATTTGAAGGATCTGAAGAGATTCTGCATGAAGGAATGATCTCTGATCTCTTGTCAGGTGTTCTCCAAACTCATCAGGCATTATAGGTGAAAACTCAGAGCTGTAATCTCTTTTTTACGATTTCTTTTATGATTTATGATTCTTTTACTTCACTGAAAGGTTAGATTTTTGTGAATTTTTTATTAATGCAGATTTATCTTGACAGGCTTCTTTGTTCATATTTACCAAGCGTGACAATAATTCTGACCACAACTGTATCTTCTTTTTTAGTGATTGACAGCTTCAGTTATAGACAGCTTTTCATTATTATTATTTTTTATTAAGTCTTTTTCATGCTGCTAAGTACACAATGCAAAGTTTTGGGAGTGACAGCCATATTTAAATGCTTGGCTGAATCTTAAATTGTAATGATTGACAGTGATAACCATAACAATGGACAGGACAAAAAATGTCAAAATAGATCTGCTAAGGCCAAGGTGCTGTACCAAAGAACCATGACATTTTTTGGAATTGGCACCAATTACTGAATTTTTGGTGTTGTGACAACACCTTTGCACTGAATAATCTGCTTAACACCACAGTAGATGGATTCTGGTCACACACTTGATATGAGATTTTGTCTCTTTTTGATACCCTAGTTGATTTCCTGCTAAAAAATATTTCGGTAACACTTTGTTTTACAGTGTCTTGTTAAACATGTTACATGTACTTACTATATTAAAAACAGTGAATTGTGCATATTTCTCCTGCTTTCTTCCACAGTTGGTGAACTCCATTGCTAAAACATATGTTGGAACCAATGCATACATGGCGGTAAGCAGCATTCATTTCTGTTACAGTGTTTCTTTTCAAATTTTTTATTATCTTCTTACTGGAGTAGAGAAGGCATAGGTCTTTCTTATAAGACATATTTGGTTGTAAAAGTTGTCAGTCAAGTATCTGCCTATAATGCACACAATACAATTAAATGCCTTTTATGAAAAAAATGTGATGCTTTCAGAAGTTTTCACACGTGCACACACACATACAGTCAACAGAGCTTGTTAACTAGCTCACACAAGAACCACCACACAAAGTGTATGAATGTGTATGTGACATTCATTGCCAGTTAATAATTCTTCATGTGTCTGTGTCTTTGCTTCCATAGCCAGAGCGGATATCTGGGGAACAGTATGGTATTCACTCAGATGTGTGGAGTGTAGGGATCTCTTTCATGGAGGTAAATCAGTCATATAGTAATTTATTAAAAATGCCCACAAATAGGGGTGGGTGATATACTGACAGACATGATTAACCGGTAGAAATTTGTCAACCAGTAGAGATTTTGGACTATCTTCTCTATCGTGGTTACGCTAACATGACTTTTGCTGTGTGTTGCTGGCATGAAAGCTTATCATTTGAATGCGATTTTAAAAACAAGTGATTTTAAACCATTGAATCGGAGTAAGCAGAGAAAGACAATATGCGAATATAAAGACTGTATGCGGGCGCTGTACGAGAGATGGTTTCTAAAAGACGTACCCACAAGAAGAGCGTGTGAGTACTGAGTTCTTTTTGCTGCCTAATTAGGCTTGAACGTTATATATATACATGCTTATGTGTCCAAATGTAAAGTCAGTTATGCCTTAAGTGAACATAAACAGTTAAGAAGAAAAACGCACAAGTATATTGGATCAGTGCAGTCGTTCTTAAAGTGACAGCAGCCTAATATACCTGCTGTCATCTGTTATTAATGTTAATCAAACAACAAAAAAGAGAATCTCTCACTGCTCTTGACTGAATCATTTTTGTAACTTTAATAAAAATAAATTTATATTTGATTTACACAGTGAAGACTATGCAATTTTTCTTTTATACATTTGATTACTTTATACAGTTTATTTAGTATTTATTTTGAGTGCTTGAAGTTTTTCAGGAAGGTCTATTTCATTTGTATCTCTGTTCTGTTGTAGTTTGTTTTCCTATATGCTTGTAATTAGTTTTTGTTCTTTCTTTATCACTGTTTATTGGTTTATTTTGTTTTTGTTTACTTAGGCTAATTTTAAAATAAGTTTTTTTTTTTGTGATATGTGATAAATTGTGACAAGAATTATGAAATTTCAATGATATCAACATTTGTGATATCATTGAAATCATAACCTTATTTAAAGCAAAAATAACTTTATTGTGATATATATCGTTATCGTGAAATAAAATTACTCATATCGTTATATAAGATTTTAGTCATATCGCCCACCCCTACCCACATATACATATGGCCCAGCATTCATAGTTCGAGTGGACTGGTGTCTTAGTGTTTCTGCTGAGTGCTGTTGATAGTCCCTACAGGCAGCCTGTCCAAACAGATGTTGGCCTACAGCTATGCATGGATCACACTCGAGATCTCCCACTGACTGCTACACACACATATGTGCGCACACACGCACACACACACACACACACACACACACACACACACACACACACACACACACACACACACACACACAAACACAAACTTATGCTCTGCTATCCTTTTGGACCCACTCCCCTTGAATTCCCATTAGAGCATAGAGTAAGGAATGAGATTTTGTGTTTGTGGTTTCTTTATATTAAAAAAGAGATTTAGAATTAATAAATTCTGTGGGTGTTTATTAAAGAGGAAGTGTGTGTGTGTGTGTGTGTGTGTGTGTGTTTAGTGAAACATTAAAGAAAATGAGTGTGTGTGTAACAGTGAAAGATGTGGAGTCAGTGTGGCAAAACGCTATCAATCACTCAGCCAGCAGAACGTCCAGTAATTAGAGTGCTGTGTTCTCTACTTCAGAGGTGTGTGCGTGTGTTCCTAAAAAAGAAAAGAGAGGTGTATATAGTGAATTTTTTTGTAATGGATGTTTTTCTAAGCAGAAACCAGCAGCATGAAATGTACGTATGAGTGGATTAGATTTTAGTGTGGTTGTTTGACTCATGTACTGAAAATGCCGTGCTGGTAGTTCTCATTGGCTTTATTGATTCCCATTTTGTAATTGTCAGCGCTTCTCATTGGCTGTGATGAATTGTTATTGTATCCCTCGAGTCAATCCCTTGATTGCATTTATCAATACTGTTAGATATTATTAGTGAGATGTTTAGGGAGGGAAATATCAAGGGTCATATGGATTGACATTATCATGAGTTGATGAACAGTATATTGATCTGATTATGATTTAGTATTGACCTTATCATGTTGTTAGGGACGTGATCGATTCAGCTTGGCTCCTGGAATGTTTAAGCAGTTCGGGTGAAGTACCTCTGTGTTCTGTTGGCAGATTTCTTAACCAGTGAACTGAACTCACCTCCTGAACTGAGATGGGTATGCTAGATTTAATAAATGAATGCACTGTGGTTTGAGTTGAATTAATTTTCTAAATGTAACTGGAATGTAATCAAAGTATGGTTTGACAGTAGTTTAGTTTGACTTTTGCTTTTGCTGCTTTATCTGTATCTGTTCTTTATGTTCTCCAGCATGTGCCGTAGTCTTCACAGATTAATGCTTGCTGAAGTACATAAACCTGTTGTGATGCTGGGATGTAAGCGGGATTGATAATTTTACTGCTCCTTAAACCCTTGTGAAAAAGAAGTGCACTTAATTGTATTCAATGTGCACTTGTACATGGTTTTTCCTGCATTGAAAATATTTTGGTGGCCACCAAAATGATTTTTTTGTCCCACCAAAGATTTATTCAGTCATTAAATGTAATAAATATCTGCTGCTTTGCAGTACCAGTACCCGCTGCTAGGCAGCTGCTTTAAAGAGTTAGTTCGCCCAAAATGAAAATTCGCTCATTAATTACTCACCCTCATGTATTTCCAAACCCGTAAGACTTTTGTTAATCTTCGGAACACAAATGAAGAAATCTGAGAGCTTTCTGTTCCTCCATAGACAGCTACGCGACTACCACTTTGACGCTTCAAAAGTTCTTAAAGAGTTTGTAAAGCTAATCCATATAATCCATTGGTTTAGTCCAAATTTTCTGAAGAGACTCGATCACTTTATATGATGAAAATATTTAATTTAGGCTTTTATTCACATATAAACATTGATCAGCAAACATAAACAAAATCTCAACCAAACCTGCTACATGTGCAAGAACAAACCTTGTCTCAGATGCGGTGAGTATGAGTATAAGAGCTTTGTGAAGAGCATCAAAGGTTTCTATTGAAAATGTGTTTTTGCAACGTTGAGCTTTGTAGCTAATCACAGACACATCTGTTGATCACGTTAACACAATGGCCAATCAGAGGTGTTTAAGTTTGTCATAATCCGCTCAACACTGCTTAAAACGGCAGAGATTTTGTTCAGCATGCTCGCGAATCCTTTCATTATAACCAACAAAGTATAAACACAATGTCAATAAGAGATTCATTGCACAGCATAGACTAGATAGCTTTATTGATTATAACAGGAGTTTTCGCAAAAGTGCAGCTGAAAAAAAAAAAAAGCACATCTGGTGTAACACTTAATTCTATTTTAAATTCTAGCTTTGATTGTCCAGAAATCCATCATAGTTGTATATGTGAAAGCTCACGTGCTAATGCAGGTGTTTGTGAGTGAGTGTGTATGTAAATATACCTGTGTGCTTCATTATAAGTTAACTTTTCCTCTGTCCTTTCATTCGCAGTTGGCGCTAGGCTCTTTTCCATATCCACAGGTGAGTCTGCTTCATCAAACCAGATACTAGTTTAACCAATTTAATGCTCAGCTCTTGAATACTCAACATTTCTTTGCCCTGGAGGCACAGCGGACACCTGTTCCCTCATGATCTTAGCGTTTGGGCAATAATTAACTAGCTGTTCATCCCACAACTGCTCATATCCCACCCTTGTTTGCTCATCTTACATTACATACAGTCCTGCTGACTCACTCTATTCCTCAATCCCATCAACCCTGTAATCAGATTTCATGCAGGGATTTATCAAGATTATCCCATTTTAAGAATGACAAACCCGGATTATAATCCAGATTTATTTGGAGAGTTCCCAGTTTAGGAACCACATGGCCCCTATGCACGACGCATGTCAATTTATGGTGCCTGTGTAGTGTATTTAATGTACTTAGTTTTACTTATTTAATTAAACTGTGCCAAAAATAGTGTTGTTTTTGGGATAATTATAACTGTATTTGCTAATTTTTTTTCTGTTTCACAAGATGATTGTCGTGAAAGCAACTCTAATGAATAAGTGAAATCTAAACTGGTATTGTTCTAATTCTTTCTATATAACTTGTTGTTTTGTTTATTAACAGCAGACTGAGTTTATGATTCTTAGCACTTCTAAACATCTTAGCCTGTTATTAAAGGCAGTTCTGGTTCTCTGCATTTTCTTTTCTAAATTAATTTATACATGGTAACACTTTACAGTAGTGTTAATTTCATTGACAATATGACAGTAATGCATGAGGTATCATGAGTATTACTTTTTACAGAATTTATTAATCTAGGTTAATGTCTAATGTAATGTCTGTCTATCATCTAATATATATTTATTTCTATTTTAAATAAATACTGTTCTTTTTTTAACTTTCTATTCATCGAAGAATCCACAAAAAAAAATTATCATCGTGCTTTCCACAGATATTAAGCAGCACAACTATTTTCAACATTGATAATAATAAGAAATGTTTCTTGAGCATCAATTCAGCATATTAAAATTATTTCTGAAAGATCATGTGACACTGAAGACTGGAGTAATGATGCCAAAAATACAGCTTTACCATCACAGGAATAAATTACATTTTAAAATATATTAAAATAGAAAACAGTTGTTTTAAATTGTAATAATATTTCACAATATTACTGTTTTTACTGTATTTTCGATAAAAGAAATGCTGCCTTGGTGAACATAAGAGATTTATAAATGCTGTAAAAGTATTGTTAATTGTTTGTTCATAATGCCTTATGCATTAACTAATGTTAATACATTTAAAACGGCTTTATTGTAAAGTGTTACTTTAATTAGTTTGGTGACAGTTTTCAGATGTGTGTATATAGAAATATACTGTATACTCAGTTCTGATTCAGTGCCCTAGTTTTTTCTAATCAGACTCTCGGTTTTTAAAGTTCTGTATGTAAGAGTGCAGTGAGTTTAATGAGGGAAATGTTGACTAATGCTCAATAAATTACTCCCAGCATGCCTGTTGGGTTAATTAGCATATTAAAACAAAGCAGCCACTCAGGGCTTGCAGGGGAAATCAGAAAGGAACATTTTTAGGCTGCATCTAGAGCCAAAGCCTTGAGCATCGAACAGTCACGGAGGCTGGGCTTGGCGTTGTGTGTGTTTGTACTTTATCTCACACATCACTTGACGCAAAGCTATTGTGCACAATGGCGAAATTACAATATAAAATGGATGTGCAATACATGAAATTTAACGGATATATTATGAGTGCTATGATTAATCATAAGGTCTAATACATTTTAGTGTAGATATTTGTAACAGAATTGAAAGACAAAATATAGGATGAACAAACTGTGAGAGATGATGAACAGTTGATGGGTAGAAAGAACATTAGAAGGCTAGAGGCCTGCATTTGTGTGTGCATTATCCCGGGGCCTGGAGGCTCGTCTCATTTAAAATTGTTTTTCTCTGCTCTCCAGCATTATCTATTAACAGGGCCATTATCATGTTAATCCACTGAGTATTATTACATAAACTAATGTATTCATATGTACACACAAACACTCCTTCATACACACAAAGTGTCTGGAACCATGATTGTATCTTTTGATGTTAAATATTGTACAGTAATCCACTTCCGAAATGAGTGTTTTAGATGTTGGCCTGTACCTAACCCATCAAAACAAAAACAAAAAATACTCATAGACCGTGACATGGGAATGTGTGAAATCCTTTTAGGTCTGCGGTTCTTCTCCGAGTGCGTCATCATATATCATTATCAGATAAAGCGATTGAAACCAATGAATGGCAAAACTTTTGTTCTTGGCCCGTAGAGCCAGAGGCATTATACTGAAGCATTTCATGTATACACACCCCATTAATTTATTACTTCCTCCTTTAATCTTTCTTACTCTCCCTTTTCCCTGTTCCTGCATTTCAGAATTCATATGGAATGAAATGGAGAGAGAAAGAGAGAGAGAAGCATGAAGGAGAAAGAGGGAGGGGGTTAGTCAGTAAGAAAGAGAGGGAGAGCTAAACCTCCCACTGCTAGAGCGTTTTTGCTCTTGATGTTAATTTTCACAGCTCCATATGGTGCTGCAGACTCTTCACCTGCAGGCATCGCACACACACACGCTTGCACACGCCACCCAGCCAGCACACACGCTACCTCAGGCCTGGCCTGTCACTCACATCAGCCCAGGCATCTGTCTGTTCTCTCTCACACACACACATGCTCGCAGAGTCATTGTCCATTGTGCGGCAAGATTTTGAGAGATGCCCGCTGTATTTCTGCATCAACTTCTGATGCCCTGCCCCTGCTTCACCCGCACTCAGAGCGGGTGAATCTGCCGCTGTTTTGTGTGTGAGTGCATGCATGATTGCAAGGGTGTGTGTGTGTTTTCTATGTGTTATCTTGTCATTGATTATAAAAGGCTCTTTAATTTCGTCTCACCCCATGTTGGGATTAATTTGCATTCTTTGTCAGGAGTTAATGGTGTCTCCCGATGGCTCGCTCGGAAAATCTTTGAAGACTGCAGACTGGCTGGCGTGTGTATACAGCCTCCAGCGCTTCTCCTCCTGATTGATTTGTTGTTGCCTTTTCTGTTTTCCGGCTGTTTTGGTTTCAGCTCATTTTAAGCCCCATATTCATCTGAATATACTGTATGATTTTTGCTCTCCCAGAGCTTTAATGCTGTATTTAAGCAATATCATTCTAGCAAGAGTGTTGTTGTACAACAAGCTGTTAAGGCTGAAGGTAATCACAGCCTTGGCCATATTTAGTATAACAGCACAATTTTGAGTGTAATATTGCTTTTATACAACAGTTCTGTAAACAAGAAGTTAAAATCGAGTAACTTGCAGTTCAGAAAAAAATAGGCCCAAGTGTTGTGTAATCCATCTGCTCTAGCTCCACTCCAGGTTTTTCCATTTCCCGCCCCATTATCATTAGTGAAACCTCATTGTGAACGTTCCTGGAGTGAAAGAAAGCATTGGCTGCTCTTTTTTGGGGCAAAATCACACAACTCTGTTATTTTACTGGGTATTTCTACATACAGAGAAATACCCAGTGTTATTACTAAACATCATTGCTCTTGGAATGCAATGAAGCTGGTTTGATTGTATATTTCACCTCACTATTATTGTTTGGAAAATCTTTGCCTCTGTCAGCATTTGTTGTTGTTCAATTTATAACTATACACTGAATTTTTTAAGTACTTTGAAACAGTTTTCACTCAGTAATTGCTAGTAAATTTCACAAATAATTACAAAGAAACAATAAGTTACACTGAATTAAAGTGTTGTAGTCAAGACCACCTAAACCGAGACCAAGACCAGTGTTTGTCGAGACCAAGACAAGACCAAGACTTTGGGGGGTTGAGACCAAGACAAGACCAAGACCTTCAAAAATGGTCTTAAGATCTTAAGATCGGTCTCAAGTACTACAACACTACTGAATTAACCATGAAATTTTGAAGTAGAAAGAGTAGAAATCTTATTTTCTTGTAAAACCTACTCTCAAATAATCATTTTATTTACTACTTTGGAAAAGCTTATTTTTAAAAAAAATAAAGAACAACACTGCTTTGCATTAGTTTCCATTTAGGTCATTTAGGAATTGTAACACTTTAACATTTTAAAAAAGTAGCTGAGGTGATGTGTTTAAAATTGTCTTGATTGTTTAGTGGAGATCACATTGAAATATTTCATCTGACTTCAGTGGTTTAATTGGAAAACAGCGCATACAACAAATATTTATGCCTTTTAATTGTCCTGTGATTGCCACGCTTTGCAGTTTTAAGCAATGCTGTGTGTTATTTAGTTTCTACATTAAAGGTCCAACGTCTCCAGGTATTTAAAGAGAGCTGGGCCGTGTTTAATTGAGAAAGAGAATCAATGACTTGTGTAATATGTCATCAGAGTGGCCTCACACTGTTAGCTTAAATTATGTGGTCCAGGCAGAAAGTTTAGACCAGATTGCATAAATGGAGAGTTGGCTTTGAACAGGAAAAAATAAAATAAAATTGTTTCAAACAACAAAATATGTGAAGACTTTCTCTATCTACTTCTAAGATGAACTTTCTCTCAGATGATTACTTGTATCCAGTAAAGGGGTTGCAAAGCATAAAATTCCTGAAGATTTTTTAAATATATGACTGGGACTCCCCTTTCCACTGAAATGCTATGTAGAAACCTTATGTATTTTATTGTTAGCACATGATTATACATGAAAATTATCATATGAATATAAAATTTAACAAGTTATATGATCGTCAGAGAAATAACCAACTATTTTATCGCTAGACCGTGATGCATTTTCAGATATATATCTTGAGCGTACTTGAGTACACCTGAAATACATATACACCTGGAAAAAAGCTAGGCAAAGCTTATCCTAATTGAGGATCAGACTTCTAGTGACTGTTTTTATTGTAAATGATGTTAACAAATCATGTCCATATATTGCCATCAGGGTTTTTTCCGCCTGTGATCATAAACATGTTCTGGTGCAATGCTTGTGATTGTAACATGCTAATTGCATTTTGCTCTCGCTTACTCATTCTCACCTAAATCCCTTTCTCTATTATTTTTTTCTCCATACAGATTCAAAAGAACCAGGGTTCCTTAATGGTAAGTGTTTTTCATGTATTTTCGGAGATGTAGGCGGCTCTTCTCGCAACCCCTTGCAGTTTTCTCCTCACTTCGCTTGGTTGCCTCCCTCTGAAGTTAATACCAGATAATAATACGCTCTGTCTTAACAGCCTGTATTCAGATTAGGTGCCATTAGAAATAAGAAAACATTACAGATCAAATGGCTTTTCTCGAGTCAGAGTGCATTTGATTAAGCTGTATTGCTACCTGTTTTATTGCATTAATGATTTTATTTCCTTTGCACTGTAAGGACGTTGTATGGGGTCTAATCTCTTTTTCTCTTACCCCCCTCTATCACAGCCTCTTCAGTTATTGCAGTGCATTGTTGATGAGGTGAGTCTGTGTCCCATGTACGAAACCGTCCCTAATGGGGTGGAAAGCTGATATTTTGTTTCCTAATGAAGCGAGGTGCATTATCAGCTCTGCTCAGGGTTTGAGCTCTGAAGAGCTGGAGCTGTCGAGAGCTCGGCCGTGTTGATGTCAAGCCCTTGAACGGAACATTTGGCTTAACTCTGGATTTGGAAACTTTTTGGCTAAACTTGACAGTAAAATAATCATAGTTTAATAAATAAATGAATAAATTATAAATTGTTTCATATATTTTCTTATTTGTACAAACATTGTTTATTTGTCGGACTGTGTCTGCAGCTCAACATTTTTAAATAACTTTTTACTTTGTCTTTTTCTCTCTCTTTACTTCTCATTTTATCTCTCGCTTACACACTTGTGTAAAAAAAACACAGTTTGCTGGTTTAATGTAGCATGACAGGGCTCTGGACAACTGAGGGTTATGGGCCACAGAGTTGTTGCATTAACCTTGACATCTGTTAGGCGCTAAAATATACCCAGCTAAACCCTGACACATTTTCTCACCCTCAACTCTCTGAGGAGTTGGGTCAGGGTCAGTTAAACCCAGATTTTCCTTGAAATAGATACAAGGACTGTGCTAAACTCACTTCTCTGATATACACACCTTTTCGGTATACCTAACTTTGGCATGTATGTAGAGTTGTATGCAGTATTTCACCCAGTCAGGCTAGCAGTTCTGAAATATATGTATATGGTATACTGGAAAACAATGATAATCATTTCATAAGGCTTTTATTGGCAAAAACATTCAATATATGCAGAGAGTCAATATTTACAGTGTAAATATTCTTCTTCATAACTGCAGCAAATCGCTCTGGCATGCTGATTATCAGCTTCTGGGCCAAATCCTGACTGATGGCAGTCCACTCTTGCCTTATTAGTGCTTGGACTTGATCATAATTTGTGGGCTTCTTCTTGTCCACTCTCCTTTTGAGGACTGACCCTAGGTTCTCTGTGGGATTAAGATCCGGGGAGTTGCCTGGCCACGAATCCGAAATTTCAATGTAATGATCTCTGAGCCACTTCATTATCACTCTTTACTTGTGATGTGGTGCACTATTGTACTGGAAAATGCACAAATAATCACCAAATTGCCCCTGAGTCGTTGGGAGAACTGCTCTTGCAGGACGTTTTGAGACTGTTCTTTATTCATGGCTGTGTTTTGGGGCAGAATTGTGAGAGAGCCCACTCCCTTGGATGGACTCGGGATGCTTTGCTGTTGGCATGACACAGGACTCATGATAACCTTTTCTTCTCCAGACAATCAATTTTCCAGATGTCATCTTTGCACCAGTCTTCTGCTGTCCAATCCTTGTATTTGTTGCAGAATTTCAGTCTGACCTTGATGTTTTTCTTGAAGAGAAGTGGCTTCTTTGTTGCCCTTCTTGACACCAGACCATACGTGCAGATGCACTCTTACCTGCCTGCTGCCAATAATGAGCAAGCTCTGCACTAGTGGTGACACAATTTTGTAGCTGAGGAGACAGTCCTGGTGCTTGCTGGACACTCTAGGACACACTGAAGTCTTTTTCACTGCAGTTGAACCTCTCCCCTTAAAGGGTTAGTTCACCCAAAAATGAAAATTGTCATTAAGTACTCACCCTCATGTCGTTCCAAACCTGTAAGACCTTTGTTCATCTTCAGAACACAAATTAAGATGTTTTTAATGAAATTCAAGAGCTCTCTGACCCCTCCATAGACAGTAATATAATTAACACTTTCAAGGCCCAGAAAGTTACAAAAGACATTGTTAAAATAGTCTGCAGTTGTTCGCTAGACCTTAATTTTATGAAGCGATGAGAATACTTTTTGTGCGCAAAAACCAAAAAAAAAAAAAAACGACTTTATTCAATAATTTCTTTTCTTCCCTGTCGTTCTCCTACGCTGTTTACGTGGTAGACACGGTGCAGCACTTCCATGTTCTCCGTCAGAACGCCGGCTCATTATTGGCCAGCTCCTGCATCAGCATCATGCTCATGTGTTGTGCTGCTCATCTGTGCAGCGTCTGCCAATACTGAGCCGACGCTCTGACATAGAACCCAGAAGCGCTGCACTGTTTAAAACGTGAACAATGTAGGAGAATGATAGGGAAGAGAAGAAATTGTTGAATAAAGTCTTTTTGTTTTTGTGCACACAAAGTATTCCAAGTTTTTGGCCAATGAAGCTTTTTGCAATTATTTAAAATGCATCTCATCATTCTGCACAATAATCTAGAATTTGATAAAATACAGTAAAATTGCGAAATATTATTACAATGTAAAATAATATTTTCTATTTTTATTGATTTTAAAATTGTATTTATTTATTCCTGTGATAGTAAAGCTGAATTTCATCATTACTCCAGTCTTCAGTGTCACATGATCCTTCTGAAATCATTCTAATATGCTGATTTGGTGCTCAAGAAACATTTATCAATTTTGAAAACAGTTATAAGAAGAGTTATAAGTCATAAGAAATGTTTCTTCAGCGGCAAATCATCATATTATAAATATTTATTATCTCACTTTTTTCAGTATCTCATGACATGAACATTGTGTTTTTAAGTTCAAAAGTTGAAAAAAATGTCTCAACCCCACATTATTTCCCATTCTGTCTAGATATTTTGAATATGCTGTTGTCTGCTCACTCAACAGCAGCTCTACACATTCACCCAAGTTCTGCTGCCATTTGCTTTTTTTCTAGTAAAATAAAGATGACAAGATAAAATGAAAAACATCTGATCTGAATGGCTATATCTCAGCAGACCTTAGCTGATTCGTTCCTTAAATTACCAGATCTGAGGAAGTAAGAGAGGTCATCATTTACCACACTTAACACGCAAAACAATCCCCAAATTTGCATCGGTCTCCTCAGCACTTATTTAAAGCCTGTAGGCCATGGTAACTCCGACATTTAAATGCGCTTTCCACCGCTATGTGAGTAATTAATAAGTAATTGTGTTAATTGTGTGTGTGTGTGGGGGGAGCCTCTCCCTCTCTCCTCTCTGCTTGAGCTACTCACTGACACATGCTAATAACAGAATGCGAACGCCACAGAGAGATGAAGGAGAGGGAAGCATAAACACACATTAAACATACCGAACGTGTCCTTTCTGCTATAGATTGCTGCACGTAATTAATAATTAAACGGCTGCTCGTGTAATGAGTTGACCCGCATGAACTGTTCATTACTCACCCGGCAGAGGCATCACTCAAACTATTTTCTGCCGTGCCCTTCGCTCCATCTCCCTCAGGCCAAAGAGAGCGCCGCCACGCCGCTGCCGACTGCATTCAGCTGACCAAGGCCTTATTACTCACTGCCACTGATTTACAACCTTCGAAGAGAGACAGTGAGAGGGAGCTTGAGTTTGGGAGTTGTGGGTGCTCCCCAGGACCTACTTTAAAGAGTAATCTAGTGCACAGACCGAGAAAGAGGCAGAGTGAATGTGATGGACTGAAAGAGCAGGAGAAAAGAGAACATTTAGAAACCGTACCTGAGAGAATTCAAGACACGGGCAGAATAAAGAGGATAACCACCCGAGAAGGACATCAAGACCAGTCTACTAGAAAAATGAAAGAATATTCTGTGGTATGAATGTACGATCTGAGACCCATTAAGCGTGAGCTTACCATCAGTAATGATGAAAAGTCACTAAATAGCAAAGTGTCATGAAGTACATGGGCGAAATTCAGGAAGGTCACAGGTAGTTGATCTAGTAATCTGACCACCTGTACTTGGAGAGGAATGCTGGTAATGACAGTCTAGCTTGTTTGAAGGGCATTGTGTTTGAGCATGTATAGCTGGTTTCTATGGTGACCTCGGTATAAATAATCAGCCGCAAGGTCTCGCAAGGCTCATGGGAAGGGTGAATAAACGGCTAACTGAGGTGAAGCACTTCAGAGCTGTTTTTGTCCTCTTGTTTACTTTCTCTCGATCAGGTTCAGCTCTTCTCAGTGTTTTGCCGACTTGTAGTGCATTTCTTTATAGGATACACTCTATTTCAGATCTGCACGGCAGCCCATCTTTAATTGTCCCTCTCTGCTTGCGTATTGAAACAACCCTGATGCTTCTAATAAGACTCGGGCTTAAATTCACCTCTGTAATTACTGATCTAATTTTGCCTGATAATTGCTGCTGGGCAATTACATGTATATTTACTGCTGGTATTGTGGAGGAAGACTGGCTGTGGTCTGGCTCTGTTTGTAGTGTTGGATAATGGCAGCAAGCTGCATAATATAACAGTGCTTTCATCATCATCCTCATCATGCAGCCGCCACATCAAAGACTCCCAAATGAAGGTGTTTGTGCATCCTCAAGTGTATGTGCATCTGTTTGTGTACGCGTGTGAGGCCCTGTGCATCTCTCACTGTATTTACATGTGCCTGGTTATGTGTGTTGCTCTGAATCTGTGTTTTTGGTCCAGGCATGGGACATGTATGTGTACTGTGGCCTCCAGGCTGTGAGTCTTGGCTGTGTAATGATGTATAGCTGTACTTGTTCACCTCTGGCTATGTTCATTTGAACAGGTGTGTGTTTCACTCTCTAGATCACAGATAATGACAAATAAAATGACTAGGGAGATGTTTGCGCCTAAAAAGAAACATTTAGGAACCAAATTACTTTTTTTTTTTTTAGTTGACAAATTAAAGATTTTCTCAATAAACATGGTATTTAAAAGCACTTTAGTTCAATTCCTATTTGAACAGTCTGCTGAAAGGATGTTTTAGTGTGTGGACCCACGACAATTATATAAACGGTTATATAATACTGTTTTTCTTGTTGTATTTAGAATAAATTAGTTCCAGTTTTATGTTGTCACTATAGTGATCATGATTGTATTTGTGCTGTTCGCTGGGAAAAAATAAATGTTAATTATATTCTAGCATTTAGTAATGGTTCTCGATTCATTTTGAATTGGACAACTTAAAATGAGCTCTTGTTCAGTTATGTGAGTGAGTTGTGAACTCTGTAATGGCTCTGAATGAATCAGTGACTGAGTCTGATTCACACCAAGTTCCGAATGTTTTGTGAATCAGTCATTAAAAAGAACTAGTTCATAAGAGTTGAATTGGACATCACGGCTGTTTATGCACACAAAGTTTTCCTGACTGTGCCAATGATAACTAGGTTTTTGTTTTTTGTTGCACGTGTGACAATTTTAGTCATAGTGTGGAGCCCTGCAAACACAAATCCCCTCAAAAACAGCAGATCAGATTATTCCTTTCCATTATCCATTATTGTTTTGTAAATGGTAGATTGCTTGTATGTGCAGGAAAGGTTTCATTTAAAGGGATAGTTCACCCAAAAATGAAAATTCTATCATCATTTACTCACCCTCAATTTGTTCCAAACCTGTAAACATTTCTTTGTTCTGTTGAACACAAAGGAAGATATTTTGAAGAAAGTTTGTAACCAGTCCACTTTGGGGCACCATTGATTTCCATAGTAGGAAAAAAACTACTATGGAAGTCAGTGGTGCCCCAAAACTGTTCAGTTTAACACATTCTTCAAAATATCTTCCTTTGTGTTCAACAGAAAATTCTACAGATTTGGAACAACTTGAGGGTGAGTAAATGATGATAGAATTTTCATTTTTGGGTGAACTATCCCTTTAATTCCTACTGGCTGTTAAAACAGTTTCTTCTTCTCTTTGTCCCTCACAAAAAATTTTTTTAAGAAAATACTTTCCCTTCCAATACATCAGTCCTTCCCAAACACCTTGAATCTCAATTCTGTCTTCAACACCAAGGCTTGTCTTTCTTCTCTAGTTTAGGTTAAAAAAAGGGACCAATTTCTTGATAAAGATTATATTACAAAGAATGTCTGTTTTGATTTCCATGGTGTCTGAATACATGCAATGATGCAAGTGTCCTATTCACATGACCCACATGAGAAAGAGATCTGGAATTTGACTTTATTTCACTTTTTCCATTTGGTTTCATTGTGTCTGTCCTTTACAAGTGGCTGATTTAATTTTGATACCATGTTAACTATCTGGAGGTTGAGGTCGTAACTAAATGTTCTTATCAACTGTATGCTTTCTGCTTCAGGAGCCCATGAATGTCTCTCTCTCTAAGCTTTTTGTCTGTTTGTCACATTTGTTCTGTGCATCAGAAGTCTTCTACTATCCAACAAAAGAGGGGTTCAGGTGCTTCTAAAATTGAATATACACGGCTGCTTTTGACTGTCCGCAGATAGAATATCTCATTATGGATTGCAACCTTTCTGCAACCTAGTCAAGGCCACACAAAACCTACAAGTTGTAAATCATAGATTTTTTTTTTTTGTGAAGTATATACATGTTATCGATATTTTAATTATATTTTGTGGATGTTTTTGTAAATAATGATTTTGACCATGTGTATATGTTTATTTTTAGGATCCTCCTGTGCTTCCAGTTGGCCAGTTCAGTGAGAAATTTGTCCACTTCATTACACAATGGTGAGTGTATCGAACTGAACACCTGGGGTCCGTTCTTCATACGTGGATTACTCAGATAGCAGGATTTCATCGTTGATTATTTGACATGATTCAGGATTGTTCGGTTCTTCAAATCCCAGAGTTTCTGTCATAGCAACAGGTCTGTAAGCTCAAACCTGCTTGGGAGCAGGTTTATTTCATGTAAACAGGATTAGATTGCATCTTTTTATGTGGAGGTGATAATTAAAGTCTGTCCCAGCAACTGCTACTTTCTTACGAAGAACGGACCCCTGTTTCTTCTCTTGTGCCTCTCATAAATAAATAATGTTGTGATGAATTTACATTGATAAACGATAATAAAAAACTATGAAAACATAAAAAATGAATTCAGAACATTAAAGGGGGGGTATCACACAGTTTCTGCCAATCTCATGTTAATCTTGAGTACCTATAGAGTAGTAGTGCATCCTTCATATCTCCAAAAAGTTAAGTTTAATCATATTTATAAAAGATACATACGCTGTACCGAGCATTTCCGAAAACAGCCGAGCGCCTGGAAGTGTGTCCTGTGAACGGAGCCAGAGAGTGATGAGTACACGCAGCTTTTGTGTAGAGATCGTCTACAAGCTATCAATGTTCAGCTAAACAACTGTATTTAAACACACACAATACACCATTGCATTATCCATGGATAACTTTTGAATCACTATAATGAATATATCGTATAGTGAATGATGAATAATGAATTTATGAATTCACTACATTTGTATTGTTTACATTATATGCACTTAGGCGCCTATTGCCAACAAAACAGACATCTGAAGTAGTTTTACTCACCACCTGCAGTTCTGACTCATGACCGAGATCATTATCTCTGTGACCACTCCATCTTTCAGTTTCAAGTGATCTGTAAATCTAGCGTAGAACTGGGCCTTGTTTATGAAACCATAAGCGCCGATCCTGAGGGCTCGAGCAGCCACAGAAAAACACGAGATATTCTCCATTCATTTTAACCAATAAAAAAGTGATTGCAACTATCAGTTATTTTAATAACAAATGTCGAGAACGCATCAATGTAATGTGTGAGCACAAATCTCTCAGCTCCACTGAACACTGGGTTCTTTGGGAAGCAAGGTTCTTTCCCTCACAACCAAAAACACACTTCTTTGGTGACATTGTTGATTTCGTGCAGTCTTGTGACCTGTGCAGCCCTGCCGACAACTTCCGTAAACCCGAACGCGCGTTGATGGGCGTGCTCTTCCGCGTGCGCACCCTTCCGGGAGAAGTGCCCGTACAAGGAATCCCGCCCTTGTTGACATTACTCAGGCCGATACTCAGAAAAAAAAAAAAAAAATCCTGTAAAGATTCGGAAGATATTTTTTGGAACAGAAATACTCCGTCATACATCCAACTCATGTTTTGAAACTTTGGCCATGTTTAGCATGAGAATCCAACTTTAACAGTGTAAATAAGTCAGAATACATGAAATAGCATTACACCCTAGAGCTAATCAATTTATAATAAGATTTAAGACAATAAGATTTTTGTATGCACAAGGAGTTTGACAACAGCTGGTAACCACAGGCAGGTTTCTTCAAAATGTTGCCACAGTTCTTCTGGATTTAGTCTGTCACAGTTTTTTCTGTTTCTTCATGTAATCCCAGATGGACTCGATGATGGTGAGATCAGATCTCTGTGTGGATCATACCGGCTGTTGTCAGACTCCTAGTGCATACAGAAATCTCACTGGATTATTACAATTAATGGCAAAAGGAATGTTTGGAAATGTAAACTGATATTTCCTACTGACACACTACAGCAAAAGATATAAATAACTGACTTAAAACCATTTTTTTTGGTGAAAATGCTAATGTGCCTAAGACTTTTGCACAGTATTGTATATATCAAATAACATTTTTATATATATATATATATATATATATATATATATATATATATATATATATATATACATATATATATAATATATATATATATATATATATATATATATATAATATAATATAGTAATAATGTTTCACAATATTACTGTTATTTTTTGATCAAATAAATGCAGCATTTTCTTTCTTTTAAAACCAACACACAATAGCCTTTTCTGGGTCTACACACCAGACTGTACAGCAGTTAGTGTAACTATACACAACAGTAAATATTTATACAACATCTGTCCCTGGTCTGCTGACCTTGCTTTCTCAAACACATCCACACTCAAATTTGCCCACCACAGATCATGCCCCAAGAAACCAGAATTCCCCACCAACCTCTTTCATGGTTCCTCTGGCACTCTGGGCCTGTGGGCATGGTGGGTAAAGCCAGATGTTTTGGGATTTGTTTAGCAGCTGATGTTTACCTGCAACATACTTTATTTACACAAACCGGTCACCTGGCTTACTAGTGCCACTCCTGCCTGGCACTGCTCTTCCAACATCCTTTTCTATTATTAGCTTGCTCTGTGTGTGTGTGTCATTCATCATGGTCCAAATGGGCCCCTCTGTAGGCTGCTCTGTCCCTATAATCCCTCCCATTTCTTATCTGGGTCAGCTTGACTAATTTACTTGCATATAGGTGTGATCTGTGCCAAGGAAAATTGATAATTACTTACCTCACCCTTTATCACTTTGAGATTCCGTTATATTAACTTCAACAGTACAATGATAAAGAGGATGAGAAGATAAAGATGGTGTAGAAAATATAGTGGATGCAAGATCTAGGAGCTTTTGTAGAAGGCATTTACTGAGATGAAATGTGATTTATGTCTGTATTTATTGAGTTCATAATATTAAGAAAACATACTGTAAACTGTTAGAAATCTAAACGTCCTCCTCAGTCTAAAAAGATTGTGTATTGACACTAAACTACAAAATAGTTTGCTCTCTCATTCTTGGATTACTGGTATCAGAAAGCCAAATGCATAAACGTGATTTGTTTTGCATGCTAATCATGCTTAGAGCTGCACGATAAATTGTTAAAAGATTGTGATCTCAATTGAAACATCCATGCAATCTTATTCCTAAATGACAACGATATGGCTCTGTCTTTTAAACCTTTTGACAAGTAGCCTGTGATCACAGAACATTCAAATCTGTGTTTGGTGCTGCCGCTGAGCCAGAGAGAGCAGTTGTTATGTATAGGTATGAAACAGCTTCACAAACAGTCTTTTCAACCACACAGTATCATTATTTCTGTGTTACAATAATTCAAATGATCACAGAAGTATTGGAATGAAAGTTTATAGTTGAGATGTAAACATTTATTATTATATACAGTGGCTTCTCCTTTTCCTAGTGATATTTAACACCAGTTTATCAGGAAGTGTTGATTTTGTTCGACTCACTGGATGGAAATGCTGCTTTATTTGCAAATGTTTTATGCTATATTCCAATTTTGCAAAAGTAAATTCACAACTTTGAATAGAAACATAGCTATTGAATCATTTATTCAAGAGATTCGTTCAAAAACACTGTTTCATCCAGTAATAAAACAAGTGAAGTCTTTATGAGTGAGTCATTGAATCGTTTTTTAAAAAAAAAAATGTAATTAAATATTTTTTAAACACTGTTGCAATTAACATTTTTTCAGAACCTAATAAATTACATGTTATTTTTAGTTGTCCATTCAGAATCGTGGGAGAATCGTGATTTCTATTTTAAACCAAAAAATTGTGATTCTCAATTTATCAAGAATCATGCAGATCTAACGCTTATTCAGTGATTAGAAACTTGGCCTGCACAGTCACATTGTATATCCTTTCTCTATATTACATCATTTATAGTCTCAAAGAGCGATGATGAGAGCAGTTAAATGAGAGTAGTTTCATCACAGAGTCAAGAACTGGAAGGTGCTTGAATGCTCTGTCAGTTGGAAAACCCAAAACTTACATGGCATTCCGGCTGAATTTTAAGGAGCGTCTGATGTTCTGACAACCACATTGGTGTGACTTACTGTACGCTTTTGCTTGTCACAGATCACAGTCGAACATATATCACCTGCATGTGGCCGGGGTACTGAAATGAGTCTGTAATACAGACCAGTGTTATTTTAGTATCATTTATATAATATTATAGTCTGATTTCACATTAATTTGAAAGTTTTAGTGATTTTATTGTTTTATTTTTATTAGTTTTTCTTATGTCTATATAGTATTCTTTGTAAATTCTTTGTTTTAGTTCATTTAGGTTTAAATAAACCTACTTAAACATCCTTCGTATGAGACGTTAAACTGAGGTCCTGACTCTCTGTGGTCGTTAAAAATCCCAGGATGTCCTTCGAAAAGAGTATGGGTGTAACCCAGACATCCTGGCCACATTTGCCCAGTGGCCTCTGTCCATCATGGTCTCCTAATCATCCCCATATGCAGATTGGCTTCATCACTCTGTCTCCTCTCCACCAATAAGATGGTGTGTGGTGGGCGTTCTGGCGCAATATGGCTGCCGTCGCATCATCCAGGTGGATGCTCCCCATTGGTGGTGGTTGAGGAGATTCCCTCTTCCATATGTAAAATGCTTTGAGTACCCAGAAAGCGCTATATAAATGTAAGGAATTATTATTATTATTTTAGTACTTCAACAAGTTGTTACCTTGGCAAGCTGAAGTAAAACAAGTTTAAGTTTTTTATTTATATTTGATTTCAGTTCTGATATTTTATCTCTTCTTTTTTTTAAAAGATCTAGTTTTAGTTTATGATGATAACCCTGATACAGACTATGGTGATAATGTAAAATGGATTGTGAAATAGCAGAATGAAGAGGGTGAAAGTTTTCTTTGCAGGATCATGGATAGTGTGGAGGGTTAGCACTCAGTGACAATGTGTAGCAAAAGACCATTGCCTAAAGTCCCCAATATACTTGGAGCAAAATCGAAGAACAAATGTATGTGACATCATTTTGAACAAAACAGTACTACGAACAGTACTTTATAGTGTTTGTGAGAACTGAATTACTGTATGAAATAAATATACAGTATCTCACAGAAGTGAGTACACCCCTCACATTTTTGTAAGTATTTTATTATATCTTTTCATGTGAAAACACTGAAGAAATGACACTTTGCTACAATGTAAAATATTGAGTGTACAGCTTGTATAACAGTGTAAATTTGCTGTCCCCTCAAAATAACTCAACACACAGCCATTAATGTCTAAACCGCTGACCACAAAAGTGAGTACACCCCTAAGTGAAAATGTCCACATTGGACCCAAAGTGTCAATATTTTGTGTGGCCACCATTATTTTCCAGCACTGCCTTAACCCTCTTGAGTATGGAGTTCAGCAGAGCTTCACAGGTTGCCACTGGAGTCCTCTTCCACTCCTCCATGACGACATCACGGAGCTGGTGGATGATAGAGACCTTGCGCTCCTCCACCTTCCGTTTGAGGATGCCCCACAGATGCTCAATAGAGTTTAGGTCTGGAGACATTCTTTAGCAAGGTAGTGGTCGTCTTGGATGTGTGTTTGGGGTTGTTATCATGTTGGAATACTGCCCTGCTGCCCAGTCTCCGAAGGGAGGGGATCATGCTCTGCTTCAGTATGTCACAGTACATGCAGACCAATTTGATGCAGTGTGTGGCGTATGGTCTGAGCACTGACAGGCTGACCCCCCACCCCTTCAACCTCTGCAGCAATGCTGGCAGCACTCATATGTCTATTTCCCAAACACAACCTCTGGATATGACGCTGAGTACGTGCACTCAACTTCTTTGGTCGACCATGGCGAGGCCTGTTCTGAGTGGAACCTGTCCTGTTAAACCGCTGTATGGTCTTGACCACCGTGCTGCAGCTCAGTTTCAGGGTCTTGGCAATCTTCTTATAGCCTACGCCATCTTTATGTAGAGCAACAATTCTTTTTTTCAGATCCTCAGAGAGTTCGTTGCCATGAGGTGCCATGTTGAACTTCCAGTGACCAGTATGAGAAAATGAGAGCGATTAACACCAAATTTAACACACCTGCTCCCCATTCACACCTGAGACCTTGTAACACGAACACGTCACATGACACCGGGGAGAGAAAATGACTAATTGGGCCCAATTTGGACATTTTCACTTAGGGGTGTACTCACTTTTGTGGCCAGCAGTTTAGACATTAATGACTGTGTTGAATTATTTTGAGGGGACAATAAATTTACACTGTTATACAAGCTGTACACTCACTACTTTACATTGTAGCAAAGTGTCATTCCTTCAGTGTTGTCACATGAAAAGATATAATAAAATATTTACAAAAATGTGAGGGGTGTACTCACTTCTGTGAGATACTGTATACAGATACAGAGGCTATTTAGTTAAAAGCAGTGAGTGGTTCTCTTTTTCTTTTGTTGTTTGATTAACATTATTAACATAGGAAACAGAAGGTATAAGGCTGCTTTCACTTTAAGACCTAATGCACAGATCCGTTATATTGACACACATCCGATATTTTCTTAACTGTTTTTGTTCACTCAAGACATAACTGACTGTATTTACATGGATACTTGTCAAGATGGGTATTTTGACAATTTTGTGTGTACTGACTAAGAGGCAACTTTCTGTGTGCATGCACAGAAACGATCTATCACAGCGTGTGAGTACCGAATGGCTTGAAATCACTTGAATGTTTAAACTGATAAGATTTAAAAACACCTGAAAATTATAAACTTTCTTGAAGCAGTACTGGCTTGATTTCTCCGGCTAAAGCCCCCCTTAAAATGGTCTAGAACCGCCCCTGGTATACAGTGATGACTGTCACAGCCGGCTCAGAACCGTGACAAATGAGGGAGGCAATGAGAACAAAAGTGAATCAAAAATATTTATTAACAAAAATTAAGTTTACAACTCATAATAATTAACATGGAAAGCACTGCTAAGGAAAAGTAAATAAAGACTAAGTAACGCAAAATAATGAACACATTCCAACTTAACAAACAGGCCTGCAAAACATAAAGCCCCAAACTAAACTAATACTCAATATCAATATTCGCCTAATGATATGTTTGCGATGTATATTAAATTAACTCAAAAAGCCAGTGTTCTTTCCCGACGCATCAAAATTACTCAAGCAAGACAGGAACAACTGTGTGAGGTCAGATTTCAAATTCAAATTTGTTGTTGTAGGCTATTGCACAATAAAAATTTCCTCTGAAAATCTAGACACATTGTAAGCATTAAGATGTCTACATTGAGAAGAAAAATTGCGAAAAGAAATTGCAAAAGAAAATGTATGTTTACACAATAAATATAATTTACACCATGTATACTGAATCATGATAAAAGTTGGTGCTTGATGAAATGGCAGGTACTTGGAAAAAGTCCTATAATCTTGTTTCTTTAAAGATTTACTGTTTCTTGCTAAGTGTGGAACCTGCTGCTGTTGTAAAGTTCTTTAAATTTCTTTCAGATGGAGTGACTAAAGTTAATTTTTTGCAAGGTCCCTTATCCTTTCAGTCTGACCTTAACAGGTGCAGTGGCACATTTCAACATGGGTTGTTTTGAAGACGATGTGCAGTACGGATTCAACTATATTGAACACTCATTTCAGTTGCATAGAGACATCTTCTATACAGAAATCTTAAAAGCACAGCAGCAAAAAAAAAAAAATCAGAGAGGAGGTGAATGAAAAGTCAGAAAAACAATATAGTTTTCTGCATTAAAAAAAATGATAAAAGTAAATGATAAAATATATTTCGTCACCTTGGAATTATAAGGTTTTAGCAAGGTTATAGCAAAAATGATATGGGGAACAAGTCTCTTTCATAGAACAGATCAAATGCAGATAGAACCTTCTAATTCTAAAAAAATCACTTTTCGCTTGGAATTATAAGGTTCTATCTTGCAAAACATTATTTGATGCAATAATTTTCAAGAGAAACTAACAGTTTACTTATAATTTGTTTTAAAACATAAAATTAGTGTTGTAACAATGTGTTGACATGCATGAGAAAGTTACACTTAATGCTTTCTATAACATTTACTTCATATTTTAGAATGAATATTTTGTTTCTTGTTCAAGTTAAGCATAAAAGGCAGTGCTAAATATTTTGTCCAGTGCAGATGTTAAATTTAGGTAGGAATATGGTGAGTAATTATTGCAGGAACCATTTAAGATTAAGTTTCCTTTTGTTTTGACAGAAAGTGGCTACTGTAATACATCTGACCATGACTTTATTCCACAGAAAGTGGGACAGGTGAAATAGCTTTCTCTCTAGACATCAGTATGACTGAAATAACATGCTAACATTTATTGTTGTAATTAAGAACCCATCAATTAAATTGTTGACTATTTGACCTTTAAGCCTTAATATTGTAAAATTTAAGACATTTTAAGACTAAAAAAAAAAAAAAAAAAGCTGCAAGAAAACAGACAATGCTTCAGCAAAGGTGTTTCACAAAGTTTAAAACACATTGAAAAATGTTTCACTGACTATATATAAAAATATTTCACATTTAAAATATTTAAATTATTTCAACTATGCAACAATTCCGTTTTTACCAACTGATGAGTTTTCATCTCACTTAATGTCATAGTTTATACACAATGTTTAAATGCGGCGTTTATATTTGAATGCAGTTGTCACAATTACCTAATTTATCAATGAACCAGTTATATTGATTACAATTCAGACTTGAAGATATTGGGAATTTTAAATAAGAAACACAATGTAATTGTAAATGTAATTAGACATTCCAGCAGTTCAAATGTTATTTTGAATATGATGACAAAAAAATTATTTATTCATTCTTCAGAGATTGTCCCCATTTCTAAAACTGAAAGTTTCAAGATGTAGGACATCCAGCATTTGATTGAAAACAAACACTTTTATTTAAAAATAAAAAAGACACGAAAAATACCACTATAACCAGTAGATGGCGGTAGATACGCACTTATTGGCTTATAAAGTTCAGCACTTTATGCACTAAAGTAGGAAAAGTCACAAAGTCTTTCAAATAAATCTTTAAATTACAATGTGTCTACTACGCTTTTTATGAGAGGATTTGTGAGCGTAGGACTTAATAAACTGGCACTAAAAAGAAACGTATTTAATGTTTTGAGGGATATCGAGCTGAGTCTAACTTAAACAATTCTGATTGGCCATTATTTTGAACAGTAATGCATGTGCTTGGCTACAGTACTTAATGCTGCAAAATCACGTTGTAAATGGACACATTTGCAGCGATTAACGCGCCAGGTTGGGGTGAAGCTGGGGTGACTGATTGCACTCAACAAGCCTATTACGCCTAAGCGACAGGGGACATTCTAAAACGCTTAACGTAAAAAACGCTTAACGTGGTTTAATGTACTAAGTGATATTAACAGACCAAACTTAGTAAACATCATACTAATAAAGTATACTACAGAAAAGCAGTTGAGCCCAGAATTTGAACGCAACGCATTTAATTTCACGTTAAGCGTTTTCCTCCCATAGAAAACGCTTAACGTGGCTTAATGTACCAAGACAGTGATATTAAATGACCAAACTCAGTAATCATACTAATAAACCATACAAACTACAATGTACAGCATAGCAGATGTGCCCAGAATATGAATGCAATTCGTTTAATTCCTCCCATAGAAAACCGTTATAAAGAAAAAGCTTAACGTCGCTTAATGTAGCCTACTAAGTGAGAGATCAAAGATCAAATTCTACACAAAACAATTATTCTATAAAGTATGCTTTATTAGTATAGTGTTGACTAAGTTTGGTCTTTTAATGTCACTGTCTTACATTAAGCCACATTAAGCATTTCCTTTATGGGAGGAAAATGTTTAACATGTAATTAAACGTGTTGCGTTCATATTCTAGGCTCATCTGCTTTTCTGTACATGCTTTATTAGTATGGTGTTTACTAAGTTTGGTTTGTTAATAACACTGTCTTAGTAAATTAAGCCACGTAAGCTTTTTCACGTTAAGCGTTTTAGAATGTCCCAACGACGGGCCCATAGACTGTGGATAGACCTGCCCATAAACAGTCAGTGCACAGTTCTGAGAACTTATTTCAATATCCAAAGTATTTATATTCAGTATCTTTAGGAATAAATTGTTAATTTTATGCAAGGCATCAAGTGTTTCCTTCATCCGAAAGACGGATGCCACACTCGTTTACTGACATCACATCCCTGTAGTTTGCTTTGCATTAAATAAAATTATTTACAGCATAGCAATGATTTTATAGATTAAATAAAACATACACAAACCTGTATTTCATAGACAAAATGCATCAAGTTGGCTGGGCGGCACTGAGAAGCTGAATGTCACGTGATGATCGCGCCTGACCTGCCTTCTGTTTCTATTATACTCCTTCTGTTTCCACTATACTCTGTCACACACACATACATTCTTCTTACATACACATATTTCCTTCAGACATGCATATATTTTCTTCTTACATAGTTATTTATAATAAAATAATGAAAGGGTAATGTAAGTGTGTGAGAGTAGAATATATATGTATGTAAAAGTAGAATCAAGGTTAAAACATAACCTCCCTCGTATGACAATGACGTGAATGGAATAAAGCAAATAGACTACAAAACCCAAACCTATCCTTTAGTTTTGCCTCTTAATAGCGCTGCTAGCTAGCGTGGTGTCTTACTATGAAAATAACACCTCCGCAATAGCTAAAGCAAAACATAAAAAGAGAGGGACTGAAATTACCTGGAATTTGGGATGCTGTCATTGACAAGATCATAAATAAAATAGTCAATCATGAGGCTTTTAATAAACATAGTGTTGCGTGGCACTGTTTAGTCTTCACCGATTTTGCGTTTTCTGCTCTCTTTTCTGCTGTCACGAAGCAGTCCGGCAACATGACAAATAAAGCTGATCCTGATTGGTCCTTGTGTGTGCATTCAAAGTGCTTATTGGCTCACAGATACAACCTTATAGAACCAAGTTAGAGTTTGACTTTGTAGATAGAACCCTTTTGTTTTCTAAAAAAAAGTCCCAAAATGTGCACAACTTCAAAAAAGAAACATCACATAATGTAAATAAGTTGTCGCAGAATAAGACTATGTGAATAACTCAATTTTGACAAAAATGTCAGAAAGAACCTTAATTATTAATTAAAACCTATTATACACCCGGCGCAATGCGAGTGCGGGTGTATAATAGGTATTTTTTTGCTAGTTTTAGCCTGACTTGGTTATCATTTTTACATCCTGTTTAAATATTGTTTACATATTGTTTAAATAGCATATGCATTTGCGCTCATTTGTGTGCCCATGGGCGTGCTGGTCTGAAAACGAGGTGTCTTCAAGCGCATTGTTTGCGCGTTACTATTTTAAGGCAACTGAAATAGACTGCGCCATTGACCAACAGAAACCTGGTCTAAAGTCAATGGCGCAATATTTATTTTGTTACTCGTACACTCTGCTTATTACACACACAAGGAGGCATATTACACAGTGGCACACAAACATTTTTAAATATTAAAAATAAAAGGGTTACAATGTAAAAGATTATTATTGTGTGCATAAAGATAAAAATGCTTTGGTGGAATCCGGCTTTTCCCGTAGATGGTCTGCTCACGCACTTTAACCTCGTGCAAGAGCAGATCCATTTCTTCACTATGGAAGCATTCATTTTTTTTCCGCTTGCAAATTCCGCCATGTAAATAGCGAATCCACCATGGCGCAACTGGCTTTTAAAGGGAATGGGAGATGTGACTCTGATTAGTTTATTGCATGTTACGCCCAAAACACACCCATTACTCATTAAGAGAATAGGGACAACTCTTTTAGACCATGCGCCGACCATTTTTCCCATCCTTAAACTAGCAAAAGTAGATTCGGATACGCCCTAAGTGCGTGATATGATATCATTCCTTTAAAACTCTATATTAAGGACTTAAAGACTGCCTTGATATTCAGTAGCATGTTTTCAATATATTGACAAATAAATTAGCCAGTTAAAAACATTAGTGTGTTTTTTTTTTTTTTTTTTTTTTTTTTTGCATACCACCATGTAAAATACATTAGAAATATCACTGAAGCTTTAACTCCTAAACGCTTGCCATTATGGTATTGAGTAAAATGAGTCCTCAAGCGATGCTGGTAAGTCAAGGTTTGTTCTCTTCAAACACATCTCTGTTTATTTTCAAGGAGTTCTGACATGCTTCTTCTTTTGCTTTCATCCTTTCATCCAACGGTGGAGGATTAATTGCTACATGCATCACATTTATAATTACCTCTTCTGCTTTTGTTCCCACAGTATGAGAAAGCAACCCAAAGAGAGACCAGCTCCAAACAACCTTATGGTGAGTTTCTTTTCCTTGCTTTTACACCCCCCCCCCCCCCAAAAAAAAACACAAGACTTCATCTACCTTCAAGAGGTTTAGAACATGAAACATGAAATGCCAATTATTCGATTGACAGAGTAAGTGAATGGGTGTATTTGATTGTAGGAAGGCTTTTGTTGGGACTCCATGTAAGGGTTTGTGTAAAACCTTGACCTTTTTTTTTCTTCTGGTTTTTGTTTGAAAACTTCATCTGTCCTGTTTTAGATACTCCACTAATCTGCACCATGCATGCAAGTTCTCTGACCGTCAGGCTATTGATGTGAATTTTGTAAGGGTTGTGTATCCTTTGACACCTCTGCTGTGGATTTAGTCGAGAAAGGACAAAAAAAAGCAGCAGAGTGCATTTGTTCTGCATTAATGGGAGGATGCTGTGTGTTTTTGTGAAGGGCACATGAGTATTCAGATAAAAAGGCTCTTGGATAAAAAGTTGCTTGAGCATTATGATATTAAACCCTTCTAAAAGTTTCCATTTTAACATCTTTAAAAAAACATGTATACATTTTAATATTCTTAGAAATATAAGCACTTCTTTGAGGCTTCTTTCATGTTATATAAAAGGGATAATGAGGAGAAAAATCTACAGGAACTTTTACAAATGTGAAAATTGTTGAGATTGTCAGTTAATTAAAGGCTATAAAAAGCTTTTAATGTTAAAGGATTAGTCCACTTTAAAATAAAATTTTCCTGATAATTTTCATCACCCCCATGTCACCCAAGATGTTCATGTCTTTCTTTCTTCAGTCGAAAAGAAATTAAGGTTTTTGATGAAAACATTCCAAGATTATTCTCCTTATAATGGACTTCAATGGACTCCACTGTTGAAGGTCAAAATTACAGTTTCAGTGCAGCTTCAAAGGGCTCTAAATGATACCAGATGAGGGATAAGGGTCTTAATAAGCGAAACGATCCGTCATTTTAAAAAAAAATACAACTGTATATGCTTTATATTAACAAATAATCACCTTGCAAGTGATTCCGCCTTCCGTATTCTTCAAAAAGCTTACGCTGTATGTCTTACGCCTTCCATATTCTACTTAAAAAATAGAAATGGCAACGCGTTTGTTCCATAAGTTGAATAGGGAAAGGCGTAGGACCTTTTGAAGCTGCACTGAAACTGTAATTTTGACCTTCAACAGTGGAGTCCACTGAAGTCCATTATAAGGAGAATAATCCTGGAATGTTTTCATCAAAAACCTTAATTTCTTTTCGACTGAAGAAAGAAGGACATGGACATCTTGGATGACATCGGGGTGGGTAAATTATCAGGAAAATTTTATTTGAAAGTGGACTAATTCTTTAAAAAAAATTCTGGTCAGTGGGATTTCTAATGCATTTCTTAGCTCTCTAAATTAGAAATGAAAGAATTCACATAGTCAAAATCAAACAGAATCCCCCTTTTGAGCACAAGGGAGGGTGTAGGGTATTTTCTGTTTGGAAATGTATGTATATATATATATATATATATATATATATATATATATATATATATAATCAAAATATATGATTTATAAACATGTGCAAATTATGGAAATTGTCAGGTTGTATAAAGTGAAGTTATTTATTTATTTATTGCACACTGTGTCCTCATCCAAAAAGGAAACTATAAATATTGTCTCATTTCTAAGACTCAGGCTTAAATGAAATACTTGATTTATCCACTGGAATTTTGAGTCTCAGCCCAGGCTAAATCTGTGTCTGGAAAATCAGCCCACAGGCTCTAATGCTTATTAACTCAAAAACTCTGTTTCAAAAATGCTGTGTCCTGTCTCCCTTCTGTCTTTGTGCCACTTGGAACGACTTAAACTCTCCCATTGGCTGGACTGATGTAATCTGAGGTTGTGTGTCGGCTCACACTGTCACAGAAGTTAGCACTCAAGAGCCTTTAAAAGCTGTCAGCACAGCAGCTGGATTTTGTCAGCACCACGGACAGCACAGTCCATAGAGATCTAACTGCTAATGCAGAGATGCTGCACGCTGAATGTGTGTAATACCTGTGCTTCAGTGTTTGCTCACTCATCGTCTAGTGATAGACAGACAGTCTCCACTTTCAGTGATGCTTAGCATTTATCTCATCATTCTGAGAATAGGTAAAAAAAAAAGTGGGATATTCTTGTACCTTCATCCTCTAATATCGGATGTCTGCATACTAGTGCTGTTAATAAAACAAGCTGTTTCTTCTTTTTTAATTAAATGAATACTTTTTATTCAGCAAGGATGCTAAACGGATCATGTGACATTTATAATTTTACAAAAGATCTAAGAAAAAACTCAAATATGTTTCAAAGAAATGTTCTTTTGAACTTTCCTTTGATAAAAAAAATCCTATATCATGTTTCCACATAAAGTTTAAGCAGCACAACTGTTTTCAACATTGTTAATAAACGGAAATGTTTCTTGAGCATCAGCTTGGCATTTAGAATGATTTCTGAAAGATCATGTGACACTGAAGACTGGAGTAATGGCTTTTAAAATATAAAATATACATTTTAAAATATATTATTAAATAAACTGAAAGAAAAATAACTTAATTCAACTTTTCTACTCACTTGTTGTCACTTTTACTCAATTCTGGAGAGCCAGGAATATTATTCCCTATTTATATGTCTGTAACGTGTAAAGCTTTTAGTTTTAATTAGATGCAGTGCAGTGATTGACATCTTTCTCTCTCATTGTCAGTCAGCCTTTTAGCACCTTTTGTCCCCTCTTGGCCTCTGTAACCCCCCCCAACACTCCTCCTTTCCCTGCGGGCTGTCCAGGGGGCTCAGCTGCAGCAGATATGAGCCTCAGCCAGGGACAAAAAGCTGAAAGAGTCCTACCAACTCACAGAATCTGTCACAGCGCTCCTATATCCACCCCCACGTTACCTGATTACGTGGGCTGATGAGCTAAGGAGCGATTGCTTGTGTTCATGTGTTTTAAGACTCATGGGAGTGGCTCTTAAAAAGACACAGTCTCGATGAATGCCAGCGGCCTGTGCCATGGGGATTTGGATAAGAACAGGCTTTGAAAGCCCTCTGACACCGCTCTGATGACTTGTTTACACATTAGCACGCTGAGGAGCTTCTTGAACTCCCCGGAGGGTAATCCTACCTTTTAGCTCTCTGATACGATGTCTGTCTGCCATTCCTCCTTCCCACCCACCCCCTTGAGAATGGGGGGTCTTCCAAGCTGGGCTCTCTTTGCCACAAAGACTTGATCAAATGTTAGAGCTCAAAAAATCTGAATAAGTCAATCAAATACAGTTTAGCTCAGGCAGCTTTTAAAGTCTGACAGAAGTCAGCTTATATGGGTTTTGTCTTTATATTAGGGATGGGAAGTCTAAAGAATTTAATGGAATTATGAATTCCTCTTAATAATTATGGTTTTACATTAATCTGATACAGTTCCATTAATAATTCATTGAAATAATCCATTCCATTAATGATTATTTTAATACTTTAAAAGGATTAAATGTATGGAAAGAAAATAATCCAGTTGCATTATCTATCTATCTATCTATCTATCTATCTATCTATCTATCTATCTATCTATCTATCTATCTATCTATCTATCTATCTATCTATCTATCTATCTATCTTTCTTTCTTTCTTTCTTCTTTCTTTCTTTCTTTCTTTTCTTTCTTTCTTTCTTTCTTTCTTTCTTTCTTTCTTTCTTTTCTTTCTTTCTTTCTTTCTTTCTTTTCTTTCTTTTCTTTCTTTCTTTCTTTCTTTCTTTCTTTCTTTCTTTCTTCTTTCTTTCTTTCTTTCTTTCGTTTCTTTCTTTCTTTCTTTCTTTCTTTCTTTCTTTCTTTCTTTCTTTCTTTCTTTCTTTCTTTCTTTTCTTTCTTTCTTTCTTTCTTTCTTTCTTTTCCTTTCTTTCTTTCTTTCTTTCTTTCTTTCTTTCTTTCTTTCTTTCTTTCTTTCTTTCTTTCTTTCTTTCTTTCTTTCTTTCTTTCTTTCTTTCTTTCTTCTTTCTTTCTTTCTTTCTTTCTTTCTTTCTTTCTTTTCTTTCTTTCTTTCTTTTCTTTCTTTCTTTCTTTCTCTTTCTTCTTTCTTTCTTTCTTTCTTTCTTTCTTTCTTTCTTTCTTCTTTCTTTCTTTCTTTCTTTCTAATTTAGAGAGCTAAGATCCAGGACACACCAACCCGACGTCAAAGAACTAGCGCAAACGAAAGCCGACAGTGTTGTCGCCTCACGTCTGCTGCGTCAGGGAAATATGTGCTTGAACACACCGAAAGAACTTCAGCCGACTCTCAACTAGTACACGCATTCTGCGCCTGCGTATAAAGGAGATAACTGTCTAAGCAGATATATTTGTCATTCAAAAAGGGAAAGCGAAACTAAGACTGCATGTATACAAACCATAAACAAAGCAGCGCTTGCTTACCGTTTTGAATATCAATCATGCTGAACACGTTCTTTATTCCACTCCGCTCATGTTACTATGAAAATATTTGTTTTGCATTCGAGTGCTCAGGTAAGATGACGTAAAAATTTGAACACCTTCTGTCTGTGCTGTCATGACTTATTTGCTTGCTTTCATAACTTTTGCTTATATTCTCGTGAACTGACTCATTTGCTATACTGAATGGACCAACGGCTTGGTGTGTTCCAGGCTTAACAGATGCATCAGAAATCCCACTGACCAGAACTTTTTTTACATTAAAAGTTTGTTATAGCCTTTGCTTGTTACAAACTTCACATTGGTAAAAGTTCCTGTAGATTTTTCTCCTCATGATCCCTTGTATATAATCTGACAGAAGAAGCCTCAAGTGCTTATTCACTTAGTTCTGAATAAGAACAGGTTATTGGCTTTCCAGCCCTAAGCAATATTGTGTACACTGAGTTTGAAGCACAGACCTCTTTTAGAGATCTGTTAGAGGAATCTTTGGTTGTTGTTAAGGTGTTTGTGTTTCATAGGTGTTGGTAGCCAACCTTCCCATCTCACTCACAAATGTATTGTTAGCTTAACTATAAGTGAAGAAGACCTACCCTGCAGCTTTTTAATCCAGATAGATGGTCTGTCCCATGGTGACTGCTGAATTAAAAGATCAGGATTTATGAAATCTTAACATTGTCATATACATCGTCCTGTTTCCAGTGGGAGCAGGTCGTTAGTATGCAAATCTGAAAAGACCTAGTTATTACTCCGACTTCTTCACCTTCCTTACTCTGTGTGTGTCTCTCTCGTGTTTTCTCTCAGCTTCAATATCAGCCTTACACACACACACACACACACACACACACACACACACAGTGACACGCATTACGCCGAGCTGTCGCTGTTCACCAACACATTCTAATGAGGTGATGACCAACCACTTGTTATAATTGCTTTGGACTCCTTTTAATTTTCAAGCTTATTAATCATATGTAGAGTTATTTAAAATTGCATAAATTAATCTTAGATTAAAAAGCCTTTAACAGACTCAAAACAATTAAAGAGAGAGGTGAGATTTCCCCTGGGTTTGGCAGTTTTACTTTAATAGAGAATTCAGGTGATTATCACACTTTGATATGGGGCTGTGATTAATGTAGCCACACTTTTAAATGAGATTTTCCCATTTATTTATTTTTTTGTTCACGTGTTGGAGAGGTAAAGCAGGGAGATGATAATGACCTAACTAACAGAGTATTTATACTGCCTCTCCACTCTGAAAGTGTGCTAAGCTAGCAGCAGGTGGGTTAATTAATGGAGGTCCTGTTTCTGGCATGCTCCAGCACACACACATACACTGAACAGAGGGACACACAGGTGGTGCGCTTTGTGTGTTTGTGATCCGTCTCAGCTCATCCAAAACAAACAGGTGACCATCTAAGCTCTGATTTATTTCAGGTCATCAGACACCCAAATGTATGTGTTTGCATTAGTTAGCAGATCTGCACATCCTATCAACTTGTGCTCTGCTAGATACGTGCCTATACTCAACATTTACTTAAGCTCTGATTGTTTCTTCAATTTGGGCACTTTCAAGTTCTGAGGGGTTGGTTTTATTAAAACTTTTTGGGTTTTGTTATATGGAGATCACATTAAAGGGTTAGTTCAGCCAAAAATGAAAATGATCCCATAATTTACTCACCCTCAAGCCATCCTAGGTGTATATGACTTTCTTCTTTCAGTCAAACACAATCGGAATTATATTAAAGAATATTCTGGCTCTTCCAAGCTTTATAATGGGAGTGAATAGTAACCAATATTTTGAAGCCCCAAATAAAGTACATCCATCCATCATAAAAGTAATCCACACGGCTCCAGTAGGTTAATAAAGGCCTTCTGAAGCAAATCGATGCGTTTTTGTAAGATAAATATCCAGATTTATAACTTTTAATACAAGAATCACTGGCTTCCATGCTCAAGTCGATTCTGGTGGAAGAGTGAACTTTGACCTGAACCTGACCTAAAGTATTGAACGCGGAAGCTCAGAGGATAGAGCAAAACAATACACCGGTCACAAATTAGAAGTCTAAAATGAGAATTTTTAAAGAGAAATGTAGGAGAAGTTTGAGTTTGTTGCCCAGCCCTATTTGTTTGAACTGCGAGAGGCATCTACTCTCACCTAAGCTTATGCTACGCCTACATCCAATGTCACTTGACTCTCTCGTAAACGCACAGACGGACATTACCGGAAGCTAGTGATTATAGTCTATGAAGTTATAAATATGGATATTTTTCTTACAAAAACACATCACTTTGCTTCAGAAGGCCTTTATTAACCCCCTGGAGCTGTATGGATTACTTTTATGATGGATGGATGTGCTTTTTTGGGCTTCAAAATATCGGTTACTATTCACTCCCATTATAAAGGTCAGAAGAGACACAATACTTTTAAATATAACTCTGATTGTATTTGACTGAAAGTATATATACACCTAGGATGGCTTGAGGGTGAGTAAATTATGGGATACTTTTTGGGTGAACTAACCCTTAAATTAAATAAAAAAATTATTTTATTGATTATACTTTTCAAAGAAAAGGAAAGAATTTCTGCTGTGTTACATGTATTGGACATTATTAGTGGTCAAATTTAAAAGTGCCCGTAGTTGAAGAATTATTACATGAATTCTCTCCATTCTCCCTGGCCTCTTCTGTCAGGTCGGAAAGCAGGCTATCGCTGGGGTCAGACCCTCACCTGAGCAGAGTCAGAGCTGCATGTCACTGCAGCAGGTCTGGTTGTGGAGCTGGCACCGAGCGTTCGGCTGCCCAGGCTGTGTGATTGATGAGATGGGTGGCTGGTAGAGCCGCCCCTCAGGACTGCCCTCTCCAGCACTCCAGCACTGAGAGTGATTAACCTCACTGTGGCACAGGCAGAGCTCACCATTAAGAGGACAGAACGATTGATGGTATAGCGTTGTCCTCGTTGAGAGAGAAAGAAGGAAATAATGAGAGATGATGATGGGTTGGTAAAAGGGTATGAGAAGATCAACAAAGGTGTTGAGTCTGCGTCAACTGAACATCATATTAAGAAACAGTTGTTGCTTGCTTACTGATGAGAAGTTTTCCTTTGATTTGTCTGATTTTTTCCATCTTGTGGTTCCTTTGTATGTCTCCTCATTGGGGCTTCCTAATGATTTTGCGTTTTGATCACTTTCATTCTATTGTAAGTTGAACTATTTAATACAAAGTCAGTACTTAAGAGGCTTTGTGGCAGAAAAAAATTAGGGCTGATGTGCTCATTTACGCTGCTCAATCTGTCGCTGTTCATCTCTGTTGAACATGGAGAGGAAAATCAGTAGGAATCACCTTGGCATGCACATGATTGACACCCTTCTCATTTTTATGATACAGTCTAGTGAGATTTGTCATGTTTCAGAATGATTTGCTTGCTGTATATATAGCAGCCCATTATTTTGGTGTCTTTGAGCAAGTGTACATAATTGTTGTTCACCCTCCATTACTAATTTGTATTGCTGTTATGTATCAGTGAAGAATCATATTGGAAAATAAAAAATCATTTATTTATCTACCTTACTCTATTTTTCAGGATCACCCCTTTATCGTGCAATATAATGACGGCAACACTGAGGTCGTGTCCATGTGGGTGTGCCGCAGCCTAGAGGACCGCAAAGCCCAGCAGGCCCAGAGACTCATGTGAACAACACTGGCCCAGGATGGAATTATGGGAGATGGTGTCCACATTTCCTCACATCATTTTTTCTGAGTCTAGAAAAGCAGCAGCTGAACTTGCAGCACTTCTTCCCATGCTTGAGTTTAATGGTGCACGGTGAGACAACTGCTACAAGTCTAATGCAGATTATGCTAGCATCCTGCACATGAGGATTTTAACTGTGTGTATTGGTTTGCATCGATGCAAATCTTTAACTTTGTTCTTCTGCAGTGGGTTTCTTTTCACTTTTTGTGCAGATTCCAAAGTAAATGTTTTCACAGAAGATCCTTGCGGGGGGCTGTTGCTCGCTCAACTCGATTTGAGTAAAAAAATAGTGTCTCTGTCTGTACTTAAAGCCACAATCTGGTTTTGCCAAAACATTGTGGGCACGTCATAAATCATCTCGAGTGAAACATTACAGTTTTCAAATATATGGGGTTGTGTCGATCATTGCTCCCTGCTGCAGTGCAAGTCATGCTGCTGTTGTTTTAAAAGCCACTTTCTGTTGAGTTTCACAGATGGCCTGCCACTTGTGGCAATAGCCCAATAAAGTTAGAAAAATGTGATGCCTTGTTACGGTGGAAGGCAGTGGATGGAATCTTGTGCAGATAAGCTTTTAGATGGTCCAGCAGTAGCCGACTGTAATGCTGCATTAGAGGCTTGCAAGTTTCGTTCTTGGCCTCATTCTGTATAATCCCAGTTGTGAACTTTATTCAAGTGGTCCATGGGAATCAATTGCTTTGATTCATGACTTAATTCAGACTCATTTTGAAGTCTGTTTTATATACTTTTAACTCTATTTACACTACTGTTTAAAATTTTGGGGTCAGTAAGATGTCTTGTTAAAGAAATTAATACTTTTATTCAACAAGGACACATTAAAGGGTTAGCTCTATTAACAGCAAGTTAATTTGCACTTTCAAACACACAGAAAGCTACTAAAGACGTATTTGAAACAGTCAAAAAATCAAAATAAGGACTTTATTCAACAATATCTAGTGATGGGTGTTTTCAAAACACTGCTTTAAGAAGCTTCAAAGCTTTACGAATCTTTTGTTTCAAATCAGTGGTTCGGATCGCGTATCAAACTGCCAAAGTCACGTGAACCACTGAAATTTCTAAACACTTGACGTAATGAAGCTTCGTTTACTGAAATCACGTGACTTTGGCAGTTTGATACACGCTCCGAACCACTGATTTGAAACAAAAGATTTGTAAACTTCGACGCTTCATGAAGCCGTGTTTTGAAATCACCCATCATTAGATGTTGTTGAATAAAGCAATTTTGTTTTTTTTTTGGTGCACAAAAAGTATTCTCGTCGTTTCATAACATTAAGGTTGAACCGCTGTAGTCACATGAACTTTTAAATATGTCTTTAGTAGCTTTCTGGGCATTGAAAGTGTTAATTATCTTGCTGTCAATTGAGGCCTCACTGAGCCATTGGATTTTATCAAAAATATCTTAATTTGTGTTCTGAAGATGAATGAAGGTCTTACTGGTGTAGAGCGACATGAGGGTGAGTAATTAATGACAGAATTTTCATTTTTGGGTGAACTAACCCTTTAAATGGGTCAAAAGTGATCATAAAAACAAAGTTAAAAAAAGATTTAAATTTCAAATTCTGTTCTTTTAAACTTTTATCAAAGATTCCTGCAAAACGTATTATGGTTTCCTCCAAAATATTAAGCGGCACAACTATTGTCAACATTGATAATATTAATACATTTCTTGAGGACCAAACCGGCATATTAAAATGATTTACCATCACAGGAGAATGCATTACATTTTAAAATATATTAAAATAGAAAACGGCTATTCTAAATTGCAGTCATGTTTCTACTGTATTTTTGATCAAATAAAAGCAGCCTTGGTGAGCAAAAGAGACTTCTCTCAAAAGCATTTTAAAAAATCTTACTGACCCTAAACTTTTGAATGGTGTTATACATTTGAAAGGTATACAGCAAATCAGATTTAGCCATTTGGAAAAGAAAACTTTACGTCATTTAGAAATGAGATGAATTTAGATAAGAACCTGTGAGTTCTCTTAGATCATATTAGCCCAGTCTTAAGACAGTCTCAACAGATTCCTCCATACATATGAGCAGCAGAATCCACTGAACTGTTGCAAGAATGGCAATAGTGACTCATGAAATCCCATAGCACCACTTTAAGCCAGAATTCGCTTTTATCCTCTACTTCATAAAATATTAAGCAAACTCTCAATACAACTGTATGCATCAGAATTAACAGACTTCACTTGTCTGAGGATTTTATCAAAGTAAATCAGCAACCTTCTTACGTTAGACACTCCAAGCCATAACATCTGCCTTCTTTTCTGATATTTTAGCAGCCATTTTAATGTCTCCTCAGTATTACTGTAAAGTTTTTTTTTTTTTTAAATGCAAGGTCCAAATATATCTTTTTTTATTTAGATATTGTGGTTCATCAGTGCCTGTGTCTGTTGAGAAAATATTCAGAATTATTACTCAATATGACTCAACACAGTGAAAGAAGATAGTTTTTCTATATAATGACAAATGTGTATAATTCTGAAAATGTAGTTGTCACATACCAAAGCCAAATACATTATATTGTTGATTTCCTTAAACTGATTTTCTTAAACTGTACTATAAGTTATGTTATTTGTTGCTCCTTTTTTCTTATGTAGAACTATCTCAGATTAGTTTCTCAGATTATAAAGACATTTGGCCAAAACATAATCTATGAGAAACAAAAACAAATGTGACTACCTAATGCAGTTGGGGTGAGGTTTGCACATAAAGGTGAGTTTTCTAAATAAAACCTTTCAGATCTCATGGTTTCGTTTATCTGCTTTTTATAACATTCCCCTATTTTTCAGGATAATCTGAACTAGATTTATATAATTTGTGAAGAAAATATGATTTGTGGTGCTCACAGCACACCTTTCAAAAACACGCAGCACAAGTTGTTTTCTCTAAATAAAACTCAGCAATGCAAGACTGTATAGATTTGACCACACAATGTTTGCATAAATGTATTTACATTTGGCTATCTGCATTCTGAAAGCCTGTTTAAGTTATTTATGAGATAAATAATTAAGTATATAGTATTATAAACCTACTTCCATCTTCAAAGACTATTCATTTAAATATACTCTGGATTAGGTTTAGGTTTATCCCTCAGATGATTAGCATTACATAGTTTACACTTTGTGTGTTTGAAAGGATGGTATTTGATTACACATAATTCATTAGCGGTCATGGGATGTGCAGTTTTGGTCCAGTGTTTTCCGAGTGTTGGGGTCTGTACAGGATGACTACAATGAGGAGGACAGGAATCTGATACGGTGGTCGGAGTCACTCTCCTCTCCACATGAGTGCATATTGAACCGGATCAGTGTTAGTGTTCACTTACACAGTCCAACCTTAATGTTTACAAAAACACTGTGCATCGGATGTAACATTATGGTGATCAATACAAAAAGCATAATGAATATCCAGGCGGAATGATGTTGGAAAGCATATATATATATATATATATATATATATATATATATATACACACTACAGAATTGCATATTTTTTTAAATAAAAAAAAGGCTTAAAAATAATTTCAGTTTTGCTATATTGTGTGTGTGTGTGTGTGTGTGTGTGTAATATATATATATATATATATATATATATATATAATTTATAAATCTATTATATAAATATATATATATCTATTATATAAATTATATAAATCTATATATATATATATATATATATATATATATATATATATAATTATTATTATTATAGGTGGCAAATGGCAAACTAAAATTACATTTTTTACAAAATCACAATGAGAGGCATTACAAACTTATTTATATAAAAATGAAAATCTGAGAACATTCAGTTAACAATATCTAACTTTAGCTGATAAATAGCCTAGTCTTTGTCACTGAAATCTAGTCCAAGTGTTGGAAGTCATTTTTGTCCCACGTATGCATTTTAGGGTCAAACAGCAGTAGAATCAAACTGGACTGCAGGAGAAAGGTCTCATTAGAGCAGCAGTATATGGGCCCCAGCAGCTAAAGGCCCTCGGTATTCCTCCTCCCTCAGCTGGTGGGGCCCATATACCGCTGCTCTAACGAGACCTTTCTCCTGCAGTCCAGTTTGATTAGCGCGGGGGCCGGACGAGTACTGAAAGACCTGTTCACAGCCATTACCAAGATTCCTTTATCAATGTCTAGTAATTAAAATGTCACCACTTAATTTTCAGGCCATGGTGAGCCTCTTGTAGCAATCTTTTCCTAATAAAAACAGTAATCGAAACGCTATTTTCACTCGAAACAAAAAGGTTGCGGCATGCGACTCGAGGGTGTCAAGGCGACAGAGATCAATATGAGAGAAGCTGATTGATCTCGCGCTAAAGTGAAATTTATTGGGGTCGTGCTTTTATACTGCGCGGATATAGCGGCGACTGTAGAACACTGCTTTTCAGCTGATGCGTTTATTAAACCTCTCTTGCTGAATTAGTCTGCCTTTGATTTATGTGCCAATCTTCGCAATGACCTTCAGGACAAGATCTCTTATTTTTTCTAAAAGTAGTCCCGTCTTTTTTTCTAATCTGAACTTGTTAATACGTTCTTTGAATTGAATGAGCTAAAATTATACGTTTGGTTTAAGAGAGCCTATCACCAGAAAAAAAGGTTAGGCTATTGCTCAAGTTATACAGAACTAAAGATGTTGTGCCATGTTTAACTGAAAGTGGTTTTTAAAATTCAACCTGAAATCGCTTTGGGAATAAAGAGATGCCTGATCTCATGGTCATTGCCTTTAGTTCTCTAAAACGGCAACCAGATGGCATCAGTTCAGACTGTCCTGTAAGAGTGTCCGGGGAAGCTGATGATGGCATTAGCCTTCTTAAAGGGCGTTCATTTAAAAATAACTAGTGGTTGTGCCGGACTCACTCCAGTCATGCTGACTACTCGTTCTTACTGGTCTATTTTATTACAGTACGAACCATTTATCACCACACTGACAGATTAAACAGACTATAGTTTACTTCTATGCGGTAATATGGTAAATACTGATGTTGGACTAGTCTTGTTTTAAATATCCTCCCACCATATTAGTCATGTGCGGTATAGGCACTAGTTATCTTTTAACAACACATTTTAATCCTAATGTTATGCGAAAAGATCATATGCGGGGCGCTATTTAATCAAGACGTTTTTTCCCAATTCTTTCTTTCATACTCAGCAACTGGCCTATAAAGTTTCTTTAATTAGTTTACTCATGCCCGTGTAATATAATAGCGCGTATATTAATGAGCCAATAATGGCATATGTCCTCCTGAAACACAATATTTATCGTATTGATTCAACCGTTATGTAAAAACAATCATCGATTATTTAATAGCATGTCAGAAAGGTTACTAAGCACATCAAGTTTAATACAAAGTAACCTGGTTGGTAGCTACTCAAATTAATAGGGCATGGTAATATAGGCAACTAATTAATATAAATTAATATAATTGCATTTTTTTCTTAGAGAGATTTTAATATTGTGAGGAGGTACATTAATCTGAGTGTGAGTTACGCATTTTAAAAGGATGTTCTCAAAGGTCTGATTAAATGATGGCAGGATGGCTTGTTTAAAGACGGGTGTTGTGTAGCTTTGGGAGGGTCCAGTCTTGTAGGACATGTGAGCCCCTGTCTCCCCGCCGTAAACGCTAACAATGCTGCATTGAGTCTGACCGCTAAATAATTAACAAGAAAGGAATAATTACAGAATAAAATTGTAATTATTGTTGGGCCAGAACGAAGCTTCTTGGTTGTGAAAGGAGACACGGCCAGGCAGATCTGGTTAAAGTTTCCCTTCCTATTAATATTGAATTAGGTTAAGCCGTGGCCCCTTGGTCACAGGACATACTGAGCATCGCTTGACAGATTTTTAAACTTTCCCATTTGTTTTCAACTCTGTGATGAATGATATAAGTTAGCTATACATCCTGCTTTTAATACGTATTTATTTATTTTCATTTAATTATTGCTCGAATATTTAAAAAAAAAAGAAAAAAAAAAAAGTTTTTTTGGTTTTTATTTTTTTTATTTTTATAAACGCATCCATTTATCCTAATTGTGTCAAAGAGCCTGTTATACAACCTATCCATAGCCTATAGATACATGTTCAATTAATGCAAAATACACTTTCGCTCGAAGGCAGTTCTGATGTAATAGCTCTGCTGAGATGAACCATTCCTCTAAGGCATTTTTGGACATTATTAGGCTAACTAATTGATTCATGTAATTGTTAACATTTTATATAATTAATTACAGTTTAATCAGAAATCTTTTTTGAAACCTTAACGAAAGACGGCAGGTAATAAAATGGCTGTAAAATGTGTAATAAACTGACTAGAATCATTAAAATAGGTTGGAAATATTTTACAAAATAACAGGTAAATAAAATACAAGATATATCAGCTATTTAAAACAGACTAGTGAATTTGTTTTGCTTTGTTTTTAATCTGGTGTCAAACCCTCAAAAGTGGAAGACGCGCACTAAACGCGTGACTGATGATGCCAAAACATTTCTGAGAGAATAACACTTTTCCACTGTCGTGTTCCAAAGTAGACGGCACAACTTTGCCCGGTTCGATATTGATATCTTTACGTCAAGACATAGTGGGGTTAACTGAGGGGCATTGATCAGGTTTTAAATAGTTAATACGGCCATATAAGGTTGCACCACTTACCTCAGTCCATTGCTCTGATATATCACTGTTTGTACACACTAGCCGCTCTCACTGGCTGGTGTGTTTAACAAATGTGCATCATTCACCAGGAGACATGTGACGTAAAATGCGATGACCGCGAGCCTCTAATAGCAGTTTAGACCGCATGGCCTGTGGACATGTTGCCTAGAGGAAATATTTAATGCAAATGTATAATGATATATTGTTTGGTTTCCGAAGTGTCACTCAAACATGAACATTAAGTTCTAAAATTCATGGGAAACACATTAGTGTCTGAATAAAAGACACAGGTGTAGGCTACATGATATGAATTGGGATACGCATCATAATTTAACGTTGTTCATTGTTCATGAACAAACCCATCTATTCCGCCTTTATTCATGCGCAATCGACTAAGCGCCCTGTTTTTAGTGGCATATTTGTCGTTGTCTGATTTCACTCTATCTATCTGTATATCTATCTGTATATCTATCTGTATATCTATCTGTATATCTATCTATCTATCTATCTATCTATCTATCTATCTATCTATCTATCTATCTATCTATCTATCTATCTATCTATCTATCTATCTATCTATCTATCTATCTATCTATCTATCTATCTATCGAAGCAGCTCAATTCTAAATTGGCAGTGATCTTTGTTTTGGAGTAGTGGAAGCAAACGGTTAATACCAGAATCGGATTTGATCTCAGTGGGTGTGCCTTCTTATTCTTTTCGGCGTTCCCTCTCTTGAAGTAGATTGCGCAGAACCTATTAAGAAGAGGCACGAGCTCCGGGACTGCCATGTGGTCACTCGGCTCGCGCTCCCGTCACCACGCACGAGAGCTGAGTGGGATGGAAACTCTAAAGCTGTTTTGAGAGGAAAGACTCTATCCAGCCTCGCAGTTCTTATCACACACTACAGACGGACGTTTTTTGTCCTTCTTGTTTTAGGCCTGTTAATTTGACGCAAACACGTTCGCTCATCTGACTCCGTTTCCTCATTAAAAGGTAGGTTACTTTTTATATTTACGTTTTATATTAACATTATATCAGCCTTGTATTTTCTTAAATTATTTTTGGTCTACATTTAACAAAAGCCTGTAATGTTTTGAAATATGCTGATCCTTGATTACGAAAGAGAATTTATAGCACCTAAATCAGGCGATTCAAAATAATATGACAAATCTAAAGAATATGTATACATCTTAAACATTACGGAGACATAGGAAACGAAAATGACTGAAATAAAACAGATCCTTGCGCAATGGTTTAATTATAAATGATAAACTTTTATTAACAGATCAAAGTCGAACAACACAGTCTGTGTAATTACACAGAAAGCGGCTTACTGCTTCTTTTCCTTGTTGCTAAGCTTATTGGAGTAGCTAAAAGATTCTTCCCTTCTGCCCCTTTGCGTATTAGCGCCGTAAGAGGCCTTTAAGTAATCGCTCCGGCTTCTGAGCCGATTTAGAGACATTAAGCAATGATGCAGGCTTTCAGGTCAGAGAGTGCGAGCTTTTAAAGATAGTGTCAGAGCCGTCAATATTGTCAACCTAAAAAGCCAAGTATTAATTATAAATATTAATTAAATTAAGCTGTTAATTAAAATTAAAAGTGCTAACAAAAAATACTAACTGTACAATCTGTAATATAATGCTAAAATAATGTTTGTAATTATTGTAAAAAAAATTTTTAAAATAACATTTAGGTTATTATCTTGCAAAGGTCATTCTATGTAGAATGAAACAAACGAACTAATTGTAGACAGTAAAGAGACAAAACAAACAACAATATATATATATATTTTTTTTATTTAGCTTTTTTATTGAAATAATGTTGTAGGCTTATATTAAAATAAAAACTAAAGATATGCTATTAATTACGATAAATAACGTGTTAGGATAACGCTTATCACACATTGATAATGCTAGATAATCTCTCAAGAGGAGTTGAATTGGAGTGTAATTTTACATTTGTCTCGTTCTTCACAGACTTCCAGGAATGGAGTCGATACCCGGTCAGCATTCTACGGGACGAGATGCTTGCTCTTCCCCCAACTCAAAGCAAGAACTGCAGCCTTATTCTGGCAGCAGCTCGCTGAAGCCAAATCAAGTGAGTGAGACCGCGCTGTACGGAGTGCCCATCGTCTCTTTGGTCATCGACGGTCAGGAGAGACTGTGTCTGGCGCAGATTTCCAACACTTTGCTGAAAAACTACAGCTACAACGAAATCCACAACAGACGCGTGGCGCTTGGAATTACGTGTGTGCAGTGCACACCGGTGCAGCTGGAGATCCTGAGGCGCGCGGGGGCCATGCCCATCTCCTCGCGCCGCTGTGGCATGATTACCAAACGCGAGGCCGAGCGCCTCTGCAAATCCTTCCTCGGGGCTCACAACCCTCCCAAATTACCCGAGAATTTTGCTTTCGATGTTTCACACGAGTGCGCCTGGGGCTGCCGAGGAAGCTTTATACCTGCGAGGTACAACAGCTCTAGGGCGAAATGCATCAAGTGCACCTATTGTAATATGTATTTTTCACCCAACAAATTTATATTTCACTCGCACCGCACACCTGAGTCTAAATACACACAGCCGGACGCGGCTAATTTTAATTCATGGAGACGCCATCTAAAACTCACCGACAAAAGCTTGTCTGATGACATTTGTCACGCGTGGGAGGACGTCAAGGCCATGTTTAACGGCGGGAGCCGGAAACGGGCGATGCCAGGGAGTGGATCAGAAATGTCCTCCCCGCTCAAACCGCAGGCCTCTGGTAACATCACGCAGACCTCTTCGCCTGACATCCCTCACAAAACTTTGCGCTGCGACGACGACCGTGGTAACCTCAGTTTAACCAACAGCGTGCGTAACTACCCGATCATTCCTGTGCCTAGTAAGAGTTTCGGCATGCTCCAGAAGATCCCGCCACCCATATTCCCGCATCCGTATAGTTTCCCAGCATTTGGACTGTGTCAAAAGAAGGATGATGGAGTTGGGGAGCAGAATAAGACTAATGTACCTGGTGTGTTCTGGCCCGGTGCGAAGGACGGTATCTATCCATCATTTCCCATGTTTTGGCCTACCACGGGCAGCCTGCCGCTCTCATCCTATCAACCAGCGCAACTAAAGCCACACACGGAACTCATGAGTGGCCGGCAAACCGAAGCAGAGATGTCAGAAAGCGAGCGGGGAGGAAACACACCTAGAGACAGTCTGTTCGACAGCGAGCGCTGCTCCAGCTCGCAGTCCTTAAGGAACGATGAGGACAAATCTGGAGACGAGGCCAGGTCAAGTGAGGGTCAACCCAGCACCCCCAGAAAGTTGAGCTATATTTCTGCGTTCAGACCGGTCGTTAAAGATGCGGAAAGCATAGCTAAGCTCTACGGGAACAGGGACGCGTACAGCGGAGCTCACCCTGGCCATTTGTCTCCAGACTTTGTTAGTGAGAGCTCCAGTTACAGATCAGCATCTCCGTGTGTGGATAGTGGCGAAGAGCCTGATGTCGACGTGGAGACCCACAGAATTCCAGATGATGAGGAGTCTATACAACTTTCCGTGGATGACCGGCAAAGTCCCGTGGGTGAAAACAGTCGAACTCCGCAACCGGACGATGACCAGATAGCCGCTTTCAGTGACGCGGGCTCCCCTGAACAGAAGCAGAACAAGCAGGTGGCAAAGAAGAATGATGCCATTGCTTACGATGTGAGTCACACAAACTATCATATTAAGTGGTATGGAAACCATCTGACAATCTGTCTATTATTAAAACAGCAAATATATATCTACAGCTTAGTGTAAAATTATTTTGAATCAACAAACTGGCAGACTGAATAAAAGCAGTAATTGCTCAGCAGTCTTTCAGCTCTAATAGCGAGTGATGGCGCTTAATTATGAGCCTATGGACTCTACGTTTATTTCTGTTTGTGACACTTTGCAATTTGTGTTGTTATGGATACAGCTCGTTTAAATTCATTTTATTAATGCAGAACGATCTAAATAAAAGAACACAGCGGCGCGTAATTATAGTAAATTAAATGTTTAGAATGAATGGTCATTTCTGTTGTCGCCCGCGGGCTATTAGTGCATTGGTTTAAGGGCTCCCCTGTGGTTACTGCACAAATTATTCTCTTTGTCAGTCCATCTGACCGAATTTACCTTGTGTAATACGAGTGATTTGCCTTGATGTTGCCAAATATTCTTAGATCATTATTAGAACACTATTAAACGCAGTCTGTTGTCTGACGCGTGGTTGCGTAAGAAGAAAGAAAATGATACATAATTGGGGTTGTATTTTTTTTTTATTGCTTGGATAATTTTTGCAGGTGTACTCAAATGAAAAGGAGGGAGCATCTCTTCAAAGCACACTGCCATGTTTGGCCTCTAAACTTCCTCGCGGCGCGCCGGAAACAAATGGTAAGACAATTTAATATAAACTGAGATTTAAATTCATTGGTAGGCTATTAGTCTATATAGTCTGTATAATTTTCATTTTATCGATTCTAAGATAAATTATATTAAATTATGCTCTCTGAATAAGTGGCCTGCTAACAAGAATATTTTCCTTTAGATTCACACATTTCAACTGACGACGAATGTGAATCACAAAAATCCTGTTCGGACCAAATTAGCGTTAGCAAAGAGAACCCAAGTGAGTAGCATATCTAAAAATATTGTCCTGTTTTTTTGTTTTTTTTTGTTTGTTTTTTTTTTTTGTATCAGTATAATAATATATATTTATTATTTTCTGGCAGACGACGCTGCATTGAGAAGAACTGATAACAGATTCAATTTCGAAAAAGACATCGAAAATATGGCGAAAGGTATGCAAGAGAGTTATTAACATTTGCGTTTATGGACAATTTTGAGCTGTGTTATTCCATTGTTATCTAAGAAAATAATAAATTTTACACAAAATAACATGGCTAATTACAAACACTGGCTGCCATTTTCCTTTTATGATTAATTATTTAAACAGATTCAACAAGGCATTGACTTTTTATGGCAAATACATCTTTTTGTGTAGCCTACAACGTTTCCCCCATTTTTGCACGCATTATGCATTTAAAAATGAGTGTAATCGCTACACGGTTGTGTATTACTGAGAATTGTCCTTGAACTGCAGACGATCCACATTGCCAGGCTCGTTTTCCACACACCCCTCAGGCAACTGTCCTAATTATTTTGCAATGTCATGCTTGAGAACACGGGGACCGTGTGTTTAGCCTTAGTAACCTAAATAGCGCTATTAGACAAGAAAACCAAACAGAGAGTGAAAATATGATGATAAAAAAAAAAAAAAAAAAATTCAAATTCTGAAGAAAGACTGTAGCTTACTCAAAAGCTATTGAAATATGTATGGTGATTAAAAGTCACAATGGTATGATAAATGATGTGATTTCTATTGGTTTCCACAGAGGAGCTCCAAAAGCAGCTCTTGGAGCAGGTGGAGTTAAGAAAAAAACTGGAAAGGGAATTTCAAAGTTTGAAAGGTAATTAAGATATGGATATATTCACAACATGCTTTTATTTTCTATATAACTTCTTTAATTTATAATTTAATACATGTTGACTCTAACAGATAATTTTCAGGATCAAATGAAGAGGGAACTGTCTTATCGAGAGGAGATGGTCCAGCAGCTGCAGATTGTACGAGGTAATGCATATTTTGCACTATTGAAAAGAAAAAAAAGGTCAGTTTAAAAAAAGTAACACTTGCATATTTCAGATAGACTGAATTTCAAAGAAAATATTAGGTCGCAGGGAATCTAAAACATTTAATGTTTGTGCCCCACCTCAAATGATTTATTCATTTTTCTTTTTATTTTATGTAGACACATTGTGCAACGAGTTGGATCAGGAGAGAAAGGCTCGTTATGCAATTCAGCAGAAGCTTAAAGGTAATTTAGATATAAAGGCTACACTATCATCCATTAAAGTAGAATGGAAAAGATGTTTTTCACAAAAGAAATATGCAAGTGCTACTTTTTAAATGAATTACACTGTAAAAAATTATTTTCATGATTTATCACATTTTTTCTTAATTAAAGTGGTTCAGATGACATATTTTAAGTTTCTGTTGATTAAACCAATCGCCTTCATTGTAGTAACTCATTTTTAATTTCAATGAACTCAAAATTTGAAGACAACCAGATAACTTTTTTAAGTTAAACCAACAATTCTGTTTTACAGTATACTCAGTGTACTTAAAACACATTAAAACATCAAAATTTGTGTTTGATGAACTGTAAGTTATAGTAATGATTAGAGAGGAGTGTGATGGCTGTAATCTTCATGCATTAGATATACAGTATGAGTGTGTATCATACGTCACATAGTATTTGGAGAATGTACTGCATGATTCAGTAAAGGCTTGGCTAGATTTCTCTTGTGCTGTGATTCATTAAACTCAATCAACCTTTTCCCTAGAAGCTCACGACGCTCTTCACCATTTCTCCTGCAAAATGCTCACTCCACGCCACTGCACAGGGACCTGCACCTTTAAACCGCCCCTCTTACCACCTTAACTTAAAGCTTCATCCCAGTGTCATCTGTAAACCTCCCCTAAAGGAATTCTCCATTCACACTCTGTTTGAGAGGTTCAAGTTAAGCACACTGAGGACTGCTGAATCACAATCCATCCAAAGTTTTCACTGGCATTTGAACATTCTACTGTGGATGAAATTGTCTAGGATTACTTAAGGAGAACCGAGTAAAACAAACCAGAGGATTACAATAAACACTCAAATAATTATACTGTTACTTGTGTAAATAGGTTGATTTTTTTAAACAATACAAATACATAATATGTGGCAATGTGCAATGAACTGTATAATGTGAAATTTCATAAACTGGAATTGATTATTCTCATTATTCGTGCTTTTACATGTAATTGTTTTTCTCCAAATGAATTCACTGATGTGCTATCCCAAATTAATTGTGTATCATCAATATTAAGCACTTTAAATAAGCAACATTTCAGACCAATCTGTCCAAAAGGATTCAACCCAAAAATTATTCAAAATCAGCTGTACATCATATTAATGTACAACAAACACAAAATTGAACAAGCACTTATCCTATATTTCCCAAATAAACAATTGAGAATACAGCAAAAGTTGTTATTCCACATCAAAGTGCTCAAACTAAATGTCATAAGACCCCTGGAGTGTTTATTTTCTTTTTTTTTTCTTCTTTCTTTCTTTTTTGTCAAAAATAAAATGTTCTCTTGCCTCATTCTTCAATAAAAGTTCAATCAAAGCCACAAGAATGGACTCGTGAACTCAAGATATCTCCTTCACACTTTTAATACTTTTTTAATGGTCACGAATAAAATAAAATATCTAATGCGACAAAAATTCGAAATCCAGTTACTGTAGGCCTATTGGCCTTACCTAAAATATATACCGGAAAAATATTTGCGTGACGGCCTGGTCATTATCTTGCTGTGTGTAGGCTACCCTGAGACAAATAAAATAGCCTATATATAGACCTATTAAACAGCAATATTTAAATAGTTATGTTTTCCAAGGAAATATGACGTTCCTTTCCCAAGCCTAATAATTTCCAAAAAATATTTAGCCTGCAAAGAACCGCACACTGAAAGCGCACTAACTCAATGCTGAAACTGAGCCTCGGCGTCGATTACTGTTGTGAAATACAACACTTCCATCTAGTGGTGAAAACAGACACTGCACAGTCTAATGTGTTTGCGCTCATTTGCGCACGAGTGTTCCAGGGCGTTCAAATACATTATTCTGTTAATCAAGATTATGAAAGTAAGATATATGGTTCGTATATAAGATCTGATCAGAATACGTTCTCAAAGACAACAGTAGATAATAATAAATATGAATATGAAATTAGCTTCGGCGGGAGTTGCTTTTATTAATCAACTTTGTTTCTTGTCAAACAAACACGTTGCACTTCTTCAGTCGTACCCTTCAATTGCAGACAGTGCACTTCATTTGATTATCCACTTATCCGACCAGTGCTGGCATGTGCACTCACCTCTGTGGGAAGGTATTTATACTGGGGTGCAGGAATATGAAACTACAGAAGACGAAATGCTAATTCAAAGAAATACTTTGTAATGACTGAAAACAACGTCAAAACAAATGTAAAGCATTTCAGGGTAAATACAAAAACGGTCTGTATTTATATATTTTTAGATAGGCTAAATAAAATCTGTTCGAATTAATGCACTTTAAAGGCCTCGCTTTCAGATACGATAACTGTAGTAAGCATGCTTTCCCCCAACATGATTCAAGTTTTCCACGCAACATTTTGGATACTACTCGTTGAAAAACGTGTGAGCGGTTACGCCGGCAACGAGCTGCGCGTGCATACCACGTGACCCGATAGCGTCACGCCTGCGCTAGCAGTCACAAGATGGCGGAGAGTGCGGAACTAAAGGTAAAACGCTGCGCTCAATTTCCAGTCGGATAGTGTGTAGGGATATCTTATTGTACCCTTAGAAGTACGCGTACTAGTTACCTGCTGTATCAAGAGGCCGTTATTATGCATTTAACCTCTGTTGTCGTAGCCAAAGTTGCATGAGAAATGATTTTGCATTGGAGCTCTTGTAGAAAGCTTTCAGCGTGTTATTGTTGATGTAGAGGGAGCTGTCTGTCCACCGCTCTCCTCAGGGGAATTACTAACTTTAACTCTTTTCTCTCTAATAACTCACGTTAAGAGTATCTGTTGAAAATCTGAGTCTCAGACTCAGGCTATTTTAATACCTGCTGTTAGTGGACCGTATATGTGGATTTTTATGGTTAATCTGTGGTGTAGTCGCCTGTACTTGTGGATTTGCTAGAAAGCTCCATCGCTTCGCGTGCAAGGCGCGAGCGCTGTTGACGTGCTGTCAATCAAGTAAGAGGAAGTGCACGAGCAATGTCACTCAGATTTCAGCACCGAAATAACAACTGAACGTTGCAGTTGATCATCAAACTTCAGTCAGACGTCACCACTTAGATGCCCAGTGAACATTTGAGTTTATCATCCTTATAAGCTTCAATACCAGTCGACATCCTTCTGTTCATATAAGGCTGAACAAGCTTTGTGTTCTTTAAAAAAAAAGAAAAAAAAAAAGGCTTCCAATATTGTATGATTATATTGCTGTTATTTAAAGTGTTAGTTCGCCCAAAATGTAAAAAACTTCTGCGGAACAAAGTATGAGATTTTAGGCAGAATGACAGCCTCAGTCACCATTCGCTTTATTGTGTGGGGAAAAAAAGCGGATGTGAAAGTGAATGGTGACTGAAGCTGTCTTGCAGCATCTTTTGCTTCACAAAAGAAAATATGTCATACAGGGTTGGAACAGCATTTATTTTTGGATGAACTAACCCTTTAAGTTTAAAGTAATATGTTAATGACAGGTGTTGCATGGCTGTGATGTTCTGATGCTTTGAATCTCAATTAAGAGGGTCTGTAAGCTCATAACTATAAGAATGGAAAATACCAATCCACGACATGCTATTGTTTTTTTCTCTCTCATGTTAGCAAGTTGTGCACGTCTGATAAAGCTTTTTGATATGTGTCTTTGGAAACTGAAATCCTCAGCACTGAAAGAAATTCACACTGTTTTAAATGTCTGTGCTTTTGTGATTTGTGCTGCTCACTTTTATTCGTTCTCATTCAAGATTTCATCTGGTCTTTTTGATTTACAGTCAATTAGATAAAAAAAAAAGGTTTATCCCTCTGGTCCTGTTTTCCACTTATTAATTTCTTACATACTGACCTACTGTTTGTCCTTGGTCTGTGTCTTTATCAGGTCCACTTCTTCATACCAGTGCAGAGATGAAATGCAAAGCCATAACTAGATTAGGCTTGAGACTAACCTGATATTTACAGCACCTCTTTTTACTTTGCTTGCAAAAATATTTAATAGTCACTTAAAGGCAGTAATCAGCAGCTGTACACAATGTTACTTTGGGTTGGAATAACAGTCGAATTGGCAGAAAGTGTAGGGTGGATGAGAGAGGTAGACTTACCCACATGTTGCTTACTGGACTGATATTCATCATGCCTTCTAGGTCTCGGCACTTCAGCAGCCTTAAACTCCGTTTTAGATTACACTGTAAAAAACGATTATTTTAACGGTAAAAGACTGTAAAAATGCTATGGTGAAAAACAGTTAATTGGTTTACAGAAAGTTTCCTTACTATATAAGGTGAATAACTGTAATAGATCTAGCGGTACATTTAATGTAATTTTACAGTAAAATACAGTTAAATTTACAGTTTTTAGAAGTGAAAAATAACATCATTGTGAAAAACCATAAATTGACGTTCCCACAATTCCCTGCGTGACACTTCACGTTTGATGTATTTTCGTTGAAATAACTCTGTTTCTTCTTAGTTTTTCTAGAGTTATGTACATTAGGGTTTTATGTTACATCTAATTTTGTTAAAATTAATGTTTATTGCATTTTTAAACTTTCATGTGTGTTACCATGATGGTGTTTAGTGTTTGTGTGAATGACACTGTGTTCACCTTCTATATATTAGTATTGTCCTTCTCAGCTGGTGGAAAAGCTGCTTGTGATGAGCTTTGATTCATCATGTGACTCTCATCACCACTGTGTTTTGTGGGTAGAAAACAGATATTAGTACTTCAATAGGTTGGTAAATTAACATTATATTTTATATAATACTTTAAATTATATGGTTTTGAACTGTAAAATAGACAGTGCTGTCCCGTAAAACCTAAAACGTTGCTACTGTAATTTTTACGGTAAAGTTCTGGCAATCACAGCTGCTGTTTTTTTACCGTAAATTTTATGGGGATTTTTTTTTTTTTTTTTACAGTGTAGAATGCAGATTACAGTCTAATCTGAGCTATATTTAGTTAACTTTTTTTATTTAAGTTAACATTCCAACTACCTATCAAATCAACTACATTTCAGAAACTTCCCCGGCTCAAATTTTCCCAGCTCAAAAGAAAGACAAACATAAAGAAGAAAGCCAAAATATCAAATGTCATGGATGTATATTTATGTATATAAAATCCACTATTCCACAATTTTGTAGAGGGGGGTCAAAATGACAATTTTCACCTGAGATTTTGAGCTAAATTATAGGGGGGTAAAAATGATTAGAAAGCAGCAGCATTATTTTATTTTTACACAGAGATTTTTACGTCTATTAGTAAAATCTGTTGACTTTCACAGTCTTTGTTGCATTATACGGCAACAGTGACAATTCAAAAATGGGAAAAAGCACAGTGTTTTTTGCCCGAGGTTTGCATGTCTGTAACTCAAGAAGTATTAGGCCCTGTTTCCACCTGGTATTGGATGCATTTTGGTCGATCGGATCACAAGTAGACACATACCCGTTAACACCTGGTATTTCAATCCGTCTCTTTTGTCCACTTTAAACCACTTCTGTCCTGATTTCTTCAAGGGGAGGGTTTGTGTGCGGGTAAATGTATGGGTCTTTCCATCTAATGGACAAAATAAGATCACGCAATTTACATATGAACGCGCATGGAGACAACGAAAAACACGGAGAGCAGCAGCTTTCGTTTCTGCTCTGACAGCCGCAAGACCGGCCAAATGCAGTAAGTGCGTGTTAAAAATCAGTAATGGTGAGAGAAAATTGTGCTTGGTACGTTATTCATTTTCAAACCAAACTTGGGTCTCTTAAGATCTCTTAATTTCATTTTAGATTGTAATTCTTAACAAACTCTTCTTGTGGTATCTTAATTTGTAAGACCCAATATGGTTCATTTCCAGAGATATGGGGATCTCAATGTAGCTCGATGAGTAAATTGTATTTACATACACATTTTCAGTGGTCAAAAACCAAAAAACCAAAAATCACTTTGCATGTCTGCATACAGCTGATACATTTTAAAGAGGAATATCTGAAGAACAAATAATGTTGAAACTAGAAATGTATCTTATTTTTTTCTGTCAACACATTTGTCTACAATAGTGCAAAGACAACCTGTCTTAGTGAAATAAATATTATTTTTCCAAAGTTTGTATGTAAAAGACATCTCAATGTCCTTCTAGATTCTCATTCTTAAACTCTTCTTTTGTAACCTTTATTTTTAAGGCCCTGTATGGTTTAATCCCATAGATATTTGGCTCCCAATGTGACTCTGTGTTCAAATTTTTGACTTTTACCCATTTTCAGTGGTCGAAACCAAATGTGGGTAACTTTTCAAACAGCTCATACTTATTGTGTTTAAAAATGAATGTCTGAAGAGTAAATAATACTGAAACTAGAAATGTATCTTGTATCCCTCTATCAAAACAAATTAATACAACCCACCTCTCTGAGTGCCAAAAAATATATTATTTGCATGTCTGTAACTCAATAAATATTAAAGATATCTTATTATAATTTTAGATTCTTGTTCTTATGAAACTTTTGTTATGGAATCTTCATTTTTGAGCTTCATTATTGTTCAATCCCATGGTGACACTATGTAGTTACAATACTGCATATTTGAACGCTTGGTATAGCTTCAGAAGCTGTTAAAATTAACAAAATCCCTCCTTCTAACTATCCCTAAGAATGATTTAAATATAGATTCTTATAAATAAACTTTGGAGAGCAAGTTAATGTGCCTCAATTTGACCGTTGTATTCAGTTACTTTGATAGAGGAAAACAATATACATTTCTAGTCAGTATTATTTGTTCTTAAGACATTCTTCTTTAAACATAAGTATCAGGGTAAAAGTTACCCACATTTTGTTTTCGACCATTAAAAATGGGTAAAATTCAACAATTTGAACATTGAATATTGAGATCCCCATATAGGGCCTTAAAAATAAAGATTACAAAAGAAAAGTTTATTAAGAATTAAAATCTAGAGGGATATTAAGAAATCTTTAATACTTCTAGCTACAGGTATGCAAACATGGGAAAAGGAATATGTATTGCACTCAGACAGGTATGTTCTATGCAATTGTGATGATAGAAAAAAAAATGAGATAAATTTCTAGTTTCAACATTATTTCTTCTTCAGATATTCCTCTTTAAAAGGAAAAAGTATCAGCTGTTTGCAAAGTGACGCACATTTGGTTTTCGACCTCTGAAAATGTGTACAATTTACTCATGGAGCCGCATTGAGATCCCCATATCTCTGGAAATGAACCACATTGAGGCTTAAAAATTATGATCCGAAAAGAAAGGTTTAAGAACCAAAATCTAAAGGATTAAGAGATCTTTAATACTTTAATAATTACAGACATGCAAACTTTCTGCAAAAAACTAAAGAAGTTCTTTTTACCGTTTTTTTAATTGTCACTGTTCACTGCATATAACGCAACAAAGATTGCGAAAGTCAACAGATTTTACTAATAGACCCATCAATCTCTGTAAAAATAAAATAATGATGCTGCCATCTTTCTAAAATCATTTTTACCCCCCTTAACTTCACAATTCTTTATACCTGTCCTTCTTTACAGTTTCAGTCAGAGGAGTTGTGATGATTCCCACAGAGCATGATATTCGTAACTGTTGCTGATTTATATAATAGTGATTAGGTAAGAGTTGATGTAACCTAAGCTGTTTTTAAAACATGTGAGTTTTACATAGTCCTGTTGCCTACCTGCTGGAATTTTCAGTTGTGTTTTTGGATGTTGCTGTATGTCAGTACAGAGAAAAAAATAATTTTAATGTACAAGCATTCTTGTTTCATTATTTTACCCATTTGATGAGATCCACACATGCTCATACTGATGTGCTCATTCCCTCTCAGGCTGTAGCCAGCTATCTCTGTCCACACAAATAGCCTCCATCAACACAGAGGTGATTAAGGTGGGGATTGTGGTTGTGTGTGTGTGTGTGTGTGTGTGTGTGCGTGTGTGTGTTATATCTCCCTTCAGCAGATGTTCTCTTACCTGGCTCTAGCTCCTGTACCAATTTCCTGGGGGTTTAGCTCACACTGCACGTTCTAGCACACAATACAGCACATAACCAAATACTGGAATAGAGAAATTTCTACCAGAATTATATGTGGAATCATCTTACTGATCTGGGGTCATTTGCTGCTATTATGGCTTATAAATACATGTAGTCAGCTCAGCACTCATGCTGTGTTTGGACAAAGACTGTTGTCTTAATCGCGTATTAAACTCTCTGTCTCCTCTCAGCATACTTCACACTACATCACAGCATTATAGATAAATGAGGTTTAGATTTAAGACACGATGAGCTCCACATGGCCAACAAATTAGATTTTATGTTTTTAAAGCTGCCAAGAGACAGGGCTACACATACAGACTGACTGAAGAAAGAGGATGCTGAGAAGCGCTCATCCCCTCGCTCTCTCTGTGATTTGTTTTTACTTGAAGGTGTTTTGTAAATGCAGGTTAGATCTTATTTTGAACGATTCATCCATGCGTTTCATATTTTAGTATTATTTTTTGAGCTTGTAATAATTAATCATAATTTGTTCTTTCAGTGAAAAATACTTTTCTCTGATGACATACACTGGACTTCTCCAATCATTTAGTCTGTTTAAACTAGGGATGCACCGATACCGATTTTAACAAACAATTATTGGCTGATACCGATATTTGTCACTTGCTCTCTCTCTCTCTCTCTTTATTTTTTTGTATAATGTTTTGATCATGTTTTAAATCAGCAAAATTAAAAAAAAAAAAAAAAACATGCATTAAGTTATACTAGCTAGTTTATTGCTGCATCATCAAATAATTTCTAATGAACATGGATTGGATCCATTTAACATTCAGCAGGCCAACATAAATACAAAGATACAACAGAACAAAGATAAATATTGGGGATGCACCGATGTATCAGTGTAGCCGATATGTATCGGCCGATTTTTGCTCAATTTACAACCATCTGCATATCAACTGTAGCAGGAAAAAGGCCGATATAACAAACCGATGGTTTATTATTAACTGCGTGAAGGCGCTGAGCTGTTAATGACTGTTGCGTAATCATAACGCTGCTGTCTGCGCTTTAATGTTAATCAAATAACAAAAGATCACACACTATTCTTGACTAAATAACTTCTGTAACTTTCATTAGTGTAACAGACCCCATCCGAATGATGATTTACTGATGTTTTATTAAGTTTATTGCGTCGGTTTTCACTCCAAACAAATCACCACAAAAGCTAAACAATACAGAGCACAAGAAGTGAGCGTTAAACTCTCTCTCTCTCTATTGCATTATCATCCACATACAGCGAATTACTCAAAACACTTGTTACAACTAACAGTAAACAAATACATACAGATCTTATTCCTTTTCGGTGGATGCTTAATAAACAGACAAACTTTAAGTCTGCAAAAGAACCGCGTGCTCTCCTCAGACCGTAGACGAGAACGCCTGTCAAAATAAGAGTCCGCCTTAGTAAAGGAGAGAGTGCAGATCTCATACATATTTAAACTGACAAAAAATATTAAAATGTATACAAAAACAAATTAGAAGATTAATCATAATAAAGTCTGTTACATTAAAGAAGGATTCATATGTATTTAATTTATACAGTGAGGAATATGCAGTGCTATTTTACATTTGTTTACTTTATTTCTGTACCTGAAAACTATTTAAACTTACCTAAAAATAGGGCTGTGTATTACCAAGAATCTACGATACGTATCGCGATACAGGGGTTACAAGACGATGTATTGTGATATATTGCGATACTGCAAGAAAGGCGATATATTGCGATATTTCTTGTTTTTTTTTAGAAGATCTAATTTGAGAAAAAACGGTCATAAAGAACACACCGCCATATACATAAAACCTGAAAACAACTTTATTTTATTTAATCAATACAGTATAATTTGCATTTATATCACTAATCACTATTTTGTACAATCTAAGGGAAAATAGTAAAGTGACTGCAGGATTCTTTAGAAGTATGTTTTAAAGGTTCACAGTATAGCAGTTTTTAATTTCTAAACTATTTAACAACTAGTGCATAGTCCATTTCATGAATGTCTGTTTGTTTTATATTTAATACTGTAGCTGCTTGCTTTAAAGCAGTCTAATGTATAAAGTGTTATTTAAATAAACGTGCCTTCACTGAAGTGCTGAACAGAGCTGCTGCAAACATATCCACATCGCTATGATCAGATGCTTTCTTTCTGCTGTCACCGCTGTTATTTTTGTTGTACGTTTATTTTGTTACTGAGGGGAAAACGTGCAGTACATATTACATATTCGATCAAACGCCTCTCAGCAGCGCGGATGGCGTCGGGATATTAAGTGAGCTCTCAGATTCAATGCGTTTCCCGAGTTTTGGATTATAACATGACCTATTTTGCAAACAACTGACTCTTGTCGATCTCCTTAGTGGTTTCTTTATAGCTGAAGCCAAAATGAGTCCACACTTCATCTCTGTATTCCGCGGGAGCGTAATAATTGTATCTTGTTGTGAGCTGGGTTTGCTAATGCTAACGCTAGCTATGCACCTCCAGCTACCTTCAGTTTACGTTCTGAGATAACGCTGACATCTAGCGGTTGAGGTTTTGGTTTAAACCGAACACAAACCCACAAATACTGGATGTAAATAAATAATTAAATAAATATCGATAGTGTTTTTGAGAATCGATACAGTATCGCCAAACATAATATTCACGTGTATCTATTTTCTTACACCCCTACCTAAAAAGCACAGTTTATTTCATATGTATCTTTGTTCTGTTGTCTTTATGTAGGCCTGCTGAATGTTAAATGGATCCAATCTATGTTCATTAAAAATTATTTGATGATGCAGCAATAAACCTGCTAGTATATTTTAATGCAGGTGTTTTTGAACTTTGCTTATTTAAAACATGATCAAAATACTATCTATTTTGATGACAATTTCAAATAAGAGAGGAAGTGACAAATATCGGTATCGGGCAATAATTGTTTGGTTAAATCTGTATCGGCCCCAAAAAATCATATCTGTGCATCCCTAATAAATATGAAATAAACAGTGCTTTTAGGTAGGTTTAACAGTTTTCAGGTACAGAAATAAAGTAAACAAATATAAAATAACACTGCATATTCTTCACAGTATGAATTAAATCCATATAATTATTACATTGAGACGTAGCTAAATTCTACTCTACAACAGTTATATATTTCTGTCACAATTACTTCAAGTTAAACTGAACTTTTATTTTGACGAGTTGCTGTGAAAACCGTGTTTCTGTGTGTTTGTGATACAATGATAGATTTTCTCAAATGAAATGGTAAAATGCTCAAAGTGATTCTGGAGATGAAGTTCATTCATTCATGTCCTTATATAGTGAGGCGGCAGAGGCTGAAAAACACCAACTGCGTGTCTGCGCCATTTATTCACACAGAGACATGCAGAACATGCAGGATTCATATTTAAATAGTCTTTTTGTGGCTTAATATATTGAAAGACACTAGTCTATATCACGATTTGATTTAAGTGTACTGACCTACTTTTTTTTATTTATTCATCAAAACTTTGACAAATTCCATGACATTCCATGTTATACAGTAAATTCCGTTTTTATGATTGGATTCCGTGATTCCGTCCTCAAAGTTATTTAATCAAGAGTAGTGAGTAGTCAGTCTTTTGTTTGATTAATGTTAAAACACAGACAGCAGCACAGCAGGAATATTAGATTATGGATAAATCTTGGAGCTCAGTGCCTTCATGCAGTTAATTAATAAACTATAGGCCTTTTTCATGCGATATGCAGATGGTTGTAAATTGATCAAAAATCGGCTGATAAATATCGGTGGCCGATACATTGGTGCATCTCTAGTTTAAACCCAAAATAATTGAATGCAACAGTCAGATCTCAAAATCCAATCATCAGCCGATGGATAGAATCAAATCCTTGCCTTACATTTTTTTCTTTTTCAATAATCCATTACACTCAGATTTACATCACAACAGGCAAGAAAAGACCTCTCGCTTCTTCTGTTTCATCAAGTGCTACTTGAAGTGCACTTTTTTTAGTATTTTTTTTTTTTAACCACCCTACAATTGTCATAGTGTGTTTTGCATTTAGTGGTTTGGAAATGCATTTGGTAAAATATAATTCAATATATTTCTCTGTGTAAACAGTAACAATGATTGATGTCCTTTCTCTTCCAGAAGAATGAAGCTCAAGTGTGCTTTGGTCACTGGTTTGCTTGTGTTTTAGATTCTTATTATACTCCGAGGTCTGGTCTGAATTTTTCATTGCCTCTCCTGCAGAAAGTCCTCTGTAGTCTGACTGTATCCAGGCATTAGAGCTTGTAGAGATGGGACCGCTTTAGATCTGAATGTCCTGGACTCTGTAGGGAGTAGGGCTGAACAATTAAGCGAGTTTCTAATTGCGATTACGATTACGGATGCCACGATTTCGTAATTGTCCAAAGGTGCGATTATAAGGAATAAAATCCACTTACATTTTGCTGCGTGTTTAAGAGGTGTGTTTAGAGCATGTTACATCGCAAGAGGTGAATCACGACTACTTCAGAATGTAAAAGGTCTAACCCAGCACAAAAGGAGCTACCAGTGATGTAGGTGTACGCTGATATGTCAAACACACGCGAAACACCAGCAGAAAGCTGTTAAATGTATTAATATATGTAAACATTTCTGTGTTTTTATTTAAATTAATTTGTTAGTTTTTTTTCTTATCTTTTCCTCTTTTTATCCCCTGGCTAATGTAAAATCGTTGATTATGATTGATTAAATATAAAAAAATAAAAATAAAACCCCGCCATTTTTAAAAAGCTGTGTACACAGCCTATGTATTTACTCCACGAACTAACTAACTCTGCAGTCATGAAAAACAGCGATAGGAAAAATCCAGCACGACTTTGAGCAGACCAAGCAAAACAAGATTAAGTATTTCTGCTAAGCTAGCGACACTGGGCATCAACCACACGGGCACGATAAAAGCTAATACTTTTTCATATACTGTCTACTTTTTTTGTATAACAGTTCTATCTAATAATGTATTAGACAGGACTGTTAAACAGATCGTAAACTAAAGAAGACAGAGAATGTGAGCTCTGTGTGCTCAAGATCTGTCTGAACTGTTCTCAGCGCCGTCAAAATAAAAGTCCGCCACGCCATCAAAATAAAGGTAACAACAACAAGCGCAGTTTACTTCACTTCAGGCTCTATGGGAACATTAGTTCTTGGGCAACCACACTGGTGGCTAGTTCCTATATCTAAGTTCCAAGAACAACCCAATGCAAAAGCCCCTATTATTATTATTATACCATGCATATGTTGATTTTTTATTATTATTTAAAGAAGAAACCAAACCAATGTATAGTTGACATTTGAGGTTTAATGCTATAGAAAAATAAAACATTTCAGGAAGAGTGTTTTCAGTTTGTTTTTTTATTTTTATACAAAAACATGGCATGCACCTGCTTCATCAACACTTGTGTAATAATCCCATGTGGGCTCAGAAAGCTGTCATATCCTTGGTTTTACATGTTTGCTTGTTTCTCAAATTGCAAACGGTAAGTGATTAGCAGCAAGCCTCCACTCTGGAAAATGATTTAGAAGTGTTCAAAACCAAACTTAAATTGACTTAGGGACTCAATGATCATGATAGACCAATGTATCAGTCAGGCTGATTATATGGCCATTGGAAGTTGTTGGCATTTGTCGATAATAGTTTGCTTGACCCATTAACGGCAGTGTTGGTTCACTTTTATTATCAGTTTCAAAATACCAACAATATTGTCAAGGCATACAACATTTCTATTTTTGTGTAAAGTTTTTGTGAGTGCATTTTCTGGAGTTGCAATTCAGCAATGTTGACTATATTTTGTTACTGTCATTTAAATTGTGTAATGTGCGTAAAGGTAAAATGGGACAGTATTTCATATTTTTTTTTCTTTTTTTCTATGAATAGTGAAATCTTAGGGAGATCTTTAGCTACTTAAAATGGTATTTTGTATTCATATTTTAAAACACAGCAATGACAACTCAGAAAGTGTCCAGCTTTAGGCCTTCCTGTATATTATGGCTATTGACTCTAGATATTGCCGAAAGCCTTATATCAATTGACCACTACTCATGGACCAAATTATTATTTCTAGATTATTATAGACATTGGAAAAACAAAATATTTTAGCTGTGTTTTTGCATTTTCAGTAATAATATTGGAAAAAAATCTAAACATGAACAAACAGAATTTTTATAAAGAAAATACCCAATAAATTATTTGATTTCAATCAAACTAAAAACATATTTCATCTTTTTAAAATGTAAAATTGTAGTCCTACTGAAATTGAACGAGTCTTGTAAAGTTAGACTAACAGAATGCAATTGTAGCTTGTAAAAACATTAAAAAAAATGTTTTTTACTTTCCTAAACTTTTATAATTATTCTAGTGAACTTAGTCTAGTTGTCTTTACTCTTTAGCCTAATAAACAAACATAATTAACTTAAATAAACATAATTAACTTAATTTTAAACTGTAGTTTAAAACAAATTATTACATTTATGCAGAGTCGATAGACTCCCTTTATTTCTTAATTTGAAAACATTACACTTTGTCAGTTTATTTCACCTATTGTTAATATTATCGTTGTTATTGCTGCTGCTGCAGTTGTTATAACAAACAGTTTTTATTGATGTAATATGAAAAAAAATTGAAAAAAAATCCCCCAGAATAAATTAAATAAAAATTGCTTCTGCATATCGTTTATCAGACATATAAACATAAAAATACTGAAAATATCAGCATAGATATCTTTCTCCAAAAAATGAACGTATAATTAATTATTTGACAGAACAGTAAAACAGACCCTTTTTTTTTTTTTTTTTTTTCCTTCTTTTCTGAAGATTTCCATTGAGTAACACACACAGCATTAGTAGCGCTGTTTGTGTGCGGTGTGTTTGTAGACAGTTAAGTGGCTCTGCTGGGGACTTTTTACTGCTGTCATATCTGAAACCTTTAGATCATGCTATGATAGAATGGTTACATAGATGTATGTGTGTGCTGTGCACCCACCGCTGGAGCTGTGTTGGTGAAACACAAAGCACTGAGGTATGTGAGTGTTGATCTTCCGCCAGTGAGCTGCAGGGCTGGAGATGGTGGGGGAGGGGTGGACCAGAGAGAGAGAGAGAGAGAGAGTTGGAGGAAAAGCTGGCACACTAATTGTGTTCTGGGCTCTTAGCTAAAAAGAAAGAGTGTGCATACAAGTGAAATTGGGGGTAGGTGTTTGTTTGCGACCCCTCAACTGTTTGTTGGCCTTCAGTCACAGCAGCAGACAAATAGGCATGCGAAAGGACGGAGGGATTCTTTCTCTGAATCACCTTCATCCTCTGAAATTACACTTTAGGAAAGATGATCTTCATCATGGGCCCATGTGCACCTGAGCCCCAAAAACAGACCACAAACACACCTACACAAATACTCAAATTAATGTGTTACACACCTGAGCCTGAAAAATGTTTCTCTGTTTTAGCATTGGACAAACACACAAACATCTTCATGTTTTGTGCTGGTGTATGTGGCTTTTTATGTTCTCCTTTCTGTTTTTAATAAGTAAAAAATCTGCATGACCTTGAAGATTATTTAGCTGGATCACCCGCATGAAGCGATATTGGAGCATGTACCTGGCACAGATTTACCCTGAACAGCAGGAGCCAAAATATACAGAGACACACACATTTGTATAAAAAGATGATTTAAATGTTTTTCAGAAGAAATGAGAAGGAAGTACTCCTCTTTCTATGCTGCCCCAAGACAAATACACTAACCCATAAATTTGCATTACATAAGTAAATAATTCACTTTTTCTTTTTTTCTTATACACTGAACAGTTTTAACCTTTGTGCTGTTTGTGTTGAGTGCGCTTATTAATACACAGACCTCCCCTAATCAGGTGCACCTGTTTAATAAGCCCTTTAATAGATGGTCAGATTCCAGCTGCGTTCTAATTCACAGGGTCTCTATGCAGACTAAACGCTGAGCAGGGGATTTCATTACAATTTCACATGGCACAATTTATTTGTTTGGAACTTCATCAAACTCAGACAACACATGAGTCACACAGATTAGGGGTTTTCAGTGTGATGACGTAACATTATCACGATTGCCATACTTTTATATTTTTGAAGGTATAATGTAGAAAGCATATATTATTAATATAAATTCAAGTTCTAAATTTGTCATTTGTCATAATATAAATATGTATACGTATATGTTATCTTACCTGGCTGTTATGTAAACCCATCATAAAAGCTTTGTAATGATCACATATCAGTTGCGCTTTATACTCACAAAACTTCCTAGTAACCATATCTAAATACAACAAAGCCAGAGCCTTTTCACCAGCTTGAGGTTGAATGTATTATTGAGGTAGTTTTTTTAAATTAAAGTCTGAAAATGCCTTAAATCATAGCAAAATACCTTACATTTATGATGATTAAATTACATGTTGCATTAGGGAATACAGCGCTTCAGTGAAATAGCCTAATGTGCTGAACATTTTTGCATGAATTACAGTATTTCTTTGACTGTGATGTTTGCAAACGTATTAATATGCAGGAATCTGGTGCCTGAACATACATTCAACATGATTGAACATGTTGTGGAATCTTTCTTAAATTTGGCATTAAATGAAAATGCACTCTATATATTTTCTATTATAAATCTTATTGTGAACAATTCACCCATGCATTTGTTTAATTTTTTTTTTTTTAAATTTTTTTTTAAGTTTTAATCTTATGTTTAATCAGAATGCCATTACTGAAAAACGTCTCTCTGGTGACATATGCAGGACTTCTCCAATCATTTAGTCCACTTAAACCCTGCCCCTGAAACTGCTGTTCATCTGCACAACAACTAATGCATAGAACCAAGTCCCCATCCTGCGTTTTTTTTCTTTTTAAATATTAAACTCGGTATTACATCACAATGCCTAACAAAAGTTCTCTTGCTACTTTCTGAACTAAAGAGATGGTTCACCCCAAAATTGGAAAAATTCTGTTCCAAACCTCTATGACTTTCTTTCATCTGTGGAACACAAAAGAAGATATTTTGAGAAATGTTTGGAAGACAGTGTGAACTGTTTGGTTACCAACATTCTTTGTTTTCGACAGTAGAAAGTAGAATAATGGTATGATAAGAATATCTGTTGCAAGGGCTCTTTTCAGTCTGCTGCGTTCTTTTCCTCCTGGTTATTTTCTTTTTTTCTTTTTTTGTATACCACTGTGAAAATATATATATTTAAGTAAGTAAGTAAGTCAATTTTATTTATATAGCACATTTAAACACAGCAAAGCTGACCAAAGTGCTGAGTATAGTAAAAAAATAAAATCAGAATAAAACAACATAGAAGACAATACTACAGTAACACAATACTAAAATTAACGCCTGGGAGAAAAGATACGTTTTTATCCTCTTCTTACAAAAGATAATAGAAGGTGCAAGGCGAATATCCAGTGGCAACTGATTCCATAAGCGAGGGGCAGCAACTGAAAAAGCTCTGTCGCCCTTGGTTTTTAAACGTGATCGAGGGACAAGACAAGATATCCTGCGCACTCGTGGTCTCCTCTCCTGATTTACTTCATGATACATCCCATGAATAATTCACTGGAATACACTAAGATTCTCTTGTTTTTCTCCCCAAATCCTCACATCTCTTTCCAGGTTTGTTTTCACATGGATTTTTTAAAATGTTAACAGAAAAAACGCAGGATGGGGACTTGGTTCTATGCATTAGTTGTTGTGCAGATGAACAGCAGTTTCAGGGGCAGGGTTTAAGTGGACTAAATGATTGGAGAAGTCCTGCATATGTCACCAGAGAGACGTTTGTTGTTTTCACCAGAAGGTTCAGTCTCCCCTTTTCACTTCTAATCCCTATTAGCAGTGTTTACTGGAATTTTTCTAAAGCAGATAAATTAGTCAAAATGATTGAAAGCACTTCAAAATATTATCACTCAATGCTAAAGTTAATGAACATTTTTGATTAAGGCAACGTGTGTTACATAATGCAGTGATATTTAACATGTCCGTAATATCGCTGCAGAAAGAATCAAGTTTTTGTAGTAATTCATGGTCTGTTTTAAGTAATTTCTTAATGCTTTTACACTTAAGTTTTCTTTTAATGTTTAATGATTGAAGTGTGAACAGAATAATGTCACTTCATTGTACCCAGTTTTTTTTTTTTATATAAAAAAAGCTTATTGTGTTCATAGAGCAAGCCTTTCACTGATTGTTTACAGTTTAACGGAAGTTAATCCCATCATTTGCTCAAAGCGTCATTGGGCGTAGGAAAAAGGTGGAAATTTTAAAAATAGTGAGCTCACTTTTCACGCTTCGTTAGCATTACCTGTTTATAGTCCCTGTTTAAATGAAGCTGACTGTTTCTCTGTAGTCATTGAGTTTAATTCTAAGCGTGTTTCTCCTCTCTGTGGCTTTTAGAGTGGTGGTGTTGTTGAACCACTTTCAAACTCTTATGACAGTGTTGTGCAATTAAACTGCAGCAGGGTGGCAGAATCTGACGTTGACACTGGTGCAACTAAGACCTTCACTTTCTGACAGCTGGGATTTTGTGTGTGTGACATTGTGCTGTATTAGTTGGTTGTAAATGACTGTGGGATAAAGTATTAGACCCACTGGACTAATGAGGGAGAGGGCTTTGAGTGTAGGAGAAGGATAGTATGTGGGCGGTTGACTTTGGTAAGGGAAAATTAAAAAAAAAACATGAATATCACGCAGGTATGCACTTTGCTGCTCACAAAAGTGTTTGAAGTACTCTGTATTTAAAAAAAAAAATTATCATAGTTTTCTAGGCAAAATCCTGCAATTATCATGTGACATGTCAGGTTATATGATGGGGATATTATTTTTTTAAACAATCGTTTTCTGAAATCTAGATTTTAAAAAAGTAACAAATTAGTTTGTATTAAAATTCAAATAATACTTTCTGTGTTTTATACACTGCTGTTCAAAATAATCCCGAAAGATTCTTAAATTAGAATGATTTCTGAAGGATCATGTGACACTGAAGACTGGAGTAATGATGCTTAAAATTCAGCTTTGTTGTCACAGAGGTCATATGGGGCACACTGAAGGGGTCATGAATTGAGAAATCAAATTTTCCTTGATCTTTTGACATATAAGAGGTCATTGTACTATCATTGTAGGTCAATATATACTGTAAGTTTCTGAACTTCCTCATCAGTCCAAAAACAGCTTTTATTAAAAATGTAGAATATTAGCTCAAAATAAATATGAATAATTAATCATAACTAGTTATAATTAATTATAAATATTTGGATCAGTTAATAAAATTAACTTAATGTAATAAAATCAATATTACAATCAGTTAACTTGTTTGTCCAGTTAATTTCCAGGGTTTGGGAAATAACATTCTTATTGTGCAGTTCTACTCAGAGCATGTAGATCTGCATGATTAGGGACTCCAGTATATGAGCATGAAACAAGGACAACTTTACGTGTGACATGAACACGACTTTATTAACTAGACTAAACACTTAAACTACTCTAACATTCACACACATAAACACATACAGTTTACCAAGGGAAAGAGAGAGCTAAAGCAGAATACAGGAAAGCAAGAAGTTACAGCATTGTTTGAAATTCAGCAGATCAACAGCCTTGAGTAAACCATCAGTTTAGTTCTAACATGCCCTTCTTTAAAAGGGGTAAAGATACTTAATGTATCACATAATGAGACTAAGTTTGATACTTGCATGTCTCGCCCATTTGAATTAAACTTGTCCTGATGCACTTTGTTGAGACTCCAGTTGATTTTTGCTGATGTTGTCTTGATGAGAGAGAACCAGTTGGGAAAATTGGATACATGTTACATTTCTCAAGTGGTTATATAGAATATATAGGATTAAAAGGGTTTATTTGTCCTTCTCAGAAAGAATTAAGTCAGAATCACAAGTCTCTGCACATTCCTGACGGCAACAAAACTTATCAGTGTTCTTGTGTCCTGTAACAGGACACCTGGTTCTGTCATTTGGGATGCTAGTTGCAGTTTAGGGGGATGGGTTCACAGAACTTTGAGAGAGAGAGTTTCTGGATTATTCATTAAATATAATGAATAATTGTGTGTCTGATTGGTCCAGATGCTACAAAACCATGGTCAGAATTTTGGATTTTGTCACATTATTACATCATAGTGCAACGAAAGCAGAAGAAAATCAGTGTCTACTTCTACATCATTGCCTCTTTAGCCCCGCTCACCAATTCGTGCATGCTTTTTCACGATAGAGACGCCTCAGAGGATTACAAGACGTTTTGAAGTGCCAAGATGCGGAACAACAGTGTCTTTGCATTGCCATCTTTGTAATCCTAACACTTTATTTTTAACGTTCCAGTCAGATCGCGTCAGTAAGACACTGTTCGTTTGCTTGCTTCATTTTACTGTGGATTCATTTTTAAACAAGACAAGCTTTTCAGAGAGACTGAAAATAAAAGATGATGCAGTGAAAACTACAATGGATCCGACAGTAATGTCGCAACACAAGTGTGAGTAACAGTGTTTTTTTTAATCATGTGTCAATATTGCTTTGTCTGATACAGATGGTTTGATATGTACTGAGTAGAGTTGTCAAAAGTACCGACTTCGGTACCAAGTAGGTACTGAAATTTAAGAAATGTGACGCTTTGAGAGCTGTTGAGAGTGTTCATAAACCACTGATTGGCCATTGTGTTCACGGCTCATCGGATGTCTGTGATTGGCTTCGATGATCAACATTTGAAAAACATGTTGTAAATAGTCATCAATGACGCTCTTCACCAGGCGCTTACACAGATACACGGGAGCGTTTAAAAACGAGCATCCATCATGGACTGGCCCGCTGATAGACGGCTGCTTTCAAACGCTCCCGCTCCCACTTTCAAAACGCTTTCAAATTCAAACACTCCAGTGCGTTGATTATTGTAGCCAATCACAGACATATCCGATGAGCCGTGAACACAATGGCCAATCAGAGGTGTTTCCGAATCCCCTCAACAGCACTCAAAGCATTACATTTTTAAAATTTCAGTACAGAGTTGGTACCGAACTCTAGTACTGAGTATTTATATATTTCAGCATTGGAAGTTTTCAAAACAATTCCACACGTGTAACGTTGAAAATTATTTTAATATGGAAAACTGTTAGTCAATCAGAGCAGTGTGTGTTTACTTCCAAGTCTTGAATGTGGCACACCCATCAAAATGAAGTGTTTGAAAGAGAGGGTCAAAAACAGGATAGAAAATAACTTATTACTTCTAAATTAGGATGTTTTTATACATATTATATAATAATAATTTGAAAAAAATGCAGTTCATGACCCCTTTAAAATAGTAAATGGCTCTCCTAAATTGTAGTACTATTTCACTATATTACTGTCTTTTCGATCAGATAAATGCAGGCTTGGTGAGCATATGAGACTTTTATTTCAAAAACATTAAAAAATCCTACCAATCCCAGACTTTTTTAAAAACAATATAGTGTATATACTACATGACTAATGGGGTCACACCCATATTAATTGATTATGATGTAGTGTGACATACAAAATACTGTTTTATCATATTTAGGCCTATATTACATGTCATTAAATCCTTAGCCTAAAATTGTCACAGCATACAACATTAGTGCCACATGACAACAATGCCAGTGACAAACACTTTGACAGCTATAGCAGTTTTATGAATAATATGAAACAAAAACTAAAAGTGATCTTCACAGTGCTGGGAAACCCTGCCCACACAAATGATCATTGGTTCAAAATCACTTTGTGGTTGGCAAAAACTCTTGACAGAGAGCAGACTTCTCACACCAGAGTGTCCTTATATGTTCTCAAATCATTCATTTTAAGGCTCTGTTGTTCATACATAGCATCAATACAGAACTTTCACAGCATCGTTGAGAATTGTCTGAGCTGATCTGACAACAGGTGTTGTTTCCACATGACCTCAAAATGAGGTTAAACAGAAAAGGCTGCATGTGTTAAACTCCCAGTTGTCTCGTCTGTATGCATCAGTTTTGGGTTCAGTGTGGATCGGCAAATTTCTTCACAATGCGTCACAATGTCTCACACTCTATGATATCCCTTTCCTGGAATGTAATTTAACTCCAGCTAACTGCTTTATTATGATTAGACCTAAGATTTTATTTTTCAGAATTTCTTCAGTGCATTCATTATTACATAATTTGATTGATAAAAGATATCACTACTTTGACACTCTGGGCATGTCAAAAAGCAAATGACTCACTGCAAATGAAATGACCGACATGCACAGTCTTACATGTGAAGCATTTGAGAGATGCAGTGTGCGTGCTCATGGTCAGGAGCCTCCATCTCGCTCTCTCACTCTCTCTTTATCTTTGTCCGCTTTCATTTGAGCTGTTCAGACTCATAAGCTCAATCATACATTCTCCCTCATTCCGTTTTGCTCTCTTTCTCACACACACACACACACACACACACACACACACACACACACACAGATCTCTTCAATTCTGTGTGAGTCTTCTGTGCTGTCAGAGTATTTGTTATGTGAGATGTTCCTGGCTGGTCTGCAGTATTTCACCTGCTTTCTTGAGCTTTTTTCTGAGTGTTCACCAGACCGAATGATTTCTCCATGAATGAACGTCTGCATCTGCTTTAGTTCTATTTTCTCCATCCCTTCACCTAAATAGCTCAATTATTGATTGTCATTTCTGCATTCGTTCCTGACACTTGTTGGAATATTCAGTAAGTGAATTCATATCTGATTGGATTGTTATGGGTCATTATTGGGAGAAATTAGAATAGTTCTCGTAAGCTACAGCCATGGCATCTTTGTCGGCAGACTTTCAAACAGTATTATGCCTGCTGAGTATTTTTACTGGAGCTGTCTCTATGTGTGCATGTGTGTGTGTGTGTGTGTGTGTGTGTGTGTGTGTGTTCAATTTCATTTGTTTTGGAAGCTGAGCAGCTCCTGTCTCTGCCCTTCCCCCAGCCCCCCTCCCCCCTCTCTCTTACCCTCTCTCCCTTACTCTTTCTCTCTTATGCCCACTGTCATTCTATCTTTTTTTCCTGAACCAGCCTCTCCTCTGCTCGCCTCTCCTCATTTTAAAGCAGAAATGCATCATGGTTTTATTCAGGAATGTCTGGCAGGCTCTTAGTTGTAAGAGCATCTGTTGTGATTTGTTCTCTTGTGATGATGCACAGGGACTTGTTAATCACTGCATTGTTAGCTTTTTATTGTCTGGTTAATTCTAAACGAATATTTTGTCCAAAGGAGAAGCTAATATATATTTACACAGGAATTAACGCAAACAGATGTTAACAGCAAACAGCGCACTGCAGTTATGTCGTCTGCCACTGTAAATGCTCGAGCTCTTTAAAGCAGGATGGATTCTGATTGGCTGTCAATGTTTTTCTCATTCATCAGCTGGAAAAATTGTTCTGAAAGTGATTTCAATGATACTGAACCTCTGTGTTGTTGTTCATTATAGTTGTGGACTTGCCTATTCTCATAGGATTAGAATGATTATTAAAACTTTATAGTATAACTGTCACTTTAATCTCAGCACCAGGAAAAACACATCAGTCTAACTAGACAGACAGCATGTGTTGCCGTTCTGGAGAACAATGGTTTATTATTAAGAATGTTAGTGTGTACATTGCCGTCTTTACTCTGCATTGTTTGCCCTATTCTGTTTGGTTTCTCCATCTCGCTTTCAAGCCTGTGGAATGTGACACTTCCGTTGTGTTTGTGTGTGTTTGGGGCTGCTCCTGCATATTTCATAGCTTAGGCCATTACTGAACTATCCTAGCCTGGGGGAAAGTGTGTGAGAGATGTGTTTGTATTTGAGTGTGTGCCTTTAGATGTGTGTATCAGTGTCTGAGCTGTGAGTATGTGTATGTGTATTGCCCAGTAAACAGTTTGGCCTATGCAAATTAAGTGTGTTCGGCACTGGAAGTGTGATGTCGTCATTAAAGTTGGCTCAGAACATGCGTATTAATTTCTGCTGCTCTCTTTCTTTCATTCTCCTGTAGCAAATGGTGATGAGCCTGCGGGTGTCAGAGCTGCAGGTTCTTCTGGGCTACGCGGGCAGAAACAAACATGGACGAAAGCATGAGCTCCTGACTAAAGCCTTACACCTCCTTAAAGCCGGCTGCAGCCCCGCTGTCCAGATGAAGATCAAGGAGCTCTACAGACGACGCTTCCCCACCAAGTTGGTGTCCCCGGCAGAACTGGCCCTGCCCGGAGTCCACCCCGCTGCTGCTTCCTTGCCCCCTGGCCTCACGCAGCTGGGATTTGATGGGCATGGAGCGCCCCCGTCCCCTCTGCTCCCCATCTCCCTTCTTGGACCCAAACATGAGCTGGGCCTGCCCCATCTTCCCACCAACCTGCACCCCGTACACCCTGATGTCAAACTGCAACGGCTGCCCTTCTATGACTTGCTGGATGAGCTCATTAAACCTACAAGTCTTGGTGAGTTTTTGAGGAGTATGCTAATGCACATTTTTAGTGGTTTGTTTTTTTAGAACAGAGTATATCTGTGTGTTGTACGGCAGTCGTAGAGATGTGCAGACCCTTTTTTCCCTACATTAGCATTTTAATGGTGTTGGCTGGTTTGGCATCAGCATGTTCGTTTGCCTGAGGAGTGTTGTTCAAATAGACTGCCAGTCCCCACAACCAACCCCGGTCTCTCTCTGCCTTTTCCTAAACTGTCTCTCTCACTCTCATTTGCATACAGTGTTGAAACCATGAGTACACACACACCATGGCATCAGACACCTTTACAACACTACCATAACATTTTCTAGAACACACACTGCAAGGGTCCAAAATTAACTGTGAAAACGTCTTAGATATGTTAGTATTTTCCCAAAAAAAAAAAAAGTTTAAAGCCAGTTATTTATATATTTTGCTGTAGTGTATCAGTAGGAGATATCAGTTTACATTTCCAAACACTCCTTTTGCCATTAATTGTAATAATCCAGTGAGATTTTTGTATGCATGAGGAGTCTGACAACAGCCGGTATGATCCACACAGAGATCTGATCTCACCATCATCGAATCCATCTGGGATTACATGAAGAAACAGAAAAAAACTAAGACAGACTAAATCCAGAAGAACTGTGGCAACGTCTCCAAGATGCTTGAAGAAATCTGCCTGCAAAGCTACTGTACTGTGAAAAGTTTTAGGCACTTGTGTAAACATGCTGTAAAGTGAGGATGCGAAATAAATATAAAAAGGTTGTATTTATCAATGAACTTCTAATTACTAAATCAAATCAATATTTGGTGTGACCACCCTTTGCGTTTAAATCGGCTTTTGTCCTAGCTACACTTAGGGCCCTATTTTAATGATCTGAGTGCATGGTCTGAAGCGCATGACGCAGGTGCACTTAGGGCCTGTCCGAATCCACTTTTGCTAGTTTAGTGATGGAAAAAATGGTCGGCGCGCCAGGCGCCTGGTCCAAAAGGGTTGTACCTATTCTCTTAATGAGTCACGGGTGTGTTTTGGGTGTAACGTGCAATACTGCAAAATAGGTAATTCTGAAACATGCAATGACTCATTATGACATATAGGTATTTTTATCTTTAACAGTGCGCCTGAACACACCTAATTTTCAGACCAGCATGTCAATTTCCAATTTCTTTGTTCTGTTGTACAAAGGAAGATATTTGGAAACAATGTCAGTAACCAAGCAGATCTCGACCCCTATTTACTACCATAGTAGGAAAAATAAATACTATGGTAGTCAATCTTGGTTACTGACATTCTTCCAAATATCTTCCTTTGTATTCAGCAGAACAAAGAAATTCATACAGGTTTGGAACAACTTGAGGGTGAGTAAATAATGACAGAATTTTCATTTTTTGGTAAACTATCCCTTTAAGTCCCAATTTAGCATTTGTGTGCTAGTTGTTAGATTTCCGGGAACAGGTCTGTAGGTTTAGTGTTTGTGTAGCTATACACTGTTTTACTTAATCTAGATAATTTTGTTTCAAGTTACATTTTTGTGTAATGCTGTGTCTATTTAGCAGGTCTGTGCTATGTTTGTTCTTTGGCAGAAGCGTGTTGTGTCTTGATTCTTTTATTTCTCTTTGCTTTAAAGTAATGGTAGAATTAATGATGTTAACACACCATGCCAACACACCCTGCTAAATGCTGTGTTTAAGTTGCTCTGAAATGTTCCTACTTACAAATTTGGAAAACGTTCTGGTGATTGTCGGCAGAATAAAATGAACTCAGTGTTTCATATTACTCTTTTTCCCTTTTCTTACATACACTACCTAAGTTTGGTGTCGGTAAGATTTAAAAAAAAATCTTTTTGAAAGAAAAATCTTATTTGATAAAAAATGCAGTAAAACAGTAATATTGTAAAATAATTTTACAATTCAAAATAACTGTTTTAATATTTTTTTTAAATATAATTTATTCCTGTGATGGCAAAGCTCTTCAATGTCACATGATCCATCGGAAATTATTCTAATGTGCTGATTTGCTGCTCAATAAGCAATGTTGATAATGGTTGTGCGGTTTAATTTTTTTGTAGAAATCGGGACTGTTTTTTGCAGAATTCTTTGCTTGATAGAAAGTTCAAAAGAACAGCATTAATTTGAAATAATAATAGTAAAAGTGTTTACTTTTGATCAATTTAACGTGTCCTCGCTAAAAACTATTAATGTATTTACAAAAAAAAAAGTTAAAAAAAAAGACTTTTGAATGGTAGTGTAGGTAGAAAGCTGATACAACATAATGACAATCAGAGGCTGCACATTTTTGTGCATTTGATGTGTCTATATTTTATGCTTGTGCTGTCACAGATAATAATGGGGAATGTAGTTTGGTCACTCAAGTCTGTCTACTCATAAAGCAATGTTCTATCAGTCTTTGCTATTGCTATTCTTCATCTACAGCACACAAAATGTTCACAAACTAAATTGTTGACTGTTTTTTAAACTCAGTTACACCTGTTATCAAGGTCATTGAGAAGTTTCATCTGAAGGGAAACTTTCAATCCTTTTTTAAAGCTCTTTCCTTATTCCTTATTTTTCCTTTTTATGTCTTGCGTTAATGATTCTCCTTGTGCTTTAACGGCATATTTCTCTCTGAATGCTCTAACAGTATAGCATTGCCCCCCACTTCTTAAACCACAGGAAGTGAGTGTTTATTTATTTGCCATAATCACATTATTATCATTATTTTGCTCTCATCAGAGCGATCCATGCTCAATGCATACATTAGTCATTATCTGAATCATCTGGCATGCTGACATATCGGAGCATTTAAAGAACTGGGACTTTTTAGATGTATTATTTTTCTCCTATAAAGGATGTCAGTGTCTTTTATTAATTAGCTGGGATGTGTCTTGCTGCTGCTCACAGCATGAATGTACTCCCACACAATGAGAGCAGTGCAGTGTGCATTCTTCAGTTATGAACCAAACAATATATGCACTTTCTGAATAAAGACTGCATCATTGACAAACATTTCAGGACTGTCAGAATAGTTTTGTGAATTAAATAACGAGTTAAACAGATTTAGCATTAGAAGACTCTTTCTCTTTAAGTTCAGTTCAAAATGAAAATGGCTTTAATGGCATGGCCACAAATAATACAGTATTGTCGAAGCTAAGAATGCATGTAAAAAGAGAGTAACAGATTAATAGATTATTACATTTTAGTTACAGCTGCACAAAGCCTCCCTTTCTGTTTTGCTCTCTGTCTATCCATTTCTTTGTGTTTCTTTTTCTGTCTCCGTGTTCTGCAGAAAGACTGAGAGGAATTTTTATTGGCGTGTATGTCGGGTTTAGAGTATCCTAGCAGTGTTTTCATTAAGATGAATGATCTACAGAGGAGTAGTATGGGACTGTGTGTGTGGGCACACTAAAGCTACAACGCAGTTACCCTCACAATCATACCCTTTCCATTTTTTGTGTCTTGTAACTAGCATTCTACAATACTCAGTCTAGGAGTACCACTTCCTGTATTGTCTTTAATCACACTCTTTCCTCTCTGGCCAAGTGGACATATTTCAGTAGTGATAGGCTGTAGTGGTCTGATTTTTATTTTTAGTAGTCTTGTTTACACTCACTTAAAACATCACCGCCTGTGTTTACACTAATACCTAAAGTGATCTCAGGCGTGCTATTAGTGGGTTGTGCGTGTAAACAGATCTGCTTACAGTCAGGTGGGTCTTGTAGATGTTGGTTTGCATGGTTTTCACAGTGTTTACCTGCCCATACAGATCATGACTAAATAAAACATTTACTACAAGTAGTAGGCGGTTTGGTATGCAGATGAGCAACTGCAGCATTGCTAAAATAACAATATGAATTGCTCTTGCAATCAATGGTGGTACACCTTCATATGATTCACATGTACATGTAGGAGTTCTCATGCATTAACTTTATACTACCATTCGAAAGTCTGCGGTCTTTAGGATTTTTGTCTCTAATGCTCACCAAGGCTGCATTTATTTGATCAAAAATACAGAAAAAACAGTAATATTGTGAAATATTAAGACTTAAAATAACTCTTCTGTTTTGTTTTTTTAAAAAAAAAAGAAAATGTAATTCATTTATTCCTGTAATTTCAAAGCAGAATTTTCCGCATCATTACTCCAGTCTTCAGTGTCACATGATCCTTCAGAAATCATTCTAATATGCAGATTTGATTTGCTGCTCGAGAAACATTTATTATTATTATCTATGTTGAAAAACGTTGTGCTGCTTAAAGTTTTTTGGGTGGATTTTTTTTCTTTTTTTTGTGATACATATTTTTCAAGATGATTTAATCAATAGAAACCTCAAAACAAAGCATTTCTGTCTTTACTGTCACTTTTGATCAGTTGTAAAGAATCCTTGCTGAATATAAGTATTAAAGGATTAGTTTACTTTCAAATGAAAATGACTTTCTTCTTTCTGATGAACATAATCTGAGAAATATTAATAAATATCCTGACGCATCTGAGCTTTATAATGGCAGGGTATGAGCTGAAGAAAGTGTCTCCATCCACATCCATACATCATAAACGTGGGGGTAATAAAGGCCTTCTGAAGCGAAGGGATGCGTTTGTGTAAAAAAAAATTCTTTGTACGTTGAAATATGTATATTTTTATACACCAATGCATCGCTTCACTTTAGAAGGCCTTTATTATGCCCCCGAAGCACACGTTTATGATGGATGGATGAGGATGGAAGCACTTTCTTCAGCTCCTGCTCGTTGGTCCTGTTCACTGCCATTATAAAGCTTTGATGTGTCAGGATATTTATTAATATTTTTCTGATTATGTTCATCAGAAAGAAGAAAGTCATATACACCTAGGATGGCTTGAGGGTGAGTAAAGCTAATTTTCATTTGAAAGTGAACTAATCCTTTAATTCCCTGTAAAAAGAAAAAAATCTTTATACATGATCGCCTAGTGGTGATTTCAGACCAGATCTAACCTGCCTATCATATAACAAAGATGAAAAAGACTATTTCATCGAACATCCATGCTACTAATTTTTTTTTTCTTCAAATTAAGCACCTTTCACTTGTATTCAATTCCAATATCATCTTATCAGTGTCGGCCATAATTCAGAATTTTTATACTAGTGCATTCCTGAACTGGATTATCCAAATATACTGTAAGCATTTCCTCACTGTAATTTCAGGTTTTTTTCAGATTGCCAGTGAAAATAACTATCATACTGTAACTGCGATATAAAACGATTCACATCCTGATATGACATTTTGGTTTGTTAGTTTGATTTTGCACCAATTCCACAAAAAGTTTTGTGCAGCCACAGTGAGTGTCAGTACTCAGTACTCAGAACTCAGAACTCAGAAACCAGAATCATGACTCAACCAGCCTCTCTGAAGAACAAAAACACACAGACATCACTATCAATCATGCAACACACAGCCAGCCGTGCAGTCAACACAATGAAGAGTCTAATCCACAAGACACCCTCCTGTCAAAGAGAAAACAAAATGCTTATTTAGCCCTTTCTAATCTAAATTCAGCAACAAATAACAATAAGTGCGAGTTGTTATTGTTAGGATAAACGCACAGCTTTTTTTCATACATAGGAACACATGCATATCTTTGGGTCTTTATGGTTCATTTTGGTTTGACTTAATTGCACACGTTTATAATCAGGTCCTGGAAAAGGCACGCTCCTACTGTTATCCTCACACGTGGCTACAGAGCAGGATTTATGTCTTAATTAGGTGCATTGAGATAAAGAGGGAGGTTTGTCAGAAACAAACTGAAACACACAGGCCTTCATGTCCACTTTGCATCCAACTGTTGAAGCAAATCAGATGATAAAGACTGCTGTGCTATTTTTAGATTAGACATGGGGGAGGGAACTTGTTCCTGCGCGCTCTCTCTCTCTCTCTCTCTCTCTCTCTCTCTCTCTCGCTCTCTCACGCTCGCTCTCTCTCTCTCGTGCTCTCATATACCCCTGTCCGCCTCTCCCCGTCAATCTCCCTTTGTTTCTCTCCATCTCAACACTGTTATTTTCCCTGTCTCTCCCCCTTCCTGTCTCTCTCTTTCTCTTGCTCTCTCGTCTTTTACCTCCACAGTGTTGATTGTGAGAATAGAGATCAGGCTAATTATGTGTCGTCGAGTCGATTCTCCTGGTCTAATTGCACCCCTGCTGTTTCATGTTAAAGAAAGTGAGAGATTTGATGAAGGTGCGGGAGAGAACAAGAGAGAGACTGAATGCAAGCAAAGCAGGAAAGGTACGGCCTGTGAAAACGGGTTGGTGGGTGTATGGCAACACCTGTTTGGCCTTTCATCATCACAGCCCTGGTCAATATTCATAGTTAAATGGAAAGTAATTAGCTCCATTACGATGCCTCACACACACTCATATTCAGAGAATGCTCTATCTTTCTTTTTGGTGTATGCTGATGAAATAGAGCAAAGTCAATAGACCTGTCAACAGGATGATGTATTGTACATGTATGAGAAGGAAAAAGACAAATGAAGGCAATGGAGAAAATTAAACGAATGGAGAATGAAAGTCTGGGAGGGGGAGAGTGCACAGCAAGTGTCGAGAAAGTAAAATGGCAACAACTTGGAAAAACAAGTTCACAGGGAAGCAGGAAATTAAGACATTTTGTATAATTTTTGAAGCTGTGCGTGTACATGATGACCGTCGTCAAAATAACAGCATGACAACACTTGCGAATCACAGGTGCCAAATGCCCACACATATTCCCGTAATTTTTTACTTAGTTTAGAATCATCACATTAACAAAATTACTTTCAAGCTTTTTGCAATATCATGTGAGCAAGAAAGCTGTAGTACTTTTTATGGTGCATTTAGTAGTTCTTTAGCTAGCATTTGCATCGCTATTCTTTTTTGTACGTTACCACAGTGGTGTTAGATGCCGCTTTGCCATCTATTGACGTGGATCAGTCAAGTCAAGTCACCTTTATTTATATAGTGCTTTTTACAATGCAATTCAAAGCAGCTTTACAGTGATAACAGGAAAATAATGTACGAAAGTTTTTGGCTGTACAGCAGCTATAGAAGAAAATAGTGTCATTGTCTAGCTTAAGCAAGTTCAGTATTGATTCATTTCCATTGTAAAAAATCATTAGTTATTAATTTAGTTCATTTATCTATACAGCAGCTCTGGAGAAAACAGTGATGTCATCGTCCAGCTCAGTTCAGTTCAGTTCAGTTCACATACAATGCTGTCAGTGTAGGCAGAGCAGTAATATTGTTGAATAGTAGGTGCATGTCAGCATGATCATCTCTGAGTTTTGTGTAAATTACACTGATACTAGTGAGTTTTAGAGAGCAGGGTATATAAGAATGAATTCCCAGTCAACAAGAAAGAAGCAACTTGGGCATCACTAGTCAGAATTTGCTCTGTCATCAGATCACACCATAGTGATGTTTACGCTCATGTTTTGTCTTTGTCGGTCTTTCTCTCTTCTGGCTTCAGACCTTTTCTGCTTCTTTGACCTTAAAGGTGCTGACTCTCCTAATGTTGTCTAATTTTCATTCTTTGCAATACTAAACAACAGTGAAAAATCACGGGTCACATCATTTCAGCATGGCGAAAGATACAGTGCAAATAAACATTATAGCGCTGGTGTAATCTGTATCAGAAGTCTTGGAAACGCATCTTGGCCAATCAGTTCTGAGAAGTGGAACTGATTAAGCTTTCTGTGTATTTGTCTATTTATTTTTCTAAGAGTATCAGATATCATTCCTAGTGATATGACAAGATAAAAGGGTTAGTCCACCCAAAAATGTAAATTCTGTCATTAAATACTCATGTCGTTCCAAACACATAAAACACTTTCATCTTTGTAAGATAAATTAAGATATTTTGATGAAATCTGAGAGCTCTCTGACCCCTCCATAGACAGCAATTTAATTACTACTTTCAAGGCCCAGAAAGGTAGTAAATACATCGTTAAAACAGTCAGATAAAGTCGTAATTTTTGTTTTGTTTTTGCACACAAAAAGTATTCTCGTCGCTTCATAAAAGGGCTGCAACAATTATTTGATAAAATCGATAATAATCTATAATGAAAATCATCGACAGCTATTCTCATTATCGATTAGTTGGGTCTGCCCACCGTGCACAGAAGACTTCCGCCAGTCGCGTCAAATTACAGCACTGAATAATGCATTTCAGTGGACAAAATGCATCTAAAAATAGTGGAGGAAACAGATTGAGCAGCTGCGGTGATCAAAGCTGATCAAAACATAGGAAATCTTTGTTTTAAGCTTCAAGCTAATGCATTAGCGTAATGGCTTGCCCTGTCAGGCGCTTTGACAGATGCATGTGCGTCCTCTTCGTCTATATCCTTATCTGTAAATGTTACAAATTCACGCGAGCATTTACATTTTGCATAAAGGCTCATCCTGATATTCTGCGTTACAATTCAAACTTTACTGAATAAGCGCCGGCGCACGCACCTGCGTCGGACACGGGAGAGAGGGAGACAGTTAATATTCTGAATATTAACTATTAGTATTGGTGCCAAAATCATTTTTCATGTTTCTGTAATGGTTAATCCACTAGTATGTGTAAGCTCTTTAATTACATCAGTATTTCTAAAGCTACAATATATTTATTGTTGTTATCCATGAATTTTTGATTTTACTGTTTTACAAGAAAGGCAGGAAAAAGCAAAACACTTCATAGTTGTTGTTGTTTTTTTTTTTGTTTTTTTTCAGATGCCAAAATTACAGTCAATAAGAACAGTTGACTGTTATTACGTTTTTTTGGGTATTATGTGTGAATATTATTTAGAAACTATTTAATTGTTTCAGTTTGTTATTTTCCTAATAAATGGAAATACCATTTTTAGCTTTAAAAACGTTTTTGATAGAATCCTAAAATATTTGTGTTCTCTCTTTATTATGACATGTAGTCTAATAAATTAAGCACTGTATGTTTTAATTCAATTGGCACATCTGTTTGAAGTACATTGGGCAATACTGTTTGTCAATAAAATAAAAATAAATAAAATTAGGATTTTTATCTGATTAATCGATTAATTGAAAACATAAACGGCCAGCTAATCGATTATCAAAATAATCGTTAGTTGCAGCCCTAGTATGCCTAGACTATTTTAACAATGTCTTTACTACCTTTCTGGACCTTAAAAGTGGTAATTAAATTGCTGTCTATGGAGGAAACATAGAGCTCTCAGATATCATCAAAATATCTTGATTTGTGTTCTGAAGATGAACGAAGGTCTTCTGGGTTTGGAACGACATGAGGGTGAGTAATTAATGACAGAACTTTTTTTTTTTGGGTAAACTAACCCTTTAAATTACTCAGGCTGAGCAAGAAAGATCATAAGGGAAATGGGGTGTGAGTGTGTGGCTTGTGTTAGTTTTACATGAAAAACTGAACTTCTACGCTTGGAGACATTTAAATTACTGGTGTGAAGATGTTTGGCTCTGCTGGGTGTGTGTCAGTGTGTTGCAGCGAATGTTATTTTAGGGAAGATTTCAATGGATGAGAGCACTTGCATTAGTAAGATCGTTCTTTATATATATTCTTGAATGTGTAAGAGACTGTTAAATATGAAGGAGTGGACAAGTATGCATCTGAGTTTGTATTACTGACTTTTGTGGAATTCAAAAAACTCCCACATTGGCGAGCTAACTGTTTTTCAGAATTGAACCAGAGAGTCTCGCTTTCATTTGTCATGTCCTCAGACGTGATTTTGTGTGGCAGTAGTAGCTATACACACATTGTCGTCGCAGTCTTCTTTTTCCTTGTTGCAGGCTGAATCTGACTGGTAAGGCAACAACAAATGTTTTCAAAAACAACAATCCTCACATAATCTGCACCCTGCTGAAAAATCCAGCATAATCAATCAAGCATGAATTCCATGTTAGTTCAGGCTGGTTTTATGCTGGGTTGAGTAGTGCTGGTGTTGCTGGTCCACCAGCACTCCCACTTCCCATTCTGGATACCATCATCCAAAACATACCTTATGCTGGTGATTTTTCAGCAGGATAGTTCGTTTTCAAACATACCCTCTGTCGAAGCAACCGTTTTTAGATTGTCGCCTTTAACCACAATGGTTTCTGACACATTGTTTATCTTGTCCTTAAACCTTTGGGGAAAAAACGGCTTGAGTCTCTTCTTTCGATGACAGTGGAAATGAACTGAGCAGGAATAATATGAACATTCCCAGAAAAGATTGTTTTGGTGGAATATTGATGTTATTTAAGCTGGACATGGATCAGAGTGGGGGGGAGAAGACTGTAACATTACTCTTCGAGCTTTGATTGTAGCCCCCTCACATATGGGTGGAATTATGCGGATAAGGATCTCGCTTGGATATTGAAAATGAAAAATACTTTATCTAAATAATTAGGACTGGTTGTAATACTTTGCATATTTGAACTTGTTCTGAGCTTTTTCAGAGCCCACAAACCTTATATGCAATTGTCGCTCATCTCAAAGTCATTAATAATATTGTTGTGAATCATTCACAGCAAGCGTTACATGTGGACTATGAAAACTGATGTTTTATGTTCGGTTGTTTCAGTGTAGTAATTTTTCATCTCTCTGTCTTTACAGCTTCAGATAACAGTCAGAGGTTTCAGGAAACATGTTTTACATTTGCATTGACGCCACAGCAGGTCCAACAAGTCAGCAGCTCAATGTAAGTCTCTCTCCTATTACCTTCAGAAATGATATCTTTGTTACAAAACAAAAACCCTAAAATAGGAAGAGAAGTTTCTATATGGCACTGCTTGTGTGATGGGGTGTTGGATTCAATTGTTTTCTCAAAAATACTAGCTTCTACTTTCTCCTTTTGCAGGGACATATCGGGGACCAAATGTGACTTTACGGTGCAAGTACAGTTACGGTAACCTATTCGTGTTCTAATACACTGAAATATTTTGCATAAATATGATATAAAGCTTTAGAACACTAGCCTGCTATTTTCTGCTTATATTATAAATATGCACATTATCCAGGTTTTGTCTATCAGAGACAAGCTGCCCTCAGGAGGACCACTTTCCCCCTAATCTTTGCGTTAAAGTCAATGGAAAACCGTGTAATCTCCCAGTAAGTTAAACTACAGTCCAACTGTCCAGCTATCCATCACTCTAAACTGAGACATATGGTCTCTTTAGCTTTTTTAAAGAAATTCTCCAAACTGTTGACCTCTACACTAAATTACATTTTCAGAATGCTGTTTGTTAAATTAAAAAAAAACATTACTTAAAAAAAAATATTTTATTTATTTTCCATTTATTGTCTTCCTATTGTTGTTCACCAGGGATATCTGCCTCCTACCAAAAATGGCGTGGAACCAAAGAGGCCCAGCAGACCCATCAACATTACCTCACTGGTCAGACTGTCCACAACTGTCCCCAACACCATCGTAGTGTCCTGGACGTCGGAAATTGGACGGGTAGGTTAATAATAATCCCCATCCCCCCACGTCCCAATTCATGAATACAAGTACTTTGTTTGCAAATGTTCTTTTTTTTCCACCTCTTTCCTGGCAAATCAAGCAAGCCTATTACAGGAACTTGTTGAAATGAAAATTTATTTTTAGCACCCCATACGTGTCTTTCAGCCATTTGCAGTCACATGATGGCCAATTATAGCATTCGCTTTATGTGGTTTATGTGAAAAGGTCAGCATGTGTGCAGTATTTTAGTGTTTTCTCTGAATGGCGAGTTGAGGGACAGCTAAAAAAAAACTTGCCCTTGATTCAGTCATTTTTTAGACAAAAAATAATTTTTGTTGAGTATTGATGGATTTGACATCAAACAGAAACATTTAACTTGAGCTTTATTCATTTACATCAGGGCTCGACAATAAGAACTGCCCGATGGCCTGGGGCCAGTGTGAACGCCGCTTGGGACAGTTGACAGAACTGTCCCTTGCCCAATCGGTATATATCGTCTATGATATCGTAATTGTTGATTTAACAATCTGACATTATAGAGTATGTCCCTCACTTAACAAAAACCAAACAAAAATACACACATTGAGTGCACGCATACACTACATGACGTGGCCTTGTAGGTTAGACTATTGCGCGTGCATATTTAGAGTGTATGCTTTCACTGCGAGATTTGTTAGTCTATTAAAATGCATTTAGATTGCCCCCAGAATTCAAGATAAGGGACAAAAATGCCCCTGTATATCTTTTATATTTATATAATTTAATATACTTAACCAATATTACATGAAGAGCGCCATTTCTCCCAAATATCAGCATGATTACAAATGTGATACTGATTTTAATACATCGTACAGTTTAATAAACAAGCAGTTTATATTAAGAGACTTACATTTTAAACACCAAATCACTTGTTTCACTCTATTTCGCCAACAAAAACAGTTCCAAACAAAGTCCACAGCATTGTTTTGCGTCTCTGAGCAACACTTCCTGAATGAATTAGCCGTTTGAATGAATCGGTTGAATCTCAATGACTCGCTCAATAACAGTGATTTGCTGCCACCTCCTGGCGGGTTTAATTTCACATTTAAAGTATCTTTTCATTTTATAAATAATTTCAAATAACAGTATTTAATGTTTTACATTTTCAAAACATTATTTATGCATCTGTAACTACTCTTGACTGATCAACTTTAATAATGTTTAATCTATGGTTATACATTAGATTACAGTTTCTGTACCTGAAAATCTTCTGTTTAAGCCTACATAAAAACCTGAAAAGCACCGTTTATTTCATTTATGTTTATACTGTTGTATTTACTTCTGCTATTACTTGTAATTTGATTATTTGTTCCTATTTTATTACTTACTGTTTACTTGTCTTACAATATTTAAAATTTAAGTGAGTTAATCTAGTAGCTTTTGGTGTCATAACCTTATTTATTAATGTATCAAAAACAATGAAAACAATAACTAGGCTTATTTTATAGGCCCATTTTCTTTTCTTTTACTTTTTTAAAAAAAAATTGTGGGGCCAGTGAACATTTTGGCAGGGCAAGTAAAAATTTGAACCACTGCAGAAAAAATCCTTAGCGTTGAGCCCTGTTACATGCTTTATGTCTATTTTGTGTTTTGTGCTCTATATATTTCCCTGCAGATTTCTTTATCTAAAATACTTTGTGATCTGTGCGAGTGCTCATCTTCTTTTGATATGTTCAGAAAATGCATTTGTGATGAGTGGCTTCTCTTGTTCATTAGCAGTTAATGCATATTAATAAAAATAAGCTGGATTGAGAAAAACGGGCTGCTGTTTACTTGTGAGACTACTGCAGGCAGACAGGAGTTCATTACTTCGTCCACAGATCCCTATATCTTATAAGCTAACATATTAATCTTCTCGTGCATAAAACATCACTGCACCTACATATGATATTCAGCTTCATGAATTATGTCTTTTCTTATCGTATAACGTGCCTCGGCAAGCAATAAGCAATTCTGCTGCTCTCTGTGGTAGGTTCTTTAAATTTTTCACTCTTTCTCAGGAGTTGTGAAAATTATATGAGCTATACCTTCTCACTGAATCTGAAAGGCTCTTTATTATAGAACGATGATGTAAGATATGACCTGAAAATATAAATAAATGATGCCTAGAAGTACACCTACTTCCCACTCTGTTATATTCTAGTACTAGCATCACATTGTCTCATTGAAATATTACGGTGAAATTATTCTATATATTATTTTTCACATAAGAACTTATATTAAAATATATACTGTATGGCATACTGTTTTATGAAGATGTTTTAAATGTTTCTTGGATCGAAGTATGGGATATGTCAATTTGTCTCTAGTAACGTGTTGGGTTGTTATTTTCAGAGTTATTCTATGGCGGTGTACCTGGTCAAGCAGCTGTCATCCACAATGCTGTTGCAGAGGCTACGGGCTAAAGGCATCAGAAACCCAGATCACTCCAGAGCACTCAGTAAGCATTCACATTCTCCAGAGGAATAGAGCTGTTCAGTGTGTTGTCCTAAAAGAAAAGTTGCTTTTTTGAGCCATGGGTTGGTTACCTCTGCAATTTTCTTTTGGGGTTTTAGAACAGTAGTTTTTGATTTACACTACTTTTTTTTTTTGTTTGTTTTTTTTTTTAAAGAGAAATTAATACTTTTATTTTTATTTTTTTAAGAGAAATTAATACTTTTATTCAGCAAGGATGCATTACATTGATCAAAGGTGAAGTGAAGACTTTTACATTGTTACAAAAGATTTCTATTTTTAAATAAATGCTGTTCTTTTGAATTTTCTGTTCATCAGAGAATCCTGAAAAAGGCTTCATGGTTTCCAGAAAAAAAAAAGGCAGCACAACTGTTTTCAACTGTTAAGATTATAAAAAAAAATTCTTGAGCACAAAATCAGCATATTACAATGATTTCTGAATAGTCATGCGACACTGAAGACTGTAATGGCTGCTTTGCCATCACAGGAAGATACATTTTAAAATATATTAAAATAGAAAACAGTTTTTGCAAATTGTAATGTTTCACAATATTACTGTTCTACTGTACTTTTGATCAAATAAATGCAGCCCACATTTTTTAACTGTACTTTAGGTCTGTGTTTAACATTACTTGAGGTTTTCATGTTTAGTTCTAAAACCTAATTGCCTCAAATGTCAATTATGAAGCCTCTGGGCCCTATTTTAACAATCTATGCATTGCGCCGGGTTTATGATAGGGCCCTCCATGTTTAATTTGTGAACAAGTTGTTAAATAAGGATTTCAGTGACTGAACAGCTCTGGGTTTTTTTTTTTTGTGCTAGTTTAATTCATACAGAAATAGTCTCTGTGTCCTCTTGCCCCTTCCTTATACCAAAGATAAACTATATTGTGGCCTAATAAATGGTTGGCATCTTATTTTATCCAATTTAAAACCATAAAAAATTGTTCTCCATGGACTGCAGTCAATAATAATTTTCTTAAACCTATCAAGTAGAGCTTGATTGTGTATATATACCAGAATGTTTTAGTCTATATAGCGTAATGTGATAGAACTAAGTTAACCTAGAATTGCTCTAAAAACTAACAGAGATGCAACATCACAGTTCTGCTTTTCACAGATTGCTCTTTGTTCTTGTCTGCCCTTCAAACTTTCCATGATACTTTAAAAGATTTTATGCATCAACCTATAAACTGTCTAAAGAGGCTTGTTAATACTGAAAGAACGCCCTGATGCCCTTGTTGAACACAAGCTAGAGCACACTAGCCTAAGGCAGCTCAAACAATTTCTGAAGCACCAGTCTTTAGTGTCACATGATCTTTAGAAATCATTATTTCTCATTATTATATGTTGAAAACAGCTGCTTAATATTTTCTGGAAACTGATACAAGACTGCTCAAACATGAATTTAAGGATTTCTCTGTGAAACCGGATGAAAGGATATTTGTGTTAATTAACATATTTAGTTGGTTTGCGTAATATTCTGAGTTTGCATTTCCCTGTTTTTATTAATTCTGAGGAATACTGAATCTATTTTTGTGCAAGTGAGATGAGTAAATGCCTGCTCACATTTAGTCTACATCTAGAACTAAAATGATCATCCTGTTTACACAGCATACACAATGCCTCTGCACCTCACTCACAATTTCTCTCAGCATGAGTACAGGAGAGGTGTCTGTCAATAAATGAGCAAAAAATTTACAATAAACTGAACAATAAATGTATTAATTTGAATAGAAAGTTCAATAGAACAACTTATTTAAAATCAAAGTCTTTTGTAACATTATGAATTTCTTTACGGCCACTTTTATTCAATTCAATGCATCCTTGTTGAATAAAAATATTAATTTAATTTAAAAAGAAATACAATTCTTACTAATCCCTATCTTCTGGATGGTAGTGTAGGTACAGTATGAATTGGTATGAAGTAATAGGTATTAAGTGTTTGGTCCTTTATTATAGCCAGTGTTGGGGAAAGTTACTTTTAAAAGTAATGCGTTACAATATTGCATACTCTCTAAAAAAAGTAACTTGTTGCATTACTTAGTTACTTTTTATGGACAGTAATGTGTTGCGTCATTTTTTTCTCACCTGGGATGGGCTTGCTTGTTTTTTAATAACAAAAAAAGTTTTGTTTTTTAATTACCAAAAAAAAAAAAAAAACGTATTTACTTATAATGTTACTTATTTAAAAAAAGTTATATTTTTTTGTAAATTTAAAAGCAATGTGTTACTTTACTCTCTAATTAAAAAAGTAATATAATTATTAACTCACATTAATTGTAATGCGTTTCCCCCCGGCAAAAATCCTAAATGTTCTCCTCCAATTTATATATGAAACATATTTTTTTGGGTGCATAGATTCAGTTTTAATGCATTACCCCCAACACTGATTATAGCCAGGTTAAATATGACTGTATTTCTCCAGTTGTATTAATAACTCACAGACATGTATTAATAGCAGTGCAGCTGTAAAGATCACTGTGGGTTTTGTGCTGCTAATGTGTGCTTTTGCTCATGTCCTGCAGTAAAGGAAAAGTTAACGGCAGACCCTGACAGTGAAATAGCAACCACCAGCCTAAGAGTTTCATTATTATGTCCGGTAAGCATTTTATCAGATTACTCATCAAAATCAAACAAACACACATCCGGTAATGTACAATACTGTGCAAGTTTTAGGCATGTTATTATTTTCATCCCCAAAAAGGTTTTAAGTCAGTTATTTATATATTTTGCTGTAGTGTGTCAGAAGGAAATATCAGTTTACATTTCCAAACATTTTTTTTGCCATTAATTGTAATAATCCAGTGAGATTTTTGTATGCACGAGGAGTCTGACAACAGCCGGTATGATCCACACAGAGATCTGATCTCACCATCATTGAGTCCATCAGGGATTACATGAAGAAACAGAAAAAAAACTGAGACAGACTAAATCCAGAAGAACTGTGGCAACGTCTCCAAGATGTTTGAAGAAATCTGCCTGCAAAGCTACTGTACTGTGAAAAGTTTTAGGCACTTGTGTAAAAATACTTTAAAGTGAGGATATTTTCAAAAATTAACATCATAAACAGATTTTATTTATCAATTAACCCTTTGTGTTTATAACAACTTTTGTCCAGGTACATTTGCACATAGTTTTACAGGTAACTTTGCAGGTTTCTTCAAGACGTTGCCACAGTTCTTCTGGATTTAGTCTGTCTCAGTTTTTTTTCTGTTTCTTCATGTAATCCCTGATGGACTTGATGATGGTGAGATCAGATCTCTGTGTGGATCATACCGGCTGTTGTCAGACTCCTCATGCATACAAAAATCTCACTGGATTATTACAATTAATGGCAAAAGTAATGTTTGTAAATGTAAACCGATATTTCCTACTGACACACTACTGCAAAAGATATAAATAACTGGTTCAAAACATTTTATTTTGTGAAAATACTAACGTGCCTAAGATTTTTGCACAGTATTGTATATTTTTGAATGTCTACCAGCTGGGACCGGCTGCAACAAACCTCTAAAGCTAAGAAAACTCTTAATTACAATTTGAAACAACTGATCACACAGGGTTTTCTTAACAGGTTTGTTGCAATCGGCTGCAGGACCTTACAAAGACCATATGAGAACCAAAATATGTTTTTTTTTTAGGATTCTAATGTTTCAAAGTAGTTAAAGATCACACAAAACAAAGACAGATGTTTTTGATTTTAAACTCAAAATGAAATCAGATTCAGAATGTTTTGCATATTATGACTCATAAATCTGTCTAAAATAGTTAAACTGTTTAATGTCAGTTGTATATTGTCATGAGTATATAAGTTTTGTTCATGTTTCACTTCTTGTTCTCTCTCTCTCTGTGTGTGTGTGTGTCTGTGTGCGCGCGTTTTTGTGATTTATATGGACACAAATTTGTATAATGACATGGGTATTACACTGGTATTACGACGTAAACATGACATTTCATGAGTCCTCATTATTAAAATAGCTCTGAATACATACTAAACAATGTTTTATTAAAAATGTAAAAGTGCAGAATGTTTTCTGTGATGGGTAGGTTTAGGGGTAGAGGTAGTGTAGGGGGATAGAAGATACAGTTTGTACAGTATGATAGAAGATACAGTTTGTACAGTATAAAAACCATTACGTCTATGGAATGTCCTCACTTTGATAGCAAAACAAACCTGTGTGTGTGTGGGGGGGGGGTTGCCTGGATTGTTTCCATGCGGGATGTCTGTGTGTGTTAATTTCTCCATGATTGTCTGTGCTTTTGCCTGTGTTACACAGCTGGGAAAGATGCGGCTAATGATTCCGTGTCGGGCGTTGACATGTTCACACCTGCAGTGTTTTGATGCTACGCTCTACATCCAGATGAATGAAAAGAAGCCCACATGGGTGTGTCCTGTCTGTGACAAAAAAGCACCCTATGAACATCTTATCATTGATGGGTATGCACAACAATAATAGAACAGAACTGCACATGAAATTAATTTAATAATAATGACATAATGCGGCAGTGTGTTGTTCAGAAATGTTAAGATGACTCCTGAATTCACTCTTTCTCTCTTCTCTTATCTTTCCTTTGTTCCCAACCATTTATGTGTTCATCCTTAGGTTGTTTATGGAGATTCTTAACAGCTGTTTAGATTGTGATGAAATCCAGTTCAAGGAAGATGGCAGCTGGGCCCCCATGAGGTCGAAAAAGGAAGTGCAGGAAGTGTCTGCTTCATACAATGGCATTGATGGTAAGTTTCAGTCACTGATGATCATCTCCTCATATTGTTGAGGAACTGCTGCAGGAGGCGTTTTGAGTGCATTCTTGAAAATTAAGAATGGGTGAAAAGCCTCTTAAAACCCCTAATACAGCACTTGCCATTGTATTTTGGTGAGTAAAGTAAGAAAAAATGTCAGCAGACTTTTCTTTTAAAGCCATACTTGATACAGTGATTGACTGACAAGTAGTTGGTTGTTTGCTGCGGTCCAGGGTTCTTTAGCGATAATGTTGGTGTGGGCATGTTTGTTTTTGGCTACCTTCAAATATACACTAAAGTTCAAAAGTTTGGGGTCTGAAAGATTTTTTTTTTATTATTATTTATTTATTTCTAGCTAGAAAAAAGTGACATTAATGACTTTTACATTGTTAGAAAAAAAGTATTTCTATTCTTCAATGAATAAAAATGAAAAAATTATCACATTCATACAAAAACATTTAGCAGCACAACCGTTTTCAACATTGATAATAATAAGACATTGAACACAAGTCAGCATATTAGAAGGATTTCTGAAGGATCATGTGACACTGAAGACTGGAGTAATGATGCCGAAAATCACAAGAATAATACCTTTGCCATCACAGGAATTTTATAATATTACTGTTTTACTGTACTTTTGATCAAATAAATGCAGCCTTGGTGAGCATAGGAGAGCATATAGCACAGTTTAATACAACACCAGTTGCCCAAAGTGCTTTACAATCACAAACGACATCAATACATTAAAAAATACATTAAAAAAACAAACAAACAAAAAAAACACACACACAAACATAAAACAGACACGGTTGCAATCGAAACCCTTCAAGGAAGTTCGCACACAGCATTTAACAGATGTGATTTTAACCTCAATTTAAAAGTAGTTAGTGATTTGGCTGATCTAATAGCGATGTGAAGATCATTCCATAGTTTTGGAATGAAACATTAAAACATTTTAGAAACATTAAAAAAATCTTACCCACCTCAAAGCTTTGAACAATGGTATCGTCAAAAAAATATTTTGGACCCCATATACAGTTGGCACTGTTCACTGTGTGATCAGATCACCTGAGATTGATGTTAATACCAGGTGTAAATGGGGCTTGTGAAATGAATATCTCTGATCTGTTAGATGGTGGCAAAGTAATGAATGTGACATTAATTCTCCTGAGAAATGCCATCACATGCCACACATACTTGTATAAATTGAACATACACCCTAAAGCTATTTTGTTTACAACCCCTCTGTGTGTGTGCATGTGTAATCAGGTGGATGTCATACAGTGTCGGAGCAAAACTCTCAAACAAACGGCAACAGTGGAAGCAACAGCAAAAAAGTGGAGGTGATTGATTTGACTCTCGACAGCTCGTCTGAAGAAGAGGAAGATGAAGAACCCCCTCAGAAGAAAAGTTGCCCCTCGCTGTCTAGCATCTCTCCTCAGATGGATAATGGGTAAATGATAATTTCAGTAAAACATATTTGTCAAGTTCTTTTCAACTCTTTGAATATGCACAAATAATGCAAAAGGGTCACTTTACTCAAGCTAACTTGTTTGTTGGCGTGTTCATAGGGTGCTAAATCTCCACAGACAAGCATCTCCTTTAAGCCGAACTCCCAGCATCCCTCAGGTGGACACCAGTTACATTCCTCCACCTCCTCCCCTCATTCAGGACTACCGCCATTACTACTCTACGCCCACAGACCTGTCAGGTACAACACACAACCATCATTAGAGGAATGTTTAATGTGGGAAATGTGCTCATTTAAATTTCAATGTACTGATTTGTCTCTGTTACCTCTTACAGATCTAAACTTTTTCCCTTTTTTACAAGGGGAGAATCATCAGGTAACACAATCCAAACATTTATCATCCCGCTGTGATACTGCTAATCTAGTGATTGTTTTCTCTTTACCTGACTCTTTTTTTCTTTTCTTTTTTTGCTGTGTCTCTTCAGCACTACAACATGGTGATGGCAGCGGCTGCATCTGCATCGGAAGATCACGACCTCCTCCTGAGTCGTTTCCTCCCGTACGGCTCATCTCAGCTCTTTCTGGACCCTCCCTCCACCCCTGTAAGCAGCAACCTCCCTCCCATTAACGTCAACGGCAGCAGCACCGGCAGCAGCCTGGTGTCCTCCAGCAGCTTACGGGAAAGCCTCGGACACCCACCCGCCCCTCTCCCCAACTCCGAATCGGCTCCCATGTCTGCCATCTACGGACCCGTCCCAGACGTCATCTCGTTAGACTGACCCAGGACCGAACCCTCCCTTGGGAAACTGACTAAAGAGACTTCCAAACATTGGGAAGAAAAAGGGACATACAGGATGACTGAAGGGTGTTTTTGTAAACGATGATAATCGTTGCCGTGTACAGAGAACAAATATATTTTTTGTTTTACTTTTGTATATACTTATCTATCTAGCTATCTAATGTATATGTAAACTTGAAAGAGTTTTCGCCCAACACGACTTGCTAAGTTACTTTGGGTTTTAGCTCCTTGGAAACTGACGCTATTTTTCCCTTCACAGCTTCGGCTCAACCCCTTTAACATAATATGAACACTTTTTATATCCTTTCCCCATCATATTCTGTGATCATCTATATTTTGTCTGATTCCACAGGGCACAATGGCTGCGATTGGGCCGTCTACCAGACCCTTTGTTCTTTTCTCTTCCCAGCAAAACCTGACATGTCTTTGCCAATCACATTTCCCCTAAACATGCAGGATTATTTTATATATGATGCTTTTAAAGGGATAGTTCACCCAAAAATGACACTTCTGTCATCACTTTCATGTCATCAAATGAAGATATTTTCAGTGTTTTGTTCTATACAATGAAAGTCAGTGGGCTCCAGTATTGTTTTTGACCCCACTGAAACATTCTTAAAAATATCTTTTGTGTTCCACTGAAGAAAGAAAGTCCTACAGGTTTTGAACGACATGAGGGTGAGTAAATGATGACTGAATCTTTACTTCTGGATGAACTATCCCTTTAAGTTGGTGGGCTGTTAAGAAGCATTCCTTCTCCTTCAGGTTAACAACTGGAAGTAAAAGCATTGTTACAGATTGACAATATCTGACCTCATAATTCTTATGTGAAATGTAATTCATGACTGTTTTTAAAACAATGTAATTCTCTAACAGTTTTACATCCATTTTTTTTCTTGCTCGATGCCAAAAGAACACTTTTTAGTGTTGAAGTTTTTAGAGTGAGAGCTTGTGAGTTCAGTGAACTTAAATGTACACCTTGTGTAGAAAGTAAAGATTTACTCTTTCTTTGTGGCTACCATGCTTGATTGTTCTCTCATTCTTTCTTCCTTCCTTCCTTGTTCCTTCCTTCCGTCCCTCGCTTTTTTGAATTTTTCAGAAGGAATGATTTGTTGGGAGGTTCAGCAGTGGCATAGATGGTGAGGTAATGGTGTCTTCGGTGTAGACGTGTATCCATAACTTGCTCATAGATGTTTGTTTTGACATTTCACAGTGACTGAGGTCTCTGTTCAGTTGTCTGTTAGATCATCTGTGCTTGGTGCTGTGCGGGAAGTCCTAAAGCCACTAATTTCTTCTACCGTTTTGTCACGTGTGCCTTGTGTGAGTGTGTTTTGCATGTGAAAGACTGGACCTGTTATTTCTCGTACTTCACTTCGCCTGTATTAAGCTGTTCCTCATGACGGCCATCAGATTTAGAGCTTTTATCTACAGACTTGGATTTTTTTTTTTTTTTTAAGAAACTCCCTACTGAGTAAGCAATGGATGTCCTTTCAAGTGCTGCTTGACATTAACAGAGAAAAATAATTGCAAAAGCTTTTTGTTCAAAATGTGTTGGAAAAATAAGTTAAATTAGAAAGAGTTCAAATCTTTTTTTCTTTTTTTTTTTAGTTATACTTACATCAAACAGGCTAAGGTGTGTGTGTGTGTTTGTGTGTGTGTGTGTGTGTGTGTGTGTGTGTTTGCTGGTGTGGCTCTCTGTGTTGTTGACCAGACCTCTTTTCAAAGCCTAATTGGGTTTGGGACTGGGGTAATTGCCTGTGACAAAATCTAGCTATCGCATCTTGCATTGTTTGATAGACTGATGAGTCTCACTCTGTTTCCTTTGCCCTCTAAACCTCCTTTCAACATACATTTCTTCTGAAAGCATTAGATGTTTATCAGTCAATTTGTCTCTTGACTCTTAAGATCAGTTTGAAATGCAATTGGTTAGGTAATTAACAAGATAAAAATGACAGCAACAAAAATACATATGCTGTTATTGCAAAATCCTTGTTACCAAATTGACTACTTGTTAGATCTCTAGCAGTGTTAATGATTGACTTTGTTTTAACAAGTAAATCTAGACAGTTTTTGTTCTTTGTTTCATTGTCTGTCTCACATGACATGTATTTGACAAGGTTTGTTACCAAGGATATAGAAGAAAGGTTCAGTGACAAACAGAATACGAGTTTTCATTAATTTGCTGATTCTGGTTATGACTGATAAAGGGATAAGTTGTGTGTGTTTGAATGTGTGTGTGAATGCGTGTGTGCATGTTTTTGTTGTTGATGTAGGGCAAACATTGTGCAAATTTGGATGTTCCAGTGATGTGCATTTACGTGTTAAAGTTGAATCCTCAACTTCACAACAAACTAATTTATATATTTTAGATGCAGAATTGTGTTATGAGTGGACTTGGTGTCAAAGTCCAAGTTTATTTTATTTTCCATTTCAGTAAGCTGACATCTATGCTCACTGCCTTAAATCTCATCCACTCTGTGTCTGTGGCATGTTTTATGAAAAAAAAAAAAAAAAAAAAAAAAAGATTTTTAAGATGTGGAAGACATATTGTACAGTAGACCAATGTCAGTTTGTATAAAGTACTAAGTGAAAAAAAAAATATTTATTACATGCATTGAAAGAAATTGTTTACCTATTGAATGTTACATGTTTATGTAGAGACATTTAGATGTAATAAAATGCATTGAGTTAACTTTGGCTTTTGTCTTGATGGAAAAAAGCTGTTTGAGATGCATGTGTATAAGTTTTTATATTTCTTTTGGTACATTTTAAGAATTCACTCCTTTACTACTTTAACTTGCTCACTGAAAAGTAACTCATGCTGTAAGACGGACATAAGCCATTTGAGTTGAATGGCATACTGTTCAGTAATAAAGGTCAGACAAGCCTGAATCAATCTGTGGAAAGGTGAGGATTCTAAATCGAGAACTAACCAGGTGCCTGTTCATATTTCAGAAATAACTGTATCTGGGGCAACAAACTTCGACCCATTTTCAATTCACACAGGCCTGCGGCAGATTTAAGATGATATGAAACGTTTCAGTGTGGTTGTCTTTTATGAATGATAAAAACCCACACATAAGGAGGCTAACCAACCAACTCCTATAACCTCTAAAATTTAGATAAGTGATGGTTTCTCACAGTTTCGACCTTAACTCATCACTTATTCTGATAACTATGGTGTCTCAAATGCCACATATTTTAAATCTTTCCTATCTTTGAAACAAATCCTTTAAAACAAATCATCGATTCATGTGAATCCTCTCATCCAAGCTGTATTATTGCCAATCGCCTTAAGCATCTAAACCAAAGCTTTTAAGCGGTAGTGAAAAACCTGTGTAAATCTACATGTGAACAGCAGATGGCAGTGGATACTTACCAAGATGACAAGATCCACCTGCACCCTTGTAACTGCACATGTTAACCAAAGCCGTTTTAAAACTACTGAGTCAAGAAAATACTTGTAACAAAGACTGTATATTTATGTCATGATTATCTTTTAATGTTATATGATATTATACATAATTATGTTAGTATCAACAGGAAAGCTGAATTGTAAATCTATGCTTTGTTTTTACATTTTTTCAAACATTTCTTTACTTTATTGTTTTTTTTCTTTTTCTTCTTCTTCTTCATTACTCTGTTATTTTATAAAGGTATAAGCATAAAAAAAATTCTACAGCAAAAGCGGAGCAAGGTTTTGTATACGTTTACATGGCGTCGTCCTGTCAATCAAACGGGAAGACGAATCACTGCTCTCGATGGGCGGGAACATTTAAAAAGCGGCCGACATAAATTCTTGAGCGCGCCGCATTGTGCTCACTGCTCATAGTATAGCACCTTGAACTTGCTTGCGTAGTTATGAAGGATGAGTGATGTTTTGTCAGCTAAAAAGCCTAAAATAAAGTAATTAATGTGATTAAACAACAGGCCTACTAATTATAGATGAGTACATATGAATCTAGTGTTAGTGTATGTAAGTAGTACATTATCTGTCGTCATGGGCAACAATGAAGTTGTGAAATCGCTGGATATAATGGGAGACAGTAATCAGAGTGGTGTAATCAACAGATCCATCAGTGATCGTTTTAAAAGCCTGGAAGACATTGATGTGTCCGCCGATGGGAGTCCGGTGTTGAGGTGCATGATCTCCATCACCTACTCGGTGGTTTGCGTAGTAGGTTTGATCGGCAACCTGCTGGTCTTCTTCTTTATACGCGTGAGACGAGAGAGACGCACATCAAAAATAAACTTTTTCATCCTCAATTTGGCCGTAACAGATTTTCAGTTTGTGTTGACTTTGCCTTTCTGGGCTGTGGACACGGCGTTGGACTTCAGCTGGCCGTTTGGGGACGCCATGTGTAAGATCATCCTGTCAGTGACTGTGATGAACATGTACGCGAGCGTCTTCTTCCTGACCGCGATGAGCATCACACGCTACTGGTCAGTGGCTTCAGCTCTGAAGGACCGCAGCAGACAGACCAGCTGCTCCATCAGGTGGGTCAGTGTCGTCCTGTGGTCTCTGGCCACCGTAGCCACCGCGCCAACGTCCATTTTCTCCACAGTCACTACCGTGGCCGGCGAAAAACTTTGTTTGTTGCGGTTCCCCGACGGACAGTATTGGTTGGCAGTCTATCATCTCCAGAAAATACTAATTGCTTTTATTTTGCCAATGGCAATAGTCTCCATCAGTTACCTGCTGCTGTTGAGGCTCATCCGACAACGGAGCATGAAGAGCAACTCCAAAAGAAGAACGCAAGTCACAAAGTCCGTCACCATAGTAGTGTTGTCGTTCTTCCTCTGCTGGATGCCCAATCATGCCATAACGTTTTGGGGCGTGCTGGTGAAATTCAATGCGGTGTACTGGGATAAGTCGTACTATATCGTTCATACCTATGTGTTTCCGGTGACTGTGTGCCTGGCGCACGCAAACAGCTGTTTAAATCCGTTTATTTACTGTCTGATGCGCAAAGAATTCAGGAAAAAACTAAAGGACCTGTTTCTCCGAGTCTGAGAAACAAGTGCACGCGCACCCCGCGCGACTCCATCCTGTGGAACAAATGTGTTCAATGAGTTATTTGAACCAAAATGTAACTTTCAGTCATTGTTTACTCACCCTCATGTTTTCCGAGCCTTTAGGACTTTATTTCTTCAGTGGAGTTTCAAAAGGAGATGTCAGTTCACAGGTTTGGGACAACATGAGGGTGAGTAGCCAAAATAATGACAGATTTGTTATTTTGGACGAACTGCCTCAACAGTATATGCGTTTGTTGTACATAAATTGTATTGTGTGAATGTCTTTGTATTACCTCGTGTTCTTGTGGAACATTGTTTTCAAATAGGCTAAATGAGATAAAATGTTAGTCTACATTACTTTTGCGTTAAAACCAACACTTCAAAAAACGCAGCTAAATTAAATTTAGTGGCTCAATTTCAATGACTGATATGCTCGACTGATATTTTTAAATTAATACGGTATTGTGCACTTTAGATCTCAATTAATTGTGTAGGCCTATATATAGTTTTTTTTTTTTTTAAATATTAAATTAAAATATTGAAATAATTAAAAATCTGACTTCGTAAACACAGAATATATAAGAGAGCAGGGATGTTGTCGGGGAGGATTGTGCCTCAGTAAGTATTAGACTTTGATTTAAAAGTCCAGTTTGTGTTTTCCCTAGTAGTGTTTTTGTATGTTGGTTTAATACACATTGTTCAAAAACTTCTTAAATGTGTTGTTGTGAATTTGATCCTCTAAAGTCAAATTCCAATATCATATTTTACAATAGACATTGTTGGTAACAAGTGGACTAATAAAACTAGACACACAGACACTAGTAGATTTAAACCGAAAGGCTGAATTGTGTTTTGAGGATACAAGTATTTTGCATAAATGTCAAGCCCTGTTCTACATGTTACAATTTTACACAGCGTATTAAATATTTGTTGGCCAAAATTTTGGTTTGATATTGTAGGGTACCTTTGACATCTTTGCAATTTCACAATTTTTAATTTAACTTTTTTTTTTTTTTGCATAGTTATTTTACTGTTTAAATTTAGCTGAGAAAGATTAATCAGGGTAAACATTGTGACCACAACTAGCCCCTGTTCATCATAAGCCATTTAGAATTATTAAAAATATTTGCATGCAGTGCTTCTCATATCCAGTTTTGTCTCATTCTCAATTAGCATTGCTGACAGACACTCCCACAAGCTTTTAGCCAAGATACCACCATCCATCCTGATTAGAGCTTCGCGAATCAAAGCATTCTGCAATTCATTAGGCAAAAAGCATAAATGTTTCATTTAGTTGAGCAAGGCCATAGCAGTTTCTTCAGAACATGTTCTTGTATCCTGTAGAAGTGACAGTTCTGCGGCATGCAGTTAATTACCCAGAAAGGGGCGATCAGGTTCATGACCGATGAGAATACTTAACGTCTTGTTAAATTGTGGTTGCTTTAAATCACTTACATAGTAAGCTAATGATGGTCATTTGCAGGCAATTTGGAAGATTTGAAAAGACAGTACATCTGCTGCTGTTTACCGTCACACAGGAGCCTTTTAATGGACACCCGGCACAGAATTGATGCTCTTGACGATGTCCTGTTGGTTATGATACAGTAGCCTACGTCACACTCCCGTGTTCAGACTGTAGAGGGTAACGGACTGTGAGGAACAGTCAGTCTTTTTTTAGATGCAAATATTTTTCCACTGAAGCCAAACCAAAAGTATCCTTTAAAAACAAAGCCGTAGGCACAGTTATGACTCCTATAACTCTGCTGCTCTTATTTTATGTGTGCACTTAAATGTCATTTGAATACTATTTGAAATGGGGAAAAAAACTGAAAAATTCTGCATGTGTAATGGAAGGTCCTGTTTGTGTACACACTGTGTCTTTTCAAAGTAGCCCATATGTTTTGACCAGTACTGCTGCTATTAAAACAACATATGTCACATATGTAGAGGTATGGAATGGACTACCTTCTTGTTTCTGTTAAACGACTCTTGGTTTAATCCAGGACTTACATTACTGTGCTGTGTGGATGTAAATCTGCCAGATTGCCTATGGATGTTTGTCAATATTACAAAACTCACTTTGTTCTCCCGCTGAGTGCGCTGATATAATCAGATCCCCACTGTTAACAGGATTTCCTGTGGAGACAGGTTTTCCTATTACAAACTGAGTTAGGAGTTATGTTATAATAGTCATTTCTTAATGCACATCATCATATCAACATATTCCCATTATGATCTAGATAAGAATTTTACACATATTAAAATTTAACTTGCCCCCTTAAGTTCCGCCCACAGCATTTCACTAATATTGCTGTCTGCCTTTGGACTTTTTCAATAACAATATAAACCAAAAAGTAGAAGTGAATGTACTGTACTGCATGTATTATAATTGACTTGCTTGTATTTCTGTACAGTTACCTCTGTTGTTGTAATTTCTTCTTATTATAACTGGGCCTGATTGACCTTTTTAAATGAACGGTGAAATACATTTAATCATGTCTGTGTTTTAATCATTGTGAGATTTCAAAGTCTGATAATGACTCGTAATAAATTCTGTAAAAGTCTATAGAATTGTTTGAACAAGCTTTCAAAATCTAATCATATTTTTAGCATCCACTGAGTCTATGGACACTATATCCATTAGGAAATTATTTTAAACAATTAAGGGGCTTATTAAGCTTAGACTTTGTTTGCATAGGCAAATGAAAGATCAGTTTGATGTTTCAGAATTAACACACAATGGATCTTCTCACCCTGTCCATAGTGATGAGGATTTCATAAACCTTATTCAGGGTATTTTATCAGTGTGTGTGTTACCTGGGAATTGAACCCATGACCTCGGTGATGTTAGTACCAAGTTCATTCAGTTGAGCTACAATAACTATGGCCAGCATTCATATGTCATGCTTGTTTATAAGACCGTTTCAGACAAGAAGATCATTTAAGCACTTCATTAAACCTTGTGAACTTGCCCTCTTGATCCCATCCCAAGCCCCTCTCCACTGAGCGATTTCTGGGGGTTATCTCTCTTCTGATGTGAAAACATCATTATTGGTGCTGTACCATCTCACTTCCCCACTTAACATAATACTCAAGAAACCCCATTATCTCCAACATGAGAAACTAGAAGCCAGGCTCGCTTCTTCCTTTCATGACTACTGCTGAGGAATGATAACATGATGCTATACATCTCATTCGATCTCAAAAAGTCCACATCCCTCTCTGACACCCCAAGCTTAAACTTGACAGGAGTGAATTATTCTTCCTTGCAGCTAAAATCCACCTCACCAAATTTCTCACTATCAGCTGAAGGTCACACAGATGTTGCCTACAGGAGTGTCGAAACACTTAGTGTCATCCTTGATGACAAGTCACAATTTGTGAAAGTCTAGTCCTGGTCTATAGGGAAAATAATACTTTTTCTTGACCACAACACTGATCAGTTCTTTGTCCTGACTCATATGAAGTTACCAAATAAACGAAACATGGTGAATGTTACATCAAGGTTAATTCTCTGTCATTATAATTTATTTATAATATATTTTATTTATTGATTATTAGAAATCATAGTATAAGAAATGGTTGTCAACAACCTTTCAGAGGCAGATTATTAATAAATGAACCATAGTCATTCACCAAATTGTTCTGTTAATATTGCTGTGACAGTATTTTGTCCAGGAACCAAAAATTGGCAGCAAGAGAGTCAAATTTCCTGCTAAATAACTTTATCAGTTTGACCCGAGGACTTATACAAGGACAATCAGGCCTCTTCCTCTAAATCTCTCACTTTTGCTTCCTGGACAAAATCTATGGTAAGCATATTAAAAAAAAAAAAAAGAAAAAGAAAAAAAAAAAAGATCCAGCAATGTATGATTTCGCTCAGATTTATGGGAAAAGGAGCCTCTCAATTTATATACTGTAAATATATAAATGTATTCAGATGTGCCAAATAAAGAGAGAATAGTTACAGCAAAATACAAAATGAAATACATTAATTTTATGGCAAAATATGCATTTGCTGCAGTAATACATTCAAATAATTTGAAATAATTGTAAATTATTAACATGCAAACATCTCCCTGCATAAATGGTGGGAAGCATAGCCTATCATGTGGACTGACGTTTAAAAGCAAAGTTGTGTTTTTCAACTGTAATCTGACATTGCTTTAGCGCAAATGCCGTCACCAGTTTCATCAACGAGCTTCTCGTTTCTGTTGTTCTTTTCAAGGCCAGAAGGGGGCAACACATCTCTTACAGTAAGTGGCATAAACATAAATGCTAAACATGTATTCAGATAAAAATGAAAGGGACGCTAAACATTTTTTTTTCTTTTTTTTTGGTATTGTAAAAAAAAAAAAAAAAAAAAAAAATGTAGCTTCGATTGTCATTTATTGTTTTGCACCAGCGATTACTGCAAACTCATATTTCAAACAAGATATTTGCACTGTAATCAATAGGGCTAGGCTATAATGAAAATCACTATTCTACATAGGCTAGCTATTACGTACATAACATTTTTCTTTCATGTTTGCTCCACCCAAAGCTATTCAGGTGCTGATATCAAATAAATATCTTCCACACTATCTCTCTCAATGCCCTCAATCTGAGACAAAGTCCAGCCTTTTTCCAGGTAAGGGTGACGTCAGGCGCACAACAGCATCTCCTGTTGTTCCCTGCGATAATTTCAAACGCTGCTAGGACCACGAGGAAGTCCCGCCCCCTCTGACGTCTAATTGGCCAAAACAGAATTCATTTTGCTGTGCCTCTCTACTATTGGTTTACGGAGTTGTCAGTAAGGAAACGGGTCCAGATAAGCCTGGTGGTGTTTCGCGTCAGGTGAAAAATCGCAGTGTTGTCAGACGTTAAAAGTTGTTTTTGCGTTATCAAACTAAACCGTAAAACTTAACTGTTGTTGTAATTTATCCAAATACTAATCTACACGCTACTTTTTATTTATTCAACCAAAGAGAAAACATGAAGAGTTTGAAGTATCGACTGAAAAAGCATGAAGTTACCATCACAGTAAGTTACGAGTTTGAAACAGATTTGCTTGTTTTGTTTTATGAAAACTTTTGAATCGAAATTTCATGATTTTTGTTTCTTGAATTACTTCATATACCTTCCGGTGTGTTATATCATGCACTACTCATAGTTGTTTTGTTCTCAAGAGGCTTTACTCAAATCATCTTGCATTAAGGAAAACCTTTAGACACTTTATCATGTCACATTAACTTACAGGCCATAACATGGGCACTGCAGTTTTTCATGGATTAACTTTTTGATCGAACTTTGAAAAACTGTAATTACACTTGCCTCTCATTGCTGTTGTAGTATTTTTATTGACTGTTTGATAATGAGACGAGAGATCACTTTCTATTAGAATATAATATTGAGCTTCTGGAAATGACAAAATAGTTTTATTTTCCTCGAACATAACACGAACAACCTTAATTCAGGAGCAGCTAACACTTGAAATCTTCGCCCTCCCCTCTTTTTAATTTCCATGTCAAAGAGCCTGGCACACAGAACTGTGTGGGAAGCTGCATGGGGGTTAGTTATTGAAGGGCTTTTTTCAAGGGCTTTGTTTTGAATTGGCTTTAAAATGAAGGGTTCTCACTGCGTGGTGAAGATGATTCAGAGGAAATGGTGTCATGTTCACTCAACATTTGATGATCATGTGCTTTCTCACTCTATGAGCTCTGTTTTGACTTGATGCCTCTTTGACACATGGGAAAGAAGCATTTCCACACGCTTACAGAGCCAGACTATTGTCACTGGTTGCCCTCTGACTTAACAGAACACAAAAGGACCACAGGAGCACACCCTCTCTTTTTGAGACATGTGGAGATTTTTTTAGTGGCTGGAGTTTCAGTATTCATTCAGTACTTGCACACAAATATTTCAGTCTCAATCAAAGAATTAAATGTATTATATATTAGGATCATATAAAACCTGGATTCTGGAAACCAGATTAAGATTTCTAATCTATAAATCCGAATTGGACAGTTGGCATATGTCTTGATGTAAGTGCCTTATTCAAAATATCCCCTGTAACTGAACAGTAATTTATATCTAATCTTAGGTCTAAACAAATGTAATATTGTATTAGATACAGACCAGTGTGAAAAGTCAAGCAGGAATAGAAGAACATTTCTGGAATGAGGAGGAGACTTTTTAACACATTTGTAGGAGTCTCAAGATCTACATTTTGCAGTTCATTCATTCTTTATTTATTGATTTATTTACAATTCATTCCAAATGTACTTAATAAATAATAAATGGCAAGATTGAGTATCTCTAGTATTTCCAGAAGAGAATAGTAGGACAAGAATTTGCAATAATAAACAAAAGTTTATTTGGATTATTCTGATGTATACAGGAGTTTTCTAATAGCTGTGGAGCATGTAAACATCTTATTTAAAGTGAAGGCATGACCAGAAATGCATTAATCAGAACAATGTACATGTTAACATCCTTACTGACTTTATTTTAAGTGAGGAAAGAGTTAAAAAGAATGTGTCTTTGGGTCAAAAATCTAAATTGGTTGTTAGTTCTCATCTTTTTACAACATCCTGGCCTTTTAGGTATAGTTCACGCAAATGTTGTCACCTAAAAGTCTGCGTTAACCGAAAGCTGCAACCGACTTGTCTTCAGTGTTGTGACACATTTCCAAGTGAAACGGAATATTAAATAGAGGGCAAGGTTTTATTTTAGTGCACCTCTCCATCTCTTGCTTATAGCAGACTGACAGTTGTAAGGGATTAGTTCACTTCTAAATGAAAATTTCCTGACAGGAGATGTCATCCAAGATGTTCATGTCTTTCTTTCTTCAGTCGAAAAGAAATTAAGGTTTTTAAAGAAAACATTCCAGGATTATTCTCCATATAGTGGACTTCAGTGGGGTTCACTGGGTGGAAGGTCCAAATTGCAGTTTCAGTACAGCTTCAAAGGGCTCTACATGATCCCAGTCGAGGAATAAGGGTCTTAAAAAAATGCTTGTCTTGCACTGCTCTGTGATGCACCACACATTATGTTAAAAGGTCACACATGACATAGGCGGAAGTACCGTGGTAGGGCGAAGAACTTCATCTAATTTTTTTCCTCCAACTTCAAAATCGTCCGATATTATTGTTTTATTTTTTCGTAAAGGACGTTTGGCTTAATCTTTACACGTTCGCTTTGTAGATACCGGATCGGTACTTCCGCCTATGTCACGCATGACTTTTGTAATGTGATTGTCATGCTTGCAGATCGCAGACCTAGTGCAAGATGAGCATTTGTGGTTTTTAAAAAAAAAATAAATAAAAAAAAAATTATATATATATTTATTATATTTATATTATATATATATATATATATATATATATATATATATATATATATATATATATATATATATATATATATATATATATATAAAATTTATTTCTTTCGACAATGACCGATCGTTTCGCTAGATAAGACCCATATTCCTCGGCTGGGATCGTGTAGAGCCCTTCGAAGCTGCATTGAAACTGCAATTTGACCTTCCACCCAGTGAACCCCACTAAAGTCCGCTATATAGAGAAAAATCCTGGAATGTTTTCCTCAAAAACCATAATTTCTTTTCGACTGAATAAAGAACGACATAAACATCTTGGATGACATGGGGGTGAGTAAATTATCAGGAAATTTTCATTTAGAAACTAATCCTTTAAGGATATTCTACCCAAGCCGTCAAACTGATGTCATTAGAGAAGGAACGGCATTCCAGAGTGGAAGCAAATTTTCCCATTTTGATTAAAGATTACGACGACGTTTTTTTCCCTGTGTATTAGTTAGGGCTGGGCAATACAGATAAAAAAAATTATCACAATATGTTTCATATTGATTGGTATCGATAAATATTGAGAAAATTTTAGCAGAAAAAAAGTTTGAATTTAACCAATGCATTTTTAATTAAGGCAAACAACAAATAATTTTTAAAACAAAGCAAAATAAAATTTAAACAAATCTTTCTAATATTTATATGAAGATTAAATAAATGTGTTAAAGAAACTTAGAGCTGCACAATTCTGTATAAACTGAGAAACTTTTGTTTGTTTGAAACCGAGATCACAATTCTGAATGACAACTAAATGAAAAAAAAACAAAACATGTAATTTACTAGAGGTTCTGACAAAATATTAATTGCTGCAGTCTATTTTAAAAATTTAAATATATTTGAATTAATTATTTAAAAAAAAAAAAAATCTGTTTGGATGTATGATTCAATGACATGCCCATAAATACTCTTGTTTGATTACTGGATGAATCGGTGTATTTGAAAGAATCTGTTGAATGAAGATTCAACGTCAAATACATTTTTTAAGTCACTTATCGCCACCTGGTGGTGAAACAATGTAATCGATAAATGCATCGTTTTCAGCGCTTTCAAGTTTATTTCAGAAACTGATTTGCTCTATTTTGATCGATAACATAGACATTCGTGTTTTATCTGAACTATAAACTTTTATCTCAGTACTTCTGTGATAATTTGAATATTTGTAGCACAGAAATAAATATACTGTGTGTGGTTGAAAACACTGTGCAGCTGTTAATACCGACACGACAACTGCTCTCTCAAGACGAACTTTGAAGTAGATCCACTGTTAGACGTAAGGAAACCATGAAACTGCCACACTGACGAGCTGATATGTCCTTTTTTTATTCACAATCTCCTCATCACCAACCGGTACACGACTCGTTTTCATGCGTTTGTGTGTTCCGATCTCACGTGGCGATTGCTCAACTGAACTCCACAGCAGCTTGTTTGCGTGTCACTCTGTTTGTGATCCAATGACGGAGCGAGAGTTGTTCTTGCAACCGAACTTCATCTCTGTTTACGTTTTAATGTATTTAAGTGAAACCATATCGAGAGTTATATCGAACATTTTTTTTTATATCGTTAACGATTAAGACGTACCGTCGATAAATGTCGATACCGTTTTATCGCCCAGGCCTAGTATTAGCTTGCATGGGTTAATTGTTCACCACAAGACTAGTAATGTGGACTAATAAAGTAAATAGTGCCAATTTTGATTTCATGACTACTTTAATGTTGTTCCACACCCATATGAACCCTTTTGTGGAATTCATAAGGACCCTATGAAACCTATGAAACAAAATTTTTTTTAACATTTCAAATTCCATTTTATTGTTTCCCAAATTCTGTTTTCCATTTTAATTTTCTGGATTCCAATAATTATGTTTTAATAATCATAAATCATGGACAAAAAAAATTGTGATATTCCCTAAAAATAATGTTTTAATGAACTATTATTTGTGTTGTTTTTACTTTTAGAAGTACATAAAATAGTAATATATTTCTGTCATAGTTTCTTCAATTTACACTAAACTTTTATTTTGACTGGTTGTAGTGAAGACCTTTGCCGTTGTGTGTGTACCTGATGATATTGTCTAAGGAAACGGTGACATGCTCATGAAGTGAACTCGTGTTCATGTCCTCATATTGTGAGACAACAGACGCTAAAAACCCCACAAGCATCACGCCTAGTGTAAACTGTGCTGCTCATTCACACAAAGACCCGCAGAACATACAGACTTCATATTTAAATAGCAGTCTTTTTGCTGTTTAATATTCACGTACACTAGTCCACATTGCAATTGTTATTTATTATTCATCCAAATTTTGTCATATTACACAGTAAAAAATTTTTTTTTTTCCGACTGGATACTGAGATTTGTCCACATTTTCAGCAACATGGAAATTGTAGGGCCCTAAACAGATTAACAGCCCCAGTTGCCAAACATCTAATTTTACATTCCCCGAAAGGAATAAGGTCAAACATGTTTGGAACAAAATGAGGGGAAGTAAGCAATGATACAAATTTTAATATGGGGGTGAACTAACCCATGTTTAGTCACCGCAGTGCACTGCCATGTTTATATTCTACTCAACTCTGTCTTCAAAAGTATCATGCTGTGCAAGTATTGGTGTTTCTGGCTCTATGAAGCCCTTGAGGCATGCCTTAGGCCTGATTAAATGAATGCACAATGTCCCAGTACGGCATCTCACTTGCAGTTTCTGTTTACAGTGTTTACGTCTGTGAACAAACTACCTAAAGCTATCAAGCCTGAGAGATTGATTTCTCAAACCTTTCTGCCTTAATTTAGTTTTTTAGTTGAGTGCAACTTCCACACTTTATTTTTGATAACATCTAATTGACCTAACTGAGTGATCGAATTATTCTGCATCTACTGCCTCTCAACATCATAGTATAATACAGCCAGCAAAGAAAATTATTCTGTCATGGATTGTCTTCAAGATTGGCCATTTATTAATGGAGGAAAAAAATACTGTAGTGTTTCTTTGCTGAATCACTGAAGCTGTTTGCATTACAAATAACCATTTAAGGGCTTCTTTGTTCTCCAGCTGTAAAGCGCGCTCTGGCACCAAAAAGCAAATCAGGACAACTGTACACTGCTTAAAGGGACGGTTCACACAAAAATGAAAATTGTCATAATTTACTCACCCTCGTGTCATTCTAACCTGTATGACTGCTTCTTTTGAGATATTTTGAGAATTTTTTTTTTTCTCAATTGGATCCAATGTTCTTTGGATCCCAACAATCTTCAAAACATCTTTTGTGTTCCATAGAAAAAAAAAAAAAGAAAAAAAAAAAAGTTGTGTTTGGAACAACATGAGGGTGAGTAAATGACCAAATGTTCATTTTTGGGTGAACTATCCCTTTAAAATGGCAGTTGTAGTCATGCAGTGCACTGTAGAAGTGTGTAAAACTTTGCATTGCTATAATGCATGTTATAAATCTTGTTAACAATTCATCCATGTAGGTTTCATTTTTAATTTTTTTTAACCCTATAATGTTGAATCAAAATGTCCTAGCTTTACCTTTCTGTGAAACAAACTTCTCTCTGCTGATATAGGCAGGACTTGTCCAGTCATTTAGTCCACATAAACACACCCTCCACAATCAACTGCAAGCTTGCATTTATCTTTAAGTGCCACATCTCAAAATCCAATCAACAATCAATGGATAGAAGTCTCTGTCCAACTTTTTCTTTTGCTAATGTTACACTCAGATGCACTTTATATTAGGGCTAGAGCTGCACGATAAATCGTTAAAAGATTGTGATCTCGACTCAAACACACACGCAATCTCATTCCTAAATGTCAATGATTCACCTGTGTCTAGGGCTGCACAATTAATCGAATTTCTGATCGTGATTACGATTACGGATGCCACGCAATTTTATTGAAAAATATCCACTTACTTTATTCTGTGTGCTTAAGAGGTGTGTTCAGAGCATGTTGCGTTGTGAGAGGTAGGGCTGCAACTAATGATTATTTTGATAATTGATTAGTCGGCCGATTATTTATTTTTATTTTTTTTGTCAATAAAATAAAATTAGGATTTTTATCTGATTAAATCGAGGGAAAAAAAACAAAACAAAACAAAAAAACGTATTGCCCAATGTACTTCAAACAGATGTGCCAATTGAATGCTATTAAAACATAGTGCTTAATTTATTAGACTACATGTCATAATAAAGAGAGAACACAAATATTTTAGGATTGTATCAAAAACTTTTTTTAAAGCTAAAAATGGTATTTCCATTTATTAGGAAAATAACACTGAAACAGTTAAATAGTTTCTAAATAATATTCACACATAATACCCAAAAAAACGTAATAAGTCTCCGTTCTTATTGACTGTAATTTGGGCATCTGGGAGAAAAAAAAAAAAAAACTTTTTTTTTTTTGCTTTTTCCTGCTTTTCTGCTCATGTGAATTTGTAACATTTACAGATAAGGATATAGACGAAGAGGACGCACATGCATCTGTCAAAGCGCCTGACAGGGCAAGCCATTACGCTAATGCATTAGCTTGAAGCTTAAAACAAAGATTTCTTATGTTTTGATCAGCTTTGATCATGTACCTTTCCCGCAGCTGCTCAATCTGTTTCCTCCACTATTTTTAGATGCAATTTGTCCACTGAAATGCGTTATTCAGTGCTGTAATTTGACGCGACTGGCGGAACTCTTCCATGCGCGGTGGGCAGACCCAACTAATCGATAATGAGAATAGTTGTCAATGATTTTCATTATCGATTATTATCGATTTTATTGAGTAGTTGTTGCAGCCCTAGTGAGAGGCAAATCACGACTACTTCAGACTGTAAAAGGTCTAACCTAGCACAAAAGGAACTACCAGTGACATAGGTGTATGCTGATTCGTCGAATGCACGCAAACACCAGTACCTGCCATTTTTAAAAAGCTCTGTACACAGCGTATATATTTACTCCATGAACTAACTTTACGAACTTGGAAGACCGTGATAGATGGACCTCTCAACTTTACGCTTAGAAGAAAATCCAGCACGGCTTTGAGCGGATCAAGCGAAACATGATTATGTGTTTCTGCTCAGCTAGTGACATCAACCACACGGCAAAAGCTAATACTTCTTTATATACTGTTTACTTTCTTTGTATAATCGTTCTATCTAATGACGTATTAGACAAGACTGTTAACTGGATCATAAATTAAATGAATGACCGGTGTTTTGTTTTGCTCTATCTTCTGCGCTTCCACTTCTACGTTTGTCATTGTGTCGGATCAGTGGTTACTCTTCCACCGCAAATCGATGCGTACGGCCGTCTGCAGGAAGCTTAGTTATTTTACTTCATAAAGTTTTAAATATAGACTTTTTTTTTTTCTTACAAAATCCCATTGCTTCATTTCAGAAGGCCTCATCATCAGTAAAATGTTTTGAAAAGAATTAATCATCCAGTCTAACAGGAATACTGTGTAGTATTTATTTATTTTCGGTATTGATCGGAGTAAGTTAAGGAGCGTATAAACATGGTGTATCAGTGTGTTTGCCTGCTGTGTCTGTCTGAAAGCTTTGCTGTGTCCATGTCTCTAGTGCCCACCGAGCCTCTCTGAAAGCTTTGCTGTGTTAAGCTCGGGCCCCCAATGTAGTGGGAAACTGACAGTGAGGATTGAAGGTTATCCTAGGATGAATAAATGGCTGGGGATTACAGGCAATGGGAATTTGTTGTAGTTGAAAGCCCTCAGGCTTATATGTACAGCTCAAAAGACTGGACCCCGGAACTCTGTCATCAGTACGTGGCAGAGCAGACATTACTGCAGTAAAACGAGTTTCTACTGAACCATTTGATTAACATGGAGTTGCTGTCCAGTTCTCTTATTATTCCTCAAAGAGAATTAATTTGAGCTTTGATGTTGAAGTATTGATTATATTGACAGGGTGTAAATTAAGTCCAAGGTTTTAGCTTATTCAAGTGGGAAAGAAAATGTCCTAAGCAGCTGCATACGATATCAGATTATGAGCCTCTGTTAGATAAGAAATATGCATCAAAGAAATAAGAAACCTGATGGTCAACACATTATAAATGATTTAAGTGTTTTCCTTTTGCACAGATTTAAGGTGGTTTAAAAAGCCATCTGAGCTGTGTTCTGAACATTTGTGCAGTTGGTACCTCATTTGATCTGATTTCATTAATTTAGGAAGCCTGACTAAAGGAGAGTTTCAGACCATTTATGTCTTGGAGAGTTTTTGATAACATGAATGCCATTATTTTGTACTTGAAGCGATTTAAGCTGATCCACTGCATGAATTTCGGAGACTGATTAATAAGTGTGCACTTCAGTGCAGCTTAGTTTTAGCATTTGTATTGGCAGGTCTGGGCCAGAATATTTGGCTCTGTTCTGGCCGGCCGCTAAAACCTGCTGGTCTCAAACCAGGCAGGAACTGCTGTCACCAGAGGCCAGGGGGTGGACAGGCAGGATAATGTTTTCACCAAGTAAAGTTTTCATACAACAGTCTTGCAAGACTGACGCAACACAAAAATAGACTGCACAAAACTAGATTGCTCCCATTAGTATGAACAAAGCTGTCTGCACAGGAACCAGCCAATGTGGTGCACATTCAGTTAATGGACATCTTATTCCTATGTGGCATTGCACATCAACTCCAGGCGTTGTTCTATCTTCTGAACACCCAATCAGCTTATTAGATAAAGATCAAATTACTTGGAACATATTTTAACACAACTCAAACAAAGATGTGTGTGTGTGGCCAAATTATGTTGTAGCGCACTGTCATTCTCCTCCTCCTCCACCCCCACCCCCGCCTCAGCTGTTGACATTGACATAGTCAATGAATGGTAAACTATTATGAATTTTGAGTCTTTATTTCAGCAAGTTTGTGTACTCATTTGCTCAACTGAAAATAGCAGAAACCATTTGATGCAAATGTTTAATGCCATTTGATCATTGATCCTGAAACACAGGGCTTATCAGCACATTTTTGTTTGTATGCAGGCTTTCTGTTGCACTTCCTCATTCCTTTTTTGCTGAAGGTATCCAGAGAATGGTTGGAAAAGGAGTAAGAGAAAGAAGAATGAGCTGATATGTGTACCAGATGTTACCCAGTTGTATGATTGGCGTAAGCAGCATAACATCTGGCACGTTTTCTCATCGCCCCCTTTTTTAACGAATTTTCACTCCTCCCTTCCACTGTATTGGAAATCGAACCTCCTTCTCTGTCCCACTCTCACTCTCTTGGGATGGATCTGAAAGGACATGAGACATTTCTTGCCTCACCCTTTCTGAGATCATCTTACACAACCAAAGCAGACTCTTTCCTGCTCAAAGAAAGACTTGTGATTCAAGATTGTATGCATATGAAACTTGTAAGGAGAGAGACGCATAACTATCTCAGATGGTGTGTTCATTAAATAGGGTCATTAAGCAATTTTAAGTTTGAGCTAGTCAAACATAATTGGGTTTGTCTTGAAGTTGCTTTCTCCAGGTATGTTTAAAGCCCTCAGTGTATATATAATATAGTATAATATTAGGGCTGTCAACGTTAACGCGTTAATGCATGCGATTAATTCAAAATCCTTAACGCATTATTGTAATTTAACGCAAATAAATGTGAAATTGCGTCATTAACATAATTTCCGTCAAACACTTATATTATCTTAAAAGTCCATACTGATTAGGCTACATCAGATGAGACGAGAGAAGTGATTTATTCATTCCAGTGTCTGTTTCGCTTTAAAACACGAATAGGGCTGTGACGGTCGGCATGACTGTAAGTTTATGGTCAACGTATGGCTTTTCTGAGGTGTGTACGTGACATTGTTTGCAACACTGATTGAACTGACGCGATACAGATTTCAGATTTTACAGTAAGCTACTGTATCTTTTAACATATTTTTTGATTTTCATTCATGTTTTTCATTCTGTAAAGAGGAAAGGATGATCGCGTTCACTCACGATCCTTGACAACTGCAAGATGAAAAGTGACGCGGTCTTCAACTAAATTTTCACGGTGAAAGTCTGTCTATATATTTATATATATGATTTCCCACCGCGGTAGTAAAAAATTGCCACCGTCACAGCCCTAAACACGAACTCTGTCATATTGTATCTGAAGAGCGCGAGCCCTCCCGCATCATGCTGTTCCTGTCTGAACTGGACATCGAAACATCCCACCGCTGTATGGCCAGATGATATGAAAACTATGATTCTCGGATGGATAAAGCGTCTTGCTCACAGTTTTGATGGATGAGGACTGCAATCAAAGTAAAGACGATTGCGGTGACGTACAGGAGTCGTACATTTAAGCATGCGCGAGTCTGTTATATTGGCGCGCAAACAAATCATTTATGCGCACTCTTTCTCGACACACTGATCAGCACGTTTTACTCATTTTAATCGTGTTTAATCACACAAGGTTCACGATTTAATATGTATATGTGTAAGAAAATATCGATACACTTGAATATCACGATATTATGTTTGGCGATACTGTATCGATATTTATTTATTTATATCCAAGATTTGTGGCTTTGTGTTCTGTTTAACACTGCCATCTAGCAGTTGGGTTTATCTCAGAATGCAAACTGACGTGGAGAAGAGCAAGGCCCATCCATGCATTGCTAGCATTAGCAAACCCAGCTCACAAGACGTTAGAATTATTTTGCTCCCGCCGTGGTGTACAGAGCTAGAGTGTGGGTTCATTTTGGCTTCAACTATAAATAAACCACTAAGGAGATTGACAAGAATCACGTTTGCAAAATAGGTCATGTTAAAATCAAAACTCAGGGAAACGCATTGAATCTGAGCGCTCACTAAACATCCCAATGCCGTCCACGCTGCTGAGATGCATTTTGATAGAATATGTAATATGTACTGCATGCTCTCCTCTCAATAACAAAATAAACACAACAAAAATGACCGCGGTGACAGCAGAAAGAAAGCATCTGATCATAGCGATGTGGATATGTTTGCAGCAGCTCTGCGGTTCAGCACTTCAGTGAAGGCACGTTTATTTAAATAGCACTTTATACAATAGACCTGCTTTTAAAGCAAGCAGCTTTACAGTAAATATGAGAAAAAAAAAAAAAGTCATGCAGTCATGGAATGAATTATGACTTTCTGTTGTTAAATACTTTAGAAATTAAAAACTGTTATACTGTGAACCTTTAAAACACACCTAAAGAATCCTGCAGTCATGTTACTATTTTCCCTTAGATTGCACAGAAAAGTGATTAGTGATATAAATACAAATGATACTGTCTTGATTAAATAAAATAAAGGTTTTTTTGTTTTTGTCAGGTTTTATGCATTTTTTTTTTTTCTAAAATTAGATCCTCTTTCTAAAAAAAAAAAACTCAATATATCGTTTCAGATTCTTGGCAATACACAGCCCTAACATTTAGTTGATAACTTTTTTTTTTTCTCCTATTTTATTCTTTATTTATTCTATGTTTTGTCACCCAAAACTGTTGCTTCTGAGGGCTTTAAAGCAGTTGTGCTTGCTAAGCAGTAAAGCAGCTGTTTTTCTGTTGAGCCATACTCCTCATGCTTGCCTGCACTCGTCTTGTACACTACAGTATGTGTGTTGAAAACGTACAAACAACACTCTTCCATGACTTTGATGTATTATTTTGAGACCTTAGTAAGGCAGAACTCTTCTTTGTCTTATCTCCCCAGAATGGGCTTAGATAACAGTATGTATCTGTACGCAAGATGCTATAAAGAATACTTTTTTTTTTTTTTTTTTCTCACTTGTCCATTGTCCTTCTCCTGTTTTTCACCTGGCTCTTTTCCAGAGACACTATAGAATGTCTTGAGTATCCATATCGTGACATAATTTTGAGAAGGTATTCCTGGTATTCGGTCTTTCACATATTCTATTTCACTTGCCTCCTAACTTGAACAAAGGATCAGATATTGTCATGAATGGCCACAAATTCTCACTAATGCTTACATCACTTAAAAAGAAAAGATAAGATTCAGGGTAGGGCCCTATGAAATCCCTTTTATTTTTTCTAAATTTAAAACTAAATTTAGTTTTAAATTTTCTGGATTCTGTTTTTTTTTTTTTTTTTTTTTTTTTTTTTTTCTTCTTCTTCCCCTGGACTCCATTTTAATAGTTGAATCTAATTTTAGTTATCAAAAATGTCTAATTAATTGAAATAATGAATGAAACCAACAATTTATTAAAAGTTACTCTTTTTTTTTTATGCCTCTGATATACGTTTTATTCTTTCCCCTCAAATTCGGTTTTATTTTGACCAAATTCTGTTTTCTGTTTTAACCTTTCTGGATTCCATTTTAATGGTTTAATGTTATAATCAAAAAGCATGTCTAATTAATTGAATTCTTAAAAACAACAAAATTTATTAAAGTATTTTTATTAAATGTTTTACTTTTTTGAAAAATCTGTTCCGTATTTAAATTTTTCCTGCAAATGAACGCAAACAATTTAATTTCTTTTAATCATGAAATTAAATAGTTTTTTGTCAAACAGTGTGCTGCACAACAGAGCTTTACTGTTAAAATTAAAAAATGGAAGAATTAAAAAGATAGTTTTAATAACTTATTATTAAATTAATTTATCTAAATTCTACTGTACAACAGTAATGTTTCTGTTAAGTTAAATCAAACTTTTATTTTGACGGGTTGCCGAGAGCTTTGAGTTTCTCTGTGTTTATGATGATAGTTTTCTCAAACGAAGTGGTTAAATGCTGATTTTAACAACGCCTTTGTAGTAAATTTATAGCAATTTCCTGTTGTGTTGAAGTGTTCATAGAATTTGGCAGTAGTACTTTTACTGTGATTTTATTGATTCTCAAAAATATTTGGCCTCCTTTATGATACATTTGAGGCTTCAGCAGAGATGATCTGTTGGTTACAGGTTACATGCTGCTTTGGAGAGAGACACTATTAAACTGGGTCTCCAAACAAACACTCTGTGTGACAGGCTTGTGATTTTGTGTGGCTCTGGTTCTGCTGACCTCGGCAAACACACGCAACTTAGTGCTGAACCACAGCAACAGTGACAATGATCAGCAGTAAAGAAACCTGACAAAATGTGTTTCTCAGACAGTTCCCCTAAATGATTTAAAATCTTAGAGGAGCATAGAAGCAGCCTTTACTTTTGTCAGTCATTTGGATGATTATATTTTAAGAATCAGCAATAGTCAAGCTTGCCTAATGTATAATAGAGGACTTGCAATGCACTTCAGGTTTCAAACAATAGTTTGAATGTAAGGCATCAGGACTGCCTCCTAGAGGAGAGATGTGGCATTAGCTTTAATGCATTGCCCTAACATAGACCTTGAGTTTCTACTTCGCTCCATCATGAAAATATGTTGTTAAACCAGCTGCCCCCCCATTAATACATCCTTGGTAAATGTTCACTTGATTAATTGACTAATTGTGTTTTTTTTTTCTTAAAGGGATAGTCTTTCAAAAATGAAAATCATCATAATTTACTTACCATCATGCCGTTCCAAATCTGTATGACTTTCTTTTCTTTGTAGAACACAAAAGAAGATATTTGGAAGAATGTCTCTGTTTTTCGTCCATACAGTAAAAGACGAAACTTTTAGACTCTACTGACTTTGATTCTATGGACAAAAACATGTTTTCAAAATATCTTTTATGCTTCCCAGAAGAAGAAAGTCATACAGGTTTGGAATAACATTGAGGGTAAGCAACTTTTGTTTGAAATATGCCTTTAATTTAATACTTAACTACCATCCCAGATAGAGCTACTCATACAAAGAATACCCTTTTCTTTTTTTTTTTTCTTCTCCCCCCTTCCTAGTTGGGAACCATTTAGTAGGCATTGTGTGTGTGTGTGTGTGTGTGTGTGTGTCTGTCTGTCTGTCTGTCTGTGGTATGTAAGAAGAGGAGGAGGAGTGGGAAAGACTTTCTAAAGGGTGTAGTGAGACAAGTCCTGACCTGCCTTTCTCAACATTGGTTGCCGAGCGTGACTGTTGCTAGGCTTTGCTGGCACTGTCCTTTCTCTGTCTCTTTCACATTAACATTCAGACTCACAAACAGACACACATATACACACACACACACCTCTTTTACTCTCTGTGCTTCTGTTCATCTATACAGATAAACTCTTCTCATTCTCATCAGAGTGTTTGTGTACCTTGTGGTGTTTTATGTTGTTTCAGGTGTTTCCCTCAGGCAAATACAATATTGAGCCAGATGAATGTTTCTTTTGTTTTTCCAGTGGGATTTTACTGAGACATAGATGAGATAACTGAAGTCAGGCAAATATTGTTTTAATGAAATATGTGGGCCATTGAATTTTTGGAATGCTGTAAGCAATTTTTGCATTCAGTTCTGTTAAGGAACCATTGACATATTTGATGCAAGTTTGGGTGGGACATATTTAAGACATTGTCAAGTGATTGAGAATGGATCAATTTACATCATAGACATGACACTTGTTAAGTTCTCATTCCAGTCTGATTCAGAGCTAAATAAAAAAAGCTAAATAAAAGCTGCAGTTCAAGTTTTGATTTCTTAAACTAATTACTGTAATCATTAGTTATCGAAGTTGTAATTCTTGTAGTTGTATGTGCATGTAATTTGTGCGGAGTTAAATGTATGAATTAAAGGACTGCAGGAACAGTCGTCCATCTTAGTGGGTAGGTCATACCATTAGGGGGCTCCAGTGTTATTGCAGGTGAAAGAATTGAAATGTGTGCGAGAAAGTGCTGTCACGCTGTGCTATTTTCCGCCACAGACCAGAATCCACAGAAATGGGAGCAGGCGAGGTCACTGTAATGTAATGCCAAAAATCCAGAGTATTCCCCACCATGACTGTTTTTATTAAAGAGACCATTTCCTTTTCACTTTTTTAGCTTCTGAGAAATTTTTCACTTTCACTTTTTTTCCAAAGTTATACACATTTAATCAAACGGAAGAGTCTCTTTTATCTAGCTATTTTTGTAGTTTTTTAGGAGCTTAAAGTACAAACAAACAAATCTGTAGAAAAATCAGGGCACCACAAACGCACTTTTTAGGGCATCTTTTTCATGGTTTAGATAGTTTGCACAGTTAAGAGAGGCTCACTCCAAAGCTCCATAAAACTTGAACTTTTAAATAAATGTGAGCGCGGAGGCTGTTTATTTTGGCCCCTTGGCATGGGAAGGGACCGTATTTAATTTAGTTTGAAATAACAATTGAAAGAGGGGTGAGTGTGTGAGAGAGTTATAGTGGGAGACTGGGAGTTTTTTAGTCTGGAATTTATCCTCATTCATCAGAGGACTGATAGGACTCTGCTCTGGTGGAATAAGATGCCTCTGCTTTGATAGAGATGTTGGACGGACTGGCGCCGACCAACAGAGGATGTACTCAGAAGTCATGACTCCCCTGTCATCCACTTAGATATGCTGTGCCACCCACAGTCTCTATCTCTCCCCCCTGATGGAATGATGAACAAGGCATCTGATCTGACTGCATTCAGTCTGGTTGAAAGTTTATCTTGTGCATTTCTCTCGTTCTAAGTGACTGACCCACTGCATTTGAGTCATGCACTATCATTCAAAAGTTTATGAATGAATACTACTTTTCATCAAGGACACATTAAAGGGGTCATGAACTGCATTTAAAAAAAAAAATGATTTTATGTTTCCTGAGGTGCACTTATAATGTTAGTATGATTTTTACATAAAAACACATCATAATTTGAGAAATAAAAGACAATTTTCAACCCAAATTTGAATGCTCTGTTGTAAAGAGGAGTGTCTACTGTGAGACTTTAATGTAAACACCCACTGCTGTGATCGGCTAACATCTTTACATATGATATAAGTATTACATTGTGTACTCTCAAAATCTTTTACTACTAACTAATCGTGAAAAGTGTTGATTATAACATATTTAGATCTGCTCCCGTCAAATGAATGGTTGCAACAATGAGCATTGTAGCCGATGACAGACAAGTCTGAGCACATGAATGCAGTGATCTCGTCATTGCAACTTGATTTCTCCACTCTCACAAATGCTTTCATCAGAACTAACAGTGCAAACATGATGCAAATAAGAGTTTCACCATGCAGCTGTGTAGACAGCCTCATTGATTATAACAGGAGTTTTGCAGAGAGTCGAGAACTCAGTCACTGATAAACACGCAATGTGATTTACAGCTCCAGTGATTTATAAAGGGAGGATTCTTTGATCGCTTTCTATATATATAATTTAATCACAATTAAAATAACAGATTATTTTCATGCTACTAAGAGAAATAATGTGATGTTGATTGTATAGTCATTGACTTAATTTACTGACACATGCGGACCTGCCAACCTGTACGCATTTTGCGTAGCAGGTACGCATTTTGACCTCAAAGTACATCGGTGCGATTTGTCACTCTAAAATATGCAAAAACCTGGCGAGTCCTCTGTGCACACGCAGTACTCAAATCAAGCAACAGCAAAAGAAGAAGAGTTCGACCAATCATAGCACTGGTTTCATTCCCCCAAATAGCAAGCGGGCATGATTGACAAATGTGTTCGACAGATCGACAGCAACACAATCCCGCCCGCTCAATCTCCCTTAACACACAATAAATCTAAATAAAATCGCTAATTGGCTTGGTGATTATGAAAGTGCTGTGGTTTGTAGATGACTGACAAGCGCAAGTCTGGAGAAACGGGAGTTAATTTATTCATTTTCAGTGTTGAGGAATGTAGCCTACATGTGTTGCGTTATTCTGTTAATAACTAAAGTACCTAATTATGCTACATATTTATTTTGTATGATAACTATAGCACGTTAGTTATGGATTTAAAAGTACCGTTGTCTAAGTGCTGCACGAACTCTCTCGCACAAACAAGCGCGTGCGCACAGAGAGGGAAGATCATTGTAAAATGAAAATTGACACGCCAGGTTTAAAATTGGTTCTTGCTTGTTTTTTTTTTTGTTTTTTGTTTTTTTTGTTGTTTTTCTGTCAAAAAGCATTTTGTATTATCCATCCCTGTTTTTAAAATTCAATAAATGATGATCAGAAATCGCTGATCACAGATCAGGCATGTTTACTTGCATGTTGTGGTATTACTGTCAGGTCCATATCTTGCAGTAAAAGTCTGTTTGCAAAGCCTGTGCCAAAAGTGCAATTGATTTACCAAAGAATCCACAGTGAAATGTACCGAACAAACAATGCTCTACTGATAACCACTTTCCTAGCATTAGGTGATCCTGCATCGGTCTTCTCATCTCCGTAATATGCCAGTGAGTGAGGCCAAAGATGCAATGATGACGTAGATGAAGATGTAGACATTAATCTGATTCTGCAGAGGCAGTCTTTCCACGCACTGTGATGTCATAATGTGACAAAAACTTGGTCTTAATAAAAGCTGTTTTTGGACTAACAAGGAAGTTTTGAGTTCTGAAATTTACAGGATATTTTTAAAGTACAGTGACCTACATGTCAAAAAGAGCATGACCTCTTTAAATTGACCAAAAGTGAAGACCTTTTATATTGTTACAAAAAAAAAAAATTCTCTTTCAAAATAAATGCTGTTAACTTTCTATTCATCAAAGAATCCTGGGGAAAAAAAACAACAAAACATCAGTTTTCACATAAGTAAGCGGCACAACATTGAGTAGCAAATCGGCATATTAGAATGATTTCTGAAGGATCATATGACACTGAAGATGGAGTAATTTAATCACAGGAATAAATTACATTTTAAAAATCTAAATATATAGATTTTTCTATATAATATAGAATCTCTCTATGGCAGCCTTTGTGAGCATAAGAGTCTTTTTTTCAAAACATCCCCATATTCAGTAATGTTATTTTGTTACATGCAATACATAGAGATGACTAGTAGTGAGAATGTTTGCTTTTAATTAATGAAAGCATCTTGCCCTCTGAGGTTTTTATTTATTTATTTATTTATTTTTTTTTTAACTCTAAGTGCTAAGTGCTCGCACGTTACCCAAATACAGGCACGGGCATGCCGATGAGATGTTAATTTTGTTAATCATTCCTCTATCTGTTGATATTCTGTAAGTGTTTTCAGAATAATGAGCACTCTGCTCTCAGACATGACTCACCTTTTAGTTTTAATTGAGAAGCTTTTTGAAAGATGCTCAAGGACTTTGTAAGAATTTGTAAGAGACTGAGGTAACACTTGAATGTATTAAGTTGTTTAATAGTGTCACTGAAATCTCGCAATGATGGTTTAGGATGTGTTGAGAATTACACAGTGGGGGTCTGCTCTGCAGAAGGATGAAATCTGAGCATGACACTTAACACATCAGCAGAAATCTGATCTTACACTTTACCCAGCTGTCGGAAGTAGAGGAAAATAGCAGGGAAGTGGTCTGGGCACTGGGTCAAAGGTCAAATCAGAACATTGTGATCAAACAGCTGGACGAGACCCAAGTGTGTCTCTGTGTTGCAATGATCTTATGTTTTGATCCAAATTTATTTTGATTCATTCTTGTATTTCATTTAATTAATGAATTAATTATTTTATTTTTAATGCATTTGTTTATTATAGTATTTATTTATTTCTTGTATTCTGCTGGTTTACATTCACTTTAGACATAACTGTGTTTAAAGTAAGACCTTGCCAAAACAAGAAATGAGTGACCATGTTATCATTACCTTGCTACCATCCTGTAATTCTGACATCTAGTCTAGCTTTTTATCGTTGACTGTAATGACACCATAGGAGATAAATTAAGTTAACTGGTGGGGTCAGAGCCGACTAGCCTATTTACATACGAAGATTAGATAACGGATTTAACGTATCTGTTTCTCACACATTAACTTCTTTTCAGTGTTGCCATGGCAACGGTTTTCCTTGTCAGTCGTAATAATGGCCACGTCAGTGGGCCAAGACTGTTTTCAGTCAGTAACTGTCTGCGTTTAGCTATACTGCACATATAAACACAATGTCTTCCAATAGTTCCTCTCTGCCTTTCTTTAGCATACCGACATACTTAGCTGAGATCATTAAGATGCCTTTTGGGAGGATAGAGGCCCTAATTAAAGCATCTGTTGATCCCAGTACTCAACAACAGACACTGGACCTTAGCATAGCCGTAGACCTTCAGATAGTCTCCAGTTAACTACAGTGTAGTGTTGTCATGATAGTATAATTTCTAACTGCGATACAATACCTTGAAAATATTGATATTCGATAACATTTCCGATATCAAAACTGCCAGATATACTGACAAATAAACAAATTGCAAACAATAGCACAAATACAATAGAATTGGAGACAAATGAAATAATACCGTTAGACCCACCTGAAAAACTTAAAGCCGTGTTTGAGGTAAGAAATACTGCAGAAGTAATATCGACGTAATAGAGACTCACTAAATTGTTCATAAAATAATATCTAGTGATTTACATATAACAATAATCACAATGCCCATCTTGGGGAGTATTAACATAAAACAGTCATAAACAGTTCATGAAGAATGTAGAACAGTAACAGTATTTAGGTGTGTGCGTCAGGGACAGCAGCCAATAAACGTGCCACTCTCTATGTTGTTAATGTTAATCAAACAACAAAAGACAAAGAGAAAATCGTTAACTGCTCTTGACTGATTAACTTGTGTAACTTTAAATAGTTGAGAAAGATAACTCATGATGTGTAGCATTATATTGGCTCTGTGCATAAACTTGAAATAATCAATTAACGTTCCAAAACTGACTCCGTTTACCTGAATACTCACCAAAATGGGCATTTTGACATAATTTTGTGTGTATTTGACCGTTTAAGTGCAGTAAGCCACTCATTTTGGTACTTACGACTCACAAGCTGTTTGAGACTGAGAAGCGGCTTGTGCATGCCCCTTATAGATCAGTGCTGTACACACTTTTGGTGTGAGAGTGAAACCTGTGGGAATTAGTGAAATTATGCGCAATACAAGCGCTATTTAACCGGACCGAATGAGACGAGTAAGTGAGTGAGGAGGCGGGTATGTGCACAGCTGACGTTATTGTCTGTGCCGCTGGCAACAAAACGGATCTGCTCAGAAATGGTAGACGTGAGACTGATCATGTGGTAAATCGGCCGATTCTGGTTCCTGGCCGGTTGATCGGTGCATCTCTAAAAAGCGCCATGAAGCGTCCTGGATGTGGCGTCAGTTGTCGTCCACTATGACGCACCGTATGAGACGAAATGATCGATTCTTGCATTGTTGTTTACGAATCGCCACAACACCCTACATCAAGCAGATCATGCCAAAATCGGGCTGATATCGTGTAGTTTGAACCTGACAAAAGATTTTCAGGTTAAGTTTTTCGTCTAATATTTATATTTTCAGCTGTTTAGCTAAAATGATTTTAATAGTTTTAGATAACAATAAAAGCACTGAGTAATTTTACTAAAGATTTGGATCGCATTAAAAATTTGACCCAAGAAAAATCTCTTGCATACTATTAAAATGCTGAAAATAATTAATTGGTTTGCGAAAATACTCACCAGCAATGGTGTTGACTGATGAATTAGCACATGGTTTGTCTTAAAGCATATTTAAAAACACCACATAAACATTTAAACAACATTAAAAACTTGATTTTCACCACAAGGGGGTCTTTAAAGCTAGCCAAGTTTCCACTATTAAAAATATTTAAGTTGAGGTTACATGAAAATTTTAGGTGAAATGTATGAGTTAGCTTACTCATACATTTTAATTGCTCTTAACTTGAAATATTTATGTACAAAATAAAATCTGCCTGCACTTAAAGTTTAAAACATTTTTTTTTTTTTTTTACATGATTTAGTGTACATCGGTCCCACATGAAGTTATACAAATATTAATTTGTTAATGTAACTTCAACATGATGAAATTAAGTAGTTTTAAGTGACCCAATTAAGTAGTCTCAAAGTGAATTTTGTGAGGTTCATGGATTCATGATTCATTCATTCAAAACCTCCATCCATCCAATATGTTCTTTCATTCAATTCAACTTCATATGTGTTTTTTTTTTATTTTTTTATTTTTTTATAAATCATTAGACTGGACTAGGCAGTCAACAGCCTATTAGCTAAGAATAGTGCACACACTAGCACATTACATGTTAGCTTTCAGCGCAAAGCTGAAATTGAAGGTGAAGCACCAGTCCACAGCCTAAGCAAATGCCCCACTCTTTTCTACAATGGTAACCCGGTGAAAATTAAAACATTCTAATAATGCCAATATAAGTGAAAACTGGGGATGCTTGATAGTGTTCAGTGTTCATCTGAATGCAAACAATAACGTCAAATTTTTAAACGTTTTCTCTCTTTATCCAGCCATATGCAATGCATACTGGGAACTAACAAGCACCGCCCATTTTCAGTTAATGGAACAAAATTAATTTAATCCCAACACAAACGGATTAAGCAGACTTTAATACTAGATATATTTACGTAGATTAAGTTAAGACAATGTTTAGGAATTGTGTTGTTTTAGCTCATTTTAATTAATTTGAACAAGCAGCAGCAAAAAAAAAAAAAAAAAAAAAAATATATATATATATATATATATATATATATATATAATTTTTTTTTTTTTTTTTTTCAGTGTGTTCAGCTTACTTTAAATGTTTAACTTCTTAATTAAATTGATATAACTGATTGCCTTATTTTTGAGTTTTGCTTACTTATTCCAGTTTACAGTGTGGTTGCTTTTTTTTTTTTTTTTAAATTAAAAAAAAAAAAAAAATCTTTTTTTAGGATATTCCACCAGTATTCTTTGCTTAAGGCCTGTGATATGCAGCTGTGAGATGTTTTTGATGTGGAATTAGTAATGGAGTTGGCTGAACTCCAAGAATCCAGTTCTTTCCCTCTCTTCCCACCTTCAGCAATTCCATCCTCTACAGTCACATGAGAGGGTTACGTCTGCTTCCAGAACTTTCTAAATTCAGCGTGCTCTGCTCCACTCCAGGAGGGCTGATTCAACAGCAACTCATCCATCTGTGGTCAGTGCTTTTCTGTGACACAGAGATTTTCTGTGTAAGAGGAGTGGAAAAAATGACCAAAACAGATGTAAATGTCATGTGATGTCATAGCTGCAGGTGCCCTTACGGGGAGCAGCAGAGAAGATGAGTCTGTTGAGTGAGCTGTTGTGCAGATTTCAGCTTATGCCATTAATCCTTCGTAGTTGTCAACATATGGCCCTGGGCTAGTGTGGGTTAGTAGTTAAAGCACTGACACGGTTACATGTTTTTGTCATATTTGATTACTCTGTCACACCCATAATAACTGCTTGCTTTTGCTCAATATCTGATTCTCTCTCTGTGTTATCCTAGTATATCTGGACACATGTATCTATAGCTTTCTTCTGTGTCTTGATTTATGGCCATGTGCGTTTGCTGTTGCCAGGCAAGACTTTGTGGGTGTGTGTGATTTGGGATGAGGGATAGGGTTTCATTTTTACAAGGTGTTGACATGAGTTATAACACATAGAGTCATCCAGACTGCCCGGCAGCCAAGATTCAACCTAGATACATTGTCCAACCAGAGAACTTATTACTTCATACCCTGTTGGTCTTATTAACCCATTCACATTGAAAACACACCATAGAGAGTGTGTTTTTCTTTAGATTTCACAGGTGCATGTTACATCAACGCTAGAAATGTGACACACCTTATTACTCAACTTTATCAACAAACCAACCTGTTTGCACCTGTCCCTTGTATGCAAATGTTTTTTTGGTCATGCATTATACATGCATCTACTATACCCAGAGGTTAAGACTCTTGATGAGTAAATGCATATAAATAGGGGATGTTATGATTTTGTTCATTTTTATTTTTGTCTGGAACAGAAAATGAGTGCACTGATCTTTGCAGGTGTGATGATTACAGAGAATTCTATGGTAGTCAAAGTTCTTGATGTAACCTTAAAAGAAATATTTTTTTCTGGGGCTGTATGATTGTTTTAGTATCAATATCACGATGTGCACATCTGTGATAGTCAGATCACAGAATGTGTGATGTGAAGTATAGGGATCGTGGTTGATCCGTACAGACCAGGCATCACTGTTAGAAACGCACATGATTCTTGGATTAATTGCAAAGTTTAACCATCATAGAGCAAACGTTTATATTTTGCAATTTTTTTTTTTTTTTTTTGGTCCTGTCAGTTTAAACATTCAAGCAATTTTAAATCATTAGAGTGCAAGAAGACATGAAAGAACTCGATTCTGAACTTGTGGGCTGTTTTCTGTGCGACAGACAGCACGCGGACACCAAATTTTGTGCTTGAACGGACACATACATGCACAGCTATGTCAAAATGCTCATCTCGATGAATGTCCTCATAAACACAGTCCCTTATAAGCTTACATGAACGTAAACGATCGAGAAGGAAAACGGATGCATATTATATTGGATCCGTGCATTCAGTCTTAGTGATTGCAGCCTAATATTCCTGCTGCTGTCTGTCATTAATGTTAATCAAACCAAAACATACAAAGAGAAAAACATGTTTGTAGATTTAACAATGATTAATTGTATTAAATTTATACAGAGAAGAATATGTTGGTGTTTTACATTTCTTTCAGTTTCTGTACCTGAATACTGTTCGACTCATCTGACAAACATAAAGCACTGTTTATTTCATTTGTATCTTTGTGCTGTTGTATTTAACTATGCTTGTATTCCCACAAAATCATCCAATCATTCTAGAATTATTAATTCCTTCCAAATAGAGCTATTCAAGTCATCTGGTGAAATCGCATATATATATATATATATATATATATATATATATATATATATATATATATATATATATATATATATATATATATATATATATATATATATAATTTTTTTTTTTTTTTTTTTTTTTTTTTTTTAGTTTATTAAAAAAATAAATTCTTTTAATCATCGTAATATTGTTCCAAATTTGTATGACTTTCATGTGGAAATGTTTTAACCCAGCCCTAGTAAATGATGACAGAATTTTAATTTTGGGTTGAACTATCCCTTTAATTCAGTGGTTCCCAAAATTTTTCTGCAGGGCCCCCCTTTTGTATATAATTTTGTCAAGCCTGTCACCAAGCATCCACATAAAGACGGTCTCAAACATGACCTTGCTTGCAAAATCCTATACCTTTTTTTTTTTTTTTTTTAAACATTGTAAATAATACAGTACTACAATAAATCAACTTCAGTGGGCTTATTGTGTTTGAGATGTGAAGTCTCGAAGTGGTGTTATAATTTGCTCAGCTGTGTTCTGTCAGAAGTGAATATTTTGAGACGCAACAGTCTGTGCTCCTTTTGAATTACTCCCTGTTGTAATGGTGAATCTGAGGGTGAGATATTCCTTACTAGGCATGTGATGGTATCAAATTTTCATGTTGCGATTAATTGCTGAAGCTTTTATCATGGTATACGGTGTTATCACGCTATTGAAATGGTTGCCAAAAAAAAAGTGTTGTCATAGTATAACAGGTTTAAGAACTCTTTTTGTAGTAAAAAAAAGAACTCTGAATGTTTAAATACAATAATACAATACACCAAAAATATATAAAGTAAGATTTTCAAACAGATTAAAGTGCAAAAGAATTAGGCTATAAAGAACAACAGGTAACACTTTACAATAAGGTCTCATTATTTAATGCATTAACTAAGACTGACCAATAGCTACATTTGTTACAGAAAGTATTATTTTTTTGTTAATGTTAGTTAAGAAATAAAACCAACAATGATCAGTTGTATCTCAGTAAATAAGTTCTTTTGATTTTAGTAATGTTATTAAACAGTAAGAAATGAACATTAACTAAGAATAATTAATGCTTTATAAGCATTTTTCATTGTCAGTTTGGTAATAATGAATTAACATGTTAACTAATGAAGCCGTATGTCTCAAGTTTTACTGAGCAATAACAAATAATCAGAACATTTCTAATCATTAGGGCATGTTGTAGTCCAGATTAAAATATAAAAATGTTTAAGTTTGAAAATAAATAGCCTATTAAGTATTAGGTGCTGTGATGAACAACATTGAGATTACAAAAAATGAATGGCTGTTTGAAGCAGTTGCTTTGTTTTTGCAGGGTTTCCGGGGTAACCGCTGCATTCAGCTGTTCCATCAGCACCCTCTGCTGTCAGAGAGTAAACGTGCACTTTTATTCAGCGCGTCTCCTTCACTCATTCCGCCATGTGCTTCTCATGCACGTTGGGCTTGTTTACATCGGAGCGCGTGTCCCTTTGACTCAGAATACAGCGGTGTTGTGCCTTTTATATGGTTGATGGGGAAAGTATTCTTAAATGCATTATAAAAATTATAATAATTGGTAATAAATTATTATTTACGGTATTTTGAAGTGTATCTCTTGATGGATACGCATTCTGGCTTCCCCTTTGTTCACTGTGAGTGCCGTATGCTCTATATGACCATTTACACCACCATCACCCGGGTGTTGATAGCACGTGAGCACAGGTGAGACCTGAACAACACGCGTTGCTATCTGCGTTTAAACTCCTTTTAAGCCTTGCCAATTTAAACATTCGTGAGCAAGACGTGAAAGAACTCGCGCGTGCACTGTGAAAAGATTTGTGCACTCATCCGAAGCACAGACGCAGAAGCGCGTGAACAGCGTGCAAATATTGAGTTCTCTTTTAAGTCTTGTGCTTGAACGGACAAATTTACACAACCTAATATTTTTACTAGGATATTCGACAAGACTGGCATGTTGACATAGTTTATGTCTTAAGTGAACTGTTCAGTATCAGTGTACTGTATTATGTCTTAAAGGGAAAGAAGCCTAATATTCCTGCTGTCTGTAAGTGTTTTTAATGTTAATCAAACAACAAAAAAACAAGGAAATCACTCGCTGCTCTTGACTGAATAGCTTTTGTAAGTAAGTCTCCTCACAAACTTGTCCATGCTTAGTGCAGAATGATGCACGCATCATTCATTTATATTTTTACACAGCTCCCTGCAGTACTCTCACTCAAATTGGTACTGCGAGTCCTCTTAAGATATGTCAAATTAATATTTTGTTCAATTATTTACTTATGTGAGAAGTAGCTGCATAATAAGTGAGAATTTCACATTGGGGTTTTGTATTACCCTGAAGAGGTTTCTTTTGCATAACCATCTGCTGACAGTACATTATCCCTTTAAAATATAGCTTTGTCATGATCGGTATAGCCAATAAATTTGGCCGATCTCTTTAACCGATAGCAATTTGATGAGGTAAACCCATAAAAAGTTCCACCGACACACATGTAAACACTATACAGATTTTGTGCCACGGTGTGCTTTGTAACATCGTGAAACATTAGTAAACCATAGCAAATCACACAGCTGAGTAGTTTGATTTAAACAAGCCCACACACAAAAACATGATGCTTAGATCTTGAGAAAATCCTCACAGAGTGACATGACATGCTGTGTTGCTAAAGCTATAGGACTTCCGGGATCTGATCGTATAGGACTTCAGCGTCGCGATCATGACGCAGTGTTTTCTAATGTAATTTGAAAGTTCAACCAATGGAAATTGGACCTCCGGTATGGTGGGTAGGGTAGGGACGATGTGTGGAGACCAATCGGACATTGTTTTACAGCTGGAGTGCGCTTGTATTGGATAGATCGCTCAGATTGACAGGTCTTGATTTTTCCGTGCACCATAGAATAGGAGAGCACAGCGCTGGAAGATCATCAGCTAAACCAAACTTGATTTTATGACGGTCATATTTACTTTCTAATAGTCATCATGTCAAGCATGAATAATAACAAAATAAATAAATAAGTTGCATCACTTTTTCTAGAGTTTCTCAGCAGTGTTTTAACATAAGAACTAGGGATGCACCGATCCGATACTCAGATTGGGTATCGGCTCCAGTACTGCCATTTTTGCCCAATCGGGTATCGGCCATATGGGACTCGCTCTCTCTCTCCATTATTAAAAGGCACAAAAACATTAAAAAGCACTATATACTATAGTTTCTGTGCACTATATTCCAAGTGTTCTGAAGCCATTCCATAGTTTTGGCAATGGCAATTTGAGGTACAGATAAATATTTAAGTCATTAAATTAAAGTTCACGTAAATGCCTCCCACCGTTGCGGCTGTCAGTCATTCTCCATTCAGCATTCAGACTGTGTGTCGCGTTCGGTTACGCCAGTCAACACAATGAAACTCTCCCCAAGATGAATCTGTTTCTATTATTATACTTCATCTGTAGACAACGATACTGGTAATACAATACGCATCAATATATCTTCACTTTGTGCTTTGAACTTTTCAATGCGGAGCGCTGCGCGTTGCGACTCCATGATGCTTCAAGCGCATCATTCTGCACACGGGATGCGCATAAGCGTTTTGTGTCGCTCTGTATGGGAGCCATTCATTTTATAATACTTTAGCGCAATGAAAGATTGTTAATAGAATTTTTTTTGTTCGGTTCTATCTATCATATGTTGCTGCCTCATTAAACAAAAGAAGAAAAAAAAAACGCTATACATTTAAAAGAAATGTCTTTTAATTTTATAGTATAGCCTATATTTATATATAAATATATTTAGTTTATGTCATGTATGACTCAAACATTTATGAAAAACAAGCCATAAATCATGGATTAAGTAATCCGCTGGACTCCAGTTTTGAATGTCTACCAAGATAGTGAAGCTATTGGTTTAATTACAGTTGTTACACTGATGCAAAATTATTTAATAAATCACTACTTTTGTGTCTGTTTGTTATTGTTTTACAAAGTTAGGAAAGTAATGTTTCAGTCAAGCCTGATGCCTTGCACATGATGATCCCAGTTTCTTCCACACAGTGAGGCATTAGTTTATTAGGTAATTTTAGCACTTTTTATTATTATTACTTGAATATCGGATCGGTATCGGCCGATACTGTATCCCAGGTATTGGAAGCAAAAGGCGGATCGGTGCATCTCTAATAAGAACCTCCAAACATGATCAAAATCTATTTTCTTCTTCAAAAAACAAAACAAACAAAAAACCAAACTTTTACATACTTTATATGGTCTTGCTCTTTAAGATGGCACTGATTTACAGTTGCGAGGTGTTTATAGCCTATTCACCCAGTGTCCTCTGCAAAAGACAAAACAAAACAGAAATAGTCTTACACATCCACACACTCTCTATTGTGCCTATTTAAGGGACTAGACCCTATATGCATCCATTTCAGTTTCATTGTTTCTATGGGACAGAGCAGGTTTTGAGAGTCGATACCCTACCCAGCACCCCCACATGACATGCTATACTATATGTGTGGGTATTCTCACATGTATGCTGCTGTATGGGTGGGGGTATTTTAAGGGGTGATCGAACTCCCTCACTGGTGCTGGTGTGAAAATCAAACGCATCCCTGCTGCCTTTTGATCCACTTTCAAATCTCTCTCCTACAAAATTAAAAGCTGACGTCTTGCCTTTGGAAAAATATTTTTTGCATAGTGTTTGTCTTGCAGATACAAAGATGGCAGGGGGCGATTGTAAACGGGCTTCCAGGCTCCATATGCCAGAGAGCTGATCGTTAAAATCCAACACCTAATCTCGCTACTGTGCACTTCAGCCGTCAGCTCAGACCCCTCCCGGTGTGAGTGAGACTGAAAACGTCTCGTCAGACCGCCAGATGATGACCTGGTCTGGACCTGAGACTTTAATCTCCCAGAGATTAATGGTTGTAGCTTTATGAGCGGCCGTGGCTGCGGAAGGGGATACGTGTGCCGGCAGCACTGAGGTTCCTTTCGTTTGGCTGGCCTTGTTGCTCACGGGTGTCACCGTAACTGTTACTCATGGACTAGATATGCTAGGATGGTTTATTATTAGCAGTTCTACCCCAATCAGTCATTGGAGGAAGGACTGAGAGTCAAAAATAAAGAGGTAACGACTTGTCTGCGTGCTGTTTAGAGGGATATTTTAGACCTGGAAAACTCACATATTTACCGCCAGAGGTTGAACAGCCTTGCCATTTGGCATAAAGGAGCAAAGCAGAAAGAGACAGAAGCAGAGGAGCAGGGAACTGAAAGCAGCCTAACCTAGCTTTTTAAGATAGAGCCTGTGCAAACAGGAGGACGGTCTGACAGAGAGGGGAAGAGTCAGACTCAGCCCCAAAGGAGGAGCTGCTGTCCCGGGGCTGGTCCCTGTGCTACAGCGGCTCTCTTTCTGTGTGTTTGCATCGTTTCTCATGCCGGGATGAAGTCTCGGGGAGAGGCTGTGGGCTGGAGAGAAGTTCGAGGACTCTGCCGAGATTTCTGGTCCCCCTGCGAGGCGCAGGCTGCCTGCTGGAGAGGGGGATTCAACTGAAGACCACAAACACACACACTAACACTCGCTGGTTGAGTGTTCATTTTGTCGGACAAGAAGAACTTTTTCTCTCTTTTTTTTTTTTGTTTTTTTTTCAACTTCTCAACACTGCAAAGGACCACCAAGATGAATCGATGGCTCAAATGCACCTCCATGTACTTTGTAGGTATCAAGAGATTCTTAGTAGTGATTCTTCCTTAAACTTTGCTGGGCTCTAAGTTCTTTTTGTCTTAAATGCAATGCCTGGAGGGAGAGAGGCTGTTATTTCATTGTTTGTGTGTGTCTGTGTGTGTGTTTTGCCTCAGTGTGAGAGAGTGACTTATAGCGTTCTCCATAAATTCAAGGAATCCAGGAATGCTGCGGGATTCTTTGGAGAGTGAATTATTGCTTGAGGTCTTTGGAGCTTAGAGGTCTTTTGAACAGCTTATCAACTTGTGTGATCATGCCAGGCTTAAAAGCAAGTTTTGTTAATGCAATTGTTTTTTTCCTCACTCTTTTTTTAAATTTATTTGCAAAATGTGTATTAAAACAAAGTATGCATTTCCTCATGTTATTTTGATATCAGTTCTTTACTTTCCCAGGTGACTTCAAGCCTTTTTAAAAAATTGACATTTAACATCAAATAAACATTTCCATCAGATGCAGATTTCAGATATAGGATGTATATATCATATTCGTGTTTACCATACCATCTCGATACTTTATCGAAAGTATGCACATTAACAAAAAAAACAAAAAGAAAAGAATGGCCGTGTAGAAGTAGGGAGTGATCTTTCTGTACATCATAACATTAGTTTGTTAAAATTAAATCAGGCCTCTGGGGTCTTGCATAGTAAACCGATTTCTTTTTTTTCTTTTTTTTCCCCAGTTTATCATTAGCATCTTTTATTTTGTGAAGACTCCAAGCCTTTCATTTCCTGTTGTGCTTTTGGATATTGGAATATGTGGTGTACAAGAGTTGTTCACATTCCTTGATTCAGCTAATTATGCTAGCAATCGCCACCCTGTTCATTAAAGGAGTCATGAACAAAAGGTGTCACTTCAGAAGCTTTATTGAACATGACACTGCTGTCTTTGTGTATATGCTGATGTTATGAATGTGCTGATCTCTCTCTCTCTCTCTCTCTCTCTCTCTCTCCTTTAGAACACAGACTGGAATAAGTATGATGACAGGCTGATGAAGGCAGTGGAAAGGAGGGAGGTGGACAAGGTCGCAGCAGTGCTTGGCAAGAAAGGCATCATCCCCACCAAACTTGATGTAGAGGGCCGTTCTGCGTAAGTTCCTGTCACTAGGGATGGGTCACTCATAATAGTCGACTAGTCATCCAACTGACTAGGCTATTGTTAAGGTCAACTAGTTTATCTGGATTTGGTGTGTGTGTGTGTGTGTGTGTGTGTGTGTGTTTAAGAAAGCATGTTAAGTTAAACAGTCCTACATTTCAAAACTTTTTTCCAGAACCCTGTGTTCTGATCCACTTCTTTGCGTGTTGCCTAACTGTTTAAAGGGGACATTGGATGTCATTTTTAAAATTCACTTTTACATGGTGTTTGGACATTAAATGTGTGTTGGCAGTGTGTCTACACAACCACCCTGTAATGATAAATTCACCCAGTGCTTTTTTTTTAATCCCCACACTTTGTCAGATTCTTTGCAAAGTAACGTAAATCTGCACAGGCCCCTCCCACGACTCTTGACGGACACTGCCGTTTTAGCATAGACCCGCCCTGAGTGAGCTGTAAACAGTCCACCATTGTTTTGACGCCGCACAGGTGTAGACAAGAATGTCTCCAAAGCAACTGAGGCATTTTGTTATTGGATATAAGAATGAACATAGCACTTTACTCTCGACATCTGAGCCGCTGAGGACGCAGTGGATTCATTTTGTTTTTGAAGGGAATGCGCCCCCGGATCTACCTATATGCATTTGTCTGCGCTAAAAAGTTTTTGCTAAAAAGTTCCTGAAGGATGGATCCAGTACCTCCAGAAGGCGTGAGTAACGTTATAGGTTTTAGAACGTTTAGTTTTTGCTAATCGCCCTTCCTAATAATATGCTAGTTAGCAAGTTCTACGATGAAAGCGGCTAAAGTTAAAGGCCAGTTCACACCGCACAGATAAATGCCAACAAACTTGTCTGTTGGAGTTTGTTGGATCAGGACGCAGCCTTCGAAGTGAGACGCAGCTAGTGTGATATCCCTGTCGGCGTCTGTTGCCATTGGTCTCAGTTTTTCACCCGACTAAACATGTTTAATCTGCGTTTGTTAGTTTGGGGAATGTCTGAGCAGTGTGGTATGAATTTCGAACAAACGACAACAAACTATTCTGACCTGGCCACGAACCGTTGCCATGACTATGAGCAAGTCCCTTGCAAAGACTGCGGTTTGATCGCGCCGGCGCCTCACACACACACAAATTTTAATCAAAGTATGTTATAGACGTTTCATGAAGACCCTAAAAAAAAATCATATTAACTTGTGGAAAATTGTTATCCGATGTCCCCTTTAACATAAGAACACGTCCCTAAGAAACGTGGCTGCTCTTGGTGGGATTAACCCAAAACCAGTCTAATTATACAGGGCACCCTTAAGACAGATTAATAGACTAGGCAGCATACCAATTAGTCTGCTTTGAAAACGTCGTTTTGCACATCCCTGTCTGTCACATACAGTACACAGACTTCAGAATTATTTATATTACTTTGTCATGTCACATACTTTGACACCCTTTAGAACTGCATATTTCTTAAACCTGTAATAAAGTTTTCTGCATTAGTATAGGCACATTATAGGAAAAAAATGATTTCCTGTCTTATGATCTTCAACTAACCCTTTCGATATTTTACACATTGTAAACTGATTGTCACTTCATTAGCACTTATTTTTACTTAGAGAAATCTTGCCCAAGGGTTTTTATTTATGCATATATTTTAGTGTGCTTAAGAGCATATTATTGTGAACTACTGAACAAATGCTTTGGTCTTTACAGAACTTGATAGGCACTGATAGGCCTATGTTTTTGTCCAAACTGGGCTGAGGCATTTTGTGCCTGACCAAAGGTTAAAGTTAAGATTGGAAAACATGTTGTGGTCAGAGATGCTTGACCAGGCGCAGAAAAGAAGAGCCCAGAACAGCCTGGGCCTCCTGGGCTGGAAGTGGGTCTTCAGTGAGTAAATCTATGCTTGTGTACACTGACTAAATTTAGAAGCTAAGAGTTTTTGCCTTCCTAAACTCATGTTAACTGCTTATGTAATCTTCTGAAAGCTCACAGTCCAGAGAGCTTTAGATGATGCCTCTTTATTTTGGGATAAATGCAAGAAAAGTATTTTGGGTTAGAGGTGAATCTTCGAACTCTGTTATCCAGTATCACTGATTGATGTTCCACATTATTAAATGACCACACAGTAGACTTCAACACTATCAGATGAATTGCGTCTTTTCCTGTTTTAGAAAGCAAAGCTGGGCTCCCATCCATCCCTGATGTTTTTACGGCCTTGACATGGTGTATGTAGGGCATAGATGGACTCATTTCAGCTTGATTTAACCACAGCTTTGTTTCATTCCCTCATTTAGTCCATAAGAGTCCCCTTTGTGTATTTTTGTTATAGTGTGAGATTCTTCTTGCTCAGTTGGTTGGAGATGAGCTTGACTTGTAATAAGGTGCTAGAATTTCTCAGGACTAAATCAAGTGCATTCGCCGTCGTCGGGTCGGCGTTAGTGTAACAGAGCTCAATTAATAAACACCAGCCTGTTATAAGAAACATGCTTGTGGACGTCTGTGCGCCCTAATGGTTGCCAAATGACCTGAACATGAGTGTATGCAGCTTTTTTGTGCAAAGTCTAGTAGTGGAATACACAGGTCACATGTTGACTTTGGATTTGTGGAAATCCTCTGTTCATATATAGCAGGACCCCACATGCAGACTGTATCTCCAGCCTGTTATTTTCCTCACTGGTCAGAATAGCTCTCAGGGAGGGCAGACCCCACAGGTTTTGTAGGGTGTAATCCAGTAGTTCTGGTGGATAAATTGGTAACCTGCATTAGTACAGCATTTTTGCCTTGTGGGAAGATGAAAATGAGCAGATTTCACTGTGTGTTGTTTATGTATAAAGAGCATGGCATGAAATACACCTGCTTGGAGCTTGCTAATGGATGGTTAGTTCACAGGAAACATAGACTAAGCCTTCCTGCTGTGACCATGACTTTTGTTTCTTTAACACACCCACTTTTGAAAATAGATTTATCCAAGATCTGTAACTCTTCACAAGTGCCAAATGAGAGTACAATTGATTTTGATGAGTAAATAAGTTGACCAGTAACTTTGTTAGGAACTGAAATAAATATAATATAATATATAATATAAAATATAATATATAATATAATATAATATTTAAATCAAATTGCACAAATGACAGTCTATCCCTCGCTGATGTTAGTGAAGTGTCTGTTACCGCTCGCACATCTCCTAATAGCTTTCAACTTAGTGGACAATTTGGTGACACTATGACCCGCCCTCTTTGTCAAAGATTACAATAGAAAATACTAGAAACATGTGTTACAAAAGTTTACAATAGAAAAACATTGAAATACTTTCTTTTGGCAAAAGGAAACCAAAAATATTGTTCTTGTTTATTGGATTTTTGCCTTTTAAAATACTGTATATGATAGCTGAGAAGCAACAGGAAAAGTACAGGAAGAGAAAGGGGGAATGGGAATTGGTTTAGGACCCCGGCAGGACTCAAAACAGTGATGTTATTGTTAACTAAATTAGTTAACTTAAACTATTAAAAATTTAATTTTCGGTAATTGAAATTTGTACATAAAACATTAAATGAAAAACTTAAAACTAAAATTAGAAATGCTGCCTTGGTGACTAACTGGAATATAAAAATACAGAAATATATATAAAAATGAAAACTAAAAACATAAAATTCAATAAAAAAATTAATAAATGCTAATCAAACAGTATATACATAATACTAAAATAACAGTCATCTGGGTCCCTAGAAGCATTTGGGAGTATCGCATTACCCCATGTCTTAAAGGGCAGACCTTTATATTATTTATTTATTTATTTATTTTATTTATTTTTATTTAAAAACATTATATTGAAAACTAATGCAAAATGCATGAACAGTAAGAAATATTTATCTCGTAAATTTTCTCAAAGAAAATTTGGACTGAATACAGACAGAAATTTCTCTGGAAGGTCAGATAATTCTTTTTGAGTTAATGAATGTTTTACTGCTTGAGGCTTTTAGGTACCAATGAGTCTTGTGTTCATTGAAGTATTCAAATTCCTAATGCATTCCACATTTATCTGATTTTCAGATGTTTTGAAATGGCTTTTGCTGAACTGCACAGACTGGTGCAGCATGCAAAAATCTTGTTTTGAATTCAAACTGGGACCCCCCCCCCACCTTTCTGGCACCTCTAAAAATACATAATGTATCTTGGAGCCACAGATATGCGAGTCAGCCAAGGAGTTGGAGCCAAGCTAGAATGACATGTCTGGGTCTTCATGACCATCTGAGCCCTTCAGTCTCTTCTAATCGCCAAGGGTCACTTACCATAATGACAGCCACCTTCTTTCCATATACCTAATGTTATTTTTAACTATGAAATCATATTTGCTGGAACCTGTAAGAGCAATGAGCGGTGGCTCCCTTTTGGCTGGAAATTGTGTTCTAAAATTTAGATTAAATTTGAAAGAATCAAATGTAAGTTTGAAGTAGTGGAACAATGTTGTTTTGATGGCTTACAAAAAAAGCTATCATAACTAAATGTTGTATGAATTTTCATAAAAATAAAGTTTCAAAAAGTGATTTGCACTAGGCATTGTGAAGAGTCACTACATTGCTGAAATGGTATTGACATCTTCTCTGTCCTCAGTTCTAATAATAAGACTTTTTCATCTCAAATTGCCACCCATCCATCTCTCCATGGGTGGTTGTTTAGGACAGTGTGTGGAGTTATCCACAACTTCACACGTCGAGCTTCAGGTCAGGGGCCTGTCTACATGTTTGACTTCTTACCATCAACACTGTCTTAAATAACACTTTCCAAACACAGGTGAACATCTGCATGTCTATCCTAACAACATGTCTCAGAGGACATTCACCTCTTTTTAACTGAGCTCAAGTTTTTATCTACTGGAATTTTATCTAAAGTTGATTTTTTTTTTTTTTTTTTAATCTATCCTGAATCTTGCATGAATGTGAATAAGTTAAATATGAATATTTATCTTGCATCTAAAGCAGTTATAGGCACTTTAAGCTATATGGCCAGCATTACGATAATGAATATATATTCGTATGAGATGTATAAATAAAAAGTATGCTTATGTAATGTAAAGTGAAAGGTTTTGCGTGCAGATGCATTTAAGAGGAGAGAGAGTGGTAGTCCTTTCTGCCTCTACAATGCCGATGATGGTGGAAAGAGCAGGCATCCATTTTTAGCATGCACTTATCAATTATTCTCTATCTCTCTCTATTTTTCTCCAGGTTCCATCTGGCTGCCTCTAGGGGACATCTCGACTGCCTGAATCTCATTCTTAATCATGGTGTGGATATTACAGCCACGGATGCCACAGGTGAGGATGTTGCTCTAGTTGAGTGTGCTCAGCCTGCTTGTGAGTTGGATTACCAGAGAACACACACAACGATCAAACGTTTCAGAACCATTTTGTGTAAAAGTGCAAATTCTCTTAAAGGGTTAGTTCACAACCCAATAAGACTTTAATTCATCTTGACCTGAAACCTGAAAGATTTTTGTCCCTTCATTGAAAGTCTGTTCCACCAAAACGTTGACACTTAAAACTATTATGATCTCTTCATAAACTTTTTAAAGTTAGGCTTTTATTCACATTTAAACATTGATCAACACCCTTACATTAGAACACACCAAATTTGGTGAACTGAAGCTTAAACATGCGGCTGAGGTGCGCATAGGAGCTTTTGCAAGAACCAATGAGTTTCTCACATGTCAAATATAGTTTAGCTACCATTTGTCATATTTGATGTGCTCCATGTAAGTGCATTGATCAATGTTTATATGTGAATAAATGCCTAAATTAAATATGTTCATGGTGTATAGTGTTTGTGTTTATTCAGGAAAAACTTGAACTTGAACTTTTATTTATATGAATTTCTTTTACAATCTATGAACATTTTGAAGTGTCAACATTTTGGTGGAATGGACTTTCAATGGAGGGACTGGAATCTGTTTTCATAAAAAATATCTTCATTTGGGTTTCCAATGTGAATGCAAGACTAATGAGTTTGGAATGACGTGAGAGTGAGTTTTCATTTTTTGGTGAATAATTTTTTTTTTTAAATGTAAATGGTGAGAGAACCAGAGAGTGAAGAATTGTCACAAAAATGTCATTATCAACTGATTTCTATAGAAGAACTGTTTTATGTGAAATGGGTTTTTTTTTGTTATAATCTCACTGTTGACATCGGTCTATACAAGCAGACTGGTTAAGATTGGTTCATCTGAAACACTTTTGTTACCTAATGGCTCCTATTGATTTGTTGTTTTGTTCCTGTAGGAAAAAATGCCTTACACCTGGCAGCCAGAAATGCCCAGTCACTGTGCGTACAGAAACTACTCCAGGTAAAACAGTTTTTTTTTCTTTTTCTTTCTTTTAAGCCACACAATTTCTGCTCTATTGTATTCTCTTTTTGATGTGGAAAAGTATTGAATCATATTTTTGAGGTGTAGATGTGAGGTTTTCTGAGGACCGTAATGATGAGATGAACTTCAGAAAGGATTATGTACAGCCTCCATTGTAGGGCTGTGCCAATATAAATGTATATCAATGTGTATATCAAGTTATTTCTATAACTATATTGTCAATGTTTAATGTTAGTTTTTATAATTATATTTGCATGATTTGCTATGACTTGAATCGTTCTCTGAAGTTCAATCAATGAAGCACTTTCTAAACTATTTTTCAGTGCAGTCAAAGCTGTACCTTTTGAGATGCAATACTGATCAAAAGTAAAGCAAACAATACAAGAGGAATAATCTTTCTGATATTGTTACATTGCAGCATGTTGAATCATGACATACCCTTCAAAATGTTGGGGTCGGTAAATCTTTTAAATGTTTTTGAAAAGTCTCTTATGCTCACCAAGGCTGCATTTATTTGATGAGAAATACAGTAAAAATTTAATTTTTGTGAAATATTAATACAATTTAAAATAACTGTTTTCCATTTTAATATTTTAAAATATAATTTATTTCTATGATGGCAAAGCTGAATTTTTTGCAGCCTTTACTCCAGTCTTCAGTGTCACATGATCCATCAGATATCTGTAGAATGATTTGATTTGATGCTCAAGAAACATTTATCATCATCAATGTTCAAAAGAAACATATATTTTTATAACATTGTAAATGTCTTTCCTCTCACTTCTGATCAATTAAAGGGTTAGTTCACCCAAAAATGAAATTTCTGTCATTAATTATCACCTCATGTCATTCCAAACCCATAAGACCTTCTTTTATCTTTGGAACACAAATTAAGATATTTTTGATGAAATCCAAGAGGTTTTTTTTTTTTTTATCTCTGTTTATCTAATTACCATGATTCAAGGTCCAGAAAAATAGTAAAGACATTGTTAAAATAGTGCATGTGACCACAGTAGTTCAACCTTAATGTTATTAAGCGACGAGAATACTTTTTATGCGAAAAAAACAAACTAAAAATACCAACTTCATTCAACAATTTCTTCTCTACACTGTCAGTCTGCTATGCAGTTGACGCAGTCCAGACACTGTTCACGTGAGCACCATAACACGTGTGTGTGTGATGCTCAAGCAAGAGCCGGCCAATAATAAAACTACATAGCAGACTGACAGAGTAGAGAAGAAATTGTTGAATAAAGTTGGTATTTTTATTTTGTTTTTGCTCACAAAAAGTATTCTCGTCACTTAATAACATTAAGGTTGAACCACTGCAGTCACATTGACTATTTTAACAATGTATTTACTACCTTTCTGGACCTTGAATGATGGTAATTAAATTGCTGTCTATGGAGGAGTCAGAGAGTTCTCGGATTTCATCAAATATCTTAATTTGTCTTCTGAAGATGAACGAAGGTCTTAGGTTTGATTGACAGCTCCAGTGATTGCAAAGGGAGCGTTCTTTGGTCGCTTTTTACTATTTATAATCAGTTTAAATAACACATTATTTTCATCCTACTAAGAGAAACAATGTGAAGTTGACTGTTAAGCCATCATCACTGTTTTGACTTACTAGCACATAGACAAAGAACATCTGACTGTACATGAGTCGTTATCAGAAATCACTGGTCACAGAACAGGCGTTAGAAATAACACTGTTACTTACATGTTGTCGCATTACTGTCGAGTACATATAAACGTCTGTTTGCAAAGCCTGCGCAGAAATTGTGACTGATTTACCAAAGAATCCACAGTGAAATGTACCACATAAATAAATTATGCTCAACTGAGACATTCACATTGTTGAAAATAAATAAAATAACCACATCCCTAGCATTAGGATTCTTTGGAAGGTGTTATTTTTAGTCTAGTGAGTGACCCTTTGCTCTTCTCTCTTCCTCATCTCACTAACGCCAGTGGGTGGGGCCAGAGTTGCAGTGTTGAAGTAGGTGTTGATTTTCTTCTGCAGAGGCGGTCTTTCACCTGTCTAAATAGGCACATTTCAAGACCAGTTGTTCGCTGAGCTTGGTAACATTCCAAGCTGTATTTGGACTAGCAAGGAAGTTTTCATTTCCGAAACTTACAGGATACAGGGCTCCAGACGGCGTCTAAAACGGTCGCATTTGCGACCAAAAATATTAATTTGCAAGTGGTAGTTTTGCTGAGGTCGCCATTGGCGACCATACAAGTTCACACGTTATGACTGTAAAATTATGCATGTTATTTGTGTGTTCTGTGACCAGTAGCCTATCACATCATTTGTTGCGTTGACGTAATTAAATGAGATTCTGTGTGAAAGTTTCATGGAGTTGGAGCGCCAAAATATGAATGGTATGGAAAAAATATCACACACCAAACCTATGCTAAAAGCTGCATTTGAACACACCGTTCTGCTCCTTGCGTTAAGGAGACAGCTGTCTATTTCTTCATATAAATTCATCTATATTCATCATTTAAAAGGGGAAACCGGCTCTGCAGACTGCAGATACACACATAATGCAGCGCATGCTTACCGTTTTGAATATCAGTCATGCTGATCACTTTCATTATTCCACTGCGCTCATGCTCATCAAATAAATTTAAGGTCATAAAAAGTCTTCAGTACCTTAAATGGTATAACAAGAGTATTATTTATCATTTTAAGACCTCTTATATTTTGTGGATGGAAAAACAAATCACAATAGTCCTTTGTGATTTATTTCATTAACAGGGATGTAAACAGGTAAGGGAGAAAAAAGGTGAGAACATTGCGTGGAGCAGGGGTATTTGATTTACATGCTCATTTTGTAGTTATTTTAAGGTTTTTTTTACATTTATTTTTTTATTACCTTATATGTCCAAAACTGTCATTCTTCACGAAAAAAATAAAATAATATTGGGTCATGTTATAAAAGATGAAGTTCTATGCACGCTATTTAAGATGGTATTGGCTGATTAGATGGCAATTCTGTGCTAAACTGTTTGGCCTCTTTCTTTTCACCGTTTCCACATCTCAGCCCTTAAATACATAAAATATTACCCTTTATAGACAGTTTTTAAAGTAAAGCATAAAGAAAGCACTGTACAGTACTTATTGAAACGACCAGTTCTTTATTTACCCTTGTAAGACCCCCCCAACCCCCTATAAAACACTTTCTCATTGGATCTATGCATATCCCATAGGTGACATATTTTGATCTAAAAAAAAAAAAAAAAAAAAAGGTGAGTTGTCACTGAAAGGTGAGGAGTTTGCATCTATGCATTAAATAAATGTGAGCACTGCATTTTTTGCAAGTCAAAAGATGGCGCTGTTGCGCGTTCTTAAGGCTCTCGCAACAAAGCTTCAGAGCAGCTCGCATTCAATGATTAGCACACATTTGTCAACTGATTGCTTATGAACTAATGCTGATCAGTTATGACAAAGTTTATATTATTTATATTGTGTTGTAAACGGTTGTAACAATGTTTTTTTTTTTTTTTTATCTTCCTCTTCTGAACTTGAATGAGCAGCAATAGTAAAGCACAGACATTTCAAAATAAAAGTCCCACTGTATTTCGTCCTGTTCAATAATCAAAGTCAAGCAGTATGTATATCAATTTCCCCCGTTTGTTATTTGGTTACACAAACCAAATTTAATATATTTATATTTCCATATTTTTAGTAAATGTTGTAGCTTCAGGAAGGAAAGACTAAGAACATTATTTGACATTGTTCAATATAAAAATTTTACTAGCATCAGGGTTATTATAGTTAACTAAAACCATTAAAAACATTTTTCATTGCTTTCATTGCTAAAAAAACAAAAAAAAAATAAAACAAAACAAAAAAATGAATAAATTAAAACTTAACGAAAAATGAAAGCAGAAAATATACAAATCTAATCAGATTCAAAATATTAACAAAAACTGTAATAGTATTAAGTGAAAATAGGGACATTCATTTCCCAGAAAAATCACAAGATGAAAATGTTAAAACTGTAAAGGGGAGATCTATAAACAACAGGATGACTAAAAGTAGGTAATTTAAAAATTCAAGTTCATTGTTGTGTGGCTCTTTAAAAAATTATTTGGCGCCTGTTTTTTTTTTTTTTCTCCTATAGGAGCCAATGGCTCCTTAAGTATTACTTTTTTGTCTAGAGCCCTGGGATATTCTTATAGTATGATGATCTCTTATCTGTCAAAAGCTCAAGGAAAATTTGATTTCTCAGTTCATGACCCCTTTTATTAAAAAAAAAAAAAAAAAAAAAATGCTTTTGAACATTAGTGCATGTATTCTAATTTATTGTTTCAATAGGCAATACCTAGCCCTACTGCGTTGTCATCTGGGTGTTAATGGAAGGGCAGCAAAAAAAAATTATTTTCCAGTTTGTTTACAAACATTTATTGCTATTGGCAAGCTTTCTTCAGCCCACTGTCTCATAAAGAAAGTAACTGCTTATTTCACAGACTAATAAACTGATGACCTGAATTTAGTTCATAATGCTGAACCTGACATCCTGATTATGAGAAAATTATGCTGTTTGAAGTCAAATTGGGCAAAGCTTGTTTACAGATACAGTTTATTTTGAATCAATTAATCCATAAACACATTTTGCAAGAAGGTAACACTGTCTTTGTGTGATCGTGAGTGATGGTGATCAAGATAATTAAGGTAGGAAGTGATTCCTATCACTTGCTTGTTGACAACTCTAACAAATCACTGTGACAAAGACACTATTGTTGGAGTTAATTACTTGTACCACAGGGAGCAAAATCAGAAAAGTCTGACTAGACTAATTATGTAAAAAATGAGTCTTATTATATAAAAGTTTATTTAATGCTTGTTTTTGAAATCACTGGTGCAAAACGTTCAGCTGGCAGCTAATATAAAGCGTAATCCACCATAGCGCTCTGCCAGTGTTCTGACTGCAGACAACATTGAGTGGCTGGATGAGAGCATTTTCTGGGTGTCTGAAGTGTTGACAGGCTGCCCATACTGTAACCTGCAGTCTATATTTCTAATGCCGTCATCATGTGCAATCTGAGCCTGGCTTCTAGAGCCTATCAGATAGAGTTACCCAGGACACCGTTAGCCAGCAGGACCATGTGACCTTGCTACTGGTTTTGGAGGCTGTTGCTAGAGTATAAGGGGTTTTTATAGTGACTGAAGTCAGAGGAGTTGTTTTGTTAGAGGTAGCAAAAAGCAGCAGAGAAAGTATTGGACTTGAGAAAGTAGGACAGAGTGCAATATGGAGAGCAAAAAAGATTTTAGAAATGAGGGCACAGAGTGGTGGGATACAGACCACTGAGGCTAGTATCTTAGCAACACTCTCCTTTGCTTGACCTGGTTTCACTTCTCGGGTTCAGAATCATTTCAAAGATTCAAACTAGAGTCTCGCACACCTGTGTCGTTCTGGTCCGTTCTTTGATTTTTATGTTCATATTTTTAGGAGAAATCAGTCATCAGGGATGTTTTTGAAAGTTTAATCTCATCCTCTGACCTTTTAAAGCTTAATAGCAGTAAAGTGTTGAATGGCCTGACAGTACTGTGTCTGACTGGTGTTTTGTGTTTCAGCACAATTGCCCAGTGGGAAATGTGGACCTGCAGGGAAGAACAGCCTTGCATGATGCTGGTAAGCAAAAAGATTTTGTGTATTTTGAGGTTTTGTTGGAATTGAACTCCGCAGTCCTCTCTATTTGACCTGACTTGGGGGTTTCCCACTCCCTCTATTTTCTTTGCATTTCCATTCCTCTTTTTTACTGCCTCTTACAACAAGTAGAGAAGCAGAGGATGGAGTTTAAATGGGATTCTTTTAGGCAGCAGCAGTCGTAATCAATAAGATGTAGTTCATGGAATTATTTTCCTTCCCTCAGAAGGCTTTCATGTGAGATTTAGTGCTCTTGCTCAGTGCCCAGTGGAGGGTTTGAATTTTATTCACATATTTTTAGTATTAGTTTTTGAGCGTGATGTCAGATGAGTCTACTGAATCTAATTCGGATGCTTGGGGGAAATATTTAGGAATATTATTATTGTTTTTTCAGTTATGGCCGGCTGCTCCTCCAGCGTGAAGCTGCTCTGTGACAGCGGGGCATCAGTTAATGCCAGCGACTTTGTGAGTTAATATATGTGGAATATTTAATATCCTGATAACGTTTTTATATTGTCTCATTCTTTTTACCTGGACAAATGTTCTGTATTTTTTATTTTATTTTTTTTATTTCCCTTCAGATGTACTTTATCCTCAAATGTTCTCTCTGAGATTTTTCTGTTTGAGTTTATGCAAATGTGCACTGTTTGTAGGATGGTCGGACCCCATTGGTGCTTGCCACTCAAATGTGTCATCCACACATCTGTCAGCTGCTGTTGGAAAGAGGAAGTGACATCACAGTCAGAGACAAACAGAATAAGTAAGTAACCGATTCATATTTCTCAGTTATTAGTCTTTGTTGGCTCTTTTATTGTTTTTCTTGTCATGCATGCTTTATTCAGATATTGAATTCTCTGACTTCTCTTTAGCTTTATCTACCTTATTTTTAATGCAGGAGTTGACATGGCCATTTTTAAAATTGAATGTGCAAGTCTTCTGGTGTCAGCTGCCACCAGTTATTTCAGCTGTACAAAAACAGTCTGTCATGCTGATTTTTATCATATTATTTTCATTTATTATCGTAATCATAAACACATAAGTTTGTAGCACAAGCAGTTTTACCATTTAATGCACCTTGCTATTCCATTAGTTATTTACCTATATTGGCTAATGAATCTGAAGTCTCACGCATTCACAGGAAATTGCTTCCTTTTTAATTGACAAAACATGGTGAATGGAGGGACATTGATATGTTTTTGTGGTGTTCTTATCTCAATAGTTTAGAAAAATCACAGATGCACGTTTGAATGTCGTATTTTGATGTCATTGTCAGACCTATTAAAGATATGTTTGTGTCTTTGTTCACTCAGAACAGCGTTGATTTTGGGTTGTGAATATGCGTGTAAGGATGCTGTGGACGTTTTGTTGAAACATGGCGCTGACGTCACTGCTGTGGATGGTTTCGGACATGACAGTTATCACTATGCACGACTCAGCAAAAACCAGGAGCTTGTCTCTCTTGTTAAGAGTTACCTGGACAGTGCCACAAAAGGTTTTGTTATGTTTCCTGTTTTTGATATCTCTCTCTCCCATATGTTTACAATGTTAGAGCTGTAGAGCAGTGCTTAAAATCATAAATTGAAAGTAATTAAAATGTACCTCGAATTGGCCAAACATTATTCAAAATTACTAGCATGACATAAACTGAATTGGAAAATGTTGGTAAATGCATGAACAAGAGCAATGTGATTTACCAGACAAAGAGAGAACAAACTCTAGACCAAATATTGTATTAATATTAGCCATATTACAATAGTGACTGTTAACCGTGTCCAGAGATTGTAAAGTCTGATTGGATGCACGATTTTATGGTTGGTTGCATTTCATTATTTGCATCAGAACAGATAGTAGTCTGCAATCTAAAATGCTGGACAGTCAGTGATTTAATTGAGAGAGAAAGCACAAAAGGTTGTCCTTCATTGCAGATTTACAGAGGGAGAATCTTTTGGGTGATGTGTCTAGAATAAGCATTCTAAATAGAACAAACAGAGCGAAAAGAAGTGATATGCCAAGCAATTTCTGATGATATTTGAACAGTCAACCACTGTTATTATTGTAACAAGATGTACCTATATCACCTCATTACTTCTATTGTTCCATTCCATTATCCAATGCATTTAAGTGATTGGTTTTTATTTTCCAGTATGTGAATGCTTTTTCACATATTTGAAACTTTTCACTGAGGTTGATGAAAATGTTTGCCAATCTTGGTGTAAATCAGTTGAATGCAATTTGAGTTTTTAAATTATTTTTTCCCCCTGCAGTTCACATTACTTTGTTGCATCATTTTTGATGTGAATAGACCTTTATCAGATAGTAAGGTTATAGAGATCAAAGCCCCGAGAACTTATGACACACACTCCTTAAAGAGTGTCTTTTCAGCTTCATACTTCAGAGTGAAAAGAAAGAGCTACTCATATATTTCATATCTTAGGTTTTTTTATTTTTATTTATTTGGTTGTTCCGTGTATTGCTAATTAATGATTACCAATTTGTGTTCACAGCAAAAGAAGCTGCCAAGATGGATCAGAAAAAGAGACAGGTATGCACTGCATTTTAGCCTTTGTTTTATTCTGAGCATCTCCCTGTGGATGTTTAAAGAAACGCACAGACTGAACTCAATCACAGCAAGGTTAAAACTTCCCCTTGCTGATTAACTTTTGTTAGTGCCTCAAATGAACTGATATATTTTCCCCACACATACTGCACAGAGAAAGGCTGCCTTCATTCTCATTGTAATTTCACTGACTGGACTGTCTGTCTAAAGCAGTGAGACTGGAATCGTACAAATGAGATTTATAATTAATGAGCAGAGAGATTCTTTGTTTCTCATTTCAGAAGTTGTGCATCTATCATATAAAATGGAAAATACATTATTTCAGGCTAATATTTCCTTATCACATACAAAGTCTCCCAATATCTTGATGCACTAGTCTGACCCCACCTGCATTAGCAACTGCAGTGCTGTAGCAGTTTTTAAACACTACTGCCACCCAGTGTTCAATGAAAGTAATGCAAAATTAATTTTTCTCTAAAACCATATCCAGCAATTTTTATAATTCAGCCACTTTTCGCTGATATAAGCTGGGTCTGCACAAAACAGTATTAATTTGTTAATTAATAAAATTCCTTGAAGGCATTAAATGTGCTGCAAAAAACAAGCTGTAATTATCATGGATCATGGTAGAAATAAACTGCAGCCATTTGTTTCTATTTGGGATTTATAAGAAGTGTATGAATGTGTATGCTATTTCTGCCCCACAGCACAGTTTTACATCTGAATAATCGTATTCTCTAGTGTATAGAGAGAGGCTAATATTATCTGTTAGGACTGAAATTATAACAGTACATTTTATTGTTGCATGTGGCAGTTCTCAGACTCATAACCACTCCACTGATTTACAAAGATACCAAGGACTCTGAAATTACATTAGTAATCCTGGCCATTTTTGTTGGATTTATCATTTATTTTGATATTTATTGTCTGTGTCAGTTGCAATCTGTGGAGATGGCCTCTGAAACCTCTAACCATGAGAAGATCATACAGGTGAGGGCTATTCAACTCCATGACTGTTGCCAGTAAATTGTTCGTATTTTTTTATGTTATTATTAGACCTGGACTTGTCTTATTCTGTTCCATTTACATGTTCATTTATACATTCTTTTACCTGCATTTTTGTTACCTGCATTTTTTTGTATTACGATCTGTACATTTAATACAAATAAGTGGGTATGTAGTGACTTTGTCTGTAATTGTGTTTTCTAGGACCTGGAGAAAAAGAATGAGAGCCAACAGGAGTCTCTAAAGAAGTTCCACCAGGAACAGAGGACGCTGCTTGATAAAGTTAACATGCTTCAGCAGCAACTCAGCCAGGTGTTCCTTTAGTCTTTTCATAATTGGCCAATTTATTTGCAAGTCTGCGCCTTACACAGGTGTAGCCAAAATACTCATCTGTATTTACCTGAGCAGGCAGTTGTGTAGTTATATTGCAGAAGTTCTGCAGATATCTTGTGTAATGCATGTTTTCTCTCTCTCTTTTTGTCCTTTCTTTTTCAGGAAAAGACAACAGTGGAGGACATTCACAAGGAGGTAATTTATGTGTTGTCCTGGAAGAGACTTTCTTCTGTCCTAGTATTATTGTCTGTTGTAAAAAAAAGAGGGTTTTTATTATTATTATTATTTTTTTTTTTTAAGGTTTGGTGTGAGTTGCTGTTAAATATGCATGTATATCTGTTTTGTACACCAGAGAGAACAGCTGAAGCTTTTACTTTCTGCCAAAGAGAAGGATGAAGGAGTCCGGGCCATAGAGACTGTCAGAGTCCAGCAGCGGAGCCATTTGGTCAGTGAAAATCTTTGCAAGATGCTTATCAAGGACTGCTGCTTTTTAACTCCAGATCCAGAAACTCATGATTAAAGTTTGATGAAATGATGAATAAATCTGTTTTTATTTTACAGGAAGATTACCCTGGCCAGTCTGTGATCAAAGGTGATTTTGTCTTTTAAAATCTGGATCTTTAGACTGTGATTTAAGTACAGTGCCATCTTGATATTAGAGACATCAATATAGACTGTGCTAATGTTGAGATAATGTTGATTGTAGGGATGTTTAAAATGTCATATTTCTATAAGTACAGTCGTGTTTTTTCATTGTTTTTTTGTTTTGTTTTGTTTTTTTGTCTGCAGGAAAAGACAATGTACTAGTTCGACAGTCACACAGCTTGGACTCTGCTCAGGTGAATTTAGATTTCTTTTAAAATCTTCTTAACACATAAATACCAAAGATTTCTACTGAAGCCAAAAACTAATTATATTTTATGTATAATTTACTTGGTGTAAACCAATTTTAAAACATGCCACCTGGCTTTTTTTTCTTTTTTTTACAAACTGAGGTCATTTACAGTAATGCACTTCAAAGTCTGTATGTACTGCAATTAAACAAACAAAGGACTTTTTAAAAATTAAAAACATTTAGGTGTTCAAATGAAACTCTTTATTTGAGTTATAAATTTTGTTGCTGACCTTGTTGCAAGATTCCAACCCCTGTAAATCAGTAATAAAACATCCAAAATGCCTAAATGTGTGTGTAATATATATTAAACATTGTCCATGAATATATATATTTTATTAAAAGGGTTACAATTATTTTGCTGATTTTGCTCATGAAGTTCAACAACAGCATCAGACTGCTTAAATGTAAAATCAAGAAATGATTCTAAAGGTTTGCTGAGCATGCACAAGGTTTCCAAGGTTTGGAAATGAAGCTTTTTTTTTTCCTACTTATGTTCAGTAATGCAGTGAGCAGACTATGTCAGCGGTGTTAAGCTTAGGAGAGGCAGTGGCAGTCAGATAAGTTGCTCTCTCGTTTCATTTCAGAACCTCCATAGCCTGCAGTGTCAGACAGGTTTATGATTTATTAGCTCTATTCTCTGAAGGGACATAATATACCTGGGTTCAGCTTTTGGGCAGATGTGGTGGATGCAATTTTGTTGTCACATTAGCACCAGAGACGACTTTACTCTCCCCTATGCTAGAGGTCACTGCACGTTTTAAAAATATGCTAAAATGCACCTGTTAAAGTAGGATGAAATGTATGACTTGGGATGTGGCCTAGATAAAGTTTTCTTTAAAAGTTTTAAGCCCTTGTATGAACCCATGTGAGAAAAAGGATGGGAACCGTTCCATCTTCTGTTCCTCAGTGGAAGGCCGGCCATGAAAATAAATCTAGTCTGTAAAAATCCATTTCATTTTAGTTTTAATAGTAATGACAAAAAGGAAATCTGTGAGGGGAAGAAAAAAAAAAAAAAAAAATTTAGGCTCTTTCCAGGCTTAGTCACTATCCACTCAATATTCTGGCAGATTGTTTAATAATTAATGCACACTTGTGTTTGAATTCAGATCTTGCAGCCTACAGGACCATCTCGATCTGTGTCTCGACCCTTGGAGCTGTCTCGGCCGGTGGCTGGTGTTCCTGAGACACTTCGTCAAGAGCTTGAATGTGTCCGCAGACAGCAAGAGGCTGCACAAGAGGAGGTGGGCCACCTCAAAAAGGCTCTAGCATGCAAGTCTCAGGAGTGCGAGGAGCTGACCAAGAAGTGTGAGACTATCAAACGCGAGTCAGACCAGCAGGTACGTGAGCTGGAGGAAGCCATGGGAGATGTGCAGAAGCGAATGATGGAGTCTGAGTCAAAGATGAAACAACTTCAGGCTCATGTGGTGGCGGTAAAGGACCATCTCAATAACCAAGTTGTTGATGACCTTAAAGCACAGCTGAATGATATGAAGGCAAAGTATGAGGGAGCTTCTGCTGAGGTTGGACGGGTCAGGAACCATTTGAAACAGAGTGAGAAAGCATTGGAGGAGTATAAAAAAAGCGAAGGATTCCTGGCTGTGGAGGTTGAGAGGCTCACTGCAGAGCTGAGCGCAATGCAAGAGGACCATAAAGACATGGAGGAAATGCTCTTAAACATGGAGGGTCAAGTGAAGACCGCAGAGGTCAGGTTGACGTCAATGGTTCCAGGAGAAAAGTTTGACAACATGAAGAACCTTCTCACCAATGCTGTGGATGAGAAGGAGCTACAGTTGGCCGAGTTAAGGGAAGATTATGACCGTGTGCTGGAGGAAGTGGCAGAGCTCCACCGTGCGATGGACGACCGACAAACTGTCCCCCTGCAAGAGCACGAACGAGTCCGGGCTGCTCTGGAGGAGCAAAGCTCAAACCTGAAGAAGAAACTTGCTGATGTCACTGCAAAGTGTCAGTCATTAATATGTGAAGTGGAGGAGGGTGAGGATGAGAGAGAACTGCTCAGAGAAGAGCTGCAGGAACTCGGCAACAATCTGAAGACCAAGTTTGTGAGTTTAGAAAACCACGAGGAGGTGAAGAAGTCTATGGGACTTGCTGTGGAGGAGTTGAGGGTTAGGTTGGCAGAGGAGACAGAGAAGAGAAAACATGCTGAGGAGCAGATACAGAGGCTGCAGGAGGAGAAGACCTCTCTCTGTGAGAACATTACCAACCTGAAGAGCATGTACATCCCCTGTGAACGTTATGAGAGTGAGATGGCTGCACTTGCAGAACACAACACAGAACTGGAAGGAGATCTTAACAGCCTTCGGGATAAATACCAAGAGAAAGTCAATGAACTTGAGATTTTGGCAGCTGAAAAAGCAACACTGAAGAAGAGCTTTGACACTGAGTTTGTCACAAAGACGGAGTATGAGAGAGTGCGGATGGAGTTAGATGAGGCTTTGGAGAAAGCCAAGATTGAAATCGCAAAGTTGGAGGATGATTGTAGAGTTCGGGACGAGGAGTTACAGAAGGTGAAAGAAGGAAATGCTATGTTGAAAGAAGAGTTTGAGAATGTACAGGCCAAGTTGGCAAATGATTATATCAACCTTGTGGAACATGAGGTATTCAAAAGTACAATGAACAAAGCTTTATCAGAAGCAGAGGGACAAGCTAGAGATGCCAACTCAAAGTACCGGTGTGCTCAAGAGAGCGCGTCAAAGCTACACGAGGAAATCGAAGCACAGAAGAAAGAGTTGGATACTATTCAAGAGGCATTGCGGTTGAAGTTTGTGCCATTGACTGCTATGGAGGAAAAAGAGATTTATTTCAACACCACTTTGAAGGACTTGGCAGATAAACTTGCTGAAGTGAAGGAGATCTACAATAATGAAAAGACCAAAGGGGAAAGCCAAAGACTAGAGAATGAAACATTGAAAGAAGACATCGCGTCTCTGCAGCAGAAACTTCAGACGGGGCTTGTGTCCAGCGAGAAGTACAAAGAAGTGGAGGACCGCTGCAAGGGCCAGGTGGAGGAGCTGAGTCTGAAATTGGTGGAGCTAGAGCAGCAATATAAAGAGGTTACGATCCAGCGGGCCGAACTAGAGGAGCAAAACACATTGTGCAACTCTGAGATCCAGAGTCTCCAGAAGAAACTGAACAGTGAGTATATCCATCTGGAGCAGTTTGAGGCCATGCAGAGCTCTCTGAGTGGGAGCCTGCAGGAAGTGCAGAAGGAGTGCAAGTGCTTACATGAAGCTCATAAACTGGAAGTCCAGCGTGTTCAAGAACTAGAGAAACAACTCCAGAGTCAGAGCTGTGATGAGACCCAGTATAGCCAAGTTAAAGAGGCTCTGGAGCGTGAGGTCAACGAGCTTCGCTTGGCACTGCGGGAGGAGGAAGAAACGAGCGCGCAGAGGGCTGAGGACGTAGCCACTCTGCAGACTGAGCTCCTCAGAGCCACGCACACTCTCCATGACCTCCGCAGCTATGAAGAACAGGTGACCGAGCTCAGAGCTGAAAAGCACAAGCTGGAGGAGAAGGTGCGTGAACTTGGCGATCGGCTGTCAGGACTGGATGAGCAATATGAGGATCTGCACAGGGAAACAACCCAGGCCAGGGAAGGTGAAAAGAGGGCTATAGCAGAAACTGAGGCCCTGCAGATAAAGAGCGCCTCCATTGAGAAGGAGATCAGAGACCTGAAAGAGAGATATGAGGAATCACTCAGCACCATTGGAGAACTACAGAAGAGGATTCAAGCATCCTCAGAGCAGACTGAGCTTAAAGACAAAAGGGTGAGAAGGTTATACTAATTTGTTATGTGGAAGTGCTTTTTCGGTAAGTGCCTGATATTTCGTCAGATTATAAGCAAGGTGTTCTCTGTTTCAGATCACAGAACTGTTGGCAGATGTTGAAAGGCTGAAACAGGCTCTGAATGGCTTATCCCAGCTGGCTTATGCTGGCAACACGCCCAACAAGAGACAGACTCAACACATTGACACACTCCAAGCCCAGGTCAAGAGCCTTCAGCAGCAGCTGGCTGTGAGTAGCTCTGTTCGTATGCGCATACCGGTGGATTTGTTTATAACTGCCCACAAATATGACATGTCATCGACCTTGGAATAAAAAATACACACACTTACTGACTGACTTGCATTCATAATAGATTCTAGAGCCTTCTATTCTATGGGGTGGGGGTGCAAGAATGCACTGAGGGACAGAGTTATTTCCGCAGTAACAGGATAATATTATTAAGGAGTCTTCCAAGATTTGGTGTTATTCTGAAATAAATGGTCTCCTTTTACTTAAAGGTAGGGTAGGCAATGTTTTTCATAAACACTTTTTGTTATACTAGTTGAAACTCTCTTCACATCCTGATAGCAGTTAATAATACAAGTGGTCTAAATATTTTTCAAAAAATGTACACATATCTTTTGTGGAAGTCTCAGGACCAAAAACTGTTCATCCAACCTTTGGATTCATTGTAATTGTTACGGAAGTTACAATTACTTAATTGTTATGGAAGCTACTAGATAATTTATAATTTATGCAGTGAAGACTGTAAAGTGTTTGGTAACATTGTTTAATTTCTGTATATTTCCTACCTGTTAGACAGGTAGGAATGCCACAGGTAAATATGACATTATATGTAAAGATTGTCTTAAGTTCACTTAAATTTAAATTTAAAATCACCTAGTTATTTTTTTAAAGCCTAATAAATGTTGAAATTGATAGCTTTCAGTTATACTGTAATGTTGAATGTCTATAATAATAAAAAAAAAATCTTTTTATTTTAAATCAATTTAATAGAGACATCATCAGTACCAGTATTAGTATCAATGATACTGGTTTTCATTCATAAAAAGATTCCATTAAACAAATATTTAAAATATACTGTCTTTAAGTTGTTTCTACATTAATTTGGAGAGTAACAGTGAAATTATTACAATATAAAAATATTAAAAACTCTTATATACGTTTACTTACAGATCTGATTCCAGAAATGTTCTGTTCAAACAGCACAAGTCACAAACCCATATTCAATTATCGCGCTTGCCATGAATATCACCTGTAACCATAGTGACAGTGATTAAAGTAAATATCAGACGTCCATAAAACTGGAAGTTATTATAGTTGAGCGAGTTCATCATTTAAATCTTAATTCACCAACAGCAGCTTTTATACCTGAGTGGAGAGCAAAGCATTTGAGTCTCGCACATAGCGCACACTGTGCCGCTCCGATGGAAGACAGGGACTAAATCTAAAACCTTCACATGACGCAGAACTCCATCTCTGTAAGTTACAGAAATAAAAACATGCTGCACACACAACACATGCTTCTGTGCAGCGCAGAGTGGTTATTTTACACTGAATGACGTGATCGACAACTAGTGTTCAAGCTGAGTTGAGTTCACAGTTCACACAGCAGGAGTTTGCAGAGAATGTGGTTGTGAAAATGTACACATATGAGTTAAGAGAAAATTTACAGGTGTGAGTTCAGTGATAAATACGGTTTAGTTAATTGCAGGAGTAACAACCGCATTCTGTGTATGCAACCATAGGAGTCAAATACAGGACTGACATCCATATTCTATTGCTGTGTGAACATAGTCTTGGCAACCTCTGCTGCTCAGGTACAAGCAGCTGTCTTGTTAGTTTGTAAAAATAGTGAAAAGTAAGAATTCAGAGGAGCATTAAAAAATGCAGGTGAATTTCAGTAGTGGCGGGTTGAATTTTATGCACAATATATATACATTTTTTTTCAATTGTAGTCTTTTAAAAAGGCATCTGAAATAATAAATGCAATATAGTATTTTTTTCCCCTCAATACATATCAATCCTGAAATATCTGAAATGCTTCCAATACTCATTTTCCGCTGAATAGATACATGATACCAGCTGCGCTTTCTCGCTCTTTCATGTCTCTGACAGCAAGTTGACACACAAACCTGCATCCCTTTACTCACTCCTTTCATTTGCTCCAGCTGTTGGTGTTACAGGGCTTGAATTTTTGCGTGGGATTGCACATATTGCACATAATTTTAAAGATTTTGTGCTCACACCTCTCAGTACTAAATTGAGTTATTTTTCGCTGCTTAATGCGCTTAAACCGTTAAATACAAATACAAATAAAATACAGTATTCACGTAAACACAGTCAGTTACGTTTTAAGAGAATGTAAACAGTTGAGAAAGAAAACACGTGTAACGGTATAATGGATCCATGCGTCAGGTCTTAAAGTGACAGCAGCCTAATATACTTGCTGCCAAATTATGAGAGATTAAAAATATCTATATATCCACTAGCCACAGTGGCTAGTGAGCAATAAAGTTAATGTCAAGCCATCCACACACACAAAGCACTAAAGAGGTTTTATGCTGCTCAGGTGGAAACTTAACTTCAAAGTGAAATTATCACAATTAGTACAGTTATTTCTATAATGAAACATGTTACCTATTGACTGTTGCTTTTTTCTATTTTTGAGTTTGCTATGAACCTAAACAAAGTTTTTATTGAATTGGCCGCTTACATTAAAAATAAACACAGAAAAAAATACATTAGCGAAAAATGAAAAATTTGGTGAAAAGATTCCCGACCCCTGTTGTAGGTTTAGGTGAATCCAATGTGTCCCATCCCCTCCTTTACTTTCATGTTATGTTTGTGAATATGTATGCATCAGTTGTGTAGTATTTTGTGTGTTATTGAAGGTGCATTGTGTTTACAAACTCATTGACCATTTAAACTGGCAGGACCAAGATGCTTGTAAAACACTGCCTGAAATGTCTCGTCTTTTTCTATCTAAACAGGATGCTGAGAGGCAACACAGAGAAGTGGTTTCAATTTATCGAACTCATCTTCTCAGTGCAGCACAGGTAATTGTATGTAAATGTGTGTTGAGTGTGAAGATTTCTTTTTTTTTGCAGTAGCATTTCCTTTTATTTTGCTCCTATAACAAGGCCGTTCATCATAACCTCTTAGGTCATAAATGAGATCAGTAATACTGTTATAGTAAGACATTATAACAGTGTATAGGTCATAGCCTGTAGTTGCATTTCTGAAAGCAAATCTGAAGATGGATTTATCCTGACTGAATACCGCTCATTTGTTTTCTTTCAGGGTCACATGGATGAAGATGTCCAAGCTGCCTTACTGCAGATCATTCGAATGAGACAAGGTTTTGTGTGTTGAACTCAACACGCTGAGACCACACTGACTCCAATTCATCATTCACACAGTAACCTCCCATTCAGCTCAGTGCAGTTTGATACTGCTCTGGAGTACTTCACTCAGAAAGTCACGTTTTGTAACATTTGATATGTTCTGATTAGGTTCGGTGTTGTATGTACTAACAGTATAGTATCTGTAATATAGATGTGCCTAGTGACAAAACTAAATATAGCACTAGGGATATCTAAACTCATCCAAAAACACATAAATAATAAACATGAGAGGCAACGGATAATGATTTAATCTTAATGAAGCATATTAGCTTAACTAAGAGAGTCTCATGTACCTCCTTATTTCATGTTGAAATAACCTAACTACAGTTTAAAGAAGAACATTCCCTCCCTCCTCTCTTATAGCCTCGATCTAAGCTACGTGTGCGGTGTATTAATGAGAAACGCATCCCTTTAGAGAGATTTTAACATGCTGTTCTCAGTCCAGCACTACTCGGTCCTCTTCAATTGGTAAAGTAATGATCTGGTTAGGGGAAACAGATCTTTCAACACTAGGGAAATTAGCTTTAAGGCTTTAGTGGAGTGGTGGGCACTGAGGCAGTTCCTGGGCCATCTATGTTTTATGAAATGCCAGTGGTATAGTGGTTGAATATCATGCAGTCCTGCACAGTCATAATATTACATTTTATTATTGTAAGCTTATGCTCATACAGTATACATAAGAGCATAATTGCACAGCACTGATATCACAGTAAATGTCATTTGTACACTTGTTTTGGAGGGTCCCAGATTTGTGAGTCCAAAGATCAGAGCACATCACTGCAGCTTCATCTTACACACATCTTTTGCAGTTTTGCCCGGGCCCATGTCTATACACTGGATCGTTTTAAATGCGGGTGGTGTATTTGAGTCAGTGAGTGTCTATTGGGTTGAGTGATATAGGATGGAGTAGATCTTTTAGTAAAGTGTTTATGTAAAATTGCTTTGCTTCTGCAGTGACAATAGCAGACCACGTCTCATAAATGATTGTATGAGGAAAACATTTAACACTGAGGACTTTCATAACACTATCCTTCATGTTCCTGTATCCTGGCTGATATCGCCATCTAGTGGTGTGACTTGGCTGGCCAAGTTTGATGTGTGCTTTTGTGTAGGAGAATGTGATGCATTTAGGAATTCTCCCTTTTGATGCTTCCCAAATCTGATATATCATCTTTTACATGGCTTTGTACAACTTTTGATTAATGAACACCATGTTTGTGGTAACTATTAAAGAATTCAGCAGGACTGGAATGGAAAGGCACAATAATCTGTTCAGGTTTCAGAACATGACTGTAGACTGACATACTTTATATTTTTGTGGATTTTCTTTTTCTTTTTTTTTTCTTTTTCCTTTTCATCTAAACTGTCGTTTTTAAGTCAAATTATCCTTTGAGTTTCCAATCAGATATTCTAAAATTAGAGTTCCCAACCATGGCTTTCCAGGATTGATTTAATTATTCTAAAAACACCACTGTTGTGCCATTTGGTTTGATTGGAATTAACTAATGCTATTGGTTCTCTCTGTTGGGAATGACTAATTGTAATGGTTTCATTATTTATTAGTATTACATTCTAACTGTGCTCTTATGGTTATCAGTTAGTCTGTGCGCTTCTTTCATAGACATTTTCTCTCCCTTTTTTTTTTTTTTTTGTTTTGTTTTGTTTTGCAAAATTTTAAGTCTAACATCAATAAAAGTGCCTCTTTTAGACTAAACTGGCTGTGTGCAAATGAAAAAGATTAATCCCAGCAGTCTCAGAGTGTCTTGAAGTGAACCTTGCCTTTGGCAGGCCTTTCCAGCCACTCTCACTCTCCTTGAAGTGAACACACATGTTGTTACTTTAAATCCAATCAGATCAAGATTGAGAGCTTTTTTTTCCCTCATGTGTTTTGCATTGATTTGTACCTTAGCGTTTAACTTACCTTTTGAAACAAAATGAGGTTTACAAATACAAAGGAAAGACAAATATTTTTCTTCCAATGAAGGTCATCGTTTTTGTTATTATTATATTAAGGTCAGAGTAAAAATTGTAACACTCCAACAAAATCAGTGTTGTTTTCCCTTCTTAGTTTCTACAGTGTGCTTTAGTAAGTCTCTTTGTCATTTCATGTCATCTCAGTCACTTGTCCTATATTTCCAGTAAAGATGCTAAAGGTCATTTTCTAAAGCTTTAAACTCATCCCACACCTAATTAATTTCACATTTTTGTATATTTGATAGCTTAAACGATTCTCTCCCCCTTCCTTTGCAAGGTCTTGTTTTTACGAGTCTGTTATTTGTGGCCTGCCCTGCATAAGCTGTTCTCAGCAATTATGGCAAATACAATTCAATCTGTTTGGAGCTTTCCCTTTAATCTCATTTCCAGGACCATAAGCAGAACCAGACATCCTTCCATCACTCCCCTCTCTTTCCCTTTCTCTCCACCATTAATCATGTCCATAAGGATCACAGTGTAACCCTGTCGTTTAGCTGGCCCCCTGGTAGGTAGACTGGGAGCTGGGGGCTCAACCCTTTTCATGTTGCTTTAATGTGGTTAGTTGTTCACTCTGTAGTCTCTGTCATGATTCAAGCTTGCTTTACCAACATATAGAGCCCTCCATGTGTCATATGAATGATTTGCTCCCTTTTTATCTTTCTTGCACGGCTATTTTTTTTTCTTTTTTTCTGTTTTGATATCTGACGTCTTTTTTTTCTTCCCTTTTAATAGTTTATTAACAAATGCAGATGTGCACAACATCCCATTATCTTGTCATTCATAGGTTTCTCATATTGTGCTGGCTGTGCTTTCCGCATTACACCTTTAAAAGAATGTCACGGAAAACCCCATCTTTTCTCATTAGCCACCCTGGATCGGTCACCTCTGCTCACCCCTTTAATGTTTTTGCAGAGGTCCCTGTACTTTGTTGCCTCAATGAAGTTCATTTATAGGATAACAGGGCTCTGGAGGACACATGGGGCTGATTTCGACTAGATGGATTCAACATGTCTCCTGCCCAGCTCTTCTCTGATCCTTGCCATGTGATCCATACCTCCCTGACCTCATCATCCATCATCTAACACCTGGGATGAGGGGAAAAAATGGTTGAAAAAAATGACTTATTTTGTAGGATTTATTGGCTGGCTACAGGAGAGTCCCGCTACCACCGCCAGGCCGCGGCTCTCTCCATCCATGGATGGGTTTTTATGCATGAGGGAAGACCATAGGGTTGTGTTCTGTACATTTTGGCCTCCAAGTTTTCTTTCTGAACAAGTTTTACCTCCATAAAAGGAGGTTTGAGTAGATCACACAGGTACAAAAACTTGATACTGTTGAGCACATTTCAAACAGACTCTTAAACCGCAAGGTAATTGTGCTGGGGTGTTGTACTCCAAAGTTGAAATTTTAAACTGCACATTTAAACGGTTACATTTGAGCTTGTTGTTGTTCTTTTTCCCTCATTAGCTCTTGGTTAACCACTAATGCCTTGTGTATCAACTCTTTTTTTTACTTTCTCCCCCTTTTTTCCGGTCAGGGCTCAATAAGAAACATGTGGTCGTCCTCTCTTCCAAGCTCAACCTCTTAATAATCCCCAGGCCTCTATGGAAAATCGACTGCATTTCACATGTCTGCTAAGAGCTGACACATGGGGCTGTGTCCGTGGTTTAACAGAATAAGCATGCGGAATTGATGGTTGGCTGCTTGGAAATAGTGCTGCAACTAATGTACTTTCTTGAATTATTATTATTTATTTTTTTTTTGTGAAGCATTTGGTTTTGTTTGCTTTTCCTGCTCTGCGGTGCAGGCTTGTGGTACTTTACAAGCTTGTTAAGAGATAAATTGAGGGGAAAGGTGAGGAGAGCATTATGTTTTCCCTTTTTGGCCATCCATGCTATGCTTTCATTCTGTTAAGGACCTCAACTGGTTGACAGTCTGAAGTCACTGATGAAAACATTGGTTTGCTTGATTCATGCAGACTATAGAAGAATGTATAATTGTTTAGGAACTCATTTGTCTATATTGGCACCAATATTAAAATTCTGGCGGATACTAATAAGCTGATAACTCCTAAATAGCAGATTTATATACTATTATAGAACTGTATTCTATTTAATTCTATACTAAATAAAATAGTAGGAATAAAAAGTAGGGTACTTTTTTTGTAAATATGAAAACAGGATAATTGAGCATGCACAGTTAAACAGTAAGTAATACTGAATGGTATTTCTTATTTTATTTATTAACATTATTATTATTATCAATGTTGAAAAGAGTTTTGCTGCTTTATATTTTTATGAAAACAATTATACTTTTGTTTCAGGATTCTTTGTTGAAAAGAAAGAACAGAACTCATGTGAAATGGAGAAATCTTTTGTTATCAAAAACATAATACATCGCTTCACTGACAAGTTCAATTTAATGTGTCCTTACTGAGTAAAAATATGAATTCTTTAAAAAGAAAAATCTTACTGATGCCAAACTTTTGAACTGTGGATGTATGTGTATATGGGTGTATGTATATATATGTGTGGGTGTGTGTGTGGGTGTATGTGTGTGTGTATGTATGTGTGTGTATATATATGTGTGTATATATATGTATATGTATATGTGTGTGTATATTATTTCACTTTAATGGCAATGAAAATTACCTATTAATTGGCATTAAAGTGAAATTCATTTTAGAAGAGAATTTCAGACGGCACTTAAAGGATTTTGCATCTGAAGTCTTCATACATTACATATATCTCACACACAGTTCAAAAGTTCAGCAGTTATAATATATATACAGTATCTCACAAAAGTGAGTAAACCCCTCACATTTCAGTAACTGTTTTAGTATATCTTCTCAAGGGACAATACTATAGAAATTAAACTTGGATATATTTTAGAGTAGTCACTGTGCTGCTTGTATAGCAGTACAGATATACTGTCCTCTGAAAATAACTCAACATACAGCCATTATTGTCTAAATAGCTGACAACAAAAGTGAGTACACCCTAAGTGATAACAGCTCTACGTCTTCTAACCATGCAAAGCCACATGTCCTGTTCATCATGTTCATGTTTTTGTCTGCTTGATAGGACAATACAAACTTGCATATCTTGTATTAGAGCAGTTAAAATTTGGTGCTTTGAGTACAATCCTCATAACTGATCACTGGATGTTCAACATGGCACCTCATGGCAAAGAACTCTCTGAGGATTTGAGAATTAAATTGTTGCTCTCCACAAAGATGACCTAGGCTATAAGAAGATCGGTAACACCATGAAACTGAGTTACAGCACAGTGGCCAGGGTCATAGAGAGAGGTTTTCCAAGACGGGTTCCACTCGGAATAGGCCAAAGTAGTTGAGTCCTTGTGCTGTGCGTCAGGTGCAGAAGCTGGCTTCAAAAAACAGACGCATGAGTGCTGCCAGCATTGCTAGAGGTTGCAGAAGCGGAAGGACAGCTTGTCAGTGCTCAGACCATACGCCGCACACTGCAACAAGTCGGTTTGCATGGCCGTCGTCCCAGAAGGAAGCCTCTTCTGAAGCTGGCTCACAAGAAAGCCCGCAAACAGTTTGCTGGAGACTACCTATCCAAGAGCATGAATTACTGGAACCATGTCCTGTGGTCTGATGAGACTAAGATAAACTTGTTTGGCTCAGATGGTGTCCAGCATGTGTGGCGACGCCCTGGTGAGGAGTACCAAAAAAAATTGTCTCTTGCCTACAGTCGAGCATGGTGGTGGTAGCATCATGGTCTGGTACTGGGGAGCTCTGCTTCATTGAGGAAACATGGATTCCAACATGTACTGTGACATTCTGAAGCAGAACATGATGCCCTCTCTTCAGAAACTGGGCCAAACGGCATGATGGTGACCCCAAACACATCGCCAAGATGACAACTGCCTTGCTGAGGAAGCTGAAGGTGATGGAGTGACCAAGTATGTCTCCAGACCTTAACCATATTGAGCACCTGTGGGGCATCCTCCAGCGGAAGGTGGAGAGGCACCATGTGTCAAACATCCAGCAGCTCCGGGATGTCATTATGGAGGAGTGGAAGAGGATCCCAGGAACAACCTGTGCAGCTCTGGTGAATTAAGGCAGTGCTAGATAACAGTGGTGCTCACACAAAATATTGACACTTTGGACACAGTTTTGACATGTTCACTTAGGATGTACTCACTTTTGTTGCCAGTTATTTAGAAAATAATGGCTGTATGTTGAGTTATTTTCAGAGGACAATAAATCTGTACTGCTATACAAGCAGCACATTGACTTCTCTAAAGTATATACAATTTTCATTTCTGTAGTATTGTCGCCTGAGAAGATAAAATAAAATGGTTGCTGAAATGTGAGGGGTGTACTCCCTTTTGTGATTTATATTATATTATATTTAATATTATATTATATTTAATATTATATTATATTTAATATTATATTATATTTAATATTATATTATATTTAATATTATATTATATTTAATATTATATTATATTTAATATTATATTATATTTAATATTATATTATATTTAATATTATATTATATTTAATATTATATTTATATTATTTTATATTATATTATATTTATATTATATTTATTTTATATTATATTATATTTATTTTATATTATATTATATTTATTTTATATTATATTATAATTATATTATATTTATATTATATTATATTTATATTATATTTATATTATATTATATTTATATTATATTATATTTATATTATATTATATTTATATTATATTATATTTATATTATATTATATTTATATTATATTTATATTATATTTATATTATATTATATTTATATTATATTATATTTATATTATATTATATTTATATTATATTATATTTATATTATATTATATTTATATTATATTTATCAAACCAAAAATTATTCAGACACTAGGGCCCGGTTTCACAGACAGGGCTTAGCTTAAGCCAGGATTAGACCTTAGTTCAATTAAAGCCTAAAACTAACTTAAGCCTTGTCTGTGAAATGGGGGATAGATATAATTTTTGATATATTTTTACTTGTGGGTGGAGGACACTAGTTCATTTATGAGGATAGCAAAATAAAGTACTGTGACATATACCCAAAAATTGTGTGTGTGTGTATAATGTAATCTTTTAACCAATATGCTTCTGATATATTGTGCATCCTTACTACAGTGGATATGTACAGTACCAGTCAAAAGTTTGCAAACAGTAAGATTTTTAATGTTTTTAAAAGAAGTTTCGTCTGCTCACCAAGGCTGCATTTATTTCATTAAAAATACAGTAAAAACAGTATTATTGTGAAATATTATTACAATTTAAAATAACTGTTTTCTGTTTGAATATATTTTATAAAGTAATTTATTCCTGTGATGTCAAAGCTGAATTTTCAGCATCATTACTCCAGTCTTCAGTGTCACATGATCCTTCAGAAATCATTCTAATATGTTGATCTTCTGCTCAAGACACATTTGTGTACAATATTTTTTTATTTCAGGATTCTTTGATGAATAGAAAGTTCAAAAGAACAGCATTTATTTGAAATATAATCTTTTGTAACATTATAAATGTCTTTACTGTCACTTTTGATCAATTTAATGCATCCTTGCTGAATAAAAGTATTAATTTGTTTTTCATTTCTTTTCAAAAAAATAAAAATAAAAATTCTTACTGACCCCAAACTTTTGAACGGTAGTGTATAATGTTACAAAAGCTTTGTATTTCAGATAAATGCTGTTCTTTTAAACTTTCTATTTATCAAGGAATCCTGAAGAAAGTTTTTCAACATTAATAATAATAATAATAATCAATGTTTCTTGAGCAGAAGATCAGCATATTAGAATTGATTTCTGAAGGATCATGTGACACTGAAGACTGGAGTAATTCAGTCTTTGAATTATTCACAGGAATAAATTACTTCATAAAATATATTTTCAAACAGTAAACCGTTATTTTAAATTGTAATAATATTTCACAATATTACTGCTTTTACTGTATTTTTAATTAAATAAATGCAGCCTTGGTGAGCAGACGAAACTTCTTTTAAAAACATTAAAAATCTTACTGTTTCCAAACTTTTGACTGGTAGTGTATATTGCTTGTGGCAATTTCTGGTTCACTGTAATTTGGTAATTTTTTGTTTGTTTGTTTGTTTGTTTTTTGTTGTGACTTTTATTGCACAATCATGTCATTGAACTAATGAACCAAGATGCTTTCTTGCTGATCATCCACTACTGATTTGCGTTAGCTTGTCTTTTCATTTTGCAGTCCTCTGCACCCAGCTCTGTTTACTTCCTTCATTTAATACCTCTGGCAGGAGGCCAGCAGCAGGGTGAAGGTGCGGCTCTAGAGGTGTTTGAAATGGTTAATGTTCCTGAAGAGTTTCCTGCCATCAGAACATAAGGTATTAGTTTATTCATTACTCATTAGGCCCACAGTCAAAGTGCTTCAGGGTTGTGACTGTCGATCATTAGCGTTGAAAATGTGCGTTTGTTAGACAAAGCCGCAGTCACACAATCCAATTAAGACATGAAAGCCCCCGTCTCCTAGGAAGGAATTCACAATACATAAACAGGCTGTAAAGGGAAAAATTACATCTGCTTTTGTTTCTTTTCTGGAAATTCAGCCACATTTGGTAAACTTAAACAAAACCTTGTTGAACAATTTGGAAGAAAAAAAGGGAAAGGTAAATTAATACCATGTGTTTTGAGAACTACACAGTTTTATTGTAGTGTTGAGTTAAAGGGACAGTCTTGCCTAAAGTGAGAGTTTGGTAGATTTTAACAAGCAAGAACACTCTAATTGTGTGATTTACCTTGTAATGTCAGATTTAAAGAACTTTCCATAAACAACACACTCTTACCTGCTTTTATATTCCAGAAGTTGAACAGAAATGTATTGCTTAAAATGTCTTCAATCAAGGCCAGGCACTTTTGATGTTGGTGTGAGTGTGTAAGTGTAACATGCCTTCAGCTTGCTGTTCTGGATGTTAATTAAATTGCTTTTCACTCTTCTTATAAGGCAAGGTATTGGATTAATGGCTAAATGTCCTTTAAATCTCTCTAATCTTCCCCCTTTCATCTGTAGCTTTTGCAGGTTTGTGTTGCTGTGATTTTCTTGCGTCGTCTGCCTTTGATTGCACCACTTAATGATTGCAGATCGCCCTGGATCCTAATGTGAATCCCCTGAGTAACTGTTTCCGGATGCTTGCAGGTGTTAGGTGGTATAGGATCCTGTTGTGAACCGTGGCTGCTGCGTCCAGCCTTTGATGCCTCTGACTTTCACAGAGGCAGTTTCTATCTTTCACACCTGCTTCATAAAACAAAGAAATATTTATAAATCATCTACACAACAAATGACTGAATCCTGAGCGTCAGTGCCCACAGAGAGAGACAAACGTAACAAATCATGTATGGCACATTAAATGGGTGCGCTGCACAGGAATGGCCCAGTCAGACATGCTGATGAAGAATTAAGATCATGACATCAATTCAGGTTCTGCATTGTCTGGAAAAAAAGGTGCAAAATTTGTACTTTTTTAACAATTTGTCACTATAGGGCAGTATCCTTAATGGGACAACTTTATACCTTAGAACAGTAATATGTGTACCCTTAATGTACTACTAGGAACCTTTTAGGGGTAAATAAAGTACACAGATGTCCCTATACTATTTCTACTACTATATCTGCGCATTTTTTTCTGAAAGTGTGATATTTTCGGAATGATGATTTTAAAAGGGTCACTTTTACAAGATGTAAAATAAGTCTCTGATGTCCCCAGAGTGTGTATGTGAATTTTTATCTCAAAATACCCCACAGATAATTTTTTTTATAGCATGTTAAATTTGTCACTTTTTGAGGGTGAGCAAAAGTTTTTGTGCGCGTCCCTTTAAATGCAAATGAGTTGCTGCTCCTATGCCGAGGGCGGAGTTTCAAGAGCTAGTGTTAACAGATTACCTTGCGCAAACTCACTCAAAATGTCAGAAACTGTTCAGTCTTTTATGTTCAGACCGGAGTCGGACAATGATGGAGAGACTCTAGAAGAAGTGACAACATGTAGAATGCACAAAAAAAACATTTTGACAATTCTTAGAATTAAGGTATTCTGCCTAACAGACGCTATCATGTTAACTGGTTATAACTGCACAGGCCCCATTGCGCCGCTCCCCAATACTGTCATTTGCCCCTAATTACTATGCTTGCAGAGTCCATTAAATATTCTCCAGCTAATGCCTCATTAGCTTCTGCTGGCTAAATGGTCAAGAGATGTGCATTTTATTGGTAGTAAGCGTTGTCCTCTCTGAATCACTGCCTGGGGTCATAACCATGAATCAGGACTCAAAATGGTCCCCCAGCTTTTATATCTGAATTTTAAGACTCCCCCCTAGGAGTTGCTGCCTTTATAGTCAGACAGGAGTTTGATGTAGTTCCACTCCCATCATCCAGAGGGCAGACCAACATTAAATTTTAAGACTTTGGCTTGGATTCATGATAGAGCAGGAATGATTACTGATGCTTTTAGAAGCCAGGATCTGACTAGTTTGGTCAGTGTTTTTTTTTTTTTTTTTCCCTGCATTGTGTGCTTGTGAGTACTGTTGTATTGCTTGTCGAACTTCCTCTTTTTTCAAAATGCTGTTTTTTTTTTTTGTTTGTTTGTTTGTTTTTTAATTCGTCATAGTAGTGATTTTCTGATACAGTTATAGACTAGCTAAAGTTCCTGATGATCCAGCTACAGTGTCCCTGTCCAGCAACATGAAACAGCTTTTATTTAAAGGCCCTGAATGAGCTTAACTAGTTTTACAGAGTACCTTTGGAAGACTTGGATATAAATCTCTGTCCTTGCAGATGTACAGGCTGAGCTAATGCTTCATCTGCAGTGAATATTTTGGCCCTGTATCTCTGTTTACACAGGTGAAATGGTCTACCTTCAAATATTTGTGTGATTTAATGCTTGATTTTCATTTGCTGAGTTGTTGGCAGGTGATCTACTGAATTTGCTGGTGTGTCATGGCCACTCATTCCCATTCTAGATGGGCAATAGCATGCCAGTTCACATCATAATGCCTCTGTGAATATTTACCCAGGCTCACCTGCTGCCACATCTGCTAAAATAATTGTAAAGGGTCCGTAGAGATGTGAGAAGGGGATCGAGGCATCTGAGCATACAGTGCTGCTGTGTTTTGTTTTCTAACCTGAAAAAAAAAAAAAAGAAAAAAGAAAAAATCAGGATTATAAAGGCAGTGGGTGTAAATGGTAGTTCTTATCATCATATGAAAACGATTCATTTTGCCTGCAAAGATTCCCAATCAGCCCGACTGCAGTGAAACTAAAGATGCCACATGCAGAGAAGTGTTTGTGTACAAAGGAGTAATTGAGCTGTTTTATAAGCAGTTAATGTCAAAACTCAGTATGTCTGCATAAAAAGAGAGCAATGCATATGCATGTGAGCGTATATAAGAATGCATATGTATATAAGTACTGCCTGCTTGTCAGTCTCTATCATTTGCATAAGCGTTTTATTCCCATTTTCATCCGAATCATATTGGGAGAATTCATTATTAGATTCTTTCTGCTACACCAACCACATCACAAACGGTAGATAAATGCAGCCTTTTCAGATGCTGTGGAGAGACCAGAGAGGCTCTGCTTCTGAATTTGTGGCTTTTGATGTGCACTTTCTGTGGTTTTGGACGCGGTTCTGACAGGTATTGTCCCTGAGGCAAAGGATTACCTGAGGCCTCCTCACAAAACAGACCAAAACAAGTTATCAGAGGGCTTGTAAGCCCCTTCGTGGAGAGTACAACATAAATTATTCTAGCCTTGCAGATGTTCTGAGATCAAAATCTGCATGAATTTATGCCACTGGCAGTGAGTCCCACTTATTAGTTTTCATGATGCATGCTGGAGCAGCTGCGATGCCTGGGCTTTTACAGGGGTCATAAATCTGGATCTGTCATCATCTCAACCACTTTGGTAGAGATTATTTCACTCTGCTAATAAAGCAACTCCCGCTCGACATTACAAATGCCTGCAGGTTAACAACCTTGGCAGCCGTGCGATCTCAGTGCTCACGCGCACTTCAGAGGCTTTGCGAGCTGGGAAAGAAATAGAAGCCCAGATATAATGGAGACCCTAATGGATCCCAGGTGGTTGTTAGATCCCGACCCCACCTGATATTTTCCTTCTCGGGGGGGAAGAACCCGGGTCAACCTGCCTCAAGTGTTTGGAGTTTCATTGTTCATTTAGACTCTCTTTGATGTTGCTGCATACCAGAGCTTACATTTCTGCTTTGTTCAGGAATGGACCAATTTCCTATTTTTGGTAGAATGTCATAGTTCACATTCTTCAACATGATGGAATAGTTCAATAGCTGCATTCAATGTTATCCTCTCTTGGGGGTGCACAGTTGAAAATTTGTGTTTCCAGTGGAAATAGTCTCAGCAATGGGGATACACAATGCCGCCATCAGTGGAGTTCGTGAAATTAATTTGATTAACCCTATATAATTAACCTAATGGAACCAATCAAATTAAAGCCAATCTTATTGAGTGTTCTTGTGTAATAGCTTCTAACCTTATTGATTGTTCTTTGACCTTTTCTTCTCATGCACTAAGCTTTGTTTCCCTCTCAGTGTTTACTTCCTTCATGTTAATGTGACGAGACAAGTAATTCCCTGTTTCCCAAGTTGTCCATCCTGACAGGACATCTATAAATAGGGATTGAAGGACTCAATTATTCCAGGTTGTTTTTAGAAAGTGGAATCAATAAATATGTTGGTATTGTATGTGGAATAATAGTGTACTACTGACTGTAATGTACACTAGATACTGTACCATGCATACTGTACCTGTTTTGTATATGAAACAGTTGTACAGGAATACAACTATTTTATTGACTGCATTGTTATAGCAACTGGTGTCTAGTTGCCTTTTTTAATTTTATTGCAATTTTTGCTGTCCAATCTAGAAATCAAGAAAAAAAAAAAGTTTGAAAAAGCATAAGATGTTGCTTCTATTTAATTCATGTTGGAAATGGAAGATAAAGTGCAAAAGCATTTGCGTTGTGGGATTTAGTAGGCTATGGCTGTGTGTTTGCTGTGTACGTGTTTACAGTATGATGAGCAACAGTATGCTTACAGTAAGTTAAGATGCTAATTTGAACATAGCCACTATTAGGCATTATTACTAGCCACTAGCTAAGCTTTTGCCTACAAATACCATACCTCCCCTGATGCTGGGTACAAGCCAGTTTTGATACACACTGCATGAAAAGTGTTATATTCAGAAAATTATGGCTATAGTAAATGTCCGCTTAACTTTAGGTTTGTGTATGAGGAAGAATACTTGGAAAGATACATTTCCTGAAAAGGCCAGATACCTTACATACAGCGATGTGCTTCCATCCACATCCATCATTAATAAAGGCCTTCTGAAGCAAAGCGATGCATTTGTGTAAAAAAAAAAAAATAATTTTTTTTTTTAAATCCATAGTTAACTAGTTATGAAGTAAAATATCTAAAAATGACCTTTTGTTATTTTGTCTGACTTTTCAAGGCTTTAGCAAGTCAATAGGAATGTAACAAACATTTCAGAATATCATAAAAAGGGTTTAGTTGTGTGTGTGTGTGTGTGTGTGTGTGTGTGTGTGTGTGTGTGTGTGTAAATAAAATATGACAGAAAAACAACAAAAATATAACAGGCATGAACCTACACATATAACTACTGAAAGAAATAATCTAACTATACTGTAAATAATCTAACTGTACATATTCATAAAACTAGAAACTGAGAGGAGCAACTAAACACTGGATCTAAAAAAAAAAAAAAAAAAAAGTTTGTGAAGTTTGCAGCACAAAACAATACTCTGATTGGTCACTATATCCTGACTAAGTGGGTGGTCCTTGGCTAGAGAAGATTATTTACTCTGCCCTGTTTATCAGCACCCGATCCAAAGTTTGTCTGTCTATTTCAATTTCAAATGTTGGATAATCAGTCATTTAGGTAATTTAGCTCTTTTGAAAATGTGAGGAAATAAGGTTTTATTCAGTCATTACAGGCCCACAATTTTGTCAGTCACACTTATTTCAGTTACCAGTGATTTAATGTCAATATAGTGCAGGATCAGTAAAAGTAACTGTATTGCATATCTAAGTTTATATGAGAACATTTGCTGTTGACTTGAGCAGTAGTAAAATAGGATGCTTATGCAACCACTCCAGTCTTGTCAGCCTCAGGGGATGACAATGCTTATTCAAATGTGAGTTTGTTTGGTGAGCACTGGCATACATGTATGATCCTGTTGCCAGTCTTTTTTCTAGCAGAAGGAAAATTCTGTAAAAATCTGATTTTAATCTAGGGTACTTCCATCTCTTGTCATTCTTGGCTCTCCTTGCACAATTTGTGTATTTCTGACAGCAGCTACACTACTGAACTGGATATATTTAATTCTATTCTCTGTCCCCAAATCAACCCACCAGGCAGGTGTGAAGACAGGCAGGTCCATCCAGATCATTCCTAATGCTATAATGCTTCAAATTGTAAGGACACAGACCAGCACTCTTGGGACCAGCAACAATGTAGAAATATGCAATACTAAGAGACTTTTATGTAGTTTGAAGGATGAAATATTTATGACCGTGGAGTATCATTTAAAGGCAAGTGAGCGTCCAGTTTAACATCGAGCTGGAAGGGAAAGAAGCCCCTGTGCAAGTGAAGAAAGGAAATGGTTGCAAAAACCACAATATCACTGTGCTTCTAAAAACTATACTAATTTGCTCTTTTGGCTCTTTTTTTTGCATCACTTTGGATCCAAACGTTGCTCATGCTAAGATGTCCTCATGTAACCTTTTTTCAAAGGAAAAATCGATTGTCTTAGTTAAGACGATACTTTTTTGACTTGTTTACTTGATAAGGTAGGCTAAATTAAGAGAAAAAAAATTCATAAAAGTATTTGAGCATTTTAAGATCATTACATTTTGTGTACAACGGTACATTCAAAATTGTTGAATGAGTTTTATTCAGTAATAATGGACCATATTCCAAACCACAATAGTCAACTTGTTTGGTACCATGCACAAAAACAAAAATTATGATGCAATCATAGTTCTCAGACACCCAATATGTTTTCCCCTTGGAATTATAAGGTTCTATCTGACATTTTTGTCAAAATTTAGTTATTCACATATTCATATTCTGTGACAACATATTTTATATTGTGATATTTTTTGTTTGTTTGTTTTTGTTTTTTAAAAAGTTGTGTACATTTTGTTACTCCTTTTTTTTTTTTTTTTTTTTTTTTTTTTTTAAGAGTAAAAATCTTTACTCTAACTTGGTTCTATAAGGTTCTATCTGCGTGAGACAATCAGCACTTCGAATGCACACACGAGGACCAATCAGGATCAGCGTTCTTTGTCATGTTGCCGCGATAGCGGAAGAGATTGCATAAAAGCGCTAAATCAGTGAAGAGAAGACTAAATAATTTCACACAACGTGATGTTTATTAGAAATCTCATGATGGACTAATTTATTTATGATCTTGTCAATGACAACAGCCCAAATTCCATGGAATTAGTCTTTTTGTGTGTTTTGTATCTGATTGCTGAGGAGTTATTTTCAGTTAGACACCACGCTAACGTTAGCCAGCAGCGCTATTAAGAGGATGGGTCCAGTTTTTGTAGTCTATTTACTTTACTACAGTCATGTCATTATCATACGAGGGAAAAGTATGTATATAATAGGTTATGTTTTAACCTTGATCCATCCTGTGTACTTGAACTGAGCTGTATGTACTATGTAGCTATAAAGCTCTATGCTATGGCACTGCCTTTTATGCTTAACTTGAACAAGAAACAAAATATTAATTTAAAATATGAAATAAACGTCCTAAAAACCATTAAATTTAACTTTCTCTGCATGTCAACACATTAGTACAACACTAATTTTATGTTTTAAAACAAATGATAAGTAAACTGTTTGTGTTTCTGCATTTGACCCATTCCAAAAATCCCCATTTACAAATTTGAGAGGATTTTTGATATTATACCTTTAGAATACACCTGTCATTTTTCATGTTTGAAAGAAACTTATTCCTATATAATCTTTGCTATATGGAATGCAAAAACTTTGAAGCTCAATATCTCTCAACTGCTCAGAATTCAGATAGAACCTTACAATTCCAAGGGGGCGATGTGACATTTATTACAGATGTTATTTAATTTGCTGGGTAATGCAAGCACAGGTTTTATAAAGTGGTCAGCTTGAGGAAATCAAAAGTATTGCAAATGGACTTAAGACCACCATTCTAGTAAAACATTTGGATAAAATTAGTGCTGACAGGTCCAGAAAAATGTTTCAACTAGCTTTTAATGCATGTTTGGACACAATTTAGCTCTGACATTTGGTTTTAAAGGAAGTGTTCATTAAGAAAATAAGATCCATATTGGATTGTTCTGGTCAAGGGTGAGTGTTTGGCTTATATTTCAGGGTTGGCATGAGTACAAAGAATGCTGAATTCATTGACTCAAGCTTCTCTTCCAGCATTTAGTTTCAGGATGAACATGTTTAAAAAATGTGTTGTTTATTAGCAATGATAACTTATTATTCTGAAAATTATGGCTGTGATGCAGAAGGCTGCCAGTCTGCCTTGCTGGAGAGAGAAACAGAGGGCGATTGTCTGTTAACTGGGCAAAAGGTCACAAGATGATTATTGTAACTAACTTCCAGTTAATTATGAGTTACTTAGCACTCACTGCAAATATCTGACCCATAAAATGTCCCGACTCCTTGCCCATTTTCTACACAATTTTTGTAAGAAAATGTTTTATATGAATCATATGGCGTGCACATATATTGTTCAGCCTTTGACCGAACCATGAACATTTATATCTTTATAAAAATGTATTTCCTTGAAAATATGGAGCTCCGCACACATACAATCAATAGGTCTGATTCACTAACAGTTGTATGTACAGGGGAGTGGGAAGTAGGGTGCAGTGCCCCGTTTCACAGTATTGTAAATGTTTGGCCATTTACTGATTTATTTATAATAAACATTTTAAATTGAAGTTGTAAGTGAAATTTAAGCATATGTTTTTTTAAAATAGGATTCATTTTAAAGGTTTTATTTCTCGAAACGGGATTAGCCTATTATATCTTTCCTTTTTGAATTTTATTTAACGCACACACTTGGGCGTGGTAAAAGAACTGTACAAAATTAATTGACAAGCTCAAAAATATAATGGCGCAACAGTGAATTTTAGATTTTTTTTTTTTTTTTTTTTTTTGTGGTTACACTTCTGCCATACGACGACTTGCGTACGGATGTCTGCCGGAAGCTGGTTATTATAGTTCATAAAGTTGTAAATATGGATATTTTCCTAAAAAAAAAAAAAAAAAAAAAAAAAAACTATTTCTTTGCTTCAGAAGGCCTTTATTAACCCCCTGGAGCCATGTGGATTTTTTTCTTTTGATGGATGGATGTACCTTTTTTGGACTTCAAAATCATGAGCACCATTCACTACCATTAAAAGCTTGGAAGAGCCGGGACATTATTCAATATAACTTCAATTGTGTTTGTCTGAAAGAACAAAGTCATATACACCTAGAATGGCTTGAGGGTGAATAAATCAAGGGATAATTTTCATTTTTTGATGAACTGTCCCTTTAAGTTTGCAGGCATTATCACATGTCCCGGCGTGAAATGCTAAGAGTTTTCACCAATACGTTTGTTGTGCTGTGTTTTAGAGAAAGAGAGAGAGAGAGAGAGAGAATCTGAAGTCGTCAACATTAAAATGAAGGTAAGAACAATGTGTGTATGCAGTTCTTGTGAATCTGGCTTAAATTCTCCTTATTAGCGAATGAGCCTCGTTATTTTCAGCCCTCTCATTTTCATGTGACCCAAGCTGCAACAATGTAAGAACTATGTCTGCGTGTGTTGTTCACAATGGACATAGCCACAAACTTTGCCCCACCCTGTACTTTAGGCAGACCACAGACATTTGTTTTCTATGACCTTTCCTGCTTCTCTGTTTGCTTCTCTGTTTTGCTGCATGCTGTTCTCTTCCCCTCTCTGTCATCTTCCCTTCCTTTACCCATACCCATCCACCATTACACTGCACCCTTGACTTCTTCACTGCTCTGAAAGCCCCAGGTTCTCTTTTCACTAGCCCGTGGTCAGACCCAAGAGTATTGGCCACAGTAACCACCCTCAAAACAAAAGCACCATTTCCTCTTTGCGAAACCACACCAACCTCTACTAGTCTTGTGACACAGCATTTAACATAACACTTGCAGTTCAAGGCAGAGATGTTTTGCGGACAGAACCTCATACCCTGTTGGCAATTAACGTCCCTGAAAATCAATGTTGTTGTATTAATTTTCAGAACAGTGTTTGTCTGGTTGTACTGATGGTTTGGGTCAGTCAGCCTGACTGTTATGTGGTTTGTAAGAAGCAGCAGTAGGTCTGCATGCATGCGGAAATGGAGGATGTGTTTAAAGATGCCCCCACGGCGCACTGCGGCTGGTTGGATAACAGATTTAATGTAATGGTTTGAGTAGGAGGCCTCTGGGCGACCAGCCCAGGCAGGGGAGGCAATTAGACTGGCCCCCCATCTCAGCCTGATTTTCCTGAGGGCAAATGCAATATGCGAGTGTTTGTGTGTGTAAATAGTTCATACGTATATATATTTCAGAGTAAAGTAGATTGAATATATCAGAGTATAAGAGCCTAATGGACAAATGTGTGGAATATATGTTGTCGCTGAAAGAGAAGGCCAGACCTTGAGTGTTCATGGGGGAGATTTGTTTAACATCCCTCTCTCCCCTCTAGCCACAATCCCGTCATTGCAATATCCTGCAAAAGGGAGGAAAGAGCAAAAGAGAAAAGAAAAACAGGAAGGATCAAGTCCCTCATTTCCCATTCTTGCAACATATTGCTTTTACATTCCCTTTTTCTGTTCTCATAGCTTTGACAACGAGATGAACAAAGGGATGCAGCTTAAAACCATACAGATAGACAAACATGTTGCTGTAAGATGAGCAATGGCACAGGGAAGACCTGTTTTCATGTTTTAAATGTGACACAGACATATAATAAAATCTGAACCAGTGGCACTGCATTTGACAAACTCACTAAGAAACTTTTTTTTTTTTTTTTTTTTTGCTCTGAATCTCGGCCTTCAAATTCTATGAGATTGTGAATACATTAAATGAATATATATAAACATGTTAGAGGGCTGACCTCTCATCTTTTTAGATTTTAGCCAAACAGGCTTCTTTTGGGGATGTCAGTCATTCTACCTGGACATATTTGTTTCCTTTCTGTCTCTCGAGTTATTGTTCAGTGATCAGCCCAGACTGAAGTCTCATTGAGTTTTTCCATTCACTTTTAATGAAAAGGCACAATGAAAAACACCCGTGTTGCGTCTTACTGGTAGAAAGGACACATTTCTCATTTCCTTTTATTATTATACTGACAGGATGAAAGTTTGCCTACCATCTGGTTTTGATGACAAGGATATTTGTGAAATTAAATGCTTTTGCGCTGATCAATTCTGTTGACGTTCTGCTTTTTACTGTATCCCTTAGATTCACAAGTGATTCGCTAAAATTTTAGCAAATGAAGATATTCAGACAAAATGGGGAGAATTTTCAGTTGTGGTCAAAATAATTTTGGATGGCCGAAATCATGGACCATTTCATGCATGCATTGTGGATAAGCTACAGCAGGAAAACATTGGTTGAATGAAGAATTAGATTTTATTCCATTCTTGTAAATTATTATTATGATTATGATTATTGTTAGTATTATTATGATTTTCTTTGTTTTGTTTTTTAATGTGATTATACTTTGTAATAGTTAACAACATTATAGGTCCCCCTGCAATGGTTCTTTTGGTTTCTCCTATTTCCACTGAGTAACTAATTACATCTACGTTTGTGACTCATTTTGTACCTGAAGGCTGAATGGCGGAAATGCATCAGTGTGCAGTGTTCTAGGCATTTTTAATGGAAATTATGCTTGGATGGCAATATGTGAAATTTGTTTGCTGAAATAATGAGAGCTGGCTTGTGGCAGAAGAACCTTATTACAACCGTTTAAATGTATCATCTGAGAAAACAGCAGTTTGACAACCTACAAAAGTAGGGGTGTCCAATGTATCTGTACCATTCGGTACTAAAAAAAAGTTGACTGTACCAGCATTTCTGCACAACCGGTAGCACCGGGTATATTCGGTACTCGCTGACAGACGCTGCTTGTAAACATGTTTGTTTGAGTGCTCTCTGAACATCAAGGGTTTTTATTTAGTTTTTTACAAGTGTTGAGCACTCACAATCATATCTGTTGAGCGCATGAACGCAATGGCCAATTAGAGGTGCTAGTCAGTAAGTTACATGTAAGTAACATGGAATCCTTTCATCATAATAACCAACAGTTTAATTACGATGTAAATAAGAGATTCACTGTACAATTAAGACATATAAGATTGCCCTCACCTGAATAAGATTGCCCTCACACTATCCTTTAGAAACTAAATTCAACTGCATTGAATTCCTTGTTTGAATGCAAAACAATGCACATGATTGCATCAGTATCCACTGGGGAGGCTCTTCATCTTATACAGTACATCAGTAACTCTGATATCTGTCTGCTGAGCTGTACTGAAGTGATTGTACATTCACAGGTCTACTCGTTGCTGTTATAGATTTGACACCTGTCTTCTCGCTCATCTTATGAAATAATCAAGATGATACTACAGAACCTGACCCACACTTCCTGTCTTGTTCCCCCCAAGCCCACCCATCGCAGCTCGAACGGGGGTCACCCTGCTAGCTTAGCTCCTCTCTCCCCTATCCTCCAGAAAGCTCATTATCTTGTTAACACTACATTTATCTAACAAGACAAAAGGGAGTGAGTGACCCAGCCACCATTAAAGATTAATAGAAAGGCATTAAAGGGAAGGGAGTGATGGAGAAAGGCTGGGCCTTAACCAGGCTTTTCTTTTTAAAGAGTGAGATGGCTGTGACAGGATTATTAATCAGAACGGGGGAAGATAAGACCTTCGTTGCAGCTCCCTCACTTAGAGTCTTTAGTTAGCGCTCCTGCAAAGCATGAACAGGTCAGAAAGGGTAAAACTAATTGGCTCTACTGGGTTTTGAATAACAATGAGCAAGGGCCCAATTATAAAATCACTCTGATTTTGAAATCGTTGAAGGTGGAGACAGTGCAAGACTAGATTTTTCTATAATGTGTGAGGAAAATGGAATATTAAATTGGAGACTGGGAGACAGAGGGAGGGTAATACTTTGGAAGGAGAAGTGGAGCAGGAGACATCAGACTCCGTACCGAGGGATAGAGGGAGAAAGAGCATGTAAGCATGCGTGCCGTCTCTCCTGTTCCCTCAATGCTTGGCTATTAATGAAATTTATAAATCATTGGTGATATAAATTTTAATCGAGGGCTGGTGGAAAACCATAGAGGTCTCTGAAGATAGCTTCTGCTCATTTGAAATTCCATTTGCATTAAAGATTCACATAACACTGAAAGATTTGAGGGAAATCTTTTCTTTTTTATCTTCCCTTCATTCATTAGTAATGATTCCTTTTTTTCCTTTTTCACTACGACACGAGGGTTTTCAAAATCAGCGTCTCTTCATAACAAATGCCTTCTGCCTTTCCCTCTCTCTATATCCTGTTGTGTGTGTATCATCATAGACTCCGCATGGAGCGAGATGAAGACCACAATTCAGCTAAGAGGGAATCATTTTTTCCTGAAAACTAATATTCAAATTTGTTTGAATGCTCTTTTGTAATTAACACCCACTAATGATATCATTTTAATTTATGATCACTTAAGAAAATTGGTTAGCACTGTTTCTTTATCTGTCACGAGCTCACACTTGTTTGAGGTCTCTAATTAGCTAATTAATACTGGCATTTTGATTGGAATATTGTTTGTTTTGCAGAGGTATGAGCCTGTTCTATTTGTCTGCTTGAAGACTGAGACGCTTGTTGCATAATTCATGGCATGCTCCGCCAACAGACAGCATTGCCATTTAAATTATGAACACATTAGAGAAATGCTAACCCTCCCTGACTGCCTGCGGCAACTGAGAGATAGAGAGAGAGAAATAAATGAATTTCCCACTGCTCATTATTTCACCTGTGATAATAGGGGGATGGGAGGTGGAAAGAGCATGTCAAAGGCTTTAACGTGTATCATTAGATATGTAGATGTGCATGGTTGTTGTGTACAGATCCTACATTTATTCAGATTCATATTCTTTTTCCTATTCATCCAAAAGAAGTGATGTTATAAGCAAGAAATACCCCCTTTGGACTGACTCGAAAAAATAAATAAACAAACAAATAAATAAAATGTGTTTATATATATATATATATATATATATATATATATATTATTATTATTATTATTATTATTATTATTATTATTATTATTATTATTATTTATTTATTTATTTATTTATTTATTTATTTATTTATTTTAAACTAACTCCAAACTTTTGAATATATATTAATATACACACACAATTATTCAAAAGTTTGGGGTCAGTAAGATTTATTTATTTATTCTTACTTTAAAAAAAATAAATTGATCAAAAGTATCAGTAAAGGAATATATATAGTTAAAAATTTACTATTTCAAATAAATGCGGTTCTTTTGAACTTTCTATTCATCAAAAAATCCTGAAAAAATGCATTACAGTTTCCATTAAAATATTAAGCAGCACAACTTTTTTTCAGCTGTGATAATAAGAAACACCTTTTGAGCACCAAATCAGCATATTAAAATGATCTCTGAAGGATCATGTGACGCCGAAGACTGGAGCAAATAATATACACTGACAAGAATCGAAACTCTATAGAACGTTCCATTGCAGCACCGGAGCCCAGCAGCAGCCCTGCGTTTCCGCCATTTTGGGGTGAAAGCGACTCGGCAGTCCACCAGTTTCTATGGCAATAGCAGCTGCTTTGTTAAAAAAAAAAAAAAAAAGCCCAAGTCTAAAATCCAACCTGAATGATGACAACACAGAATAAAACATTATTGCTAGTGATCATCAAATCCTTTTAACAGTTTATTTTACAGACTTTGTGTTTAAGTCTTCCACTTTTTTTTCACAAAACCTTTGCTCTCTAGAAACCCAGTCAGTTTGGGTTAAAATTATTTTAAGTTTAAGTATTAGCATTATAAACACTGAATTAATACCAACATATGAAATTAAAACTAAGGACATGCTTCAGAAAAATCGGGAATGTTGGACAATAAATATATAATAGAATATAACAGTTTGACAGAAACTGTTTTTGCATTGTTGTCTTATATTAATGTCCGTTAAAGCAAGACTATGTAAACAAAAAAAACACAGCCACTGTGTCCAAAAGTGGCAATTATGAGATAACAGACACAACAATGCATCATGTTCTATAAGATCATTATTTGTAGAGTGATCCAGGGGATAAAAACGTATTTCAGACTTAGTGGAGTACTTTACTATTAGGCCTACTATATTACTCCACTAGGTCTGCCTATATACGTTTTAATCACCTGGATCACGCTACAAACATGACGATCTTAACTTTATTAATTTATTAATTTACTATTAATAGTAAATATGTAAAGTTGCATAAAAAATGGAAATACTCAATAAAGTATTGAGTATTGAGTAAAGTTTTTTGTTTGTTTGTTTGTTTGTTTATTTGTTTTCAGTTGAGACGCTATATGTGCTGATTCGGAATATCCGCGGAACTAGCATCTGATTTCGCAAATAAAACTTGCTCTGGCACTAGTTTCGGATGAAGAGATGAGCTTGTTGTCGTTTGTTATCGTTGCACAAGCAGAAATTGACGGTTGGTCAGTGGTTTGGTTCAAAAAAAAAAAAAAAATCTCCCATTGAAAACAATTGGAAAAATACGCTAACATCGGGGAAAAAACGCTTGGTTACACTTTATTTTAAGGTGACGTAGTTACATTGTATTTACTCAATAAGTACTGAGTAATAATAATTAAGTTAACTACATGTAGCTACTTACTATTGAGTTATGGTTAGGGTTTGGTTTAGAATTAGTTAGGCCTAGTTGTAATTATGCATAATTTACTGTTATTACATACTATAGTCATCTAACTATGGCACCTTCAAATAAAGTTATCAAACGCTTTGGTGGACACATGGCATAAAGGCTGCTGAAAATTCAGCTTTGCCACAACAGTAACTAATTACATTTTAAAATACATTAAAATTGAAAAGTTATTTTAAATTATAATAATATTTTACTGTATTTTTTATCAAATAAAGGCAGCCTTGATGAGCATTGGTGACTTTTCAAAAACATTACTCAAACTTTTGAATTGTAGTGTATATACAGTATATTTGACCATTGTCATGTCTCTTTTCAGCATCATGCACATAAGTGCTGCACTTTTTTTTTTTAGACTTTTAAGAACGTGTCTGAAGACCATGTATTCTTTTCCATTCCTCAGCGCTGCGTTTCACACTTTTAAATGCATAAATGCGCTTTTCATCACAGCATATGCTTATATAATCCATCAGTTATTATGCAGACAGTCTTGTTTATACGGTAACCCATGTCTCTGGGTCTCTACTGTATCTTTGTAATATTTTTTGGTTTGTGCACATTGCTATCAGACATTTTGAACTTCATTTATATGTTTCTGTCTTTTTTTCTTCTCACTTTATTTCTCCGCTCTAACCCATTCTTATTTATTCCTCAATCATTTTATTCAAATCTCATTTAAATCTCTTTCTCTCCTATGTGCGTGTAGGAAATGTTTGGTTAAATTTTGCTTCAAGTTTTCTGGCTTTAATAGTGTGTGAAACATTTGTGAATATGTGTGGTCTACAGGCCTGTCGTTTATCTTTACACTTTACATTATGCCTCCACCATACTTTAATCCTTTGCTGAAACAGCACAGCTTGAACCCCCTGAATTAGCTTTGCCTTTATAAACCGATGGCTGAAGTTACTCCTTTAAAAAGAAAAACTGTGATGGTAATGATTGTTCGAAGAAGGTTGAATTTGCACTGCTGCTGCCATTATCATATTAAAATATCTGCTAACAATTCCAGTAATATGCAGTTTACACGCAAGCACTCAATAATTCCACTCTGATGGATTAGATAATGAGATAAAGATATTTTTACATCTTTATTTGTTCTTTGCAGAAAGCCAAACAAATACACTTGTTTTTTGCCAGTTTCAACTATATTCAGCTGCCAGATACTCTTTAGCATCTCTCCGCTCAATATGCTAATGTCAGTCCCAATTTCCATAATTAGAGAGAGAGATTGTGTTATTATGGCAAGAAAATGCTGGGCTGAGGTTATTATAACTCTCTCAGCAGGGAGCTGCAGTCAAATACTACAGCAAGCCTTTCTGATTCCTCTTTTATATGCAACCGTATTCCCTTATTCATGAGAATTAATTACCCACAATACCACATGATGATATTTATACTTCTCTGTTAAAGTATATATGTTTTTTTAAGAGCTTTGTGTGTGTTTGAAGAAATGTGTTTGACAGTGGGCATGTTATTGGCTTTGTTCCCCTGTGCATGCATATATGCACCTCTGTAATTAACAGTGCTTGAACGCACAACACGCACAAGGCTAAGGAACTGCTATATCATTACTCACTTCCTTTCAGAGAGCACTGCACAGTTGAGAAAGGAAGACTTTCGTAGAGTACCATTCAGGTCCTGCCAAATGGGAGAAAAAATTAATGTTGAGCTTTAAAAACCCAGAGTCACATTAATTCGCCAAGCGCCACATTCATGTAAAGTCTGATTTATCTAGTAACTTTTTTTAAGGGAATTTCAACACAATGCATGTTTTAAAAAGAAAAAACTTAAATTGTGCCACATTCACAAAGTCTGAGATTTATCCATCAATTTTTTTTATAGGAATTTCAACACAATGCATGTTTAAGGGAGGTTTACTTACAGCACCATTGATTCTGTTGATTCTTGAAACTTGCTTGAAGTTATTGGTGAAATATGAAGTTGTACTTTGAAGTCGTTGTCCGATCAATGCGTGATTATATCAAAATGTGTTATAAAAAAATGTAAATATTAAAAACAAAACAAATATACCATGGTATTCCAAGTAAAATCAAATAAGAAATGATGAAAGGTGATACTGCTTTAGGCAAATTTTCTCCCCATTAAAACAAACAGTATTGGCTTCCTCCAGTATATAATATTGTAATAATTTTTAGCACTAGGTCACATGGTCTGTGTCAATTATACCACTATGCTGCCACCACCTTTGTTTAACCTGGTCAGGTCCGGGATGGTCAGGAGTCTGAGAAACCACAACAGAAATATTAACAATAAAGTATTCTTTTTCATTAATTAATTAAAACTTTGGCTTTAGGCAGCGACACATTAAACAGCAGTATAAAAACACAAATATACACTGCAAAACCCAATTCATCAACCTCAATTCATAAAATACTATTTATCAGTGCCAATATCACTCCAATTCAACACACACGTTCTTGATGTAAAACAGACTCCGGCAGTCATCAATAAATACACTTTTACCCTCCCCTTCCCACATAAACAAACCCAAAAATACAAGAAAACAATTACATACAACAATAAAACTACACTTCCCTCGTCTGGTGGCCGTCGAGGACCCCCCCCCCCCCCCCCCCCCCCCCCCCCATCACTCCTGAAGCGATGTCCGTTCGTCCATTGCGTCAATATTAATCCATTCAGCGTCTCTGGCACAAACCGGCGTCCCAGTATGCTACTACACAGTCTCTGACCACAAACAGTTCACAATGCATCCATTCAAGTTAGCCCTCGTTCACATAGCGTTCATCCTGCGCAGGATTCAAAACGAAAATCAGGCCTGTTCTCTCAATTCCATCTGCTCCTTAAATCAAGTCTGTCCATTTTCTTTGATCCAGGTGATTCACATCATCAATCAGCATACCGCCCATCCTTGCTAGACACTTCGTCACTTGAGTCTATTAAAATGAATAATCATTTCTGCTCCGTTTTCCTGATCCAAGAGCTTATACAACACTTCTGAAACCCTCTCCATGACCATATATGGACCTTTATATACCGGCTTTGTAATTTGGGACACAAACCTCTTTTTCTAACTTTATCCCTGACCCAAACCTTCTCTCCCACATGATAACACTGATGGTTTACCTTGAAATGAAAATATTTTTTTTGCTTCTCAGATGTCTTTATTTGATACCTCCTAACTGCCCCCACCACAGTTAATAGTTAACATACTTAATAGGGGTCTGAAATCTTTCTTGGGCACCCACATCAAAAATCACATCAACAGGAAGAACTATTTCCCGCCCAAACAATATCCGATAGGGTGTAAACCCTGTATTAGACTGCACACTGCTTCTGTATGCCATTATAACGTAAGGTAACAGAGTGTCCCAATTCTGTTGATTTTCATCTACAAAGAGAGACAACATAGAGAGAAGTGTTTGATTAAAACGCTCTATCAGTCCATCGGACCCAAGGTGGTATGGTGAGGTTCTTGTCTTATGCATACTAAGCAGACTACACACTTCTTTAAAAAGGCATAACTCAAAATTTCTTCCTTAATCTGTATGGATACTCCGCGCTGCTCCATATCTACATACCTGCTCCTCTACCAAACATTTGGCTACTGTTTGAGCTTCCTTGATTTGGTAATGGAAACGTCTCTGTCTATTTGGAAAAGTAATCCCCAATTACTAAAATGTACTTATTTCTCTGACTTGTTTCTGGTAGGGGACCTACAGTATCCAAAGCTATTCATTTATAGGGGTAAGAGGCGACAGAACTTACCAAGGGAGCACAAGGGGCCTGTCCAACTGATTTACGTGAAGCACAATCAACACACTCACCATCTACACCATCTTTCAGTGTCCTTATACCATCCCGGCCAATAAATCTCTCACCTTGCCTTGTAACTTCTGTACCCCTAAATGACCGCCAATGGGAACATTATGTAACACTGACTTGGGAAGGACCACCTGCACTCCACCTGATCCACTCCTTCCTTGTGGGGGAACCTGCACTATCCGCCCATCCCGTACTTTAAGCTGGTCCCACACAATATCATATTTCTTGAGGGAAGGGTAATTTTGTACGTTTTCTAACCGCCCTTCAGGACACCCCTTCACCTGCAACAACAATTTCAATTCCAAATCATTTTGTTGAGCTTGTTTCAATTCTTCATCCCCTCCCAATGGGGTATCCGCAATCCCTTTCTTCCCCACAAGATCTCTTCGATCACTACCACAAGTACAGACCATTTTGACCCCTACATCACCAAATGGCCTACCCGTCAACACAGAGGGCCTATCTACTCCTGACTCCCTAGTGAGGCCACTCAATCTCTCACCTACAGCCAACACTGGAATTCGTGAAAGGGCATCTGCATTGCCATGTTGCCGTCCTGGCCGATGCACAATTTTATACTGAAAGTTAGTCAATTGTTCCACCCACCTTGCCAACTGTCCCTCTAATCCTTGAAAATTATGAAGCCATTTTAAAGAATTATGATCGGTCCTTAAAACAAACTCCCTTCCCAAGAGGTAATGCTTAAAATAATTCACAAAAGTAACCATACCAAGCAACTCCTCCTTAGTAGTGGCGTATCTGCGCTCAGCCTTGGAAATAAGCCACCACCCTTTCCAATCCCTCCACCTCTTGTGAGAGAACTGTGCCAATCCCAAAATCGCTAGCATCGGTGTCCATAATGAAAACTTTTTTTTGGGTCAGGATATGCTAATATAGGGGCAGAGATAAGATGGGTTTTTAACTCCACAAAAGCCCTTTGACACGCTTCATCCCATTTAAACCTTTTTCCTTTTTCTGTCAACTGATGTAAAGGCCGGGCTATTTCTGCAAACCCCCTGGACAAACCGACGTTAGTAAGAAGCCAACTCTAAGAAGCTCCTCGCTTCTGTTTGATTACTAGGCACGGGCCAAGCCCTAACAGCCTCTACCTTCCCTGGGTCGGCCTTTACTCCCTCGGCTGAGATGACATGACCTAAATATTGAACTTCTGTGGAGAATAAATTACACTTTGATGGCTTAACTTTCAAATTAGCTGCCTTCAATTTACTCAGCCCCACCTAACCTACTCAAATGCTCCCCAAAAGTGCGGCCAAACACAATATCATTAAGGTAGACCAAACATGTGGTCCACTGCAAATCAGCCAGGACTAAGTCCATAAGCCTTTGGAAGGCACTTGGACCATTAATTCAAATAGCCCCTGCTTGGTAATAAATGCAGTCTTGGCCTTATCCTTAGGTGCTACCTCAACCTGCCAATATCCACTTGCTAAATCAAGGGTACTAAACCATTTTGCACTGGCCAGACTATCCAAGGCATCATCAATTCGGGGGAGGGGGTATGCGTCCTTGCGAGTGACATCGTTCAATTTCTGATAATCAACAAAAAAACGCAAACTCCCATCCCTTTTCCGTACAGGAACTATAGGCGCTGCCCACAGGCTAAAATAATAATACCTTGATCTTGCATTTGTTTAAGATTGACAGTCACTTCTTGTTGTAGGTGAAGCGGGACCATTCGGGGAGTCATCTTAATGGGCCTTGCATATCCAGTATCAATCTCATGGAGGGTCAGGTGAGTCCTCCCTAAGTCAGCATCACTCACGCTAAACACACTTAAATTCTGACTAAAGAGTTGTCTAATAGCCTGAAGCTGCCCTGGTTCAAACCCCCTATTATTTAGGCCCAATTCCCAGATCAAATCTTATAAAAACCACGACTTATCCTCACACTTCCCCAACTCCTCACCACCCATTTCCACATCTGTAACCAGGGTTCCGAAAGCCATACCTTGTTTCAGTATAAGTGGATCATCTGCTACATTAATGACTCTTACTGGCAGTCGCCCATTGTCCACCTTACACACAATTCTAGCAACCAATGCATCTCCCATTGTTAAAGGGCCCGGCTCCAACATTCCCTCTACACTTGGTGGCCCCCCTTTTACTACCCTCATAATAATTAACATCCCTTGCATCATGGACAAAAAATAATGGCAATTTCTTCCCCATAATGCTACACTTCCTCGTTCCCAGATACATACAGCTTTTAACTTCTGTAAAAAATCAGTACCCAACAAAATCTGTGTCATAATATTGGCCACTAAAAATCTACAATCAAGACTATTATCAAACTGGCATGTTGCCTGCCACCTCCCTAAAATTTCCATCTGACTCCCATCTGCCACTGCTACTCGACCCTCATAATCTAATAACTCCGCCCCACCCCCCGTGGCTTCCCGCCAAAAATTCTGAGATACAATGGAAACCTGCGCACACGTATCAACAAGGAGGTTACATTTACATTTACTTTTAGATACACACCCATCCTACTCCCCTCACTGGGAACTGCAGATCTAAGGCCTGACATGGGGAAGGGGGCTGGCATTTGGCCTTCTGAACCAGCCCCCTCTAGTTTCCATGTACATATGGACAATCTCTCCTCAGATGTCTATTACAGCCACATTCCCAACACACCCTTTCGGCAGTTTAATTCACATTTGCCCCTGCCCTACTCAGGTTCTTCCTCTCCATTGCCCTACTGTCCACTCCTCTCTGTGCCACCTGCATATTTTGTACAGCAGCCTGTAGAGTTTTAACCTCCTGCCTTAAACCCTCTACAATCTCCAATAAGGCATGAAATTGGGGGTCAGGGGAAGAGCCAGCTGTCAAACCCTGGACTCTAGCATCTGCATGGGAAGAATTTTGTTCTAATTCTCTTATAAGTTCAAGTTCAGCAGCTACATTAATAGCCTCCTCTAAAGTCTTTAATTCGGCTGTTCAGAGTTGAACCCGCAAGTCAGTAAGACCAATGTTTGTTATGAACTGATCTTTTGCTAAAAGATCTTGTGTAGCAAAATCTACAGAAGGATAGGCTTAAACAACTAAACGCCTTAAAGCATTGCCAAATTCTCTGGCTGTTTCACTAGGGAAACGCTTTTGTGATGTAAAGTTTACACTATTCCATTCATCACTATCACAAGGTTGTAGACATTTGGTGATAGCAGCTTTTAAAATTTGATAAAGTGATGAATAATGAATAATTAGCTTTATCATTCGGGATCAATCCATTATATATATCTCTTGCCTTTGCTGATAACGGTAAGGACATAAACTTCAGTTTTAATGTTTCATCCCAACCATTCACTTCAGCTGCCATCTCAAACTGTTCAGACCACTCTGCCAATTCCCGGCCTGCCCCTGTAAAAGTTTCTGGCATAAAAACAGGGCGCTGAAACTGGCCAGTTTGAGTTTGTCCGTCGAGTCAATATTAATCCATTCAGCGTCACTGGCACAAACCGGCATCCCGGTATGCTACTACACAGTCTCTGACCACAAACAGTTCACAATGCATCCATTCAAGTTAGCCCTCGTTCACATAGCGTTCATCCTGCGCAGGATTCAAAACGAAAATCAGGCCTGTTCTCTCAATTCCATCTGCTCCTTAAATCAAGTCTGTCCATTTTCTTTGCTCCATGTGATTTACATTATCAATCAGCCCATCCTCGCTAGACACTTCGTCACAATATCCACTTCCTCCCAGGGTCATTTAAAGATATATACTCCTACAGACAGTTTTATCTATAAGAGAGTATAGACTGCAGGGGATGATAGGGAGAAGAGCAGCATTAGAAAAATCATGCAAGCAATTTTTTAAATTATTTTATTTTACTAACATTAATGACACAGACAACAGCAAGAATATTAGGCTGCTGTCACTTTAAGAAGGAAAGCACAGGCCGAATAACTGACACACATCCGGTTCCTTACTCAACTGTTCACTTGTGACATAACTGAGGCTTTCTCAATTCCAAGAACGCAGAGAATTGCCAATTGCCAGGCGACCTTGAAAGAACAAACTCGGAAGGACGCGAGGACACAGAACGCATCATTTGAGAATTGAGATGTGCTGCGATTTTGTTGCTCAACTGACCGTCCCAGCATATTATAAGTAGTGGCTAATACACAATAAATGCAACATAACATCACAAACAAATGTCATAACCTATTAAAAAATTTCTTTCATATTATTATAGACATTGTTTTCATATAATTTTATATCTTTATTTTACCGCATGCATTTATGAAAATGAGTAGGCTAGCCTTACATGCTTTGTCAATGTTAAGATTCTTTTTATATTCCAATAAAAATAATGCAGGCTTTCTTCAGGATATCACTTTATTAAAATTAGGCAAAACAAACAGACAAATGTTTACTTTCACGAGCAGTCACGTATATGCGAGCTTGTAGGGGGAATCTCATAAGTGAGAACAAGAACTTTAAAGCTTGCAGGTTTCCGTACGTCGACCGCCCGCATCGTCTTCTGGGATTTTAAATGTTTTGATTCTCTCAAGTCTGCATTAGATGCATCCTCAACTTCAAAAACACATCCGGGTACTTTCATGCGTTCTTGAGTTTTGAAATTGAACTTTGATGGTTGATGATGACGTAAAGCAAGAACACAAGGACGCAAAATCGCTTAATAACGCATATCGGAAAAACAGCCTGAGAGAATAGGCCCTTTTCACAATGACGTCAGTTAACTTCCGCCTATCTGCAAAGCAGTGGATCTGTAGTTCCGCCTTACCTTCGCGCCGGCGACTTCTCGGGAAAATGCTTTAATAACATTGAATGTGAATTGTTTATGTCAAGAATTTACACAGTCGGGTTCTTTTGGTAACGTTATTTATTATTTCCTTTCTGTAACTGCCTTGCTTAGGGTTTCCGCCAGCAGCAACTTTAGCAATGTTGTGTCCTTGAATTGCTGTCAGAGTTTAATCACAACGATTGTGTTTCCAAACAAATGTGTTAGCCTATTTGGAATAACAAGAATATTGTCTTTAAAAACACATTTTTATTTTTAGGCTATAATGGTATTATTCTTGTGAGATTTATTTACGAGTAATGGACACCTGAAAGTAGCACATCCACATATAATACAACGAAGAATTAATAGTGTGAAGATTTTAGATCATTTTACATCATACCAGTTTAAACTGAACTGGTGCAATATATTGTATAATTTGTAAGAAGTGTATTGAAAATACAAAGCGGAAGTATATGTGTTCATTTAATGTTATTCCCTGGAGAAATTATTTGATTTAATTATTTAATGCTGCTATAACGATGAGTACTGTTGTAAATCCTCTGTATATTTTTGTATGCTACAGTCTTGTTCTGCAATAAAAAGAGATGAATGATGACGATGTCTTTTTTACTATGGTAAAAATGCCATGTACAGGAGTCAGTTTTTACAGCATTAACAGTCTTCATAGAAATAGTATTAAACACAATTATTATTATTATGTATGTCATATTTATCGAAATAAAACGGAAAACTAGTCTTTATTTAAAACTATGATATTTAAAAAGAATAAGCTTATGTTGATCTCTATTGTACATACAGGCACTGAAACAGCACATTTAAGCATTGAATAAAAAGTTTTTTTTTCTGCACGTAAATGTCGGAAACGTACGTTTATTTCAAATACTGACAAACACATATAAACAGCTTCATCTGCAATAAACACCCAGAACATACATCCTTACGCTCTCTGTTGGTTAGCCAGGAACGTTTTCTTTACGTAAATAAAACGCTCCCTGTTGGTTTGGAGAACGTTCCCCTAACCTTTCCAGAACGTTCCCTTAACCTCCTTAGAACGTTCCCTTAACCTCCTTAAAACGTTCCCCTAACCTCTTTTTACTCCGATATAATTTACCCTGTTGTAAGTCAGTTATCATCCAGCACTCCGCGTCCCATATGGTATAAGCGGCACGGAAGACGAATGAATGGACGTCAATACTACAAACCATGTCTTGTTTTGAACTGTTATTTAATCAATAGAAATATATTATAAATAATCCGAGCACATAAACCTTATGGAGGATTAAATGAGATCAAATTTATGCATTAATATGTAAGATTACGTAAATTGTATCACCGAGACTGTGCCACAAGCAGATTTTACGTTTCTTAAGCGACAAACAATGATTTTAACAGTTTTTTTTTTTTTTTTTTAAATATTAATTTTATTCACAGACATTAAAAAAATGAATAACAATTGTGAGACTTTAACTAGGATAACATTACATTAATTTCTTACCACTGAATTAGCGGGACGTGCTCTCTTTTGGTCGGTAAACAAAAACTTCTCGGTTAACATGTTGTCTTCAATTGAGTATCAAATGTCTATGAAATCACACTATTTACACTCGTACATATATTAATTATAAATAAGTATTCAGTAAAGAGATCGATAAACAAATGTTATAGTCAGTCAGTAAAACGAAATGACCGTTAGTTTTTAAATTACGCAAGTAAGCGGCTCTCTGTAGAAGCGCGTGGTCAGAGGCGCGCAGTAAAGAAAGACACTGGTTTAATTTAGCTATCTGAAAATTACAGAATTTACGAAATTACAGTTTCGACTAAACTAATTTATTAAAAGCTGCATTAAACTTGATTCTGCTAAATATAGTTTATGATATTACACACTTCAGCATTAGAATTATCTCTAGTCTATTGGTCGATCATCTGCAATAGTTTGGTTATAATCAAATCTAAAAATAAAAATAACCTGCAGGGAACGTTCTCTTTAGGTTATAAAATAAAACCCAAAACAACCTGCAGGGAACGTTCTGGGAACGTTCTCCTTAGATTGCAAAAACATGACACCGAGTTGTTAGAAAAGAAATGCATAGTGGCATCATAGCATGATGACGTCAGGGAACCTATGAATCGGCTTTTGCAACCGGTTCATTGAGCCGAACTGTCCGAAAAGAACCGGTTCGCGGAAATGAGTCGGACTTTGCATCACTATTGCACATCTAGGCCTAATAATTAAAGAACACCCTTATCATCATGATTGCAATCTTACCAGAGATAGAGTAAAAAACCTACTCCAGTAAGTAAAGTGTCCTTGTGAACCGGTCCTCCATGTTTTCTGGTGCGCGTCGTTTATTTTTTACTGCGCATGCGCATCTGCGTACCACTTATGTGCACCCGTGGTAATGTCAGATCATGTGCACTGATCAGTGGGCCACAGCTCAGACACCGCTAAATAAATGATGCCATCATCGTTGATCATTCTGAGACAGTCTGTGTGACTGGACATTGCAATTTCCATTGGAATCTAATTGCCATACAACATCCATTTCTGTCTTTTTGTAATCATTTTATTTATTTTAGATACCCAAATACTGTTCCCCTAGACACTGTCAATTAAATGGTATGACTCTCATTATGCTCTTGGATTGGCTTGTAAGTGTGTCACTGTCTATTAATGTTGAAACTCTCTCTTGATGCATACACACACCTGCTGTCTGGATGCTCCCTCTCTCCCTTCAGCTTTTAACTGCAGGTGTGTATGTGTTTTACAAAAGGTTTTAGAGGTATTATAGCATTATTCATCAATCATTAATGTCTTAAGATAAGAGGGGAGCGCACTATGCTTTCTTCCTCTTCGTTTCTTTTCTCTCTCTCTCTACAGGCCCACTTGGGAAAACTTTATTATGCTTTGGTCTGACAGAGAAATATACAGATAAAAGATAATTGCCTGGCTTGACTCCTGCATTGATATGAAAATGAGATCTAAATTATTCAGTATGGTTTAAAGGTTAGTTGAAGGTTATTTCTGACAGGAAGCTATGAAAAAAGAAAGCAGCTATGTTTGCTGTGCATGCTGTGTGCTTATGTGAATGTGTATTTGCGTGTGAACTGAGAGGTTAGACACATTTGAAAGGCTAATTTTCAGTGGATGCAGCTTTGCAGTCTACTGACAAAGTGAGGGTCTCCGATGGGACCCGAACGATAGCAAATCAATTATTTACAGGCAAATTAGGCCTGATGTCTCTGGAAACACTTTTAGCACGGGCTGGAACAGACCGCTGTTTTTGCTAACGTCTCTCTGTGACATGTTGACTCTTCTCATATAGTTCCCTGTAAAATGCCTGTTAGCTAATGAGCACAGTGCTGTGCATGAGATTGCAGGTGTTCTTTGGTTTTCAGCGTGAGCGCAGAAGCTCAGGTTTGTATTGAGATGTGTAGGAGGCAGTAAAGAGAGATGATAGGCACTCCAGGGGGCCAGAGGAAATTACCTGCCTCATTGTTGTCTGCTCAGAAGATCCATGCTGTTAACAGCAGGGGGAGCATCTAAACCCTGGCATGTTACCACGGTAACCTTCAGCCCTGTGCTTTGTTATGAAGATGATTTTGCATGTACAACGTGGGATGATTTTAGCTCTTACAAGTCATACTTACATTTTTTTGAACTGTGGCTGAGGAATTGATCAGTAGCGTCAGATCTTTCAGCTTCATAGAATGTGTTATTAGCTACAAAGTTAAATGGGGTGTGTGTGTGTGTATATATATATATATATATATATATATATATATATATATATATATATACACACACCAGTTCTTTCTGGTTCTCAAATCTGTTTGGCTGAGAGGTCTTTCCAGCCATGATATTTTACCAGTATCGCCATGGGAACCGTTTCACTGTTTGAATCACTCCGCTGTCAGCGAGTGTCATGGTGGATCAGCAATCCCACCATATTTTCATAGATACTACTGTTATTTTTTTAGGCAAGAATGTAGTTGTTTAGACCTGAGATATTTATATGTAAACATAGCGCCTATTTCAGAGATGTGAGCTACAGGCCGTCAGCGACCGTTCAGCGCTTGTGTACCCGCAGAGAACAGCTTCATCTCGGCCAGTACTTCGGGAATTTGCCGCTGGCTCTTATGTACATAGTGTTTAAACATGAGGTATAATTAGTTTTGGGTATATCAAACGGGCAATCTTTGGTCTTATTAATCTATTACTTGTTCCAGAGCAAATAGATTTGGCTTAAGGGCTATATTACGTTTCATAACTTTATACTTACTTTGAAATTAAATCCTGAACTAACTAGAGCACTAACTAATATGCCATTATATGCCTTTATGAGTGAGTGAGTGAGTTAGTTGCAAAGACTTTCATATTGAAATTGACTGAAACAAGGAAACAAGGACGTTGTTTTTACTTTAAACAACATCTTATGAGACGCAACTGACAAATGCATTGACTAGTGCTGTCATGGGAGTGATGACAGCCTGGTGTTAAAAAGAGAAAAATAAAGATATCGCTTTCCTCAGTGGATATTGAAACTGATTTTGTGATTATGAATGGAAGATTGACCTGAAGAATATCAGCTAGGTGCAGGGTAATACACTTGCGCTCTCTTTCTCTCTCTCTCTCTCTCTCTCTCTCTCTCTCTCTCTCTCATAATACTCTACATACTACAATGAGTTTCAATGAAGCGACTCAACGTTTCTTCATTACTAGTTATAAAGTGATGTTTTAGTCTTGGGCTCAACTGTTAAACTGTCAACTTGAGATTTGAATCCATGGCAGAAGGAAGTAGTTCCTCACAAAAGAGGGTTTTTAAAGACAATCCGTTGTGGTTTCTTATTTGTTTACACATTTGTCGTCGAACTGTTGTATAAACTCAATATCACACTCGTAGCCGTGCGATATGGCTGTATATCAGCACACTGTAATCACCTACGGCCGAATCACAGCCGTGCTGATACGCAGCCATATCGCACGGCTACGAGTGTGATATTGCTCGTGTTTATATATATATATATATATATATATATATATATATAATAGTTTTGATTATGCTTGATTATCTGGAGTTGTATTACATGTATGGAAGAAATTCTTGAAATATTCCCATGAGGGTTAAACTAAGCCGCCTAACTGCATCACTGAAGAGTTGTCTATAATGTTTGCACAGGAAGCTGCTCTAATGGATTCTACTTAAGCTTCCCATTAATACTCGTGTATCTACAGACAGAAACATCAGCGGCATCGGGCACCGTAAAGGCCTATTTACAGCAGCACTCTACCTGATCTTTCTGTATGGCCCATCTCAAGGCTTCTCTGTTTGCTTCAGATTTCATCCTTTCCATTCCCCTGCAAAAGTTCAATAATTTAGCCTTCCTCTTTGCCAAGCACACTTGCTTGTTTTTATTTAGAATCCAGATGAGCCTGGTCTACTCTCTCCGACTCCCTGTAGTATACCTGTGATGGGCTGATGGGATGTATCGATCACCTGCAGCTAATCATTCCGTGTCCACCGGGAGCCGATGGGAACTGTTTTCCCACTTCTTTTTTAATTAGTGCCAGGACCCCATGGGCACTAATCCATGAGTCCTGCTCTGATATTCGTCTGATGTATGCCGCTTTGATTTCTCTGACCCTACAAGGAGTGAAGAGATTGGGAGACGCTCCTGGAATCTTAATGCTCAATGCAAATCTCTGAGGAAGACTTCACTGCAAAGATAGATGTGGGAGATCAAAAGAGACTTGCGCAACAACACAGAGCAATATTTTGTTATGTGTCAGCTGCTTTGTGTCTTTGAAGAGATTCAGGCCTATGAAGTGATTTAAAAGCTGATGAGTGTTCAGTGGCTGCTACGTCAAGTTTACATTGCCTGTAATTTACAAAGCAAAACTGCATAATACAATTAATCATCATTCTGGTTAGCAATATAACATATGGAGGTGTATATAAGTGAGAATACTAGCTAGAATAACGCATGGTACAGTTATTCTTCATTTCTTTTCTCATGAGGCCAGAGCAGGGGTGACTTTTCAAAGATCCAATTTTTCCTCTATATATAAGAATGAATAAGCATTTTGTTGTACATTGCTTCAAAAAAAGCATCTTCAGATTTTATGCACAGCAGCCGTATCCATATGGCTCATCACATATATGTACAGTCTTAAGTCAATTAAATCGTCTTGTCATTAGGCTGTTCTTTAAATTAGTATTCATATGTTCTTTTAAAGTGTGCATGGTATTCAAACAGATAAATCTGGTAATCTCCTGAATATCAGTGCCTCTTATCATTAAAACAACTTAAAATATCATGCATAATGTATTCTATTAATTTTGTTGCATACATGCAAATTTGCAAATAATATCATAACATGTTGTCATATATATATATAAATAAATCATAACTAAAGTAAGTGTTTTACTCCGACCTTTACACTGGCCTTTAACCTATACATACTGTTTTGCTATCTGTTCCTGCAGGACTGTCTAGGTGGAAAGTTTGTTGTCTGTAAGATCTGAATAGCACAAAGAATGAGAAAAATGTGAATTTTCTCAGTGATCAGCTGTTGTTGATTTAAATGATCCCTCTCTCCTTTCATCCTCTGTGCGCTGGTCTGTAGATAAGAGCAACTTGATATGAAGGATGAAGAGAGATCACAGGGTCTGGATCCAGTGGTTTCATGTACTCAGCTGCCAAAGTATATTGTAAGTCAGCCCGGTCATATTTTAGTAAAAAAATAAAAAAAATAAATATATATTTATATATATATATATATATATATATATGCAAAGTTATTGCTGTTATTGCAATACAGTGTGTAACACGCATGCAATAGCATGTCATAAAAGCAAGATGACAACATAAGTTATAACCATAATTAACATGCTATAAAAAATTGTCTGTGGGGTATTTTGAGCTGAAACTTCACATACACACTTTGGAGACATCAGAGACTTATTTGACCGCTAAATGCTGTTATTGACCAATCTGAATAAAGTAAAGCGAGCAGTGTAATAAAATGTCTTAACAAATAGAGGAGATTAAAGCCACCTTTAAACTATCTTGTAACTGTCCTTGTTTCATTTATGATAAAAGAACAATAGGGCAATTGATGGTGTTGATAACCTGCTATACGGCAAATTAACAACACACTGCCTACGTTTATTAAGATAAACAAAACACACTGACTCAGCAGTGCATGTTTGTCCTCACCACAGATGTCGTCCCTAGAGCCTCATAAGATCCACTTCCTCTTGGTGCATGCATGTGTTCAGCACCAGAGATTGAACTATTGGACAGGGTGCTGAGTGTCCGCCCAAAGAGAGTAATGTCTCCCTGTTGCCACCGGAGCTTAATGCCTGCTCAGCGTCTCAGCGGCCCAGACACTCCTATTGAGCGCTTTTATCGTGGCTTGGCTCTCCTCGTTTGAAACAATATAGGCTGACTGCTGCTATTGATTTCAGCGGATTGTACTGTGGTAAGCTTTCCTCTGAGTCTGTCTGCTATATTAAGCAATCATTCGTCCTGCTGATGGCAAAACTTCCTCCTGAGGCAGCGTGCAGTCCTCTAATAGCCCTAGTATTACTCATGTTAATTGATTGGGTGGCAGTGAGGGGTTGAGAAGGAGAGAAATTATGGCCCTTTTGAGAAGAAATCAACACAAGTGGCAGTAATTAGCGAGGAGAGAAACTAGCTGTAATTGAAAGAGCTTCAGTCATCGACTGTTCTTAACAGCAGCCCTAAGGAGCACGCGGATTGAGCGTAATCGAATGCTCCGTGTCTATCCACGCATAGATTTCTCTTCCACAGAAAATGCACGTCACATGCCAAAAAAATTAAGATATACGTGTGTTTTCAATTGGGATGTATGCGGTAATGTTCGTCCTTGGCAAGCCTGTATTGTTAAACTCCCCACTTTGGAAGCGCACCGTGTTAAGTAGGTCTGGAGAACAGCATTTGAAATTTCAGATGTGGGCTGCTTTTCAGATCAGCTCCTCATAGTGTCTCTCTAAAGCCAAGTCTCCATACATCACCTCAGTTAGGGGGAGAGGGCACATCTGGGCCGCATAAAGCTTGGTGCAGTCACGCATATTTAGATATACAAGCCTCTTGTATTGCTGTTGATTAGGACGCACATGGTGGCCACTCTTTTGCCAGAGTCGAGTGGGAAAGAGTTTTTGCCATTTGAGAAGAGAGAAATGGCTAAACCATCTGGCAAGTGACTCCACGTTCTCGTCCAAATCGAAGAGTGTTCGTGTGCATGTCTGTCGTCCCCCTTCAAAACGTTCTGTGAACCTCTGATAAATAGTCCACTGTGCCTCTGTGTCTGTCAGTGTTTCGCATTGTGTTAAATGTTTTTTTCATTAAAAACTGAAGAGTTCATGTGCTTCATCTCTTTCGCTGTCATATAAATGATAAACTACCCTGCTGAACTGTTATACTTCTTCAAATATGTTAACACCATGATGGCATAAAAATACAAGCAATTTACTAGTCTTCACGGAACATCATCTCCCCACAACTTCACCAAATTGGTTTGTCCCAGATCCCTGAACCACAGACTGCTGAAACGCTTGACATAATGTCCTCTCAGAGACTACATCACATTAACAACACCGGCCGAAGGGACCTGGGCTTCTGGCTGAGCCTGCATGAAATTTATGATGTATGTGTTATTTGTGGGTCTCGCTCAAATTTGGTTTGAAACCAGTGGAAAATCCCATTTACACTCCATTTCCCGTCCTCCATGAGGGCTAAGATGTGATTTGAAGGGCAGCTCGGGGCAGTGCTTTAATTTACTAATGGAGTGTTGTGATTCGTTATGCCTTGCTGTTTAGGGTGAATGTTTTTATTTATTCATTTTTAGTGTCAGAGGTGCAGGTTGGCTTGAAGTAGTAAGTGGCTCTAGGATTGTCTGTCTATCATCTGTAGCCTCCTGCAAGGATAAAGCTGCATGATCTGTCCAACAGAAGCCTGGTGGAGGCCATAACTACCGCTCATAAAGGGCCTCAGAGGTGAGCCAACGACTGTCAGGTTAATTGTTCCCTCTGATGTTGGTCCTTTTTTCTTTATAACAAATTTATTTATGCTTATCTTTGCAGTACCATTGTTTCGCCTTTAAAAATACAGATAATTTATATGGTCACAGAGCTAATTTTCATAATGTTTTCTTTATTATCAGAGGGAAAAATTAACCCAGGAATATATTTACATAGCAGGCATGAATGGTAACGGCTTGCTAATTGCCTGTTAGATGATTAATAAGCTTACAGAGATGCTAATGAACAGAGCACTCACTGTTTCAGAGGTGCTCTGGCAGTGCGTGTGTTTTGGCAGCTTAATTATGGAGATAATTACACACTTGTTGATGCTGCTCTCCAAGCAAATGCCATCAACCATTAAAATATATTAAGTTGAATTACAGCAATGTGGACTAATCAAGGTGAAGTGTGAGCACTTGGATTGTCTCATAAGGAAATACACATTTGGAGTGACAGCTTGGATGATTGGTGTAGTTTGAGCTTTATCTTTACAGAAAGATCAATGCAGTTAGATAAAGCTGTTTAAATATTATGTTTTGAGCTGCAATGTAATTGTATGTGTATAGTGTATTTGTATGTATGCATGGGGGGTGTGTGTATGTATGTATGTATGTATGTATATATATGTATATATGTGTGTGTATATATATATATATATATATATATATATATATATATATATATATATATATATATATATATATATATATATATATATATATATATTATACGAAGCCAGAGTTTTCCCTATCCGATCTTTTTTTTTTTTCCTTGTCTCAAGAAATATCTGCGTACATACGAAACCACTGAAACCGACTCAAAACAATGTAGTATATATGCCAGATCAGTATGTGCCGCTGTAATTCTGCCACAGGGATACACTAAAAATGGAGAATAAGACTTGGAGCATAAGCCTTGCGTGCTGTATACAAACTTTTGTAAAGCTTAGAAATAAACCTTTATTTTAGTAAAGCTAATAGGCTCAGTAGCTTCTGCAGCACGAACACAAGCATGCAGTCTGCTATTGTTGTTGTTGTTGCTGTTACGTAGTGGTGTCTGACTACGGTCGTCACGTGGGGTGATGACATCATCGTTTTTGACAAAATATACGGATTGGCTGTACACACGAAAACACAAGGGCGTCGTTTTCAGATTTATCCACCCTGGGACCCGGTTTTAAAAAAAATAGCGGTTTCACCCTCTGAAAACACCGGATCCGTCTGGACGAAACGCCTATACGATAGAAAATGTTTGCGTATAGCTACACCTAAACGCGTCTCCGTGTGGACGGGCCCAAAGTCTCTCCTAGTACTGTACTCTTGTTTAAAGGGATAGTTCACCCCAAAAAGAAAATTTGCTGTTAATTTACTCACCCTCAGGCCATCTAAAATGCAGGTGTCTTTTTTTTTCTTCAGTAGAACATTAAAGAAGGTTGGAAACCATAGTCCTTGGTGATTCATATAATGCAAGTCAATGGCTACAGTCACTTTAAGAGTGTTAAAAAAAAAAAAAAAAAAATTTGGAATATGGAAGGTGGTCTGGTGGAAGCTAGATATTTTACTTCATAACTTGTTAAATATGGATATTTTTTACCAACCTAGTCTCATGGAAAGACGTACCTGTGGGAACATTTTTGCAAGCTGCAAAATACGTAACAATATGTACATATCACTGCAGTTTTCAACAGAAATGAACACCTAGAGGCAGTAAAACAGCAATCGCTTTTAATCGTTTTCATACAGTTACAATTACAGGGTCAGATTATGGATTAATAAAGACTTGCACAATATTATGTTATAATCTCAAAACGCTTTTAACCAAAGTGCACGATTTGTAAACAAATACATTTTGAACTTTGCATCACTTAACCAGCTCCATATGTTTCACTTTTCTAATGTAACAAGCTCGCTAGCTCAGCTGATACAGAGTTGTACTTGGGACAAGAGAAGCCTTGGGTACGAATCCGGGGAACGAGTCACAGTAAAAGAGATAAAAAAAAAAACAAGCTAAAATGGCATGATTACCAATGCTTTTTATGTCACATTTGCTTTTGTTAACACTATCGGGTAGTGTTGGTGGTACGTTATTTTAAAACGTAATGGAGCATTAGCAACACTCACCAGACATTTCAAATCAGAACTGCGGTGATACGTATAAAACCAACATAATAAAAATGTACCATATTCACGTTAAACTGTTTCGGGAAAAAAACTGAACACTCTTTTAGCGCCACTCAGTGGACATTTCACATTGAAACTGTCACGAAACGTACATGGCGCTACGTAATTTCGTTTTGCAAAAATTTTCCCACAGGTACTTTTTACTGGGCTCTTTTTTACACAACGCATCGCTTCGCTTCAGGAGGCCTTTATTAACCCCTCGGAGCCGTGTGGAGTACATGTTTATGATGGATGAATATGGACGGAGGCACTTTCTTCAGCTCATACTCGTGCGTCCCGTTCACTGCCATTATAAAGCTCGGATGCATGAGAATATTTATTAAAATATCTTTGATTGTGTTCATCAGAAAGAAGAAAGTCATATACACCTAGAATGGTTTGAGGGTGAGTAAAGCTAATTATCCATTATCCTTTAAGAATAATGGATAATGTTTTGGCGATTGATTTTGTTATAATCCGTTTGATAAACCTATTTGTATTTCTGCTTGATTTTTAGAGTTTTGAGTCTGTGGAGGAGTATTGTAGCCAAGTTGTAAAGACCTGAGTTGGTGACCGAAAGGTCCAGGTGTGAACCCTGTAAGGGGCGCTACATCACCACTATGCATTTGTGCAAGACACTTAGCTCTAGTTCTTCTCTTAGCTCTATGGGTACTGTCTATATATACACAAGTATGCTGTAAGTCACTTTACATAAAAGTATCAGCTAAACTGCAAAGCAGATAAAAGGTTTCTAGCTGTTTTATCTGTAACAGTGAGCACTACAATCTCATTGACCACATTTTTATGCCCATTAACATTCTAAGAATTGGAAAGAACTAAGTGGAATTAAAAAAACGCTTTTTCTTTTGACACTTTTCTTTCTCTCTCTTGCCTGTGCGCGCACACAGTCTCTCATCTCACCTCCTCCATTTCTAAATTGGCAGTATCTTGCTGATGTAGCTTTCTTTAATGCTTTTCAGCCACTAGCTGCTGTTGGCAAGTCTTTGGTTTCTTGTCTCAACTCATTAATTCAGGAGTTGGTTGGAGTTTGCAGAATGTTGGCTATAAAATATTAACTTCAGCAAATCTTCAAGGGCTTGTTCAAAAACATAATAGGCAGACCAATTAAGAGAGTGGCCTGCAGTCAGAGTTTTACAGCTTATTCAAGTCTGTGTGGATGGAGAGCGCAAGTGCTGCCTCTACATAGTTAAAGCAGCTTTAAAAAACAACATATTTTATATAGGAAGTGCTTTTTTTATCTGCAGTGTAAATGGTGTGTTAAATTAATTCACAGCAGCATCAAAATCTGCCTTGCTGCGTACAGTTAAAAGAGTCTTTTATGCTTTTGTTTTTGTGTATTTTGTTAGCTACTACTACATTTATTTCTTCAGAAATATTTATTTCTTATGAAAGTTGAATGTTTGGCTTTTTGTTGGGTCTGGAGGGACAGATCTTCTCCTGTCTCACATCACTGTAACTCTTCCAGTTTCACACACCTCATGGGATCAGAGGACATATGTGTTCTAGCTCGGTTTGGAGGGATGTCAAGTTGTTATTCAATACTGTTCCTTCAGAAATGTACAGATAGCAAGCTTGTTAAAGTGCCCTTGACATTTGAAAATCTTTTTGTCATTATACCAAATGCTCCATATGGCCCTATAGCATACTACTTTTGGGAGCAATATATTGCCAAAGCTAAGCTAAGGCAATGCATTAAACATATTTTGAGTTATAAACCAGCTTACACAAGGTTCAGGCATTTTGTCACTTAAAGACCTAGTGTAAAATATAACTTTACATCACTGTGACCAAACAAAAGGAAAGAATTTCCTCAGCTGAAGTCCATTATATTAGACTCTTTTAATATTAATTTGACTGATGTGTGCGGTGGACTTGCCAAATGAGCTTATTGCCCTTTGAGCTAATGTTCAGAGAGGTTGTTGTAATTCTTATTACCTCTCATTAGGGAGCAGCAAAATCACCCCCTTAATCAAACTCACTTTGTATCTCTACTAATGTGCTGTGTGCACAACAAGTTCATATCCTGGCCCTTTCAGCAGAGTCCCATAAAAGTTATTCATTTGTGAAGCACCTTAAAGCATTGCAAAATGACCTTTTTAGGAGTGCTGATGCTTTGTGAAACATAAAACGGCTGTCGCCTTTAATGAATAACTCTTACACTAACGTGACAAGGACCACAGCATTGCTAAATTGCATAAACATTATAACCACTCATAAAACTCAATGAGTCCTCTCTTGTTTACCACAGTTTGGTTGCAGTGTTTGCCTAATTTAATGTTACGTGTCTTATTTCACTTTAATCATTAACATCTGGCTGCTGAAAATGAAAGTAGCACACCAACGGACAGATCTGCCAGACAAATAGAAAACGGATGCTTGCGTTATTTGGTAAAGCTCAGTAAAGAACCTCTGGATTAGAGGTAAAGATAAAGCTGCTGAGCACATGCCCCTGGCGCTCTGTCAGATCACAGACTTTAAGCTGAAGTGATTGGTATAATTTTTTAATCTTAATTACAGTGCGGACAGAGGGGAGATCAGTTCAGTCTGGCATTTGCACTCTTCTGTAATTATAGATCAATCTGGCTGAAGCGCAGAGTTAAAGTGCGGATCACTTATGTTTCTGGCTCTGGGGAGAATGTGTGTCTAAGTGCTGTAACAGGATCAGATGAAGAGCTAATCTGAGAAAGCTGGACAGGCTATAAGCCTGACCTCAGATCAGTGTTTGTATAGCTTCAGAGAGTCAGATGGAACTTTTTCATCTGCTTATCATTCAAAACATCTCACATCTCTGTTTGTTTCATTCCATCATTCGGGTTCGTAATAGTAGCTGAATGTACTGTATGAATCTGTCCTATTTTCTGATTTTTCTGATGATTGGTCAGGGACAAGGGCAAAAACCAGAACTAAGCAAAACTTTATTCTATGCCAGTTTCCAGACTTGCTATCACTGAGATGTGACTTCTGATGTCAAGCTCATATTGTCAAATTCAAGTAAAATGCTTTAATACCTGTTGTGAGGCGGAAAGGAGGTATTTGACCCATATCAAAGTAATAAAGATAAATGGCTTTTGGAAGTCTGACTTTCTCACTACACAAAGCACTGTGGGGGAGCTGCCATGCTTCAAGGATTCTCAGAACATTGTCCTCTAGATGTGCACCAGCCAAAATATACAGCATTTTTGCAAGATAGATAGATGGATGGACAGATGGATGGATGGATGGATGGATGGATCTGTGGAGAAACAGCTGTCTGCCTGTTTGTGTAGTTTCCAGCTTAAAAGATTAGTTCACTTCAGAATTAAAATTTCCTGATAATTTACTCACCCCCATGTTATCCAAGATGTTTCTTTCTTCATTTGAAAAGAAATTAAGGTTTTTGAGGATAACATTCCAGGATTTTTTCTTTATGACTAAAGAAAGAAAGACATAAACATATTGGATGACATGGGGGTGAGTAAATTATCAGGAAATTTTAAGTGATCTAATCCTTTAAGGTATATTAGACAGCACAAGGAGGGCAAGACACAAAAGGTCATTGCAATAGAGGCTGGCTGTTCACAGAGCTCTGTGTCCAAGCACATTAATATAGAGGCGAAGGGAAGGAAAAGATGTGGTAGAAAAAAGTGTACAAGCAATAGGGATAACTGCACCCTGGAGGGGATTGTGAAACAAAACCCATTCAAAAAATGTGGGGGAGATTCACAAAGAGTGGACTGGAGTCAGTTGGAGTCAGTGCTTCAAGAACCACTACGCACAGACGTAAGCAAGACATGGGTTTCAGCTGTCGCATTCCTTGTGTCAAGCCACTCTGACAGCGTCAGAAGTGTCTCGCCTGGGCTAAAGACAAAAAGGACTGGACTGCTGCTGAGTGGTCCAAAGTTATGTTCTCTGATGAAAGTAAATTTTGTATTTCCTTTGAAAATCAGGGTCCCAGAGTCTGGAGGAAGAAAGGAGAGGCACACAATCCATGTTGCTTGAGGTCCAGTGTAAAGTTTCTACAGTCAGTGATGGTTTGAGGTGCCATGTCATCTGCTGGTGTTGGTCCACTGTGCTTTCTGAGGTCGAAGGTCAACGCAGCCGTATACCAGGAAGTTTTAGAGCACTTCATGCTTCCTGCTGCTGACCAACTTTATGGAGATGCAGATTTCATTTTCCAACAGGACTTGGCACCTGCACACAGTGCCAAAGCTACCAGTACCTGGTTTAAGGACCATGGTATCCCTGTTCTTAATTGGCCAGCAAACTCGCCTGACCATAACCCCATAGAAAATCTATGGGGTATTGTGAAGAGGAAGATGCGATATGCCAGACCCAACAATGCAGAAGAGCTGAAGGCCACTATCAGAGCAACCTGGGCTCTTATAACACCTGAGCAGTGCCACAGACTGATCAACTCCATGCCACGCCGCATAATTCAGGCAAAAGGAGCCCCAACTAAGTATTGAGTGCTGTACATGCTCCTACTTTTCATGTTCATACTTCTCAGTTGGCCAAGATTTCTAAAAATCCTCTCTTTGTATTGGTCTTAAGTAATATTCTAATTTTCTGAGATACTGAATTTGGGATTTTCCTTAGTTGTCAGTTATAATCATCAAAATTAAAAGAAATAAACATTTGAAATATATCAGTCTGTGTGTAATGAATGAATATAATATACAAGTTTCACTTTTTGAATGGAATTAATGAAATAAATCAACTTTTTGATGATATTCTAATTATATGACCAGCACCTGTATTTAGATATGTGGCATCACAGTGACAGATTCAAGGTAACTGAGAGTTCACATGATTCTGCCCTCATTTCTCTGCCTACACACTGATGTTTGCACCAAATATTAGTTTACTGGAACTTACACTGGGTTAACAAATTTGAATGACAGGAACATGTGTTTGTTCACTTCTCACAGGAACTTCTGCCTCTAATTTCCTGTATCGACATGCAGCCAGTAAATGTGTGCCTATACAAGTAATAAAAACAGATCAAATCATCAAGAGAGTGCCACTCCACTGTGTCAACCAGGCCAGATCTTAATCGCTCTTCTCTCAGAAACATTAAAGTGCTATCAGTGTTTATCTGTTGCCACTGAAAAAGTGAGAATAGTAGAGTGTGACTCACACTACATGTTGGGATCATTTATAGTGCAGCAGATTGTGCTGCGTTGGTGGGCGAGAAGTTCTTCGTTCTAATATACTCACATGGAAAGTGAGCGGCAGGGCGGGAGTGTAGAGAACCAGTCTCTCACATGTGGTTCATCTAGTTAGAATATTAATACTATATTGACATTTGTGTATATTGAGTAAACGACACAGTTTTCACTTTTAGGTAAACTATCCCTTTTAATGTCATCATTCACTAGACAGCTCATTTGAACTGTGATGGTCTTTTTTCTTTTTCTTTTCTTAAATCACAGATTGACATTTCATTTACCCAGGAGAGGAACAAGAGAGAGAGAGATAAACCCCCTCAGCATTTTGTGGTATTGATTCTTGCTGTGCTAAAATCTCAGATATGATCATTAGAGAACTTCATCTGAAGCTATAGGATCATGACTGCAGAACATCACAATCAGGCTAAAAGAAGAAAAAAAAAAGAACACAAAACTATGTAGTATTATGCACAACAGAGCATGAAAAAGGCATAGATTGTGTCAGCTGCATTTTTTTTTATATACAATCGAAAACAACGAGGGCCAAATAATATAAAATGAACAATTTCAAAATATGATTAGATTTTCTATACACATTCAGTGTCTTTCCAATACGAACACTGTCCATTGATAAAGTAGTCTGATAAACTCAGCAGCAGGCTTTCGATTGATAGCGGCTCCATTATAAAATGGACCATTAGAGGACACTAACGCCTGTCATCGCTAGTATGAATAAACAGCACATGTCTCATTATGCATCTGCTGTACTCCAGTACACACTGGGTCACTTTAGTAATTAATCACCTAATTACCAAGAGTGGCTTTTCTCGTCAACCAAGCTGTTATAATGATAATGACAATAAACAGCAGGGATACAGAGGATAGATTTTCAATGACAAAACCACAACAACAGCAGACAAAACAAGTTGCTTGCCCTGCAGTAAAATGACACTTAGGGTTATTTTTTTAAGGGTGTAATCGACCTTTTATTACATTCACAATAGAGCAACCAACTTGGGATTTCCTAAGCAATATCTCATTAAATGTGCTGTATTTAAATGGTTTTTCTAAGGTAAAGGACAAAGATAAAGGGTGACAGTGAGAAGGAGAAAAACATTTGATTTCTAGTTTTACAGCGGGTGCTGTGCACAAAGTGCAGATTTGTCACACTCCACTCAGCTGATTCAAAAAGTAAAAATGTAATGAACTGTCATTTCAGCAGAAAGAGATAGATACAGTGAGAATGAGAAAGGTGAAGATCTTCTTGTTCCATCCTGTGCCATCTATATGACACAAATTGGCACTGATCTGTCTCCCACCTTCTCTTTTTTCATATCTGCTTGCCTCCTATAGAGAACTTAGACAGTGACAAGAAATAAGAGAAAGGACAAGGCGACGAAAGTGCAGCAGGAAAGCAGCAGACAAAAACTACTGAAGTAAAGAGAGAGACAGATCCTGGTTTGAGTGAGGGGAAAAAAACAGCATCATTGCAAGTGTGATATTGCTGTTATACAACAGTTCAAGAAATAACAAATGAATACTGAATAATTTATATTTTAGACACAATATTTCTAGTTACTTTTTTTGTGCCCATTAAAAAAAAAAAAATCAAAACAAAGGCCAAGCATAGTTACTCATTGCGCATCTCCAAGCAACACAGTAGTGTCGTTATTGAATGAATCAGTGCTTTTGAACAAATCGCTTGACTGAATTATTCAATGACTCGCTCATAAGGACAGCCACTTGTTCCCATTCGGTCGGTACACTCTGTACAACACATGACTATAGGATATTGTGACAATCGCTGAAGACAACTTTATTCATGCCTGAAAGGACAATGATTCATTCCACTCGTTCTTCAGCTCTTCACCATGCTGCTAGAACACCATCACTCCACATTCACAAAACCCACGGTGGTGACTCTTGTTGAAACAAAGGCATTAACCTCTTTCCATTTGTTGAGTGTGTGCTCGCTTCTGCCTTCGGGTGCTGATTCAGATGTGGCTCTATTCATTTTTGGGGAGGCCACAGAGAGTTGCGGTGGAAACCGAGGACAGTCTGTGTGATAACAACAATGTTCCTCTTACTGCCCCCTCAGCTTTGAGTGTCGTGAGTGTCTTGAGGAATACTCTGACGACATTTTTCAAGCGGGGCAAATCATGCTTTATAGTGATCAGGCCTGCATGGCTAGATCATTGAGAACTATGTCCTTGCTGCAGATATGCCAGGTTATTTGCTTGGAGAAACTGAGTGAGGCCACTACGTACTACGTACAACACGTTGCATGTTAGTGTCATTGGATCATGTTATGGCTAGCACTGTGGTGGTTCGGCATCATTGATTGACCCTGGCAAACCTGCCAGAGCGAGATCGAAATGCTTTGCTCAGCCCACCGATCTATCCATCCGGCTTGTTTGGTAAGGGTCTTGACACGTTTCAGGCATGGAATCTCTGAAGGGTTCATTGCCAAGGAAATCTAGCAGACCAGCACAGTCTGCGCAACGGTTTAGGCGCAACGGTTTAGTCTTCCGACTGCCACCAGCCAAGAGGCCGCTTAGGGGGGGCTTGGGGGGGGGCTGGGCTGATGCACATGCTTACTGCAGGTAAACCAGGGGCCGTGCCTCCTGTATCCTGTGGCGGTGCTGGTCCCTTATATTTAGTTCAGTGGACTTTGCGGGGAGTGAATACGTGTCCCATAGTCATGTGGCTCAGTGAAGAGCAGGACTGAACAAGGGGAATGACGCATGTAACCACATTTATATGCTGTGGGCAGGTACGTCCGCCTACATTGGCATGCGTCATTGGCCTTTCTTCAGCAAATGGCGCAATAGCGCTATATCCCATAGTCGTGTTGTACCGTGTTTCTCTTCTTCTGGGAACAGTAGTTATATGCATAACCCAACGTTTTGTTCCTCAATGAATCATTTTTTGAACAAATTGATTCAGTGATTCACTCATAAGGACAGTCACTTGTCGCCACCTGCTGGCATATATGCTAATATATATCAGATAGAGATGGATGCTAATGCATATCAGATAATTAGTTAGAAAGGTGCTGAATTTATCTGAAATACCATCACTCCTCCAATCAGATCCATAACACTGTATTTTTGAGAAGCATACATGTGCTATTTGATAATACAAGGCATCACAGTAGCTGCTGACACACATACACACTCTCTTTTAGTGATAAGGATAGCGGTGTGTCTGCAGCTGGCTGAGTGAGTGTGGAGTTGGTGGGATTAGGGAGGATTAAGTGTGGATGGAGTGAGTGGATGGCTGCTGGGATAATTCTGGATTAAAGAGATTAGGCTACAACAGCAGGATGAAGCTCACAGCTGAGGCCCCTGCAGGTGTGGATGTCAACCCTAGGGAAAGACAACCACTCTGGGCTACACTCCCTGATTCATCTTCCACTCACTCCACAATAAAAACTGGGCCCCCTTGCTGCCAGTCTACAACAAATTTCATCATGGAGCAGTTGCAGGCTTCTTTCAATCTTTCTCTCTTACTCTTTCTCTTTTCTTGTCTGTATCGTAACATTCTCTTTCATGCTTTTACATCAGCTATGCAAGTCAGTGCTCATTTGTAAAACAGAGGCAGACAAGAGCGAACATGAAATAAGCATCTTCGTTGAAGTAAAGAGACATGACGTTATATTAAAGTGTCGATTAGGTTTTGTAGTTTAGTTATATGATTATCATTATGAAACAAATGTGATTTTAGCAGTATTCATTAATGAGGGTAAATGTGCAAGCATGTTTCACCCTTAGCAATCTAAAAGTCAAATGTAAGACATTTTTAGTACTTTTTCTTATTTGACAGCAATTTGCGATAAACGGTTGACATCTTCATAACCCAACTACAATGGAATTTGAGGCCATGTGAGAAAAACACAGTGGTCACCAGTCACCTCATCAGGTCTATTGATGTAGTATAATTGTATTTTGCAAAATGGAGTGTGCATGTACACAATAAGTTCATTGTGTCAAATGCTTTACATTTTAAAACCTAGTAAGTTGTTGTTAAACACATCATACCATGCTGTAAATTATTCATTTTAGATAATTGCAAAGAATTTGCTTTCACTAACTCATAATGTTGGCAGTTCTTTGACATGGTAGTCGGTTTTAGGTGAGAACAGTCAGGTCATAATTTTATCTATTTAATTCTTGACATGGTACACAATGTCATAGTGGATAGGACTAAGTTTTCTGTCTGAACTGTCTAAAGCCCATTCTCAGGAAGATTTATTGAGGGTGTTGTCAAATTCATCAGAACTAGATTAGGAAATTGTTAAATTCACAAATGTCTTGATTAGGTCTTTTTCACAATCTACCTGTCATTAAGTTACCTCAGCTGTCCTTTTAGCTTGATATTATATATTATTTAAATGTAACAGTTAATTGCTCTGTGGTTGATGAAGTTTTATGGTTGATGAGGAAAAGTGCAACACATACATATATATATATAAGACTGCAACTACCACAGTTTGCATGCTGAACAAGTTTGCATGTAAGTTTGCTTGCTTATATAGCAATTTACATTAAAAAAAAAAAAAAAAAAAAACACACACACACACACACACACACACACAATGGCTTCATGTTTGAGGTTTGACTGTGTGTAATTTTATGTTCTGGAACAGAAGATGAAAGTCTCATCTAATAATGTTAACTACAGACCTAATTTCACTCATAAATCCATAGCCGCCTTTCTAAAATCTCATAGGAAATTCCCAAGGAAACCCATGGTGAATTAGCCTTCCAGGTTGGCCTACAAATTGACATCCTGACTGAACAGCTCTATAAAAATGTCTTTGGATGACAGTATTCAGTTCCTGTCCTACACTTCTGGGGGGCCATAAGCAAAACTTTGTGAAGAGGCCCCTGTCAAAATGAACCCCCCACCCAATCTGTTCTTTCAAAGCAGTTTTCAAAGCAGCTTAACTAAACAAATGAAAATACATAAGAAATTCTGTTTACTAACTTTAGATGGGCATTGTTTTGAAAGCACTTGACAGACTCATAGGACAGCTTGCATGACTGAACAGGAATACTGTATGTTTATTTCTTCTACATTAAACCGTGCACTAAAATGTTTTGATTATTGATGTATACTGACACAAACTGAAAATGACATTTTCGTCATGGGACTTTTCTAATAAAATACAGCTGACTAATTGAACCCGGAGATCTGGGGTGCGTTCCCGTACAACAACATAACTCACTGCTTAACTATCATAGTATGATGCATCGTTATAGAAATCAACTAGCTAGTCAAAGAAATAAACTAACTAGACTGTTTTCCAAAACTGTATTGTCGCAAATTTGTCGTTCAACTATGTTGGTTAATGATATCAGTCAAGTGGTGGAGTAATAACTTCATTCAGTGAATCCGTTTGAGATTTAATTGATGCTAGATTTTTTGCTATAAATTACAGACATGGTGTCTGAGGACTAAATCTAATTTTTCTCAGTTATTTTGCTTTATTTCCAGATTCAATCATGGGCTCATTCTACGTATAGAGCATGTACGCACATGCGCACTCTTCAAAAATGGAGCTTTCTTGACAAACTAAAAGACATAAATCACATTCGAAATAAAAGATATAGACTGTACTGAATATCAACTTGCTTATTTTGCTCAAGATTAGGATTTATTAAGTCCACATGTCATAAAACAAAAAATTATGCTTCTAACCACAGCTCGAGAGCTGTCATTCCAACCACACAACTTTAAGATGCTGTTTGCGAATGTTTGTTGGAACTGTGGCTTCGGCAAACACGGACTCGTTGAACTATGCTGATAATGCCGGAACTTGCGACCATAGTTGGCTAACAGTGCTTTTGGGAAAAGCACCCCTGGACTGGAGTTTAGTTTAAATAATAAGAATTCTAAATAAGAATTTAAATTCTAAATATGAATTTAAAAATGTTACAAAAATACGTACCTACTTCGTTCTTGATGCGTTTTCTTTTCTTTCTTTTTTTTCTGCTCCGGACAGATAGCTTCGTTTGGAAGCCATGTCGCTCTATAAGCCGCACTGCATGATCTTCTTCTTCTTCTTCTATTTTTATTGGCGGGAGGCAACTAACAATTAGGGTGCATATCCGCCATCTGCTGTACTGAAGTGTGGTCCAGAGATTAGTATTTAGTACAGAGATCCAACCAACCAACCAGTTATTAAATAAATATAAATCATTAGGTATTAAAAAAAAAAAAAAATCCACATGAATCCGCATTTATATTTGCATGTTATAAAAAAATATTAAATGATTTTTGAGAGCCCCTGGTGGTTCGGGGCCCTACGCACCTTGTGTAGTTTGCGTATAAGGAGTATAGTATTAATTGTAATATACTGTATGTTATTAAAGTCTTTTTTAGTGTGTAATTTCATTTGTGAACTGAAGCCTTTAACTTTTAATCTTATTTTCAACATCATCTGACTCATTCTGCCAATACAAAATGGCACTGTTCATGTAGACTTGTCCACCGATTCTACTATCTTCAGATAGATTCGCATCTGAGATGCTTTTTTCAAAAACTCAAAATAACTTCATCATAGCATCACTGAAAACTATTCTGCTGTGCTTTTTATTGTCTAAACTTAGTTGTGTCAGTTCCTTTATTGTTCTTAAGGAAAGAAGATGCGGTTGTGAGAACCATCGTGTCGGCAGAAATAATGAGGCTAACAAAACCAATTCCTCTTACGAAAGCATCTTACTTTCACCACAAAAACTCATGCACGCACTCATGTCTTGCACACCTATCTTGGTCAAAGTAACAAAAACAAGTTCTCACTTGCTCGTCTCATCTTTCTTTGCTTTCTTACAAATTATCATCTTGTCACGTGCTAGTACAGCCACAAGTTTATTTTTAAAATTGTTTTTCTGCTTCAGAGTATGTGCAAGTGTGTTTGTGTGAAGGTTATCTCACAGGTTCATCTGCGGTTTAGTGCAATGATCTATAAGTGCTGACTGAGCAAGAGAGACATTTGCTCTTGTGAAACCTCACAGACCAGAAACCACATGCTATCTCCTCTGTAAGCTTTTTTTCCTCTGTTGTGTGCTTTTGCAACACTCAGACTCACACTTTACCACACTAGTCATAACCTAAATCTCCTATAACTCTCCTAACCCAAAACTCCTTTTATTCTGAACTAAACCCACACAAACACGTTCAGTGGCTGATTTTGGGGTGTTAGCTACTTGATGTGTAAACTGTGCCGGTTTGATGAGATTATGCAGTTCGTTTTCTTTTCACTCTATCACGCCAGCTGCTTGAATTATTGATGTTCTTTCTTACAAGCTGCTACCGCATGTGTTGTTGAAATTGTTATCAGTTCTCTTTTCCCTTTCATGTCCTTCCTGCTCTCATTCTTGCCTTTGACTTGTCTGCACAAAATGATCTGCTGGTGTTGTCATGGCAACTGAGGGCATATACACAGTGTATTTTCTATCGTTGAGCATTATCGGAATAAGATTGTATTTCTGCGTCGTAAAAAAGCTGTTAATGTAGTGTTTCTTTCTACTTTTTCTTACTTTCAGTATTACAGTGTAGGTGATAAGCAGAGGTTTATGGTTCCAGGAGCTGTGCACCTCTCTCTGTGTAGGTGTAGGTGTAGGTGTAGGTGACAAATTAGATTTTGCACATATTGCCACCACTGTCATTGCATTTGATGCGTGTGAATGTATCGAGGGCTGTCAGAAGAGTGTGGAAGCTAAAAAAAAAAAAAACACATTCTGTGCCCTACATGGCATATTTTGCTTTCTCTTTGTTTGGTTGTTAGTTCTGTTCTACCCATACTAGTTCATGAGATGTAAGATGCCACACATGCATTCACCACACAAACACTGTCTCTCATGCTTTTATGCATCTTATCATCGTCTGAGGTTTGGTGAATACACTCTCTCACACATTTAATCTCGGGGGCAGTTAAACCCACAACAGCACAAGTAAAGTTCACATGCCATAAACTGAGTGGAAAAACAGAATATAACGAAGAGAAAGAAAATAGTATAGTGAGTATAGTTAAAGGTCTGATAACTACTGATATACCTCATCCACCCTCAAAGGAAAAACACTGATTAAAAAAAAAAGGTCTCTTGGAACTGCAGAATTTTTTCTGGGTATGACATTATGTGGGAGTGCCCTATTTCTGCACACTTTGACTTTTTTAGCATTTGATTTTTTTTGTGTGGTGGAAAATAGTTAAGATCTATATTGTGATATGCAGCATAAGAAATACAGAGACACAATCTTACATGCAAAGCTGAATACTGCTGTGTTAGTATAAAGTGTGTGTGTGTATATAATAATATATATATATATATATATATGTATATATATATATATATATATATATAATATGTATGTGTGCATATATATATATATATATATATATATGTTTGTATATATGTGTGTGTGTGTATATAATATATATACACAGTGAAAACAGTCATATTGAGAAATATTATTACAAATTAAATGAACTGTTTTCTATTTTAATATATTCTAAAATGTATTTTTTTCCCCTGTGATGGCAAAGCTGAATTTTGTGCTGCTATATCCACTTTCCAGTATTTTTAAGGTATGAGTGACTGCAGCCATTTGTAAATTGAATGTGCTTTCGGTGTCATCCACTTCCAGTTACTTTTAGCTGTACAAAATGTACTTCTGCATTGCAAAATAAGGTGTATATACTGACCCCAAGAGTGTGTGTGTGTGTGTGTGTGTGTGTGCGCGCGTTTTTTTGTGACATATCAGGACACAAATTTGTATATTGACATGGGTATGACACAGGTATTAGAAGGAGAGGGTGACTTATGAGGACATTGTTCTCATTTTTCAAAAGGCTTATAAATCATACAGAATGAGATTTTTTTGAGAAAGTAAAAATGTGCACAGTTTTCTATGATGGGTAGGTTTAGATTTAGGGTTGGTGTAGGGCAATAGAAAATATGGTTTGTACAGTATAAAAACCATTGCGTCTATGGAATGTCCCCACAATTCACAAAAACAAACGTGTGTGTGTGTGTGTGTGTGTGTATATGCATATATATATATATATATATAACTGCATCAGACTCACTAAGTAAAACATTCACCAACCAGCCACAGCTTGTCTCAGCCATATGTAATCCTTTTTACATATCACCTTTGTTGCTTCCTCCATTGTTTCTCTCTCTCTCTCTGTCACAAACACACAACACACACACACACACACACACACACACACACACACACACACACACACACACACACAGAGAGCCTTCCACACAGTTCCAATGATTCCACTTCCCTTTCTCTGTTTCTTTCTCTCTCACCGTCTCTCTCTCTCTCTCACACTCACACACACACACACACACACACACACACACACACACACACACACACAGACAGAGCCTTCCACACAGTTCCAATGATCCCACTTCCCTTTTCTTGTTTCTTTCTCTCTCACCATCTCACACACACAAACACGTCCTCCACATCACCCTGACACTGTTGTGCTTCTCTTTTTAAACCACAGATGATTTAAATACTGAAGAGGTGTTTTCACCTCAGAGTAAAAAGCAGTGAGTTATCTGTGTGGGCTATGACACTCTTTGAGACTGAGAAAAGCTTATTATGAACACCATGATGAGTGATAAATTGTGCATACACTTCTAAGTAAACCAATACACTCCAAATAGGCCAGTAGGTGTTGAAAATAACTATTTTGTGGTATTTGGGTGTTTGTGCATATATTCACATTCAACGTCCATAGATCACAGAAAACTGTGCACATTTTTACTTTCTCACAAAAACTTTGATTTATAAGACTTTAAAAATGGGGACATGGGGTAATGTACTCATAAGTCACTCCTTGTAATACCTGTGTCATACCCATGTCATTATACAAATTTGTGTCCTGACATGTCACAAAAACGCGAGCGCACGCGCACACACACACACACACACACACACACACACACACACACGTCACTCATGCATCCTGCAGGGAATTATTAGTTTAACCCATGTTCAGCCTCCCTTTAAATGATTTCCTAATTACAGTGATGTAAAAACATCCTCTCTCTCTCTCTCTCTCTCTCTCTCTCTCTCTCTCTCTCTCTCTCTCATATATTACTTATTCTCTCACTATAATAAAGGGCAGTTTTTTGTTCAGTCACACTGACCTTTAATTTAGGACTTGGAGGCAGATTCTCCTGCAGCCTTGCTAAAAATAACGGAACGGAAACTAAGCTACTGCAATTTTAAAAAATATATTATTATTGATTATAACAGCCGCACACTGTGCAGTTCCAAGTATTTTTTATTATAGGCTGTAAATAACAAAGTAGATGGGCTGGAAGTCTTCCATGTATAGCAATCAGAATTTATAAACTGCTCCATTACCTCGATTTCCATTGGTTACTCTTCGAACATTAGCAATTATTTTCACACGAGCGGTGCTCATAAAAGCTATAATCTGGTGATTTACAGGCTTGCGGCGCAATGCACTTGGCCTCAGTAGCAATTTCCCACTCTCTCTCTCTCTGGTCTGTTTATCTCTCTTTGTATTTGCTTATGTTGACAAAGTCAGTAGCCGTTCTGGCTTCAGCTGATTCAGTGAGAAATGGGTTTAAGAGTGAACACATGTTTTGTGTGTGTTGATTTGGAATATGTTTGGATGGAAAAGAAATTGTACAGTGCTGTTCATGTAGTTAATTGTCAATGTGGGATGAACAATGGACAATAAATTGGACAATAATTGGTTGAAAAGGCTATTTTATGCATGAATCCATTTTTAGTAATTCTTTATTTATTAAATGTGTCTCTGTTGTGCACAATGTAGAGGACACAGAAAACGTGTATTTGGTCTTAGCCTGCTCTTAGTAATAAGCTGGTGAGAAGTGCTATCAGTGTCTGGTCAATCCCTGCTCATAGAGATGGATGGATAAGGCTGCTGGAGGTGAAAACAGTGTGTGACTGAGTGTTTGTGTATGTATTTGTTTGTTAGCAGGTCAAAAAGCTCTATCGCATTGCTGCCCACTCAGCCTACGCTCATCAGGCCATTAAAGCCCCTGGGGGAGAATGAGATCGAGAGAGATGGATGAAAGATGGGTGTGTAATACAAAAAAATAAACCAATGTAGAAGGAGACAGAATAAAATGAACTCATTATCAGCACTTATGATGGAGACATAGCATCTGTTGACATCATATTTTTGAGCTATGGGCTAAAATATTCAGGGTTAAACCCTGAGTATACTTTGGTTTTTTACAGTCGAACACACAGCATTGCAAAGTATACTTTACTTGACTCGTACGCGTACACATGCGTTTTGACGCATGCAAAGTTTTGAGCAATTACAACCCATGTAAATATCTTTGTATTCTTTCATGCTACAGTTGTACAAATAAGGGTACTTTCTAACCTCTTTGCACAATCTGTCGTCTATATAGGTTCCATTGTCACTGTAGCTTGCATGCGTTCCGGTCTGTTCTGTTTATGCAGGTTGTCTTCGACTACCCCCAAGGCATGGTTGCCACCTTGTGGATAAACTAATTACTGCAAAAAAGAGTAAATGCACATGTGCAACCTGCGTGTACAAAGTACGCACGGTTACAAAGATCCGGTGGTGCACGTACAGTATGCATGTACTCTTTTGATGACCAAATTCGCATCATGCGCACTGTATGCTGACCCTCGCGTACGAGTAAAAAGTGAAGTATACTTTGGGCTTCAGAGGTTAGTTAAAATCCCTAACATTAATTATTACAATAATAATATTGATGTTAGCCTTGGCAATTCTTGGGTCAGTTCCCGTCTGTGAGACAGGTCAGTGCAAGACTAGAGTCATAGTTCACAGAGCTAAAGTATGTTGAGGTCACAAGGTAGATGTGAATTAGAATGTGTTTGTGCTCAATATGGTTCAGTCGATGTGCTTAGACAGTCTCTTTCTCCAACTCAGTGTAAGCTGCTCTGTGACCGCTCTTAACACAGCTGTAATGGGACCATCCAGATGTTTGCTCTTACGCTCACAAATTGCTACAGATTGGTAAAGAGGAAGCAAAGCCATGGAGGTACTCCAACATGTCACCAAGGGGTATTCATTTTCTTTCCTCTTGATAAATACACACACATACAAACATGTGGCAAAAATGTGTAGGGACTCATAGTCTAGTGTACACAGGTCTAAATTCTGTCAGCCAGATGGTGAGCTAGCTCAGCTTTCTGTGAGAATTTGACGAGGTAAAAAACTGATATAGGGCATGACATGCTGACAGACATTTGTGTCCCTTATTAACCCTTAAAATATCTTTGAAGGCCCTATTAAATCACATGACAAGTGTAATTTGCTTTCCTGTATTGACATATTTCCAATGAAAACCAGGAGTTTGGGTGAACATGTTAAATGTTTTTTTTTTTTAGGTAACACTTTACTAATACCAATATGTTTACCAATACTTTACTCTTAGTTAATGCAGTAGATAACGTGAAATAATAATGACCAACATTCTACAGCATTTATTCATCTTGGTTAATTTCTAATACATTTTAACAAGTAGTATTAATAAACATTAATTTTATTTATTATGTACAAACATGAATTAACAATAAACAGTAGTATATTTATAAATTAGCATTAACCTAGATTAATAAATGCTGTAAAAAATGTTAATTTTAGTTCATGACATCTGAAGGTGCAGTCACATTTAGTATTGTTCTGCAAATTTTCAGTTCCAGTCATTTCTATCCACCTTATTCCTGATGAGCCTACTGCGTTTTATGGGTTGCACTTCCGGTTTAAGGAACTTCCATTTAAAAAGACTGAAACGAAATGAAATGATTCATTTTCATTTCAATCATTTTAAAGCTTATCCGCCAGTTTGACTGAATGAGCTGTCAATTTTTCTTTCATGTTTTATTTTCAGACATCATGAGAATATTTAGGTATATAGGTATTTTAACGTAACATAATGGCAAGAGCTCTTTTCAGTGGCTGCTTTCTGTCGTGATTATATTCTTTTTTCCCTTTGCATACCGCTGTAATAGTATGAAAAAGGACATATAATACACATTTGTGGTCTGTTCTCCCGATATAATTTACGATATGTCCCATTAATAATTCACTGGAATGCACGAAGAATCTCTCGTTTTTCTCCTCAAAGCCTCACGTCTCTTTCCAGGTTTGTTTTCACAGGTAAATACAATTTATTATCCTGAAGTTCATGAACATTTTTTATTAAGGCAACATATTACATAATACAGATATATATCACTATATTTAACCCGTCCGTTATTGCTGTGGAAAGAATCGCGCTTTTTCATGGCCTGTTGAAAGTATCTTGTTGATGCTTCTACACTTTTAAATGTCCTTTTAGTGTTCGTTGGTTGAAGGGTGAGTAGAATAATGTCATCTCATTGTACCTAGTTTAAAAAATAACGTATTATTGCGTTCAAAGAGTGAGCCTTTCACTGATTGTTTACAGCTTAACGGAAGCTACACCCATAATTCACGCAAAGCGTCATGGGGCGTAGGAATAAGGTGGATAGGAATCCACACAATTAGGAATTTCATGTTAGGATAAAAAAATTCCCCATGCAGTTTTCACTGTGGATTCAAGTTGGTCACGTGGATTTTCCATGTCAACCAACAGAAAGATTCTTAGTTTGAAAGTCACTTATATGTGAGCAGTGCTTCACACAATAGACAATAATGTACCATTTGTCTACAAATTTTCACTAGTATGAGCAAACCTTAATGAATAAATTAATGTTACCAAATTAAACCATATTGTAAAGTGTTGACCTATAAAAAAATAAGTAGCTTTAGGTATGTTAAAATCCTGAACCCATAGCTAATTAGGGGGATGGCCATTCCCATTCTAGAGAGAATTTGATTGGACAGAAAAATGTGTCTTTTTAGAAAATGTATCTTTGTTTGTTTTCTGAGAGGAGTAGCCTACCTTTCCTTTGTCCGTGAAAAATGGCGTTTTCTCTGCTCACTTCTGGATGACTCGCGCTTCCTCTCAGCACAAGTTTGTTGTCGTTTTAAAGCGCAGCATTCAAACTTTGTGAATTTTCATAGCGAATTCTCAATGGCATGAGTCTGAACCAATGAAATATGATTTTCAAACTCATGCTGATGTAAACAAAACAATCTTACTCGCGCTGACTGTCAGATCTGAAGCGTACACACAAAGACGCCTCTTTTAACGTGCGATCCTGATATACACAAACAGAATTACATTATTTCAAATTATCTGTCTTGGCGAGTATTCACACGAACATTATTTGTTATGTCTTAAATGAACATTTGGTTAACTTTTGGGGAAAAACATCTGCCAAATTTGGTGTTATTACCAGGGATTTTAAGGTATGGTTGCTAGGTGATTTTGTTTTGGAACCTTCAGAAAACTTTTAAGGGGCCGTTCACATATCGCGTGATAAAATCCGTGAAAGCACGGTCGCGTCGCTTTCTCCTTCTTTCGTGGGGTCTGTCGTTGCTATGCAACCATGAACTGCGCTCTCCAAGATGACGAGGAAGTTTCAGCAAAGGATAAATTGATTTCTAGCCTTTGCATTAGGTTTACTACTAGATATATTTATGGAGATGAGATATAAAAACCACCCTGTACAGCTATGATCAGCTGTTCGCCTGAACTTTTGATGTATTGTTATGAAAGGCCAAAGCTGATTGGTTGGTTCTTGTCACATGACCTGCGGTGCGCTTGTGGCATTCTGAAAAGTTTAGATGTTTTCATCTCGATGCACCCTCGTATATGCATAAAAAGTGAAATATACTTTCGGCTTTAGATGTTTGTTAAAATATATAAATATATATACAATGTGTATATATATATAGTAGTGATGTTAGCCTTAGCAGCTCTTGGGTCACTTCCCGTTGGTGAGACAGGTCAGCGCAAGACTAGAGTCATAGTTCACAGAGCTAAAGTATGTTGAGGTCACAAGGTTGATGTGAATTAGGATGTGTTTGTGCTCAATATAGTTTCAAAATGTGTTTGAGGATTTCAATCGATGTGCCCCAATTCAATTTTTCTCAAAACTGACTTTGCTGACTCTATCAAATTCAAACAGGTGTAGCTCAGTCATATTTTGTCGGATTCCAACAAATTAAAAACCATTTTGAAGATTTTTTAAATAAAGAATGTGAAAATAACATTAACTAATTTTTGACAATTTTCTCATTCCGGCTCCTTTTGCCAGCACGGGTCTAATTTTTAAATGAGCATATCTGTTTTTTTGTTTTTTTTTCCACTTTTAGGGGTATACCACACAGTAGATGACTTCAGTCAAACATACAATTCAAATTTTGACTTCATGGTGTTTTTAAATCCAAGTCAGAAACTCTCTGAACCCTATAATTATAAGATACTGCATTCAAAAAGTTTGATATGACTAATTAAATGTGACAGCTGTGTAGCAACACACACAACCACACTGCTTGTACTGTAGTCAAGTAACCACTTCCTCTTTCTTTTCTTTTTCTTTTCTTTTTTTTTTGTGTGTCAGTTTTTTGTCACTCCCTGTCTGTCTCTCTCTCTTTCCCTCTCTGACTAACTCTCTTGAGGTTTGGCAGCTGAGCCCCAGAGTTAAGTGGCTTTTCTAGTTTATCCTGAGAGGTCAGTGGGAGAAATGAAACCTCATCTCTGAGCCATGATCGCAGCCCTCGAACATGACAACTGCGTTGGAGTAGGATCTCAATTTTGCTTTCTGTCAGAAGCTGCATTTTTGTATGCAATAAAACAAACAAGGAAATCCTGTGTGTGTGTGTGTGTGTGTGTGTGTGTGTGTGTGTGTGTGTGTGTGCGCGTACATGTGTATGAAAGCAGGCGCAGCTTAGACGGTGGTAACAGCATTGTCGGCGGTTTCAGTGGCGGGTGAATTACAGCCTGCTGTAGAGCTGTGGTTTAGTCTGCTCTCTCACACACACAGGAAAGCGCTCCACTCGTCTCTCATCAAGGGCTCTCGTTTCATAGGCCCCGATGCGCAACAGTGCTGTAGGCCTTGAACCCGCACACAAATGCACATACACATGCACTTGGGTGGGCCACGAGTGCCAGGCTTGGGAGCTCAGGCTTGCCACAGGTGCTCCTCTGTTCTGTGTGTGTGGCTAATGAAGCTCATAAAGATGGTGGATCATTACTGAAGTGTCTTCATTGCAGCTCCTGCCAGCTCCTCTGACATGTTTCTGTGGTAGCAGGTATAAAATTAGCACTACAAAGATGGAGATTGTAATCTGTAGGCACACTTGCAATCATTAAGTTTGTTTACAGGCATTTTAAAAGTTCCGTTTCAGACTAAAACAGTAAATGTAAATGTTTTATTCCATTTTTTTTAATTTTTTTACTAGACCTAGATAATGCATTTGTAGCTGGGCTTTGTCCTGTATGCTAATCAAACTACAAATGGCCTCGGTGTTGGGTGCTTGCTCCGAAATACATGATAATTTTTATTTAATCCTTCATAGATTGGGTTATGCATCATGCCATGTACTTGAACAGACAGATGAAGACTGTAGAAGCATTTATCCTGTAGATTTCAGCTCTGTTGATCTGACTTTTGCAGGACACACACAAAGGAATTGCAATGTGATTACACTAAGCTTGGTAAAGCCTGTAAAACATGGACTATTAAAAATAACAGTACATTAAATGCAGTAGTACAGATAAATGTAACTTTGAAAGTAAGTCTGCACTAATGCTTGTAAACAGACTGTGTAGGATATGTTTGTGTGGGTGTGTAAAAATGTGTTACCAAGAGTCAACATTCTAACTTATGTCTGGTTCTCAGCTTGCTTAGCATGCTAAGGAGTGTTACATAAATTACAGCTTACACTGCTTTTCTATGTGTTTATGTTTCTCTCTTCCTCTTTCCTTATCCAGAATTAGTGCGAGTGTCCATCTGCTGTTATCACTACTCACAGACACTTGTTAATGAGGCTTCAGTTTCGACCCTCAGTGGTGGATTTTATCAGGTACCGCTCCCAAACACCCAAATTATGTCGAAAAGACTGAAAGCATTTTGAATTATACCTCAGTGTCTTTTAAATTCGGTAACCTCTAATGTGATACAATAGTATAACAATGTATGTATATACACCACTGTTCAAAAGTTTGGGGTCAGTAATATTTCTTTAATGTCTCTTATGCTCACCAAGGCTGCATTTATTTGAACAAAAATACAGTATATTTTAAAATGAAATGTATTCCTGTGATGGCAAAGCTGAATTTTTGGGCCATTACTTGAGAAAGAAACAAGAAACAGTTCTGCTGCCTGATATTTTCCTGAAAACCATGACACTTAATAATTAATAATAAAAGTATTAATTTTCATTGTTTTAATTTTTATTTATTGCAAGTCTTCACTCTGATGCCGATTCTCAAACAGCATTTTTGATCATGTGATAATTGCAGGGTTTCTGAGCGCTGGGTGCAAGGATGTGCGACCTGTTTACATTTCTGTGTGAAGTACAGATGTGCTCCTACAGATAGGCGCTCTAGAATGTGGTCAGTCTGCGGTGTTCCGAGACCGGTTCGAACCGTCTGATCTGTGACGCACTTCCTTTGCTCTGGCATCTACTGCTACTGAAAAGTCCTAGCCTCAGCAGCCACTTCCTGCCTGAGATGAGCGTCTTCTCGGTGGTTTTGATGGTGAGTGGAACATGTGGCTACTGAAGCATCCTCATAAGAAAAAAACAAAACCAAGAAGAATAGCAGATAGAACTCTTTAAATATTAGAGCCTCTTACTTATAATGTATTAACTTAGAAAACACAGTTTAGTTATTGGTTTGCTATGATGGGATTTTAAAAAAAAAAAGAAGGAAAAAAAAGAGGTAATTGCGACTTTACATCTTACAAAGACTTAACTGTATATCAGTTAAATTTTGCAATATTAACTTTATATCTCACACTGTGATACTATATCTAACAATATATAACTTTATTTTTTATTTTAAACTTAATCTCACAATTTTTTTTTTTTTAATCTGATGTGTAAATGATGTCATATTTCCTGATGTGCATTATGACTAAAAAAGAAAGAGAAAAATCTCACAGCATGTTGCAGGACGCATCTCATTGTAGTTATTATATGACGGTTATGTGATAAATGCTGTGCATACTTATTCTGCTCATTGTGCGCTCAGGTAGCCTGCTTCTCTACACGCCTCTTGGGCAAATGGAGCTGTTCTCTGCCAGAGCCCAATTAGTGAGGGTCACTGAACAACTTTGACGTGGGTATATGCGGTTGCCCCATCAGTGGGCCAGATAGCTCATTAGTGCTAGCGCGCTGTGGACTCAGTGTCCTTTGCTGAGCATGCAATCTGTCTTTAGTAATCCACAGGAAGCTGGCATGGAAAGGGGGGGGGGGGGGGGGGGGAAGTCTGTACTAAAAAAGGTTGTCTAAAAAGCAGGCTTGAGGTGTAAGCGGCATGTTGCCAGAGCAGTATAGATTTATTGGACTGTCCTAACACAAGGTGGAGAGGTGGCAAGAGAGAGCAGCAAGGACAAGCATCTCTGCACCCTCACAGTCGATTGTTCAGTAGAGCCGAAAATGTGTTTTCAGATCTTGGCTGGACTTGCTGTCCTTGGGGAGACAGAATAAGAGAGGGAAGCACAAGAAAGAGATTCCATGTGTCTGGATGATGGTCGATGTTAGTGTACTGGATATATGCGTGTGTTCATTTATATGTCAAAAACCATGTTCTCAGGACTTGACCTGAAGACTGAAGTGTGTAGTGCTTGTCAGATTGAGCCCTAAGACTGACAGGATTCATTTTGGGCTGAATTGTTTCATCATACGACTTCATAGTCGTCAAAATCATAGTCATGTTTACAGTGTCTGCAGTATTGCTATACTTTCAAGTCATGTTAGAAAGGTTATGTTTACAAGCTGAATGCACATGAACGTCACCACAAAGTCGTAATTAAGAGTGGGAAACTTCTCCCAGTTGGGAGCGTGTCAGCAGTGTTTGGGAGTAAGATGTTACAAGTAACTTTAGTTATGTAATCAGATTACTTTTTCAAGTAATTAGTAAAGTAATGCATTACTTTTTTTAATTTACAACAAAATATGTTATTTTTTTCAAATAAGTAACGCATGTTACTTTTTCACATATATTGACTGACAGCTCTCCTGTCCCAGAGGAGTTGTGTGCGCTGTGTAAACATGATGGGTTTTGTAGTTCTAGACTAAATGTGAACATGCATTTACTCATCTCACTTGCATGAAAACATTCAGTATTCCTCAAAATGAATAAAAACAGTGACATTTTATGCAAATGTAATAATTAACTATATTAAATTATACTTTATGTATTTAATCTCACTTTATTAACCAATGTTATTGTCTTTACTGCTGACCTATAATGATCTAATTCAACCATACTAATTAGCAAATATTACTTTAGATTAGGTTTATTTGAGCTGCGCCCTCTACTGTACAGGCGTAAATATGCATTTCCTTTAGCCTGAGGCTTATTCTTTTCACTTTTGGTGTGAAAGGGCCTTAACATTTGCCAACAATAGAACTGTTTTTGTTGTTATTAAAAAACAAACAAGTAAGCCCAGCCCAGGTGAGAAAAAGTAACTCAAAAGTAACGTAGCGCATTACTTTCCATAAAAAGTAACTAAGTAATGCAATTACTTACGCAATATTGTAATGCATTACTTTTAAAAGTAACTTTCCACAAAACTGCATGTCAGTGAGGAAAAATATGTCAGACACAATGGAAAATTTGTAGAAATTAATGAAATTATTTTTTTCCATTTACAATAAAACTAAGTTGCATGTCCAAAATACCATAGTATTGTACAATTATGATAAAATATATAACATTTCAACTTACAGCACCAACATTTATTGAATAGAAACATAAAAAAGCAAAACGACACACAATGCGCATTGCTATTGGTATATTATACCATAATTTTGTTTCCAAGTGTATCTTGTTAAAGTGCCCCTATTATGGATTTTTGAAAATTACCTTTCATGTAGTGTGTAACATAGCTCTAAGTGGATGAAAACATCCTGCAAAGTTTTAAATCTGAAAGTGCACCGTATATAAAGTTATTGTCTTTCAAAAGTAAGAGTCAATTAAACAAGTCGTTTGTAAAACGAATCGCTAGCCGTTTCGTTGCAACGTCACAATGAAACATTAGCATATTGCCTGTCCACTTATTGCGTGCGGAGACACCAGGGAAAATTCATCTTTTGTTGTGTTCCTGTCATTTTACTGATGACTGCTTCTCAAATCTCAGGGAGTTTAACACAGGATTCACAAAACGCTTGGTCTTAAAATATGGCTCAATGTTCAGTTTATTTGGACCAGCTTGCTCCCCTAATCTCAACCTGTAAGTATGATTAATAATTGATGTTTATATTTTCTAGCGATCGTTCAAAATTTGTAATTTTGTATTTTATGTTGTGTAACATACACCCTAGTCTGTATGTCTCCTGCTAACCGGCTAACTCATGTTTCTGTAGTTCTGCTATTCAGATGTGGGTCAATATTGTCTAAAAATGTGTCGATTATTGCAGCTTGTCTGTCTTATTACTTGGAGTAATGATCAAGGATGGAGCACGACTTTTGTTTACAAAGTGTAATGCATTATCAGCTATTCACCTTTGTGCTCGGTTAACGTGGGAGTTTCCAACATAGCTGTGGGCCCGGTTTGCTTTTTTCCCCTCTGCGTTTTTATTATTACAGTAGTATGGAGCTCTGTCTGTGTTGTAATAGGATGTTGAGATGCGCGCACTGTCCACACTAGTCCACACTAGTCCACACTAACTAGTTGAAGTATTCTCTCTGTAAACAGTAAACACCCATTGCAATATCAAACAATGATATAGCCATTTTTCTTTATTAGTTAGGGCGAAAAAGCCTGTGTACACATCTGGCCTAAATGTGTATCTTATATTTAGAGGTTTTCAGCTTTGCTTGGGATTCTGATACAGTTCCCACAGGTGCGCCTACATAAAGTATAACAGTGACGCTGCTATCACGTCTTATAAATAATGCAAGCTAAGGTGACACTTACCATAGGGAAACGTCCTACTCCAGCCGTGATTGCGAATCAGTTTCTGGTTGATTGACTACTTCAGACGTTTTATCATCGGACTCAAGCTCAAATTGATACGATAAAATGTATTGTATACACTGTCTTGCGAATTGATAGCTGTCATTCAGTTATGGCAATGGGCATTTCGTTTCTGGGACGCGGTGCACGCAGTAGACCAATCACAAAGGATTGGACCATCTGACCAATCAGAGTAGTGTAGGCTCACGGAAAGGAGGGGTTTAGAGAGACTGAGGTGAAACTGAATGTAAATTATGAGAAAACGAAAGTGTTTTTTGACCTTGCATGCATGTAAACCTGTTGTAGGAGACTCCCAAAACAATATTAAAGCTGCAAGCAGCGATGAAAGGGCCGCTGTGCCACCGCCACCCAGTGGCTTAAGGAAAACAGCACGGTGGGCAATATGCATTTCAGTATATAAATATAGGAGAACAACGTCAGTCATTTGTATTTGCCACACTTCCTGCTACCAGCTGGTGGTGCTATGACTGTAACTAAATTTTGGCATGTAGATGTCTTCAGGCCAGGGCACTTATCAAACATGTGAAGTTTGAGGCAAGTTACAACAACATGCTGTTTCATGACGATAATAGCATGCTTTAGCACTATTAAGCACTAAGTGTTGCTAGCATGTTTTAGAATGTTTGTAGCATGTTTAGTACTCAATTGCATATTTTAATATATCGCTAGTAGTGCATCACAGTGTTAAACACACCACTTCCTGTTGCCATTGGGTGGCGCTATTACTATAACTGAATATTGTCATGTAGATGTGTTCAGGGAAGGACTTTTCTCAAACATGTGAAGTTTGGAGCAGATTGGACATTATATGCCTGAGTTACAACAACTTCCTGTTTTGTGGCGTTAATCGCATACATTAGCACTTAGCCAAGTGTTGCATGATTTAACGTGTTTCTAGCATGTTTGGTACTTCATGGCATATTGAAATGTGTTTCAGGGAGTGACAGTGTAAAGTATGCTATTCCTTTTGCCAACAGGTGGCGCTATGACTAACTGAATATTGTCATATAGATGTCTTCAGGCCAGCACTCTTATCAAACGTGATGTTTGGGGCAGGTCAGACATTGTATGCCTGAGTTACAACAGCTTCCTGTTTCACGGTGAAACAGGCCACCACGGACACACCCTTCAGCGAAAACTCTAGATATTCGCAATTTAACGTCGCAAAGGCCTTTAGATTAGACTGACCAAATATATTGATCTGATTAAAGCTCCTCCTGAGTTTGTTAAAGTACAACGTATTGGAAATGGCAAAAACTGTAAAAATTTTGCAGAGAAAATTAAAAATATCTCACTTCCTGTTGGGTTTTAATTTCATACCTGTATGTAAAACGTAGTGCGAAGGGCACTTAATTGAAATTTTGTAGGTGGCGCTATCGAACTATTTTGCCACACCTAATTCTGAAACGCATATCAGATGTAAATTTTCACCACTTCTGACACGTGTGGAAAGTTTCATTAGTTTTCGAGCATGTTTAGGCCTTCAAAAATGTGATTCATTTCGGAGAAGAAGAATAATTGGCCAATCAATTACAATAGGGTGCTCACACCATTGGTGCTCAGGCCCTAATTAGGAACCTTAAAAAAGGCATAACAGGGGCACTTTAAATTATTAGTCTCATTGTGCGTTTCTCATTCAAAAGGCTGCATCATAGAAAGCTGCACATCTCAGCTGACATATCACCAAGCGCCATCAAAGGCCATCTCAATTTGAAGGATCACTGGAAGGCAGCCTTCATTTTGCATCCTCCATTCAGTGTAGTTTGAAGGATGAAGTCTATCCTTCACATCCTCTAGTCACCCACAATCCTTTGCAAACATTTCAATTCACAAAAAAAAATTGGTGGAAGGACAAAAAATATTTTCGGAAATGATACTTTTTCTTTTATTGTGTTGGAAATGAATGATATTATCAATCGATGTATTGAATTAATAGAAAGTTAGAAAATACAAAGATTTTTAATATAAGGTATTTTTCAAAAATGTTTATAGTATCTTCACACCATGAACGTGGGTGTCACAAACCTTTATGGTGTAGCCAGTGGACTTAGTAGTTCATCTTATTCTAGCATTGTGTTGAGAAGAACTTTAGCCCAGAAGCCTCAAAAGAACTGGACTAAGAAGGACAGAGCCGCACTTAAATGCAGCCTTCTAATTGAGAAGCACCCTGTTTTTTTATAGTGTGTATATGGGGTCAAGTTTTGGCTGGTTAGCATGGGCCAGTTAGCCTCTGTTGGTAAGTCTCAAGTCAAGTCAAGTCTACTTTATTTATAAAGCCCTTTCCACTACAAAGTAGACCAAAGGACTATACAGCAACACAACAAACAAAAACAAAAATGTACAATAACAGAAAAACATTTAAAACAATATACATCATCGAAAGGTCAACAGTTAAAAGCAATAGAAAACAGGTATGTTTTCACACGAGATTTAGATTTTTAGATTTAGATAATGAGTAAAGTGTAAGTGTTGTAATTACACCATCAGGCGAGGCAAACAGCATCTTTTTCCTGCAGTAAATGCTCATATTATATTCAGTATGTTTACATTGGTCATTACCCTGTCCTGTATATCTTTACAGTTTACAGTAAGCAGATGGTGTCTCAACGGTCTAGTCATTTGTTCAGACCGCCAGTCATCACGTGAGCGCTGAACCCTCTCTGTCTCATGTGGCACAGCCGTCAGGGCTCTAGACACCTACCTGTATGTTACCAGGGCAACACCTGCTCTGAGACTATTAGGACTGCAGTCTTGGCAACAGTGTGAGAAGCTCTTTGTGGAAAGATTTCTATCATGTACAACAAAAGATCTAATGATTATTTCCCCCCACTCTTTCCAGAGCCTGTCAATCAACTATAAACTGCACAATAAAATTAGACAAATGTAATATGACTCTGAATTTGTTTCCCAAATATGTTATTAGATTGCTTAGTTGTGTTCCAGTATTAAGAGAAATAAATTTCGCTGTTGATATGAATGATCTTACTAGTTGTATGTCATAGATTAATATCGGTGATAGATTAATGTAGATTTTTTTGTATTTTTATTGATATTTTGTATTCAGCATTTTTGTAGGTAAATGACTGGGGAACATCATTTTTTAAACAAAAAAGTTTAATGACCATCTGACGAACAGCTCTGCAAAAAGTTTTTGCTGAGGCGTCACTCTCTGCATACAGGTATGACGAAACGGAAAGCAATAATACATTTTTAATGTGCGGGCTCAAAATGCTGACAAAGATATAAGACTCCCTCTGCTGAAAATCTATGTCTCTTGAATAAATAATCATCGTAGACAGCTGTATTTTTTGTCCATTTCCAAAATTCCTCCCCTGTTAAGTATTCTATTAATTTGGAATGGTGTTTATTGCGTCAGAGATTTGTCGCTTTACACACAACTGTTTGGTTCGATGTCTGTTTGCAATCTGTTCCTAAGGGGTCACAATTTAGCTGGTTAGCACGGCCCCATTAACCCTTGCTTATGGTAGTTGACCACACCACCTGGTTGATATTCATCACTAATATTTCATCATAGTTTTACCAGTGACATTTTACTGTGTTCAATTTTTTTTTTCCCCTGTTTGTTGCCTTTCATGCCACAGATCATGTGAACAAACTGTGCCATCCCATCAAACAGCAGGCCTAAGTGTTGTCATGGTCATGTACACACTGTAAGATTTAGGAGTGACAACCGCATTTAAAGGGTTAGTTCACCCAAAAATGAAAATTCTGTCATTAATTACTCACCCTCATGTCGTTTCAAACCCGTAAGACCTTTGTTCATCTTCAGAACACAAATTAAGATATTTTTCATAAAATCCGATGGCTCAGTGAGGCCTGCATTGACAGCAAGACAATTAACACTTTCAAGGCCCAGAAAGCTACTAAAGACATATTTAAAACAGTTCATATGACTACAGTGGTTCAACCTTAATATTATGAAGCGACGAAAATACTTTTTGTGCACCAGAAAAACAAAATAACAACTTTATGACACTATCTAGTGATGGGCGATTTCAAAACATTGCTTCATGAAGCTTTATAAATCTTTTGTTTCAAATCAGGGATTCGGAGCGCCAAAGTCACATGATTTCAGTAAACGAGGCTTCGTTACGTGATAAGTGTTTAAAAATGTCAATGGTTCACCACTGGTGGGCGTGACTTTGGCAGTTTGATACGTGCTCCGAATCACTAAATCGAAACAAAAGATTCGTAGAGTTTCGAAGCTTCATGAAGCAGTGTTTTGAAATCACCCATCACTAGATATTATCATAAAGTCATTATTTTGTTTTTTTTGGCGCACAAAAAGTGGGAGTGAATCCCCTAAATTATCATTACATGTGTTAACTAAACAGTCGACAGAGGCATTGTATTTTGTTTTAGGCCTGTACAGTCTGTTTCACATTCTTTCTGTGTTGCCATGATGACTCATTATAAGCGTTTTGGAATTGTTGTTTAATCTTGGCTCATAAAGCGATCGGGTTTATGGAGTTATTCAAGTGAGCAGACACGAGTTGCAATATTTTATTCTTATTTTCAGCATGAAGCATTTGGATTTATTTAGGTTTATTATAGGTTTGTTCTTGTCCGCTGATTTTTTTTGCAAGATCTGGCAACACGAATGAGTCAAGGCTCATACTGCTTTCCCTGTGATTCACCGCACAATCACATACAGAAGAGAGACACATCTCAGATGCATGTTAAAAAACGTCATTAACAACTAGTTGTTCACTTCGGTTCTGTACACACTGCATAGAATTTCTGTAAATGCGGTTGTCACTACACTGTAAAAAAATTTAAGTTAAGAAAACTTAAAAGTTTAAGGCAACCAGCTGGAGGTGATTTTTTTTTTTTTTTTTTAGTTTTCTCAACTTGTTGTTGTATGACAAGTTCAATTTACAACAAGTTGAGAAAAATCTCCTGCAGCTGGTTGCCTTAAACTTTTAAGTTTTCTCAACTTTTGATTTTTTACAATGTACCTGTATTTTTCGGGAGTTAATTCGGCTGCAGAATGCAGTTGTCACTCCTGTATTGTACTGATCTGTGTGTGTACAGAATGGGATTAAGCATTAGAAGGTGAATTAACAACCGAATTTAGCTGTAGTGTGTATGTGGTGTCATGTTCTCATAAACACTATGGCATTCTCTGTTACTAAGGCAATGAACACCAGTAAAACTGCATTCACCACCATGGTACCAAAAATCCTTGCTGCATATAAAGGACCACTCATTAGATATAAAGAACAGATGGTTTAAGACAGGAGTGAAAGGGGGTAGTAACACCACATCCATTCCTGGGGAGTTTTGCCCTTAATTCACATTTCACACAGAGGTCCGGATTCACACCATCAGGAAAGAAACTCACACGGCCATGTGTAAGCCTCATGACATTATGGTGTGTGACTCACAGAGCCACTTGGCAAAAATATCTTATATCAAAAAACACATCCAACTGTTTTCTGACTCACCACACGAGAGATATGTGAACTGGACACACAGGTGTAATAGATACAATCTTTTTAAAGCGTAGTAATTTAACAAGACTGACCTTGAAGACGGCTGTGAAATACATTTTCTGTTATTGTTTTAGTTTGAAGTGAATAAATACGAAATAAGTTCACTGGCGCCGAATTGCACAGTAATTAAGTCATTAGCACCAGTTAAATATGCTATTTGTTTTTAGCTTGCCATCAGCCATATTCATAATAATTGCTTGAGAGCTGCAGCCTTGTTGGAGATACATTAACATGGAGTAGTCTGATAATTAGAGAATTCAAAGAAAGTCCGTTTTTAATCTTCTTTGGAAAAGAAGACTAATGGATTTCACACACACATACACACACACACACACACACACACGGTTAGCACATTAATCTCTGTTGATTTGGCTAATCGCTTTCTCTCTCTTGTGTGTAAGATCATAGAAAGATGATTATGAGGTTTTGGGTTCGGGAGACGTTTTCAGTCCGGAAGAAACAGCTGAGTGTTACAATTGATGAATCCTGTATCAGGCCCTGCAGACTTCATGATCCGTGAGGAGGTTAGTCAGAGTTAATCAGAGTAACTGACTGCTCTGAGCTAGCGCACACATCTTGTGTGTAAGTGTTTGTGTGTTGAGCTTTTATGATTGTTAAATCAACATAACACATTTGTGAGGTGTGTGTTTCTGTTTATTAGGATGTGTAAGAGAGATTTTGGGTGTTAATGTATGCATGATAACAGGGAGCCTGAGGTGCGTTTGATGTGTATTGCAACTCCTGCTCTGTGCTTTTTGATAACCCCACGTGTGAAGCATTTTTGTGCCTTCACTCTTGCTCTTTCCCTTCATCTCCCATCTCACCATCTAGTCCTAGTGTGTTCTGACAGGAAATAGAGCTCAACAGCAATCCGTTGCCGGTGAAGAGGATATTTTTAGAGAGACTGTGTCATTCAGAGAGCATGGCAGTACTTGTGTGAAGTCAATTTTGCCTGGAGGGGGATTTAAGTTGCAGTGAGTACCAGAGGGAAAGTATTTTTTTCTGGGAAGGTCATGAAATTAACATCTAGGAGGAGTGAGTCAGAAGGGGCCTGCAGTGACAGATAGCCTTTGTGTTCAGCAGGAAAACACTGGAAAACACTGGTGTGTATTGTCAAGACAAGCCCGCCTGCTCCCATCTCCTCTCTGCTCCTTCCAGAAAGTGTGTAAAGTACATAGAGTGACCAGAACATTGAGACTCTGTGTGATTGTATCAAAGGAAACAGGCAGGATTTAAAAGGTTAAAACCTAGAATCAATCATACTGTTGCACTGAAGATTTCATTTTATTTAGAAAAAGAGATTTTTTCTCTTATTGCAGTATTCACAGCTTTTCTAGCCTCAAGCATTTGGTCCAAGGTCTTGAGAGGTGATAGTGGACACTGAACCCATTTAGCACTGAACTGATATATCACATCCCCACTGCTGACACTCTTAGCCTCTTAACAAGTGCTCTTAACTTCCTTTCTCACCCTCTGCTCTGCTCATTGTCCATAGCAAAGTTACAAAGAAACTCAAGTGTTTGTTTTGCTTTTGCCACATGAATGAGCAATTCACATTTTGCATATGAAATACCAGACATATAAAGTTTCTGCTTAGTGACATGCATACGGTAGGATAATGGAAGGTATGAAAATAAAACACATTCCAATCATTTTTGTTTTATTTACAACTTTGAAAAATATTTTTTACAGTGTTTTACATAGACAAAAATATATAGATACATTTTTCAAAATATCATGTTTTGTCTGTCATAGATAAAATGAGATATGAGAATGATTCTCATATGAAAAGGCTGAACCTTTAAAGAGCAATCTGAGCAATATTTTTTTCCTTTGGGAAATTCTGTTATCAAAACTATATTACATTCTCATCACTCCACAAATGATCACTGATGTCAAACTGTTGTAACTGTGAGTGAGAATGCGTATTTGTATGTGCATGGGGGGAGGGGGGTTTGGGACCCTTCAGCTGTTACCCTATGCTGTTGATCACGTTTTGTCAGAAACTCATCTGCTCTGGATGGTTTCTGAAGAGGCCCCTGAGTGGGTCTGTCATTCACATGGAGCCTCTTGAACCTGCCCGCCCTCAGCCTCCCTACATCCCAATTAATGGGGAAAAAAGGCTGAGAGGGGGTGCTTGACTCTGACAGACGCTCTTTAATTGTTATCCTCCATCCCTGCGGATACTCTAGTTTTCACATTCACAGACACAGGCTGTCTGATTGCTCTGCGCCTCTACATAAGCTGAACACCCTCTGCCTTGAAGGAAGATGTGCTAAGCATATAAGTGCTTGTTCAATTTTTATATTCAAATATATCTAAGAATATATCTATCTAGCTATCGTTCTATCTATCGATCGTTCTGTCAACTCTTCTATCTATCCTTCTATCGATCGTTCTATTGATCATTATAACGATACTATAGTTCTGTCTATCGATTGTTCTATCTGTCCTTCTATCGATCGTTCTGTCGTTCTGTCATTCTATCGTTCTATCTATCTATCGATCGTTCTGTCATTCTATCGTTCTATCTATCTATCTATCGTTCTTTCCATATATATATATATATATCGTTCTATGCATCTGTCGTTCTATCTATCTATCGTTCTATCTATCTATCAATCTATCTATCCTTCTATCTATTGTTCTATCTTTCGATCGTTCTACCTATTCTTCTATCGAATGTTCTGTCGTTCTCTCGTTCTATCTATCTATCTATCTATCAGTCTATCTATCTATCTATCAGTCTATCTATCTATAGATCGTTCTATCTATCTATTGATCGTTCTATCATTTTTTTCATTTCATCATATTAAAAAAAATCAACCAACCAAACTTGATGTTAAAAAATATCTATTTTCATTCTTTTTATTTCTTTTAGTTTCAATTTATACCTTACTTACATTTATTTTTTTCAAATTATAATTCTTAAAAAAAATTTTGCCACCTCAATTAAACTGAAATTTAAAAAGCATTTTCAAAACAATTGCAAATGATGCATAACCCTGATGGGAATTTTGCAGTTAAGATTACATTTATATTGTAAGTGACATTACTCAAATCTATACAAACATTTTCCTCAGACGTCAGTCTGAGTCAATACTTACATCAGCAGTGATGTGTAAATGTGAATAATTTCATTTTATTCCTCTGATCATGTTCTTTGTTCTTATGTCCTTAGATATTTGTGACTGACTGTAAATTACTGTTGTGTGATGACAACGGCTATGCCTGTAATGTGATATTAATCGCCCTTCTTTATGAAAGCAAGTGTGCAGTTCTAATCCATCAACTGCGGTTTACACACAATGTCTGTGATGTTTACCTTTCCTTGTTTTGACTGTTTGCTGGTTCTGGTTGGCTGAATTCACCATTTCCTATTGTCTCTACTTGTGATGGCAACCAGTCACTCCACCTAATGCTGTTGAGTTATTTGTGTTTGTGGTGCTGGTGTAGTCAGCTATGTGTACGTATGTGTTTGAGAGAGAGCAAGAGAGAGAGATTTCACACCCTGTAGGTTGTAGGCTGTCAGTGACGCACATTCCAGACTGTCCGCCCAGGCCTCTGTCACAGTGCCATTAACACTAGTGCATGCTGGGAGTGCCACTCTTCTCTGTGAGTGCATTAATGGAGCCTTTAAAAAAGGAAAGTTAAAAGCAACACATCCTGCTCAGATCAATTCTTTATTGTGGTAGTGAACCGTGGCTGCTGTGACTCTTCCTTCTTGTTAACATAATGCTTTAAAAAGCAACCGAACGGATTTTACTGTATAAATAATGCAAATGGAAGGTAATCACTAAAAGCAACAGGTTATGGCACGCTCATCACTTTTCAGTGCTGGCAGCAAACTGTACACAGACTTAAAAGCTTTCTGCAGTGAGAGAAGGAAAGAAGGAGGAAAATGCAGAGTTTTACGTGAGTTGAATAAAGCAGTAGCATTGACAGAGAAGTATGGAGACAGCGTTTTGTATTCCCAGAAACCCCATCACCTCACAGAAGGGGACAAACCTCTTAAGGCCTGAACATTAGATACAGCACGGCTGCTTTATTCCAGCGGTGTTCATTAGGTCAAGATGTCGGGTTATACTTTCTAAAAGCACTCAAGCAGAGTTTATGGTCATTTATGAAGCGGGCAGTACAGATTAGAAAAAAGACAGGCATGTTTTAAGGAACTGAAGACTTTGAAGGTACTGCAAGAAATAAAGGAACACAGATGTTTACATAATTATGTTTCTCACTATTAAGAGGTTATGTTAATTCTCTGTAGCATAATTAGAATAGGATACAATAGAACTTCATTGATCCCTGAGGAAAATGTCTTGCTACAATAACAGACCCCAGCACACAGCAGAAGGGCCTAAGACGTCATATCAGTCTAAAGTGATGAAACAGTATGTATGTATGTATGTATGTATGTATGTATGTATTTTTACTTTAAATGTTGTTCATTTAAAATAAATGAAAATGCATTGAATGTTATGTAAATGTTGATGAATGAACATATAATTATTTAGTCTTTGTTTATATTTTTATATACATATTTTTTTTTCCTACTGTGGAAGTCTATGGGGTCCATCAACTGTTTGGTTACCGACATTCTTCAAAATATCTTCTTCTATAAAGAAATTCATACAGGTTTGGAACAACTTGAGGGTGAGGAAATGATGACAAAATTTTCATTTTTGGGTGAACTACCCCTTTAAGGAGGAAGTAAAGACTTGTCACAAGTCCTCCGGCATCCCTCCACAACTCCAACTCCAGTTTTATTATGTATTAAAAATTATATTCGAATTAAAATTATATAGCTTTAATTAATTTGTCTGGGGGATCCAGAAGCTGAAGGCGAGTTTTGCGTTCAAGTCCTCCATCACGGACAGCAAGCCAAATATATTTTCTTTCATCTCCCTCAAAGATTATCTGAAAATATGAACTCATAAACTAAGGTCATCAATGTTAGAATAGGATTTATAATCAGATGTTTAGTAAAACATGATTTGAATACATAATTTATTTTTTTACTCTGAAAACATTTTAGAGGACTAACATAGTATAATCCAAGGCCAAAAAAGCACCCACCCCCTTTGAATGTAGTAAACAAAATAGTACCATCAACAAGAGATATCGATCTATTTTTCACATATTCACCCATCTTCTGAGTCCTTCTGAGGTTATGAATATCATTATGAAAAATGCCTACAGAGATGTGTGCCTGATGGTGGGTTGTGGGCCGTGACAGTGAGCTCTCTCCTCCTGCATGAGTATCAAACTCACTCTATAATATTATCAAAGAGTACTTAACCTTATCTGAGTTTCAAAATGTGATTGACTACACATGGATGGAGTTTGTCCAAGAGTTTCTGAAATGTGTCTAAATCTGAGGGATAGATAAAGAGAGAGAAGTGCAGTGGCAGAATAGTCAGTGGTCTCTAGTGAGTTAGATGGACCTTGGGCAGCTCCCTAGCCCTTCGCTAAGTGGACTACAGGGAGACACTGATAACAAGGTAGCAGCACTCTGTGAAGTCAACAGAAGAAGAGAGCAAAGGATTGTAGATGTTAAAAGTGTGATAGAGGTCCACAGGAGTTTCAGATCAAGGATGTGATAAAAATATCTTCCTCTGTTTGTGTAAATGTGTAAAGAAAAAAGAAATGTTATACAATACAAAAGTCTGCACAAGACATGATATAGATATATATATATATATATATATATATTTGTGTGAGTGACATAGGTCTCTGCTTTTGTTTATTTCAGCTCTGCAGTCCATAAACATACAATGCTGTCATGTATATTGGGGATTTATCTTTGATCAAAATAATGGCATGAGATAATGAGCAATAAGAATGATATAAGAAAGAAGACAGCTGCTGGATCATAGAAAATTCTGAAAAAAAGGACAATTCACAAATTAAAGCTTCACCTTTTAAATGAAAAATTTGAAGCTATTTCATGGGAATGACAGCTGGAAAAAGTAGATAAAGGCCCTTTCAACAAAACAATTATTGCTAAAATTATTTTAAAATAACCTGTGGTCTTAAACATAAACTCCCATACAGATCTCTGGCCACTGCGCGATATATTTTTCATATATTCATCTATATTCATAATTCAGAAAGGGAGACCGGCACTGCAGGCTGCAGATACACAAACCATAATCAAAGCAGCGTGTGCTTACCGTTTTGAATATCATATACGCTGACCACTTTCTATATTCCACTTGGTTCATGTTAATATTAAACATTCGCCCAGGGACACTCAGGTACATGACATAAAATTAGAACAGCCTTCTGTTTGTACCGCCTTGACTTGTTTGCTCACTGTTTTGCTATTATTTTCATGCTTTAATTCAATTCAATTCACATTTATTTGTATAGCGCTTTTCACAATACATATCGTTTCAAAGCATCTTTACAGGAAATGCATGTCAACATAACAATTTAGAGGGATCTGTTATCAGAGAGGGACTGTGTTCAAATTATGTAATTTCAGAAATGTACATATACAAATAATGCAGTTAGCTAACAATGTATTAATTTAAACAATGTGTTAATGTGATGTAGAAACAATAAGCTCATTAAAGTAATTAATATGTGTTAAAAAATGATTAGGATATATAGCAGGGTTATTAGGATATATTCATATATATTTGAATGGTGCATGTTGATCCAGAGTTTGTGTCATCTGAAGTCCTCGCAGAGTTATCTTTCTCGCCCGGCGGCCTGACACCGATTCTACGTGTTTAATCATTAATCTGCCCAAAAAAACCTGACGGCGTCCGACTAGAGCCAACAGTACAGAACACACCAGGAAAACTTAGTCGGCTGATGCTTAAAAATGATCCAACATTTCCCAACGGCCGATCGTCGGCTTGGTGTGTCCCGAGCTTAAGAGTAAGTTCTATTTGACCAATTTTGTAAAAAAAAAAAAAAAAAAAAAACCATACCTTGTCACTGACCCTAATTTAAAATGTGACACTCCTGACTATAACTTAGATTTTAAAATTTTAAAATTTTAAAATAGATTTTTAAGTATAATATTTGAAAAGAAAAACACTAGCATCATTAACGAGAAAAGCAGGTTCACTTTTAAGATTTATCAGTGTTGCCAAGTCTGTGGTTTTCCTGTGGAATTGGGCTACTTTTACACTGTTGCTGTGGGTTGTTTTTCATGTCCGTGGGTTGAAGAAACCCCAAATAACATGATATTTAGCCCCTGGAATGCACATTTTACCAGGGGAACCCCGCCAAAAATTCGTATTTTATCCCCCGGAACGTGATTTATCCCCCCCCCCCCCCCCCCCCCCCCCCACACCCCCGCCTCCCTTTGAGTAGCTTGTTGTGAAAACCTGGCAACCCTGGTTGTTGTGCAGGGGGGCTGATAGCATGGGCATATTGGGTGTGCTAACCTGATCACAGCTGTGTCATGCTAATGAGACCCTCAGGGCAGGGCTGGGCTGGACTACTGCTCTTTGTTGCGAATCTCCCATAAGACCTGATCTGAGGTGATAACCTTTGTTTTACGCTTGGCCTCCTACAATACTGCATTTAGACAGGTGTGTGTGTCACAGGATAGGGGAATAGTTACATGAAATCTTCCTCAGAGAACAATATCCCCCCAGGGAAATTTTGAGTGTTTGTGATTTGTCAAATTCATTACAAATGACACAAAATGTCTGAAAGTAGCTGAGAACAAAGGATAGATGTTTCCATCATACAAAAGCCTCACATTTACAGTCATCAGTTATGACTGTTGTCTTTTTTTTTATTAGAAAAAAATATATAGTTTCTCATTAAACAGTTGTAAAATGGTCGTTTTTAATGAGAGGTGGCATGTGAGAGAGTGTTCAGTAGACCCACTTCACAGCTAGTGAGCATGACCAAGTATATCTGTGGGTGTTTGTGTGTGTGTAGGTGTAAAGTCAGCTATATTTCCTCTCATCCACTGTTCTCTCTGTCAGATGATTGCTTGGTTGGCACTATAGATACTGGTGGTGTTGAGGAGGTGCTTGACTTTTCATCCCCCCAAGCTTTCACACTCCGCCTGCAGCACCTGGCCACTTTGTTGACCTGCTTTTAAAGCCCTATCCACTTGTGTCTCAATCACCAAAAATAACTGCACCCCTCTGAAGAACTCCGGACCCTCTCACTTCTTTCTATGTTTCTCTCACTTTTTCTCTGAAAGTGCAAAAGCACTGAGTCACTGATTCATTCATTCAACCGATTTGTTCAAACACATTGATTCATTAAGGAATGAAATGAGTCATTGAATCAATCATTGATTCATTCAATAATCAGTCATTATTGATTATTAATATAACACTTCTGCTGTGGCTGGAACATTGGAGGAGCAAACACAACTGACAATTGTGTCTAAAAATGTAAGGGGCTATTTACACCTGGTCACTTCATGCGTTTTCTCTGATCTGATAGTGAAAAGACCAGGTGTAAATGCATTTCAAAACGCTTTCAAGATCACTCAAACCACTTCAAGAGGTGGTCTGATATGCATTCCAGATGAAACTGAACAAGTGTAAATGCATCTTGGTTGTTAAAACCACATATGTAAATTTTACTTCTCCCAAAATGTAAAAAAATGTGAGAGCGTTATTTGCTGTATGACATGTTATAGCCAGTAGCCATGAGTAGCTGAGTATCAAATGAAACTGAAAGTAAATTGTAGATGCTCAATAATCAGACACAATCATCTTCATTAAAAGTAGTGAAACTAAATGTTCTTACCAGTGCTGATGTCATTCTTTCTCCTATTGCGGTCTTGAAAATGTCACTGCAGTTTCCAACAGAAATGAACACTAGAGGCTGTAAAACAGCAAGCACTTTTAATCCTTTTCATACAACATTATGATTATGGATTAATAAAGACTTATTTTCACGTGGCTTCTTGCTAAATATTATATTATGACCTCAGAACACTTTTTACTGTAGTAGCATGATTTGTAAACTAATACATTTTGGAGTTTGCATTACATAACCAGCTGCGTATGTTTCTGACATACTAAGCTTGCTAGTTCAGCTGGTATACTCTAAAAAAAAATATATATATACGTAAAAATAGGGCACAATGTACTGTATGGAATTTTACATATTTATTTTTTACAGGTGTTTTACCTGTATATTGAATTTTGCACTTCACTGAGTTGTGTTTTAGGGTTGACAGAAATGTCCTTAAAATAATGTCTGGGTAATAAGCTGCCAGTACATTTTCTGTTATTTTACAGATTTATTTTTGCCATGTGGAGCACTCAGGCACGAGTCCCATGAAACACAAGTCATGACAAAACAGCTCAAAGACTTGTAGAAGCAAGCTAAAATGGCATGGTTGCTTCAACAATTGTGTTTTTATGTAACATTTGCTTTTGTTAACACTGTCAGGTTTAGGGTTTAGTGTAGGTGTACGTTATTTTAAAACGTGATGGAGCATTAACCTTTTAACGCCACTCACAGAACTGCGGTGATACGTACAAAATCCAATGCAATAAAACTTTGCCACATCTGTTTCGGATAAAACTGAACACACTTTTAGCATTCCACTTTGAAACCGGTGCGAAACGTGCACGATGCAACGTAATATCATTTTGCAGAAATGTTTTTCTAATAAGCCTGGGCTGTAAAAATGCAGTGCATATCTGTTGCTTTCGTTGACGTGTACTCTGTTAAATTAGCATAGGATTTATATTTGTTTTGCAGAGACACATTTATGTGGCCAAATGTAAATTGAACCGTTTTAACAAATCAGATATCCAATCAGTAAAAACACATGAAGTGACCAGGTGTAAACAGGCCCTAAATTACTCCACATTAGGGTTATTATAGTAACTATATACTATAACCAAAACCAAAACCATAAAAAAACACATTTTCGTTACTTGAAATAAACCTTAAATTAAAGGGATAGTTAACCCAAAAACTGTGTCATCATTTACTCCCCCTCAAGTAGTTCCAAACCTGTATTTTCATTTTTGGGTGAACTATCCCTTTAAATGAAGTAAAATAATAAAAACTTATTTTATTTCAGCACTTCTTATTTTCTTTTAGTTTAACTTGATATACTAAAATAACAAACTGAAGTAAAAATTTGCACAAAAAGAATATACAGACTTTAAAAAAACGGATACAAATGACATAAAGCACAAAAAACACTACAACTTAAACTAAAATTAAAATATAAATATAAAAACAAAAACTAATAATAGCATCTGAGTGATACTAAAGTCCATATTGGCTTTTTGTTTGTATAAAAGCAATAGTGCTGTTTATGTAATACTAGTTATTTCACAGTGGCTTTTACACAGATAATGTACAATTTGTGTGAACATTTAGAAAGGAAAAACAGCATTCCTTCTCCAATAACCAATGAAACGTCAGACTCTTATGGATCATAAAATGTTCTCCATTACACAATTTTTATGGAGAGTCTAACATACACAAAGAGGCCCCATAAATGTTTTAAGCCTTGAAAAATAATCCAGATTCTCTTTAAATGTGTACTTAACCCGTCTCTGAACCTGAGAGTGGACACAGCTATTGATTCCTTAGACAACATGGAGAAAAACTCAGCAAAGTATTGCTGCCAAGTTTTTTCAAGAGAGCTCTCATGCCCCTGTGGCTTACCCCCGGAGCTTTTCAAATAGCTGTGATAGGCAGCTGTGTCCCAAACAGGCTTATGAACATATAACACCCTCTCCAAATACACACACACACACACACACACACACACACACACACACTCAGCTGTGCTCAAAACAGGCTCACACACACTGTGACAGCCAACTGAGTTCTCAACAGGCTTATATGCCACAGGTTCCTGTGTGGAATCCCTTTCTTCTTTATGGTGAGATTATAGTGAATCCATCAGTACAGATGCAGATTGGATTGGGAGGCGAATCTCTAAAGAGAAGCTTTTCTTTACCCATCATTTCTGGCAGCTCCCAAATCAAAGTGCTGGATTAACGGTCACAGATCCACAAGCACCAAGTCCTTTTATATGGATATATATCATCCATTACCTGCACATTAGCATCTAATATAAGCTATTTCTTTGAGCGGTGTGCGAGTCAGGCTCCGGCTCCTTTTCGAAAGATATTACTTTTACTGGAACAGAAGCAGAATTTCCAAGTGCTCATTGGCTCAATTTCTCTCCCTCTTTCTCACACACACACACTCAGCATACAACAGACTAGGGCCAACTGCCAAAACTCCATCTTTCTTACTCTTGTTTTCATTTGGCGATAGTGCTCATGTCTGCATTTGTCTCTTTTGATAAGGCCTTTCATCCTGTTTGCATTGATTACAGCCTGACAAGTCGCTCTGATACACCATGGCCCATTCAGCCGAGCGCTGCACACTGAAGCTATTGTAAGCAGGAATGTCTCTTTTCAGGCCCCAATCCCACGTATGAAAGCACGTCAATAATCCAGAGACAGAGGCGCCCCACAATGCATGCACGCCATGCAGAGTCGAACCTAGTTTTCTGCTCCACTACCAGGGAAATCAAGCAAAGAAGAGAGAGGTAGGTAGAAGAGGGTTGTGTGGATGAAAAAACAGCCAGGCAGGGACTGAGAAAGAAGCATTTCTCACATACTGAGGATAATCCTGCCAGCTATCATTTGGAGATACATTAGCATGAAAATACAAAGTGTGTTTGTCAGAACAAAGGTGCGAATGAACAGGCACCCTTGTGCGTTTCCTCTCCTTAATTGCAGCTAAATCAGTTCGATCCTTTAGCAATGGTTGTATAGCAACACAAATCCAGGGTGAAATTAAACTCTTGCAGGTATATGACAAATACTTGCTTTTATAGCCCAGGCAGTAATTTGAAAAGAAGGGTGGGGTGCAGTCTGTCATCTTCAGCTGTTGTCAAAATAGACTTGACAGGACTTTGTTAGCCCTTGAAAACTCATTGACTCACACTTTTGTTGTATTATACAGAACTTTTTTGTGAGGGGTCACTGAGCAGGCAGGAAATCTCTATTATCTCAGTGGTATACAAGTAGCTTGAAGATGGCTTACTCAGAAGTATGTCTGCCATTAACCCAGTGTAGAACATTTCTGTAATTCAATATTACACTTGTGCACTGACAAAATGATGATGTACAGTTTTCTTAAGTGTTATAGCGGTAATATGTCAAATATGGCTGTCTTTGTGACTCCATGCTCCATCTCTGGTTCCACTCCTGACATTTGTTCCAGCCAATAACCCTCCCAAATAGGATGGACAAAAGTTTAGTTTAATCAAACAATGTTGGCTTTTTCCCAGACCTTTTGTATTGAAATGACCCTGAAGTACCTGAGTGCACATATCTTAAATGTGTCCAATTAGAAGCTCAAGTTTATCAATATGATCAGGTATCCCAGGTTTCTGTTTTATACAGCAAATGTCTAATATTGTTTTTTTTTTTTTTTAATTATTAAAAAATAATAATAATAATAACAATAGAGGATTATTAAACATATCAGATTATATCCTTATTTGGTGAAAACAAATAAAGCCAGAAACAGTTGGCAACGATGAACCAGCCTCTGAGTGGAATAAATGTTTTGTTTTGTGGTAATGCGACTTGCATACATAGAAAAAAAATCAAACTGATATTTAGCCCCTACTAGCTTTTCCCTCTTTTGTTTTACGCAGGGCTCTTTTTACCACATGGTAGTGACAGATTGTTTGAGCTGGAAGGAAAAGCCATTCGAAGCTAATTAAGCAGCCATTCCAAGCACTATTCGCAGGCGGGAGGCTGAGAGGCACAGGCATTTGTCAGCGCTCTACCCCTCGTGGGCTTGATTGACAACTTAGGTCTCGAACTGACAACCCGTGTCGCTCTAAGCCAATCAGATGCAGGCCAGGGCTCTGATTGGTCAGTGGGCGCAGAACGAGGAGCTGCTTCCCACGTGGGTCTGAGCAACACTTGATAGGTTGGGTTTTTTTTTTGGGCGCAGACGTGGGCATGGAGGGTGTTGCTGAGCAGACAGCGTGAATCAAGTAATGAGGGCTGATTTCACAGATTATGCTGTTAATTTGAGTTACATTCAAAATCGGTAGCATAACTATACATTGGCAATGAGGGTGAGCTTCTCGCATCACTGCTATCCATGTTAGGCGTCCTTGGAGGGGATAAAACGGGACATTTGAAAGATGTTTCGGCTCAAACCAGTCGATCAGTTGCTCACATTTCTTAAAATCAGTCACGAGCTCGCAGTTTGCTGAAAACGTGATATTAAAACATTATTTATGAAGCGGGAAAGAGTCAAAAGTATAACCAGATTGGGTAAAACAACCGATTTTCGCTGAAACAACAACAGCAGACATGGTTATAAATCAGTGAATAAAAGCGCAACAGAAAATTTCGCTTGTAATATGTATTTCTTAGGCTACAATCTATCTCTTGAGATTTCAGTTAGTGGCTAGACTTCGAACAATCGTCGCTCATGTAAGTTGTTTGTCTACGGGGAAAGCAACCTATTTTAGAGCCAAAATGGCGAACATGAGGTCAGATTTTTATTGGCCAATCAGCACGCGTCGAACAGACGTGCCCCACGTGGGATCCCAAGTGTGATTGGTCGGTCGCGGTGAAGTCCTTTTCGAGATTTGATTGGTCGCGTTCGGTTGTTCTCGCGGTAGTTGAGCCCGCGTGTCAGTGGGCAGTCTGTGTGTGGTACTGCGAGTGTTGGAGAAACTAGTCAAAGCGATTGCAAACGGCTGGCTCGTCCGAGGCAAACTTTTCACAACCAGACCTTTTTAAACAAACAAGCAAATAGGGATTGGGAGAAATTTCCAACAACGACAATTCTGCGAATTGTGTTAAAGCGAGATCCGAGTCTTGACTGAGGAAAACATTCTCGAAGCGATTGTAGGCGCTGCTTTTCTCGGGCTGGGATTGATTCCCAACCAGCGCCTAATACTGATCGTATAAGGTCACGAGTGGAGGACTTCGACGTTTCCGCGGAGCGAGGAATTATTGCTGCATTTACATTCGCGGAAAAGGATTTTATGGAGACTAAAGGTAACGCGGAAGATAACTTTCAAAAAATCCACTTGTAATATACACTGTTTATTTAGCAATTGAGCGCACTTCGTGCTTTATTTTCTCCGTTCCTGTTTCCTAATTTGCAAAGCTGCTATTTCGTAATTTACTTCGAGGCACGACCTTGTGCTAAGCGGAATAAATGTGTAATTTTTTTTTATCTATTTATCGAGGAATTGCTTGGGATTCTCTTGCTATATGTCTTATCTCCCGTTTCTGACATTGTTCTGTAATCTTGTCGGGTTACATTCAAGCAAACAGCAGTCAGATAATCTTGTTATTGCGAGAAGACTTGTAAGCAGCTTGTTAGTCGCAGCTCGCAGCGCAGTTGACAAGCAGCAAATGTGTGTTTGACTTGCTCTACACAACTATTCTGTGTTTACAGCACACGCGCAGCTGAACGCTTGACTCTTATTGGAGATAATGAGCCAACGCGCTGTGTTTTTGTTTTGCTCATCGGCTCTGTGAAGGATAAAGGGGTTAAATCGGGGAAAAGGAGTGCAAGAAGCGCGTGGATCGGCTGGACGAACCGGGCTTTGTGTGTCCGCGAGTGCAGGGAGGGGTGACGGACGGGCTCTCGCTCATCTACTCGGATTACTGAAGAACGCCACATCCCCTGGATCTTCACCTAAGAAAGGATACATTCAAGATGTATCCGCAGGGCCGGCATCCGGTGAGTAACAAATTATATTGATGCTCTGTGTCCAGCTCCACGCGAGCGCGTTACCTTTTCGACCGTTGAGCTCGTGATCTGTTCTCTCGCGCACTATTGTGTGTCCTTTATTTCTGCTCAAACTTAATGATGTGCTCTTCTTGATGTCGGTTAACTTGCTTCTGAACTGTGGTACATTTTCATCTAACTTTAAAGTAAAAAATAAATAATGGAAAAAAACTGTAAGGGGGGGGGGGGGGGAGTCAGTTGCTAGTTTTTCTCCGGGGCTGTTTAGACGCAGTGACCCGTCTGTGTCACGCCGACCGCTGCTGAGTGTTGGAGGTTGTTCCCACTAGAGTCTCCAAACCACCGACAGGCCGAGCTCGAGGGAGCGCCTGGGCACTTCTGACAAACCGCAATTCTGCGCCGATAAAATATAATTTCCCTGAAAATCGGGAAGCATGAAATGTGTTATTGACACCCGTGGTTATACCCATGACTTGTTCAAAAACACCGTGAAACTAAAACTTGAGGCCCATGCACTGCTGTAAAAGGAGTAATAGAGAAGGTCGTAGTTTGTTTTGGTAATGGTGGTAGGAAGTCAAAAGTACAGTGACACATTAAAAACAGTTGGTGTAATAGCCTAGCATATTGCATCAGTGACTAGGTTAGATTATATTAATAATGTGAGGTTTATGCTTTGCAACAGTTCACATAAATGATATTATTTTTCAGGCACCTCACCAGCCTGGTCAGCCAGGCTTCAAATTCACTGTAGCAGAATCTTGTGACAGGATCAAAGATGAATTTCAGTTTCTTCAAGCTCAGTACCACAGGTAAATATTGCTGTTCATGACCTATATGATGATTCATTTCACACCTGTTACTAGACTCAGAAACTCAGACTCTGCTGCTGCTTTATGTCTGTGTAAATCAAATACAGCATCAGCACAAGCTTAAATGTTGCAGCTGTCATAAAAGTTAATGAGTAGCTATATTATACTATGTATTATGTAATAAACTGCTATTTATAGTAACTGTAATAGTAGTTTCATATTTTTATTTGTAATTTCATGTAAAAGTATTTGTGTCAGCAAGTCACTTAGAGCTCATTCTGGGTCTTTTTCTCTTCTTACAGTCTTAAAGTGGAGTATGACAAACTGGCAAATGAGAAGACAGAGATGCAGCGACATTATGTCATGGTAAGAGCAAGATGTGTTTCGTTTTTAATATGAGGTCTGCTATCTGTTCTTTTTTCCATTAGAAACAACAATGGGGCCACCAGCCAGCTATCTGAGCTAATGTTTAGTATCCACTACCTCTGTTTATTGTTTGATAGCGTTTGCATTGATTGCACCAAAGGATCAGTGGTGAGATTATAAGCGTGTGGGTGTTTTTATTTGTTGAAAAATGCCTGGAGGGTGTTTTGGACAGGGAGTTACTGCTTGTTCCATCTGCTCTGACCTGAGGTGCTGAGTGTCTCTTGACTTGAGTAAGAAAAAGGCAGGCTTGCTCAGTTTAATCAGGTTTGGTTTTTCGGTTGCAAACAGCATTTAAGGGTCCACTCTATTGTAAGTAATTTGTCAAGATTAAATGAGAATTTTACGATAATGGCGTGCAGTGAATGTAAACAACGTTGATTGTTTGGCTGTCATAACCAATTGAAAATCAAACAACGTATGCATTTATACAAGTGTGTATAGTTTTTTTTGTTTTAAATTACTCAGAGACCTGATCCAGCTGAAATGTTATCAACCTTCAGGACAATTGCAGTCTCACTCAATATTGGCTCTTGTGTGCAGTTCAAGAATTACACTAATATTAGTTTGGCAGAACACCTCTTATTAGAAATCCAGTGAGTGGAAACTGAATTCCATCAGGATGTGATGTAATAGTGCACAGGTTGAACAGTGTTAACTGAGCTCTACTCTCTCTTATCTTATTTGAACATGCAGTAGGTATTGACTTAACATGCCGGCACCTTTGTTAAATATTATTTTTCGGAGGAATGGCGTGTGGTGAAAAGGCCACTACCAGATAAACAAAATGAAATACACAGACATGCTCCGAGAAAAATAAATGTTTGCCTTAGTTGTTCGGATGAACATAGCCTGATTGGCTATTTTGAGTGTAGACTTTTATCTTGAGATGACACAGATGCCTATGAGGAAACTCTTCACTGAAAATAAATGTTTCTTAGAGATGAAAAGGGTGTAGAAAGAGAGAGTGAAGGGTGGCAGATAAAATGCTTATTTGTCAGTTTTTGCTTAGTTTATTTTTTTAAGTGCTGTTTAGTAACTGGTTTGAGATTACTGTGCCTACATGAATGCTAGTGGTGAGTAAATAGTAAGTGGTCACTAAATAAGTGTTACCAGAAAGATTCATAAACATTGCTCTCTACTCTTATAATCAGGTAGTTAGTTATGTGTCTTAGCTTTGTACACTTAGTACACTTTTTTTTTTTTTTGTTAAAATGGGTGCATGATATATAAAGTGGTGCTACTGTAGGCAGTAGCAAAATACTAGCCTATTACTTGTGTGCTAAATGTATTTCTCATTTTCTCTTGCAGTACTATGAGATGTCCTATGGGCTGAACATTGAAATGCATAAACAGGTATGTGATCTATTCTGACACCAGATTATTTTCATTGTGCATTGTGTATGCCTAATTTTTTGGGTTGTGTCCTCTGCCATGACAGTAAACAAATTAGTCAAAGAGCTGATAATAGCACCGAAAGGTCTTTGCAGACATTATTGGAAAGTGTAGGGGTTTTAAGAAATGCACTGCAGTGTAATGGCTTCTTTTTTTTTTTTTTTTTTTTTTTTTTTTTTTTTTCTTCATATATCAAAGAGTCTGCAAGCAGTGCATGGACAAAAACATGCAAGTATATGTTCTGAGTAGTGATGCATATGATTAAAATTGATTACAGTGGTCGGAGACATAGTGGTTAGTGCACGTTTAAATCTGGCTTGTGCAAGCTTGAGTTTGTTTCCTGAATCTGTTCCCCTTTCTTCTTTTTGTTTCCTATGATGCCCCTTTAAATAAAAGTGGTGTCTGCAAAGATGAAGGCACAGACAGAGGCTAGGGCAGTTAAAGGTCATTAGGTCAGCTGTGTCCAGCAGGAATTATTTAACCTTTTTTAGTAATTGATGTGAATGGTTGCCATCACAGGCTGTCTGTCCTAATTGTTGGCAGGCTGTATGGTGTTTTTTTTTTTTTTCTTTTTTTTTTCTTCCTTCTTTTTAACTGCAACTGATCGATTGGTTTTGTAACAAATGCATTTTATGCATTTTAAAAGCTAGACCAGCCAACACCCCCACTTTCCCAATTTCTCTTTCTCTCTGTCATTAGTAGTGATATGATGTATAGTCATATGAGGAGGGCTCAGTTTGAAGAGGCCCTTTATGGTTCTCACCCTGAGGCCTCACAAGGTTAATGGTATCAGTGTGAGGGTGGTGAATTGGAACAGCATGCACGATCCATCAGCTACTCCTTGTGTGTGTGTGTGTGTGTGTCTGGGCCACATGTCTCTCTCTCTTACAGACACTGCATTTTCTGAAAGGTTCTGTCAGGCACTTATCTCCAGCTGTGAGAGAGACGAAGAGAAAATGAAAAGGGAGGGAAGGGTAGGTGCAGGGGCTTTGCGCAAACAGGTTAATCGACTGGCTTTTTTTTTTCTGCTTTTTTTCTTTTGCAGAGCCTCTCTTTTGTTTATCAATAGAGTTCTGACTGAGTGGACTCAAACGCATGAATTATTCATTGGAGCATGGACTCCTTGCTCTCTCTGGAGTTAGTGATGACAGCAGTCTGATAACACATAGTCTGCCCTTCATGTAGTGCTTTTGGCTGGAGAGGGACGGGAGGAAAATGCACCTAGGTGCCAGATTTGTCATGTGCTTTCAGGATCCACCAGATTCAGAATACTATGAAATGGTAATAACTGTTTCATGTAAACACGCTTGAGCGTTTGTAATGGCGCTGATCTTGCAGTACGTTAGAGCCTCAGGGCAGGATGGTGAGGGTACGGTCATGAGGGGGAGGGCTGGCTGTGTGGGGGCAGGAGCTGGACGGCTGTGCTTGTCAATTTAGCCCTTTAATTACTGAGCCTCAGAGGCCCCTCATCTGCTGTCCCTCTGTGTTTAACACAGTTCCCTCTGTCTTCATTTTCTTCCTCATTTTGTCCTGAAGTAGTTTCTGCTGAATGAATGCAGAACTAGTGTGTTATCGTTGGTGTGGCTGTATTTGGTCAGTTCTTTGTGTGTGCACACTAAGCCAGATTCATTAAGTGAAGCTCAGTCTGTGGCCTTAGAGGGTGAGAGAGAGCGAGGAGGGGGATTGAGACAGGCGGCGGGGAGGGAACTTGTTCAGATGAATAATTTATTCAGGATTCCAGGAATTGTTTGCCAAGGTGATGATGGTCGATTTGATTCTGAGCCAAAGCAAACTGACTCAGAGCACACTGCAGTCTCTCTTCAGAAGTGTTTGTGTACATGTGAGTGAGATGTCTAGTGGTGACAAAGTGCACCCGCATTATCATGGCAGGCCAGTGAATTCCTAAAAGGCAATCATGAGCTGCTTAAATCAAGAGTGCAGATAGGGTTATATTATAATTAGTGGGCAGCTGATATATAGACTGATATTTGGCTTTTTTTTAAAAATGTTTGCATCGCCCGTTAAGTTTTTCTGTTTGGCCGACGTGTCAGAAATGGGACATTTATTTTGACAGCAATGAGAACCACCAGTGCCTGAACACACAGCGCTCCTATTCTACCTTCATTAGTTTATGGTCTGTTTAATAGTGTTGTGCTGATAGACAATAGTATCGTGTATCAACGATAGTCAGAGATATTGGCAATGGCTGATGCTTTTGAAGATATCAATAATAATTATTATTTCATAAATTCATCTTCTTATTATCAGGCTAGTATTAACAATTTAATATTAGGACCTATAATTTATTTGCCTTCGCTAATTTCATAATGACGACATCACATACCCACACTTGCGACACTGATACGTACATATGAGGATTGAGGAAGACTCAAAGAAAATGTTAAAAAACAGGCTACAAAACTTATTTAACAAGCACTATTGATTCTTCTCATTTATTCACTATTATTAATGTATGGTCCACAAGAGAAAGATAAAGTCGATTAAATTGATATACCGTAATCAGCATTGAGGTAGGTTCAGTTCTCGTAATCTCTGAGAAAATGAATGCACCGTACAGCATCAGATGCCAAAAACTCGGTCAGTTTTTTTTTTTACTTTTACTTTTGGGGAATAATTGACTGTGGTTTGAGACTCCATGACATAACTCTCGTGCAAAGTTTGCAGATTGCATGTATGATATCCACAGGCTCACCTGTTGGATTAAATATTTCTACGCAACGTTATATTTCTTCATTGCCAGCTCCATCTTCGCTCGTAAAATGATATAAAAAGATTCTCATTTCCCACGGTAATAAAACAAATTAATTAAATATAATAAGTAAATTAATGATCAAATAAGTAAACTATTGCAAAAAAAATAAATAAATAAAAATATATATATATATATATATATATATATATATATATATATATATATATATATATATATATATATATATATATAAAATTTCTTATATATATAATTTCTTATTGGAGTTAAATGTATTTGTGTCCCAATTTGCATACTTTAGCACTGTTCCGTGCCATTTTTGAATAGTGATGCATAGTGTGAGTAGTGTGTTTACACTAAATAATCCAACAAGAAAAAGTGCACTTCATATACCTGCATGATGCATTGATTTAACTGGAAAAACTAAGTGTGAAATGTTGGACACTTTATGCACTCGACTGTTGTAAGCTTTAATTACATACCATAGGGAGAGGTGCTATCATACTCCAGTTTTGGATGATAAAATAACCTTATGAAGTTTATACACTAGAGGGTGGATTATATGTAAGTGCATAATGTATTGTGTGTCATCTGGGACACAACTTATATTTTATCTAAATAAAAAGTAAAATCAGTTGCTTTTAAATGAAAGTAAATTCCTGTCACAACATTATAATTTTTGGATTACAAAAATTGAATTGACATTAAATGTTTATTAATTAATGCTTTAGAGGGCTAACTTTAAGTGAGCACTTTTTGTATCACTCACAGTGAAATATCCAATATTGCCCAACATGCATTTTAAATGCAGACCAAAGCTGAAAAATTTGAAGTCTCTAATATCGAGCTATTCATCTTTTTATTATTTATTTACTCACTCGAAATAGCTACACTGAATATGTGTTATGTTATTGGACACTGCAGTGTGTAATCAGATACAAGCAGGAGATTTTAACCTGCTTGCCACATTGCATCTTTAGTGGTGGATATAGATATGGTGGTGTTTGTGTGTGTAATTTTAGGCCACATCTGTCTCTCAGCTCTGTTCACTGAACCAGGTGGTCGTGTCTGTGTCCTTTGTGTCCGGCTTCAGCAGATGAATGCACAGAGAGACACAAACATCACTAAACAGTTCCAACAGGATTTGTGCTGCATATGCAGCGAGGGCAAGACAGAGACACCCTGTACAGACGACTGCTGCTCAATACAGCCTTTCAGCCCGAGGGAAGCCAAGGGTTAGAGGATGCTGTGTCAGGCGAGAAGGAATGAACTGAAATGTGTCAATGCCATTGAGAGCTTTCCTTTATTTGTTAGCGTGTCTTATCTGTGAAGAATGTATATGTGGCTTTTTATGTTTGAGTGAGCATGTAAATGCAAGTTGAACCATACAAACGGACTCCTTACTTTCTCTCCCTCTTGTCTGTAATTGTTCTTTGAGTCACAGAGAGAGTGCAGCTGTATGTGTGTTCATTTGTCAGTGAGTGGCTCTCCTTCAGTGTGCAGTTGTTTTGCAGCATATTTAATCCTCATCAGTGTCTCCCTGCACTCAGCTCGTACCCACAGCAACAGGTAAATGGCTTCTGGCGTGCCATTGACAAGGCTGTGTGTGAGAGCTCTTCACATGCTGCTTGACAGCACTGAGCACCTGGGATTGTGAATCTGAGCAGAAAGCGTCTCTCTGCTGAAGGGCCTTGTTTTCACTCCCTGTGCCCTATTTTTTTTTTTTTTTTTTTTTTTCATCAGCCTGTGTGAGAGCTGTTCTAGTAGCTTACGGCACTCAGCAATACCACACTTCCTGTTCTCTTCCCATGGTGCAGTGGTTTAATCTGAGGTTAATGTATGTAGTGGTTTAGTTTGTGTGAAGTGATTCGGATTAAAATCCTTTTGGCTTGTTTTATGGACTCTGTCAAAGGTGAATCACAGAAACATCCCTAGTTCACATTTTGTCTCAGGAAATTTTTTTATTTTGCATAAAGAAAATGGCTAATTTTGCATGAAGAAAAAGAAATCTATTAAGATTATTTGCATTGTTGCATTTTTGTTCCTTCTTAGTTTTATCATTACTGTAATATGTCTGGGTCACTTGTTTTCTTTTGTTTGTTCTTTGGTAATTCCTTTAGTTCCCCCTAAATTGTCATTGTCTTTTTTTACTGTAATAGTACAGTATTTTTTTTTATCATAATAATGAGATTGGAGGTTTTTTCCCCCCTTTTTTTAATGTAGATATTTGTACCACAATCCGCATTGTTTGATTCAAGCCGGCATCACAACAGGAGGCTGTTTGCTAAAGCTTGGATGCTGTGGTACATGGTGTTGTGTACTAACAAGTCATGTATGCCGTTTATCAGTAGAAAAGTCGCTTCTGATAATTACTGTGGAATATCTTCTCCTTTGGACGGTCACCAGGGTTTTTTGGCTCAGACATAAGGGCTTGTGTTTCTCAATCTTCCCTCTCAACACACACACACTCACACGCTCACTTCACCCCACCCATGAAAGACAAGCCGTTACTCCCCCCTCCCCCGTCTGCTCCCTTTCATCCCACATTAATTTGCTGAGTTGATCTGATCGACAGGCCGAAAATTCAATTTAATGACCTGCCCCTGTGCGCGTAATATGATTTTACTGCCTGTTATGGTCAAGCAGAGCTCCAATTTACATAATGATCTGAGGGAGAGATAGGGGTGGGCCGGTTACTGTGGCAACCTCAGAGTGGCATACAGGAATGGAAGCCTAGAGGAGGGGGTGAACTGATGGAGTGAGCGCGGAAAAAGAACTGTGTGTTGAGGGCAGGCAGCGTTTTTATGCTTGAATATTTCTTTTTGGTTAGATGCCAACAGATTGTTGTATGCATTTGTTTTGTTGAAGGAGTGTGTGTTTGTGTAGCAAAGCTGGGCTGAAAAAGCATTAATAGCTCAATGACTCTGAAGGGGTGTGGAGAGGGCTTAGATCCTTTGTTCACGTCCCTAGAGACAGTTCATCACAGGTCAGAACACATCCACTCTCACCCGCTCTAAAGAGAGACTGAATCCATCAGAGTGCCAGGGTCAGCACCCTCCCACAGGCACCCGAGGTCACGCTGCCAAAAAATGAACGGAATGTGGCTCGCAGTGAAAGAAAGAGAAATTTCTCTCCTCCCTCACCTGCTGGGCCATCTGCTCCAACCTATAATCAATTTGTTCACCGCCCCATACTTCCTCTCCCCCCTCCCTCATTCTCTCCTTTCCCTTCTCTCCCTTTCATCCTGAAGCGTTAGCATAGCTCATGATGAAATATAGCTCTTGGGGACATCAGGTAGCTGTGAGTAATGCAGGAGAACCAGAGCATGTTGGCTGATTACCCTGTCCGTCTCTCCATATCAATAAAAGTCATTTTGAATATTGCTGTAGGGCTCTGGTTCCTCGCCTCCTGCGCTGCTGGAATGGGAGCATTGGGAAAAATGGTAATTGCTCAGTATTGCCATCGTTAATCTCCCAGCACCAAATCAGCATTAGCATATTTCAGCATCTTAATGAAATAATCTGTCTGGGTAATGAGGGGGTGGTGGGGTGGTTGAGGCCAGACGACCCCCCCCCCCCCCACCTTCCTTTATCTCTCCTTCGCTCTCTCCATCTCTTGGCCAGATGGGCACCGCAGGCCTCCTGCCCATCTTGGCCTGGCAGAGCTGTGGATTTGGCCAGATCTGTTTCAGTAGCAGTGTGCTGGAGCGCCGTTTGGCTTTGTGAGCAGCACACACCCTACCAGCCCTCAAAGAGCCTCATATTCATTATGCACCGAATCAGACACATGGCAACATTAGCAAAAACAGACGTTTCTGAAATTTTTACTTCATTAATCAGGAGTTCTGGAGGTATCCCATCATGCCTCTTTTAGATCCGTGGATGCTTGATTAGAGCATTCAGCAACGTGAAAGTAACGTGAGGGTTTCGGAGCGCTTGCTGTTGGGAATTAAGTACATTTGAGTGATTAGAGAAGAGCTGACAACATTTAATAACCGCGCTGTTTGTATGTCTCTTTTTCTATTTCAGACTGAGATTGCCAAACGGCTAAATGCAATTCTTGCTCAAATAATGCCTTTTTTGTCACAAGAGGTAAATATTCTCCATCTCTTTTTATAAAATGAGCTGTTTGCTATCTTTATTTCTGTTAGCCCATTTGCTGTGTATTGATTTCTTTTTTCTTTCCTCCAGCACCAACAGCAGGTCGCACAGGCTGTTGAACGTGCTAAGCAAGTGACAATGACCGAGTTGAATGCCATCATCGGGGTACGTGGACTTCCCAATCTGCCTCTCACCGTGTGTATACCCCTCTTTCTCCTTCATTTGACCAGGGCCAGGGACAAACCTGCACACATGCAGCTCATTGTACTAATGCACTCATGCCTGGCTCCTAAATGACAATTGGATTTATAGTGTGTAGTAATAAAGATCAAATTTGCTCCTAAAGAAGCAGCTAAATTAGCCTTCTCCCACAGGTGGGGTCAAAGGTGATACGTCAGTCGTAATCCTTCACTGTAAAACCTTAAATCCAACATGTATCACCTCAGCAGCTCTTAAACAGCTGTTTATACTTGTGTTCTGGGCGGAGATCAGGATTGTTGGTGTGTCTTGGTCCCATCAGTCTCTTGCTGCAGATTTGCTCCTGCCCTTCATGGTCTGATTTTTACTTTGTTTTAATTTGTAATGTGATGTTTACACCATTTTATTTGCCTTTTTGAACCGTTGTTTTTGTCTTGTCAATATGTGCCGATCTGTGTGTCTGTCACAGGGTTTGAGATGCATGTGGAGAGAGACATGTTTGGGCTTGTATAGTTAAGCTCTTGTTTTGATCACACAAAGGGAGAAGTCTAATTCTGTCAGGGTTGTCTGTGATTAGCCATGTTAAATACTTTAAAGAGCTTGTTTTAAGGAGCATTGAGAAGCTTCCTACTGACTTGGGCAACACAAACATTACTTGAATTACAGCCTTAGGTTTTTGTGAAGGTAAACTATAAAGGTTTCTATATGTCAGCCAATACACTTGATTGATATATTTTTTTTTTATTTAAATCAAAATTATGCAGTCCTGTAGGTCAGTAGACTATAAACAGAAGTACTTTTACATGTGCAGTTAAGCAAGCAAATGCAGGTTTTTGCGTAGTCAAGCTATAGTCTTCCTGTCCAAATATACATGACAATGTGTCTACATGACTAATTGAATATTTGAAGATACATGTCGTCTTTGTCAAGCACACAACGCTAAGGTCAATTGTATTCTGACAAACTTGTATACATGCTTGACAGTCTAGGTCTGTTAGTCAGACTTTTCAAAAAACAAATACAATTTCAGTCAGACTAAAGGCCCATTCACATCAAAAACATAAACTATAAAGATGTAATATTAGTGTCCTCACCAGCTAATAATAATGTTCTGTTTATTATAAAAGTGTGCACAGCTCTTTAAATTCCAGTGGATTCTGATTTCTGCTTGATATATTTTTAAACTGGTATTTATCATATTTTAATATATTATTGTAATCATAAACGCACTGGTTTGTAGTGTAAAGTAGTTTACTGTTTACTGCACTTTGTTGTTGTTCTAGTATTTTCCTATAGTGGTTGATGAATCAAAAGTCTCGCACATTCACAGAAAATAGCTTTCTTATGCATTGAACCAGGTGGACAATTATAGTGTGAACAGGCCTTCAAGCTTTTGCATTTCATTTTAAAAAGACAAATTGTTTTAGTACAACTTATTAAACTTTGAAGGCACATGTAATAGTTCTTGGTGTGTCTCCTGTGGTGAGTGTGGTTACCCAGCTTTGATTAGCCTGGGCTGGGCTTGTGGGTAGGAGGTCCTGAGCTGGGTCAGGACAGCCATAGCCAGATATTGGAATTCAATTAAGGCAAATGAGCCAAGACTCTGACCCCTGTTTTCAAGGTAATTGCTTCCTCGAATCTGCCTGAATGCAACTGTCGACGGGGCTCCATCATTTAACAGCTAGCCATTCAGCAGAGCAGCTTGGCAAGAGGTGGGGGAGGCATGGGGGTAGGGCTTGTTGCTTCAGCTCACACATACACACACTTAGCAGTCACATGGTCATCATGATGGTGGATAAATAGATGTAGTCAGGCAGACACTTGCCGCACTGTTGCAGGAATTAACACACATCCTCACAGGCTTGAGAGAAAAAAAAACAAGCTTTTATTTGTTGGCTGGTGAGATGGCAGGAGATCAATCTGTGTGCCCTGGTGGAGGGGGAGGGGGGTCATTAAAGATTCACTGTTAATCAGGAGCCAGCAGCGTTTGGCACGGAGAGAGAGAAAGGGAGAGGATAAGGAAGATTGTGAAAGGAGAGATAGAGACATTGTGAGAGGGAGTGATATCCACAGGGAGGGGCAGAGGCAAATAAGTGGGTTAGCAAGAGGATAGAGACGCCCATGAAAGCTTTAGTCTGCGGTGTGACTGACCTGTTAGTAGTAGTGTTGTACATGTCTCTGGCTTTGCCAATAAGTAGCTGCCGTTGAGTTCTTGGGTTAATGATGCTGTAGCAACAGTATAAATAAAACACATGCACATATTACAAATGTTAGGGCTACATGGTTGTTCAAAATAAAATTGAAAACATAAAATGGCATAGTGCAATAATCAAATCACAAGGGTTGCGATATAATTAAATGTATGCGCTGCGTGTTTCAGAGTGAAGCATGGTACCGTTTTTGGTACACGTTCTTTTTTTTGTTCAATATTTTTAGTGTGACTTGGTTCAGTATTAATACAATGTAGTAATGTCTCATTGTTTTTCATTTCAATTATTAGTAGTAATAAAAATGTTACAAAACATTTATCATTATTTTTTTTTTTTTTAGGGATGTAACAATGTCACAATATCGCAATACAAAAATGCAACAATATTGTATCGTGGATAGTGACAATATGTATTGTGTATAGTTCACATAAAATGAAAATGACTGTATGAGGGGGGGAAAAATTCAAGTTTACAGAGTTTGTGTCAGTTCTACGTTAAACTACTAAAAATATTTTTGAATATAATGTATAATAGTGCAATGGGGAAACATTTTTGTGGGGCCTGATAATGACAAATGTCTTGTGTTGCCAGTAAAAAGTGGTAAAAATGTATTCTAAATGTATCTAGTCAATGACAGAGTGCAAGCGTATTCGTATTTTTCTGCGTTTTCCGCTTTAGAATCATGAATATTTTTATTCACATTGTCCTGTGCATTGGTTTACCAGCACCAAGTCCAAGGCTATTCATTTCCACCCCCAGTGTAATACCAAATTTAGCATTTTAATCAATAGTTAATTTTTTGTTAACCTTTTGCCATGTGTCTTGAAGTATCACAATAATATCGTATTGTGAGTTCAGTATTGTGATATGTATCGAATCATAACATGAGGGTATTGTTACATCATTATTATTTTTAAGTCATACTGATATATTATAATCAAATTTCACCAAATTGTGCAGTAATTTTAAATTGCAATCACAATTTTTTTTCTCTGAGAAATTGCAATTCCTTAACTTAATCACCACTTGAGATGGATATTAATTCAGGTGTGATAAAGCCAAACTGGACCTTCAGCTCATAAATTGTATTAATTTTTATGTAGAAGTCAATGTGTCTATGTTAATGCTTTTCATGTAAAACATTAGTGGCTGACTCTGAGGTTTGCTGCTGGTTTGCTCTTTGTTTTGATACAGAACACCAGATTCACTTTGCATACTGTTTCTGTTCATTTGCATTTCAGATTTCACACTAGCAGCATAAATGGCCTCAGTCTGTCTCAAAACATGGCATATAACAATAAAAAGGCGAATGTTCAGCCAGTTTTTTGCCACTTTTAAACTATTAGCGGTTTACTAACTTAATTTCTAGGAAGGTTAAGGGTGTTCAGCACTGTGCTAAGGTTAGAAAAACTCATTTAAATTCAAAAGCACCCTTCATTGCTAAAATAGTGTTTGTCAGCATGGTGTGCCTGGGTGGATTTGTGAAGTAGTGATGTGTTACTCATGAGTGACTGTCTATGTGAGCATGTAATGACATGCTCGTCTCTTTTTCTCTCATCAGCAGCAGCCTCATGCTGTCTACCCTTCTCTGATGGTCAGTGCTGAAGACAGACTGTGTGTTATATTGGGGTTTTTGAAGTGAAGCTGAGACCCCAACATTCTTTAGATCCTAACGCTTCTGTTACATAGTGTGTTTGTTCAGCATTGTTCTTCCTTCAGTCAGTGGTGTCAAAGCAGTGGCTTTTTACTGCGGGAATAGTAGTGCTTGCTCACATGGGTTTATACATATATTATATATTTATGAGTGTTCTTTAGATGATCACTGCAGGACTGCTGACGCATCAATAAAATGTATTTGATACACATTTTGTTTGCTTAAAAGAAACAATGCATTAAATTTTGCATGAGAAAAATGTTTATGTATTTAGAGCCACAATCTTGGATTACTATCAGTTGTCTATTCACAAGTCTAATATACAGTATGTACACTACGGTTCAAAAGCTTTTTTTTTTTTTTAGTTTTTAAAAGAAGTTTCTTGTGCTCACAAAGGCTACATTTATTTGATCAAAAAATACAGTGAAATGCTAATTGTGAAATTATTACCATTTAAAATAAATTTTCCAATTTTGATCAATTGAATGCATCCTTCTGAGCAAAAGTATTAATTTCCTACAAAAAGTCGTACTGGGTCGTACACACTTTTGAACAGTAGTGTAATTCAGCTTTTTATCTGACATTGAATGAATGTCAGTATTTTTAAGCATTATATGGACTGAATTATTTTGATTTACAATTAAAGTACTGATTTGAACTGAATTGGCTTTTCTGTAGTTATTACTAATGTGGGTGTGTCTGTCTACTTTAGATGTGGGAAGCTCATGTGCAGTGAATGTATGTGCCACAGAACCATTAATAAAGCAAAGTTATCTTGGTTATAAATTATACATTTTATTACACTGTGTACAATTAAGGGAATTAAGATGAATGAAAGTGGTGCAATGAGATGTAGCTTTATTTAAATATTTTTTTTTCTTCAGACATTTAGCAAGGAACAATATAATGTTTGATTCAGATGGGATTAAAATTGCACAATGAAACACATTTACCTGATCTCTTCTGTTGCATCACCTCTTCCTTTCTCAGCTGTAATCAACCACTGCTTTGACACCACGTGTTAATTTTAAATTAACACAAACATAGAATGACATATCTCATTGGCTGTTGTTAAGGAGGCATGGAGGAGTAGCTTAGCCTATGTGATGGTAACCATGGATCTGTGTGTAAACTCAGAAATATTATGGGCTGTGAGGTGACTGCAGTGTTTACCAACATTTCACTAAACTCACTTGGCTCTTTGTGTTAATGTATGTCTACATAGTGAACAAATATCTGATCTCATTTTCATTTTGCCTCTTGTGTAAGAAGGGAGTGTGTATATAAATCAAGCTTGTTTGAAACTCATGTATTTAGTAAAAGTTTTGTGCGTTTCCTGGTTTGTTGCAAAAAGATGCATGTTACATAGTGAGCAGTGCATACATTTAGAAATCTGTAGTATGTGTTGGAGTGAGCTGCTCCCGCTGAGCTCAAGGAGGACATGTCCTTGTGAAGTGTCCTGCTTTGATCCAGCCACTAATGGAGGAGTTAGGGTGCCAATGTTCCTCTCCATGCATCCTGTGAGAGAGGGGCTTAACCGGTCACCTTTATTCAGTGCTTGCTGTCCATATGCCTTTTCCATCCGACCCACTTGATGTAAATGTGTGTGTTGACAGCAGCAGCAGCTCCAGGCTCAGCACCTTTCTCATGCTGCCCACGGACCCCCAGTCCAACTGCCCCCTCACCCCTCGGGGCTACAGCCCCCAGGCATCCCTCCAGTCACAGGTTCAGGATCAGGTCTGCTGGCGCTGGGAGCTCTGGGTAGTCAGGCACACCTGCCAGTCAAAGATGAGAAGAACCACCATGACCTGGAGCACAGAGGTAACTCGCGTGTGCACTGAAGAGAAAATAAAAACAAATGTCCTGAAGCAGAACGCTCATGATTTGGTAAGAAAATAAGTGTAAATGCTGACTTTGTTTTTCCTTCTGTTTCTTTTATCATCTTCATCGTTCTCCTTTGGATAAAGAGCGGGAGTCTAGCACGGTGAGTTCTCAGTTTCTGATTCTCTGTGTCTATTTGCCTTTTTTCTCCCCACAAATAACTTCATTTTTAATCTGTTCCTCACACAAAACTACTGTGTGGTGCCGAAGGCTTTACATTAGTTATTTGGACTTTTGTGTCTTTTAATTGTGCATTCAGTAGCTTTTTAGCTCGCTGTTCTTCGTGTACGTTTAGTACCGATACCACAGTGGTGTTAGACACTGCACTGCCATCTGTCGAAACAGATCAGCATGATGATCTCTAAATTTTATGTAAATTACACTGATACTAGTGAGTTGTACAGTGTACACTCAATTCCCTTACCTTACCAAATTTAGCATCATTACTCAGGATTTTCTTCATGTCTTTCTACTTTGTTTTCAGTGGTCTTTCTGTTTTTTACATTTATTGTCTCTGCTGGTTAAGCATGATAGTAAGTGCTAATTTTAATGATAAGTGTCATTTTCACTCTATGCAACACCAAACACTATACCGCTAGCGTATCTACAGAGACCACAGCCAGTGTGTAAGGATTCTCTGATGTTTATTAAAACCCCTGCATTAAATTTTTATAGAAAACTATTATGAGTACAGTAGGGATGCAATGGTCAGATTACTCGCGGTTCGGTTTTTATCACTATTTTAGGGTCACAGTTTCGGTACGGTTCGGTATGTGCTATATTCAGTTAAAAATAGGACGATGTCAAAACAGCACATAAATATATGAGAGCTAAGATACAAATAAAATAAACAATGCTTTACAGGTTTTTCAGGTATCTAACATTTTCGTTTTCAGATACAGAAATTGAATGAAGTAATCAAATAAAAAATAACACTCCATATAAACTTAGCAGTGAGTGATTTCTTGAACTGTTCCTTTTTTTTTTTTTTTTTTACTGAGAACCATTACACCCCTAGAGTATAGTATTCATTTCATGAGCGTACACCATTCAGTTGACTCTTTACAAAAACATACTTTATTACTTAATATGTGGAACTTTTTAAATTGTCACCCAATTTAAAGCTGTTGTTTGTGATTGTGAGTAAAAAAAGGCTAGTTCAATCTTTTACATTACTCCTTTTGTGTTCCACAAAAGTAATTCTGTTTGGAAAAAGGATGAAATGTCATGGCAGAATTTTTATTTTTCGTTGAACTATTCCTTTAAGTCCTGACTGTTGATAAAGAGAGAAGTCAGTGGTACGTTAACAGCGCGAGGAGAGTCGAGCAGGCAGCATTAGGGCACACTAAGCTTTTTAAAAAAAATAATAAAAAGAAGGGAGCCTGCTGTATAATCCTGCTTTTAATCCAGGTAAAAAATGCGCAAAAGCACAGGCCAGGGATTAGCAGCGCTATAATTTCATCACAATTAAAAAAGACTTTGACTCTCTATCTTAAAGGATTTGTCCTTGCCCGCTCTTCATGTCTGCAGCTCTTGGCTCAGATAAACCTTACTCTTTCAACCATATCTCATTGCCTCCTCCTTTGTTTCTTCAGTTTTGTTAACTGCCCTTTTTATTTGTTCCTTTTGCTCTTTTTCCTTTACAGCTCTGGTTCTCTCCCTCTGTGCCTACCTCTTGCCATGTTTATTTGAAGTTGTCATATAACCACTTAAATTCTCCCTATCTCCCAAATGCTGTATTGCCCCATTTCACCTCTTAAACTGGATATGCAGAAAGGTTTGACTTGGCAATAGATTTGTGTATGTGTGTGTGTGTTGAATGGGTGCAGTCATGCCTGCAGAAATCAGACTCTGCTGCTGATTAGCGCTTAGTGCAGCAGCGGCCATCCTGCTCTCTGCCCGCCAGGACTTCCTGTTGTCACGGGTCATCTGATAGCACCGCTCTGACTTTGCTTATTGAGTCACGTTAAGCCTGTCTTAAAAGGTCAGCCTATTAAACCTGCAGCTGAGATGCACACATACACGCTCAGTTGCTCGCTTGCTCCCTGTCAGGCTGAGAGAGCAGTCTATGTCTATTTATTACTTTTGGATTAGCAGTAGAAGGGGGTGGGGAGAGAAATGGGCTGCTTAATGCTGACAAAAGCAACACTGAGATTGTTGTAGAGTGTTTGTGAGTGGGGTTTAAGCTGCTGGGATTCCTTTGTGTCGTCTCCAGGAGAGCATGGAGTTCCTTCTGCCTTGGAGATCACTTCCTTTTGCCCAACCACATCCTCCTTTTCATCTATCTCCCCTTCACTCTCTGCATGAATAGAGGTTTGTCAGTCAGACTGAGAGTGTGGGCTTGGCATTGAGATCATGCCCTGGCAGGGCCGCACTCTCTGGCCCAGAGATGGTGCCTGTCTGCCCAGCCGTGCTCACAGAGGGAGCACCACTCAGCCACTGCCATTCTCACTGCATTCTGGGCAAAGAAGCTTTAGCTGCTTTCCCTTTCTCCTCTCCTGTCCTTTCTGCTTTTACTTTCTCCTACTGCATACCTGCAAACTAGTCTCTTTTTGGCAAAATTCGCTGTTTTGGGTCAAAATGTCATTAATTTTTGTTTCAACCGCGGGAAAGTGCCAATAAAATAGCTTGTAAAAATGTCACATTTACGTAACATTTACCTCAGAAAAGCCTTTCAATGTCAAAAAACTTGTTAGTCAGCTACAAAAATGAACATTTTGATATATATCCACTGTGACTATAGGCCATTGCATATTCATGTACTTAACATGTGCTTCAATACTGAATGTGTAAAACTGTTTTATGACGGCCACCATTTAAATGTTTAGGCCGATATTAAAAACATAGTATTAGAAACGAGTAGAAACATAATTGTCATTAAAACTTTCAAAAAAAACTTTCTGCTGGGGAAGGATGCTCCCAGACCCCCCCTTTTTCACCACTTTGGAGTTTGCAGGTATGCTACTGTATCTACACACACTTTCTCAGTTTAAGTATACATTCTTATTTTTTTTGTGGTTAAAAACCCAGGTTTATTTGGAAGGCTCCACAATTTGGCCAAAAATTGGTAATTATATATGAATATGACAATAAAGGAAGTGAGTGGTCTTGGTAGAGGGCCATGCATGGACTCGCATTCTCTGCTGTGGCTTCAGTTAAGGCCCACTAGTTGTGGTGAAAGGGTGGCTTTTTGCTGTGTTTTAGTTGGGATGGGCATGTGCGGGAGGGTAGGAAAACAAGCTGTCGTCTGGCTAGTTAACTCTCAGGGTGAAGGGCCGTTTATTCTGGTCTCGTGTTTGCGTTTCACTGTTATTCTCTCTCTCCCCCTCTCTGTGCCGCAGAGATCAGTTTTCGCTTGACCCTGCTGTCCAGTTTGGCGCATTCATGTTGTGTAATGCTCGGTGCAGGTTGCCCAGGGCTGCGGGGTTAGCCCAGAATGTTTGAAGTGTGGTGTGGTCAGGCTGGTTTAGAGGCCTCACTCTTCAGGGATAGTTTGCTCAGCTGTCCCGCCTGCTTTGCTTCATGGGGCCTGGGCTTGCTTGCTTGGCAGGCCCCACGCTCTCTCACTTCCTCATTGCCAGGGAGTACAGGGTGATCTAACAGGGCCTGGGGCTTAACCCCCTCGCTTTTCTGTGTTTACCTTGTACGAGGGAGGAATTTACACACATGGCTCGCTCAAAGCCACCGGTGGCCCCATGTCGCCTCTGATATTTGTATTTGTGCTGCTGAGAGCCTGGGCCATCCTGAGCATAGCTGACTATCTGCAGCTAATGAGCTGAACCTAAAGTGCCTGTTACATTATACTGAGGGAGAAGTTCTTACATGGAGTGTTTAAAATGTAATAAACCTGAATATATAAATATATGTATGCTACATGGTGTTCAGGGGGTTCTATCAATTTGAGTTTCTCAAAATTACACCATTTTAAAGGAGGATCCTGAAAGATTGATTAGACTCAAGTGGGAAATGTACATATCCTTTAAATGTAATGCTATTTTAAGTGAATGTTAAGAGTTTGTATTGCCAGCAAGTGCACAGTGGTGAGCTTTTCTCTGTGATTTGTTCTGATCAACTTTTTTTTTCTCTTTCTGTCTCTACAGAATAATTCAGTATCACCGTCAGACAGTCTGAGAGCCAGTGAGAAACACAGAGGCTCGTCCGAATACAGTCTGGACCCAAAAAAACGTAGAGTGGAGGAGAAGGACAACATGAGCCGATATGTAAGCTTCTGCCCTATACAGCCCCAGTTATACAGCATGAAAAATATTAATTTTGATACAATTACATAGCATTTTGATAGCAGTGTTATATTAGTGTTTTAAAGATTAATTTTACCTGACTGCAAATGTAATCTACAAACTATAAATAAATTGTCTAATGAACAATGTTATACGAATATATTGTGCATCCCTAATTCGTGCATTTTTTTTTTTTTGCTGTTACATTTTTAGCAAAAACCTATACTACTGTTCAAAAGTTTGTAGTCAGTAAGATGTTTTTAAGGAAATTAACACTTAAGCAAGGATGTATTCAAATGATCAAAAGAATTAAAGACATTTACATTGTTACAGAAGAATTTTGTTTAAAATAAATGCTGTCCTTTTGAACTTTCTATCCATCAGAGTCCAGAAAAAATGCATCACAGTTTCCACAACTGTTTCCAACATTGATAATATTAATACATGTTTCTTGAGCATCAAATCAGCATATTAGAATGATTTCTGAACTTAAGACTGGAGTAATAACTGCTGAAAATGAATCTTTGCTTTTGCAGGAATAAATTACATTTTAAAATATATTAATATAATATAATAAATGGAAAATGGTTTTTTTAATTTATTTTGGAATTGTTTTTACTTTATTTTGATCAAATAAGTGAAGCCTTGATAAGCATAAGAGACTTCTTTTTAAAAACATTTAAAATCTCACCAACTACAAACTTTTAAACTGTAGTGTACATTTCATTGTTATAAATTTTGCCCGTACCCTGTTGTAAATGTATTATTGAACCCCACAAAATCCATAACTGTCTTAAATCGCTCAAGTATTTATCTACTGTTTATACACTACAGGACAGCGATGGCGACAAAAGTGATGATCTAGTCGTGGATGTGTCTAATGAGGTACAAACTAACCTACCTTTTCCATTTTTGTTTGGAGCACATCTTTCGTATGTGACTGACTTTTCTCTTTCCCAATGTAGGATCCAGCCACTCCAAGGGTCAGCCCGTCTCACTCTCCTCCTGAGAATGGACTCGATAAGACCAGAGCATTAAAGAAAGATGCCCCCAACAGCCCGGCTTCTGTGGCCTCCTCTGGGAGCACCCCTTCTTCTAAAGTGAAGGACCACCCACACGTAAGGCTTAAAGACTAGAGGATGGGCGTTTGTGGTTTCAAGTCTCTGCACATTTGCAAACCTTCTTCCTCTCAGCAGTTTTATAGCTGCAGCATAAATGTCAGTTTGAAGCGTAACATGAATACATCAGCTACTGTCAGACAAACAGCGGCTTAGCTGCTAGCCTTGGCTAATATCTCAATGCGCTTAGCTAGCCTCAGAGGGGTAGAGGAGAAAAGAGAGAAGAGAGAGTGATTAAAGATGAGTGAGAGGATGAGGTCTCAGGGAAGGGTTCGGTCTGAAGTTTAGCTTTATCCTCCTCAGCTATAATGAGCTGTCAGTGTTTGACTGGATTAGTGCGAGGGAGCTCTCTGGATTTGAGCATTTGTGGTATGTAGCTTTAGCTTCGTTAATTCCATCTCTGTTCCTTCATCTTGCAGAACGACAAGTCCTCCACCCCAGGTTTAAAGTCCAACACCCCCACCCCACGCAACGACGCTCCCACCCCAGGAACCAGCAACACCCCTGGGCTCCGGCCCATACCCGGAAAACCACCTGGCATGGAAGCGCTGGGTAAGTAGTAAATGCGCACATTATAAATCTATCCATTCATCAAGCATTCCCATTTGTCTAAACCTATAGATTGTGACCATATTTTTATTAATGGGACAACTTTTGAGCCAATAGAACTAATCTATTCTAACCAGCCAAACTTGTAAGTGTGAGTGTATAGGCTTTTCAATTTTTGGCTTTTCTTTTCTCCATATATTCCCATCAGCACCTGCCCTACGTACGCCATTGTCAATTGCGGCGCCGTATGGGGCTCCATTTGCCATGATGGGTCACCACCCAGAGATGAACGGCTCATTGACCAGTCCAGGTGTTTACCCTGGTCTTCACATCTCTCCTCAGATGAGCGCCGCAGCCGCTGCTGCCTATGGACGCTCACCGATGGTTAGACTACTATGTCATTATTTTGTGATTACATAAACATTTCTAAAGGGTTGCAGAAGTTTGTTGTCCTGTTCCAGTTTTCCTTTCTTCCCCTCCTTTTCTTATCTAGGATATTGTTTCCAATCCTTGGGACCCACCTCCCTGTATGTTTTAGATGTCTCCCTGTTCAACACACAAGGAAGCTAAGATGTTGAATCAGGTGTTTTAATTAGTGAGACATCTAAAACATTCTGGTAGGTTTGTCCCCAGGATCTAGAATGTCCCTCAGCAGCTCTCCTCCATAACTCAGTCTAACTTAGCATGCATACCCTGTTAGGATAGCATTCCGTTTAAATATTATCTTTTGTATTTGTAATGCGTTTGTTCTGCATCTCTGTTTGCATGGGAAGTAAAACAGTTGTCTGGGGGTCTCTAATAAAGGCTTGAGGGGAGAGTGAAAGCGCAAACAAGTGCTCAACTTGAATATTAAAAATATATTACAATAGAGCTGATACAGGAAAAATTAGACTTTGTTTTGCAGCTAATGTATTGCTCACATTGTACTTTATGCTGCGATGTCTGTGTGTTGCAGGCGGGCTTTGATCCTCATCCGCACATGCGTGCTCCCGGTCTGACCTCTATACCTGGAGGGAAACCGTAAGTGCTGTTATTGAGCTGTATATAACTATGTATAACACTACTTTTCAAGAGTTTGAAATCAGTAAAAAAGAAACTAATAGAAGTTTAGTTTAGTTTAGAAACTAATAATTTTATTCAACAAGGATGCATTAAATTGCTCAAGTGATATTTATAATGTTAGAAAAGATTTACATTTAAAATAAATGCTATTCGTTTGAACTTTCTATTTATCAGTGAACCCTGGAGAAAAAAAAAGTATCAGTTTCCACAAAAATATTAAGCAGCACAACTGTTTTTAACAAGAAATGTTTCTTGAACAGCATGTTAGAAGGATTTCTGAAAGGAAATTGCATTTCAAGATATATTAAAACAGAAAATATTTTATTGTTACATTTTAAATTGTAATAATATTTTATAGTATTAATTAAAAATGAGTTGTCAAAAGTACCGACTTCGGTACCAAGTCAGATTTTAAAAATGTGATTCTTTGAGTGCTGTTGAGCTGTTTCGTAAACAACTCTTGATTGGCCTTTGTTTCACATGCTCATCGGATATGTCTGTGATTGGCTTCAATGATCAACACTTCAAAAACATTGTAAATAATCATCAATGATGCCCTTCACCAAGTGCTTACGCAGATACAAACACTTCCGCTTTCAAATTTAAATTGTAGCCAATCACAGACATATCCGATGAGCACATGAACACAATGGCCAATCAGAGGTGTTTCTGAATCCGCTCAACAGCGCTCAAAGCATCACATTTTTTAAGTTACAGTATCGACTTGGTACCGAAGTCGGTACTTTTGACAACTCTAGTATTATTGTTTTTACTGTATTTTTGATCAAATGAATGCAGCTTGGCTGTGGCTGAGTTTAACAGATTTATTTTAAAAACATACAAAAATCTTGCTAAATTTTGAATAGTAGTGTAAGAGAATTTATTAATTTTTGATCATTCTCATTCTTTCATGTCCTGGTAAATAGGGCCTACTCCTTCCATGTTAGCGCAGATGGCCAGATGCAACCAGTACCTTTTCCTCCAGACGCTCTGATTGGACCAGGCATTCCCCGTCACGCCCGCCAGATCAACACACTCAGCCACGGTGAGGTGGTGTGCGCCGTAACTATCAGCAACCCCACACGGCACGTCTACACTGGCGGCAAGGGCTGCGTGAAGATCTGGGACATCAGTCAGCCTGGCAGCAAGAGCCCTGTCTCGCAGCTCGACTGTCTGGTAAAAATTGATGTTGTAGTCCACACAAATTACCAGGCTTATTTTTAAATTATCCTTTCTGAAGTACAAATCCACTCTTTAATTTTTTAAACATTACTATTTTTAATCTATATTCTCCCTTTAAATCCCCCTGCCGAACTAAGAACCAAATCTGTTAGCTATGCGTAGTTATTTTAAGGGAAAATACCACGATGGCTCACTATTATCCCCCTCTATCAAAATAACTTTTTTTTGTGTGTGCATGTCCCTGCGCTTGCTCCATAGTGCAGAAAGCTGTGTATTTGATGAGCTGTTTGGCCATTATAAAGTGATTTAATTTGTCTGAAAGCCTGAAGTTATTGATCTCCCTCAGGAACAGATCTAGAATTCTCCTGCTAATTTGAAAATGTGCTTTATCCTGGTGCTGCAACTAAAAACCCTTAAAAGCTTTTCCCTACCCACTTACCATTCTGTGCCCTCTTATCGCCCGGCTCTTTTCCTCTATTAACCTTCATAAACACAGGTTAGACAAGATTTAGAGAGCCAGAGCAAAGAACAGGGAGCTGAAGGACTGTTTTTAGCTCTGCCATTTTGATTGGTCTACCTCTTTAGTCTGATTATTGAGGGGCTAGAGAGGGATATTTGTACATATTCTTGTGAAATACAAAAAAAATGTAATTGCTTTTGTAACTTTTTTTTCTTTTTTTTTTCTTTTCAAAATCCTCTTTTAATGCAGCATTTCAAAAATGTCCATCTCAACATGAGTTCCCCTCTTCTCTCTCTCTTTAGAACAGGGATAACTATATCCGTTCCTGTAAGCTGCTTCCGGATGGCCGTACTCTGATTGTTGGAGGAGAAGCCAGCACTCTGACCATATGGGATTTAGCCTCTCAGACTCCCCGTATCAAAGCTGAGCTCACCTCTTCTGCCCCAGCCTGCTATGCGCTGGCGATCAGCCCAGACGCCAAGGTCTGCTTCTCATGCTGCAGTGATGGAAATATTGCTGTCTGGGATCTTCATAACCAAACCCTTGTCAGGTAGGAAGCACACCAGGGGATGCCACATGAGATCATGTGTCTTTGAGGATAGAGATGTATGCACTTTACTGATGCATTTAAAGACGATGCTTATATGTCTGTGTATGTAGGCAGTTCCAGGGCCACACAGATGGGGCAAGTTGTATAGACATTTCCCATGATGGCACCAAACTGTGGACAGGTGGACTGGACAACACCGTACGGTCCTGGGACCTGAGAGAGGGACGACAGCTCCAGCAGCATGACTTCACTTCACAGGTAAACTTCACACACACTTGCACACGAATACTTTGCCCTATGATACATGAGCACAGGTATTGTAAAATGTTACCTAATTTCTTTTATGTAATAAATAGAGAGGAATAATTTGGCAAGTACTCAAACATTGTAGGTTTGAACCCTAGAAGAACTGATTCATGTTACGTGTTAATTGTATACAATAATATAAAGGTGATATTTCTGTGGTGTTTTCTGACCTATTTTAAAGATTATGACTAATGGTCTGTATGCTAAGTGCTCTATATGCTTTTAGATCATTGTGTGATGTGCTTTGCGCTCTGATGCAGATCTTTTCTTTGGGCTACTGTCCGACGGGTGAGTGGCTGGCTGTGGGAATGGAGAGTAGTAATGTGGAGGTGCTTCATCATACTAAGCCTGACAAGTACCAGCTGCACCTGCACGAGAGCTGTGTCCTCTCCCTCAAATTTGCCTACTGTGGTAAGACACTGTTATTCTAGAATAGATGTCTTGCACCTGAGAATAAATTGGGCAAAAAAACAGACTTGCTATAAAGTATGTCTGAGACATGACATGGGAAAACAATTGCACTTTAGCTTTAGTTTGGTATTCAGTGCTGCTTTTCCATTTTAGCAGGGCTAGGTTGCACTTTGTACCACCCATAGCTCTCTCTCTCTCTCTCTCTCTGTCTCTCTCTCTCTTAATGGCCCACTCTACTTCCAAATAAGTCGAGCTGTAGTGAATCAAGTCATTTAGATCAACCTTGACTCTGTACCCATTAGTGCATGTGTGTTTGTTCCATTTCCTAAAGGTAAATGGTTTGTGAGCACTGGGAAGGACAATCTCTTGAATGCCTGGAGGACTCCCTATGGTGCCAGCATTTTCCAGGTATGTCAATCAATACCTCATTCCCTTCCCCTTGCTACAGTGGTGCTCCAAATGTCCATATTACATTGGAAATGTTTGTGTGAGTTGTAGTGTGAGTTTGATTGATTCTCTCTTCAGGCTTTCATTGGGACTTTTGTCCCTGTCCTAATAGAGTCATTGAGTGATGGCTTTTATTTTTGCTTTGGAATTGCATCTGTACAGAAAATGCCATCTTTTTGTTTAATGGTTTGGTGCAAGGCTGCCATTTTTGAGCTTACTTTGTCTGAATGGCCTTGTCAAATAATGCACATCAAAATCAATCATCAGAGTATGTCAGTGGAGTTGACAAACCACAGTTTTAAATCAGTGTTTGCTATTGTAGACTAAAATTCTTGGCTTGGCAGCTAAAGGACGTTTAAGTACTAAAATTACTAAAACTGAAATAAAAATAAAATAAGACTAAATAGAAATAAACATGACCTGGCAAAAGCACATAATAAAATGACAAAAACTTAAGACTAAAATTAAAATGAAAAATAAAAATAAGCTATACTATAATAGTATATAAATAAATAAAATAACACTCTTCATTTCCTGCACAAAGCATTCTGTTGCTACTCCATCCTGGGTTTATCATGTTTGATCCCCAATGGTTAGAGTTAGCTTAGCGAAATGTGTGCTTGGTTAATTGGGAAAAAAGTTTCACACGTTCTGTCTTTCTTTTAGTCTGACTGCTGATAATCCATTAACACTGTGTAACACTTGGTGAATTCTTGCAATACATGCAATTAGATGATAGCCTTTTAAAGTGTTTTAAGGCTCCCTGCTCCAGGCAAAAATCACGCAACTCTGTAGCGCTCAGATACGTTGCCAATTGTCTATTTATAACGCACCTCTTTGCCTCTTACAGTGGTGTGAATTCTTCAGTTAATATTTAGAAGGGAGTGATGTTGACATACATCTCTGTGGTTTATGATTCCACAGAGGCTCTTTTTATGTCAAGCTAATATATATTTTTTTTTTTTTGTTTTTTTTTTTGCTATCCTCCCTCCACAGTCCAAGGAGTCTTCTTCTGTCCTGAGCTGTGACATCTCGGCTGATGATAAGTACATTGTGACGGGATCTGGAGACAAGAAGGCCACTGTGTATGAAGTGATCTACTAAATTCACTGCTTCACCAGATGTAAAGACCTATGGATGGAGCTTTGGGCCTGATTTTGATCAGATTCAAGGGATCACTCCTCCACTTTTTCCTCCTTTTATAGTAGGAACCCAGGTTAGGATTTGGTTGGTCCACTGGGATTGGATTCCCAGATGTTTTCATTTTTAACACACCTGGATTCTTGCAGAAGTGGAGCAGCCCTTTACAGATCCAAGCAGAAACATGTTAAACTGTCCCAAGGACTCCCTGACGGCACTAATGTAGTAAATATTGTCTTGCCTTTGCTTTCGGTCTGCTCATGGGATTGTGTGTGCCTATTTCTTCCATAGTATTTTTTCCCCCTTGCCTTCCTTCCTTTTGAACAAAAAGTGAACGATCTGTGATGTAATATGAAGCAGTGCTTCAAATTTAGCCTCCTGCTCCCTGGACAATTTGTTAAAAAGTGTATATATGGAGTAATAAAGACGTTTTATAAGTATATATATAAATATATAATTATATATATTTCCATGTCCTGATATACTTGTGATGGGTTTCTTTGTCCTCATGTCCTTAATGCTTGATGAATGTAGATTAGGACATTTTTAATTTTGATTTTGTAAGCACACTCTGGGCTGGCCATTTGCTAAAAGGCTCACATGGAAAACCCCTACGAGAACAATCTTAGTAATAATTTTTTTGCTTTTTGAGCCTGTGCTGTTCATGGAAATGGGATTAGACTGGAATCCTTCGGAAGTTGGAATCTGACACAAACATCCCAGAGGAGAGTGAAGAGTCGTTTGTAAATTGAAAGCGATTATTAAACTTGGAGAATGACTAACTGTACTACTTTTCTGTGCCCTTTGCATTGTGTGGCGTCTTGTTGGAAAGAGGAAATCAGATAATGAGGTGTGATTGTAACATGCTGACTCGGCATGAATCGCACACTTCGATGAGTAACTTGCCAACTGATCCCATAAGCAGCCCCGCTATAGCTCACTGTTGTTGAAACGGGATATGACTCGCCCCAGTGATTGACAGCTTATTTCTGCTGTAGAGCCCCACCCCAATGAGCCTGCAGCCCTGTTTTCACTCAGATTGATGTAAACCACCTTGGTGAGTGATCAGAGTCAATTGGGGATTCGCTTCTGTACCAGTTGAGCCAGTTTTCTAATGAATATATTCATTGCCTGCACTTTGGTGGAAGCTTAGTGTGAAAGTGTGTGCGCATGAGAGAACGAGAGAGAAGAGCAGCTGTTTTTAAACCTTTTTTGTGTAAATGTGGACTGTTTTAACTGTGGGAACTGGAGTCAGTTTCATGGGGCCGCAGCAGAACCGGTTGTGGCAAACTCTGTCTACAATACAAACCCTGACCCGCCTGCCTTTCACAACCTCTCGACTTCACACCAAAGTATGTAGCAAACTGTGTCAGCACTGATCATGTACAGTTGTTAATAATTCAATAAACTTTTTTTTGTAAAATGTGTCATGAATGCTGGTTTATTTGAGAGTGCCGTTGTCAGATTTAAATCATAGGCTGTGTGTGTGTGTCACGCTAACTCCATGTGTCTTAAGTATGGTGATTAATGAGAGGCCGGCAACACTGGATATGTCATCTAGATGTTCCCACATGGTGTCAAGCTGATGGAAGAGTTGAGACATGGTGTATGTGTAAAAGAGACCGTTTCTGCTGTCTCAGCTGTCTGTTGTAACCACAGACCCAGCTGACTCAAATATCCCCTGAGGTCCCCCAACCTCGGTGACACACACACACACACAACACACCTTTTTGATTTCCTCACCTCAAGTGGATTATCGGCCAGGAAGTGTGTTTGTGTCTATTGATTTATTCTGGTGGTTTGAGCTGGTTTCATTAAGGGTGTGATTTCAGCATATGTCTGTCTCAGCTGCTCTTAGTTTCTGATGCTCTAGAAGCAAAATGAACCCTGCCTAGAGAAACGAAACTTTCTCACACTTTCTGTGCCCATGAGCTTAGCTATTAATGTTTGCCCATGGTAGCTCTTTAGTAAATGTGTCATGAAATTGCTTTGCTTTTTAGAAGAGTCATCCATACAACGCTGCACCTTGTCTGTACGTGTAAATCTACAGGAGCCATTTGTACTTCGCGCTGATGGGTGTTTTAAAAGCGAGAACCTTAGAGGCAGTGGCGTAGCGGACGGACATGCAGGGCATGTACTGCGGGGGGGCCTTGTGATAACCAGAACCTCACCCTCAATGAATGTGATTTTAACCAAGGGGGGCCCATGGATTTGCGCTACGCCACTGCTTAGAGGGTGAACTGATTCCTTTGTGGTTTGGCCTGAACCTTCTTTGTAGAAGGAAGGAGGGAGAATGTGCTCAACTAAATGGCTCTTAATTATGTCATTTGAAAAAAAGGAGATGGTGGTGGAGATGGAAAAGGCCAGATTAGATATACATTGTCTATGCTGATTTTAATGGGAAATCTGTTCAAATGTTTTAAACTGCATATGCCTATTGCTAACTGGTAGAATAACCAAAATGAGGCATATTAAAATAACTTGTAAGTATAAAAGATTGTTGTAATTATGGAAATATATGTTGTTTTCTATGGTCACACAATCCATGTGGGTCTATGTGGTGGTCAGTGCATACGCTCCAAAACATTGTGTGGTGATGTTCATTTGGTTCAGTTCGACTCCAGCTTTTAATTGCATCCCATCTCTTCCCTCTGTTGTTTCCTCTCTTAATGCACACAGAGAACGACAACTATATTAGCTTCGACACCAGTGTACGATAAAATTGTTTATAAGCAAACACTGCAATTGTCATCTGCTTTTAATGCCGAGCTGGATTCTGATTGGCTTTCACTGGTTTTTAGTTCATCATCTGGAAAAAAACATTTTTATACACTTAGAAAAAAAGGTACGGTGCTTGTCACAGGGGCAGTACCCTAAAGTACAAAGGTAGAAAGGTACTAATATGCACTTTTATAGTACTAACATGTACCTTTAAGGTACTAATATGCACCATTTAGGGGGAAGTAAGGTACAAAGATGTACCTTTTCACTTTTGTACCTTAGGGTACTGCCCCAGTGACAAGCACCGTACCTTTTTTTCTGACGGTGTAAGTGATTTCAATGATATTCCAACGTTTTGTTATTGTTAAAGCTGTGGTGCGGACACAATTCTCATAGAATTAGAAGATTATTAAAAAGCTTCAGTTATTGTTATAGTTATTGTCCTTGATGTGAATGGACCTTTAATGTCCCACCATCAAAAATCAGAAAAGTAAACTTAACTTTACTTTAAAGTAAACTTAACCTTTACTCTTTCCATATACCTTCTGTTCTTTCACGGGGAGCTTTTGAACTCTGTATGAGCTGCTAATGTGGGCGCTCCTGTCTGAATACACCATATTGGATGATGAACTTGGTCTTGCTGTTGGCAAAGGAGTGTCAGCAACAGATTTTGTGATTCAGCTCTGGACTGATGTACCAGCCTATTAAATGAGCCGCCGGCTTTGTGCGTTATGGCAGTAGATCAAATGAGAGTTATTGATTTGCGCTAATCTCTGCAGATTTCTGTTGTCTTCCTCAGACGATGACGGACTGACTGCTCTACATTTCCCTGCTCGGCGAGTCAGGCGTCTGCATTATCCGCCCTGTCCAAAAGCCCTTTTAGAATTTCAAACCCAGAGCTAATTCAGTTCCTGTGAATGCTGAACTGACAGAGCGCCTTTTAGCATTTGTGAAGCCAGTTCTTTTCTTTTCTCTTTCGGTTGCTTGTTCAGTTCCCTCCTTCGGTCTCTCTAAACCTTACCTTTCTTAGCTGGCATCCCTGAGTTTGATGTTCTCCTCAGAAAGAGTGCTTCAGAGGATGAAGGAGAGGGAGTGATACACTCCAAATCCCAACATACTGATTTTCCTGCAGGCTCTCGTTCTGCTCTCGCTCACTCTCATCTTCTCTTTCATTTCTTTTGCTCTGATGTGAAAAAGCTGTACATTGACAAGGTATGTTTTTATTTTCTCTCTCTTTTTTTTTTCTTCCTAGTTTCACTCTTAATAAGGGAGCCGCTGAATAGGTGGAGATTAAAGGGCTATCCTGTTGAGTGGCACTGCTGAAGAGGAAGAGAGAGAGAGAGAAAAGAGGCACTGTTGAGAGAGGGAGATAGAGAAGGGCTTCTCTATGAGAGCGATCAGCGATTTGATACAATCCTCCACTCTTTTCTCTCCTCTGAAGAGCTTTCATCAGGCCTGCACACAAGTGCCCTCTCCACTCAGGCCTCAAATTAGTCCAGGCTTACTGAGCCAGATGAAACGGTAACCTCACTCATCCTCCGCTGCAGTCTCTCTCCTCCTGCGTGACGAGCGTGCTCAGGAATCTTTCCTGCTGCTCTTCAGGAGACTCCTACTGAACTGGAGGAGAACTCTGTGTGAGAAGATTAGTTTCATCTGTCTGATTAGACACTGAGAGGGCAGTTTAGTGTGTATGTGATGTTCCTGTAGTTGAGTTACTTGCTGAGGCTGAGGTAGTTAGTGCGTAATTAAAACTTAAAGGGTTAGTTCACCCAAAAATGAAAATTCTGTCATTAATTACTCACCCTCATGTCATTCCAAACCTGTAAGACCTTCGTTCATCTTCGGAACACAAATTAAGATATTTTTGATGAAATCTGAGAGCTTTCTGACAGCAATTTAATTACCACTTTCAAGGTCCAGAAAGGTACTAAAGACATCATTAAAATAGTCAACGTAACTACAGCGGTTCAACCTTAATGTTATGAAACGACGAGAATACTTTTTGTGCGCAAAAAATAACGACTTTATTCAACAATCTCTTCTCTCCCCTGTCAGTCTCCTTACCCAGTTGACGCAGTAAACCCTGTGCAGAGCTTCCGTGTTCTACGTCAGAACACCGGATGCGTCGTGCTGCTCACGTGTACAGCTTTGGCCAATACTGAGCCAGCGTTTGGATGTGAACACGGAAGCCTGCACTAGAGACCTGTGCGGAACGGGTTTTTCAGTCCCGCGCCCCCGGCTCTCGCAGGATTCTTGTCCCGCTCCTGCAAAAATGTTTTATCTTGTCCCGCTCCCGCCCACAACGTTCATGTTTTGTCCCGCTCCCGCCCGCAAAATCACGCATAAGTAGCCTATATAGATTTTTGTCAGTACATCCATGAAATTTACATGAAATATTAAGTTGTGTTGCCACAACATCCCAGCATAAACGCTCTCAATAAAATATTTGTTATTAAAGCATCAACATTCACAAACCACAGTTAGTTTTAACAGAAAAAGCAAGCTGCTGCGTACATGGTTTGGTATGGCAGAATGGGCACAAAGAGCGCTCCCTTTATAATGACTAAAAAGCTGACATCTCAGTGAGTTATTCTTGTTGCTTCTTGTGCAATATATAAATAACAATTCATTAGTTTTTTGGTATTTTATGTTTAGATATTTGTATTTTGCGGGAGTTCCACGAATCATTTTATTCTCCCGCAACCCGCACACGAGTGTCTAACATGAGCTTAATTAATGACAAAACTTTCATTTTTGGGTGAATTAACCCTTTTAACATGGCAATTTCACCAAATCTCTTTTGAGTTCAGTGTTATGTTTGTTCAGTTTGAAACGTTATAGCAGAAACAGGCACTTCACTACATTTTGTTAACTAATAATGTTTTTTTTAAATTTTTTTTAAAGAAGTCTTTATTCACGAAGGCTGCCTTTATTTGGTCAAACATATAGTCAAATTGGAGGGGGAAAAAATATGATCACAATTTAGTTTCTGCACATTTCATCGAAAGGATCTTGTACAAATCCTGTTGTACCCTACAGTTACATCCATCATGGAGCTCTACCAGATTGGACAGAAGAGGTAACAAAAACAGGAAGTGATTATTATGAAGTTAATAATCAGGTATATAATGGTCATTAACTTTAAACCTGTTGGAAGTGGAAATTTATAACTTTAGCAATTAGACAGGATTAAGGGAACACTTCCTGCAGTGGTCATTAGAAGTGTAATAGCTCAATCTTTCTGCTAAGGTCATTTAGCAGCAGCGCCAACAAACCATTCATTTCTTGAACGGCCTGCCCCGAACAATTTTGTGGCCCGTCTCTCTGACAAAAATCAGATGTAATAACCACAGGAGGCGAGTGCATGCTGTTCCGCACAGATGGACCGATAAAGTTGGGAAGGTTTCCCCTTAATCCTTATTCAGACAATGTTTTTGAAGCGGTTTTGTGCTACGCTTTGACATTAATCTTCTTTTCTTTGGTTTTTAACACTGCAGAGCTTATGCTATCATCACACATTTTGCCAATGATTTATCATTGCTGCACATGCAGTTCATATCTTAATTTTTACAATGATAAATCTCTGTCATGTACCAACATTTTAGGGTGTTGAGAAATGATGATGTATCGGTGCTGCTTTAATTGTTAATATCCTGTTTTGGCGGAGCAGCCATCTTCAGAATGATTCACAGCAGATATGAAAGATTTGCACCATGCTGAGAAGGTGACTGTTTGAGGAAATATTTTATTTGCACATAAATTACATTACATATGCAGTGATACATCACACAAAGAGTGGGACATGAACATTGGATGATGATTTATATTCTGTGATGAGGATGTGTGTTGTGTAGGAGAGTGTGACAGCCACAGATCATCTCAGCACAGTTGGGTTCTTTCTCTGAAATGCCACCTGAAGTGACTTTGATGCTGGTCTTCATCAGAAGAGTGTGAGCTTCCTCTGACATGTTCCCTTGCCCTGTATGTGTGTGTGTGTGTGTGTGTGCTCTAATGAAGAGGGCTTCACACTGGCATGATTGCAGCTGCTACTGGTTAATTCTGAGGTGAAAAGGGCTGTTAATGGGCTCAGTAAAGCAAATAATTGGGACAAATAAGTAATTAAGAGATTGGAAAGGGTGAGATTAAATCTAAAGGACCTTTAATTTAACATGATTATGAAGTTCTCCTTTAGCTCCTCAATCAGACGGAGCAGAACTGAAATGAGCTCTTACTGCTAATGATTTCCTGTGGTTACTGGTGCACTGAGGGCGGTTGCCAATGCTGCCTCAAAAATGCCATTTAAGGATTTAAGAGTGATGTTTTTAGATTCATGAGCAGCATCTCTTCATTATTTTCAGTTGCAGTGTCGTTCTTGAAGACCTCAGCCTCAGTAAAGCATGGCCTGTTTGTCTCATGCTAACACTGATTGAATGAATGTCAGAGCCATCGGGCATCAGTGGTCGTGCTCTTGAGGTATGTTGTGAATGACGCTGCCATGTGAGATAGACTACTGCGACTCTAAATAAATAGTCGTAATAAGAATAATTAGAGAGTTGATGATAATGACATTGAGCGAGTGAGAACAGATGGGACTGGTTGTAATTCATACCTCTTGACACCATAAGCCTTTTTCTTCCTAATCTGATGAGATATTTTTTCTGCCTCTGTCCCTGATCTCTGCCGTGACTGAGCTGACCCACCTGCACACACATTTCACAATGCTAATATGTTCTCACATCGGGCTAACAGCGCACACAGGAGCAGATGGTGATGTTTGTGTGTGTGTGAGAGAGACACAGTTGGTGGTTGGTGCACAACTGCTTCTGTCAGTAAATACTCTCCACCTTCACACCATTTATAAGCTCGACTGTGTATTACTTTTCATTTCCCAGGTTTACATGCAGAAGAATGCATTTTGTTTTCTTTAACGTAATGCAAGTTGGTTTTGATGAGCACAGTTTAGTAATGGATTATTCTGCTTCACTAACAACACAGTAAACAAAGAGCAAGGCCTAAATTACATAGTTTTTACTTAACTGTAATATGTTTATCTTCAGGCTTAGATATAACTATTCCAATAGTGGGTAGAAAAAAATATTTTAATTATTTGCTTTCTCTTTGATACAGCAACAATGTATATTTAATTTTGCATTATTTCTCACTTTTTCTCACAGAGTATAAATAGGTCTTTATACATATATGTATATATGTATGTATAAAGATCTATTTACACTTTTGAATTTTATTCAGAAGTATAATTGAATTGAAAAATATAATTTGAATGGAATTTTATGGATTAATAACCCCTTTCAATAGTAAGACCTTGATTAGCTGGTTCAGGTGTGTTTAATTGGAGGTGGAGCTAAATTCTGCTGGACAGTGGCCCTCCAGAAGCATCCCTGCACTACATGTTTTGCTAGATGTTTAGGCTGATTTATAAGTCTTTTTAACTAGTGAGGACCAAATGCTCTCCCTAGTCAGGTGTCTTAATACTTCACTACATAATCGAGGACATTTGACCCTCACAAGTATAGCCAAACACACATGCACACTTACCTGTCTAGATGCAAATTTAAGATTATATTCCAACAATCACTTAAACACACACAGAATTATTAAATTCCAGTGTCTTGATTTTGATATATATGTTAAAGAATGACCTTCTGTTAAAGACCTAGAGACTTAGGCCCTGTTTACACCTGGTATTAAGATGCATTTTGGTTGATTGGATCACAAGTAGGTCTAAAACATTTTTAAGGGTTAGTTCACCCAAAAATGAGAATTCTGTCATTAATTAAATACCCTCGTGTCGTTCCACACCCGTGAGACTTCGTTCATCTTTAGAACACAAATTAAGATATTTTTGATGAAATCCGAGAGGTCTCTGACTCCTCCATAGACAGCAATTTAACCACCACTTTCAAGTTCCAGAAAGGTACTAAAGACATTGTTAAAATAGCCGATACCTCTCAGATTTAATCAAAAATATCTTAATTTGTGTTCTGGAGATGAACAAAGGTCTTACGGGTGTGGAACGACATCAGGGTGAGTAATTAATGACAGAATTTTCATTTTTGGGTGAAGTCATCTCTGGGCGCATTCATATCAAAATTGTGAGAGCTTATTTTTTCATTTTAATCGAAAGATCTGAAAACACATATACGTTTACCCGCCCATAGACCCTATGGTTAAAAGTCGACAAAACAGACTGATTAAAATACCAGGTGTAAACGTGTAGGTGTCTGTCTCGACTACTTGTGATCCAATTGACCAAAAGGCATCTTAATACCAGGTGTAAACAGGGCCTTCGTCATCTTATCCATGAAAGCTATGAAAAAGAAGTGCATCCCTCTTCTGCTGATTTGACTGTTGATGGCCCACAGGGTCATCCAGTAATTATCGTTAACATATAGACCCTCCCCTTTATATGGAACCATATGTGTCAGATACAACATGCCACTGCTTACCTTTTTTCCCTGTTTAACCAAGTATGTGTGTTCAGTGAAATCTATCACCTTAGAGATTCCTAAAACATAGTAAGACAAGCCAAGGAAATCATGCAATATGTTTTGCTTTAATATCCCATTTCTTGACTTGATGTGCCTATTGCACAGTATGACATCTTTTCCATCCCAGGTTACGGCGGAGAGGGAAATGAAATGGAGAGATTGAGTGAACGAGGCAAAGAGAAGTTGCAGAAAGAGAAACTGATCATTGGCAACCCGCTGGGTTAAGTGCTCCTCTTTTCTGAGTGAGCAGAGAAAAGGAGATTGTTGACTGTGTTCTGGTTGAACTTTTGCTCTGTCAGAAGAGGATGCAAATGGAGACTTGATACTTGGATAATTGCTTATCTTCAGTACTACTGTTTTACATCTGAAATTTGGCTGCAAGGGCAGAAACTAGTTTTTGTGTATTCAGCACTTCAGCTTTATGCAAACATGTGCAGTATGTGTGATGATAGTATACAGTACAGCCCAAGCCAAATACCAATATAAACCACATAAAAAAATGCAAATACCTGCACACAAACAAAAGAAATAATGTCCAAATATTCAGAAAAAGTTGTACCTATCTAATTTAAGTGTTGAAACAGAGCACCGATTTGTAATGGACCATAAAATGAACCACTATAAGCGTTTAATTGCATACTATAATATTTTCAATAATGGAAAACAGATGGGAGACAGTTCTTTAGTTCTGATGACAGCAGTTAATCCCGCAATAAACAGAATTATATGAAGAATAAAATAGCCTAACTGTTTTGATAACTTTGGCAGCGTTGAATGCAAGCCAAATGTCAATTTAAATACGGGCAGTTTTACATGTTTGATGTTATACTTGATTTTATGGTGTAATATTAATAATTACCAATTTTTACTTGTAATGTTAAAGTTTCAAAATATTGGCTGGCTTTATTGTATCATAAGTAGATACAGAATGTGCTGAGTGTATGTAAATAAAGCCAGGCAGAACAAGTGTGAAATGTGTGTTCCAGAAAGTGAGGGATGGATATTTCTGTCTCTGTTGTGTTGTCACTCTGTTAGCAGGCCGAAGTATTTTTCTTGCTAATGCTAGCAGTGTGTAAGTGTGTGCTTTTTGCTTCATGCATGTGTGTTAACAGGAAATCCCAGGAAGAGATAATGAGCATGAAGCTGCAGTGGTCAGGGCACAGGACCTGTGCCAGCCCCAGACTGCATGTCCTCTATGGGTTGGCAGAGGTGAGTGAGTGGGTTCTGTCTGTCCCTGGCACAGCAGGATGGCTGCTTTGCCACCATGTTGGGCATATTGTCTGTCTCATTTGATCAGTGTAATCCACTGATCAGTGCTGGAGAATGGGAGAGGAGGGTGTCTGGATGTGAGAATGCTTGTGCTGGATCTGGAGATTGTTTAGTTGCGAGTTTTGTTTTGCTTTCAGCAGCTAGCTTCCATTTATTTTCAGATAGTCTTCCATGAAATGAATTTACAAAAAATAAAATATGACTCATAGTTTAAATGTGGTAAAGTATGTTAGCTAATGATTAATTTGTCTCTATTTTCCTTGTATTATTTTATTTCTCCCACAAACAAAACATTGTCATCATTTTCTCACCCTCAAGTGTTGCAAATCTGACTTTTTCTTCTGTAGAACATACCATGAAAAATTTGTGTCCAAAACAATATTGGATCCCAGTATCGTACAAACTAAAAAACACTGAGACGGTTTTCAAACTATCTTTTGATTCCACAGAAGAAAGTCAGTCATACAGGTTTGGAATGATATGAGGGTGAGTAAATTCATGAAATTTTTCGGTGGACTATCTCTTTAATAATTTAACAAAGCATTCATTAACATTGCATTGCTCTCTCACACACTTACACACATCATCCCGCTTACAGCTGCATGTTTTTTCTTTCTTTAAATCCTTTATTTAATTTCTAAGCTTCTGTACTGGTGTAAGCTTGTTCTGTTTCTGTTTTAAAGCTTCCTCTCTTACATTAAGTCTCTCTGTGGAGTGCTTTGGAGGGGTTTAATGATACAGCAGTTTGATATGTAAACACAGCAACAGCTGCTTAGTGACATGAAGTTGAAGCCTCACTCACTTCTGCCTCGTTAATGTCTCCAATAGTATCAAATGAGGCCAGTGAGGAGATGCAATGACACTATACTTGTCACGTGGTATCAAAGCAGATTTACTCCATATGTTTTTTTTTTTAGTTGACATATTTTGTTGGCGTATATTGGTAAGGATAGATTGGGGTGTTAATAGGTGAGGTATAATGGGTGCGATATAGAGCTGTATTTTTGTTAGCTGGTGTTCTAGAGTACATAAATCCTACATTAACGCAAAAATTTGACTGGCTCTGAAAATAGCCGCCATTTTGAACATTATGTTTTACTATAAGTAACCAGTCGTCTAAAATTTCTGCAGTGTACTTACACACACACACACACACACACACACACACACACACACACACACACACACACACACACACACACACACACACACACACACACACACACACACACACACACACACACACACACACACACACACACACACACACACACACACACACACACACTGGTTTCATTCTTTGAGGTCCATAAAAATGATCTAAAAAAGTATGAACTCTCTCTCAATCTTTTGATCTCTCTCTCTCTCTCTCTGACTCAAATGAAAAGTTGATGACTCAGTACTTCAGAAGTTGGGCTGACCAAAGTTCATTAAGGTCATCTTGAAAATGTAAGGTTCAAAAACCTTTCAGATGGATCTCTTTGAAAACTAAATCACAACATAATCATATTTTCCTGTAAAAGCCCCTATAGGAGCCCTCGCAGAAAGTATATCTCTATTGCCTGGCCGGAACAAAAAGAGCCATTCTTTCTTAATGGACCGAAAGGTGAAGCATGGTTCTCCCTCATACTCAATCTAAGAGCCTCGTGTTTCAGAAAAGCCACTCTTTGCTAATAATGGGACCGTAGTTGAGGATTTCTCAAAGCATGAGATGCACGAGATGAGTGCTACAGTGTTTCTCATTGACAAACACATCTGTTATTTGTCTATTTGATGTCTTAAATTATGTCTACATATGATGTTGTTCCCCAAAGCTTTTGGACTACATCTATATGTGTGCAAACTTGTAAAGTTATGGTGTCATTGTTTAGGTCTTTGCAATTAGGGCGTTGTTAGTCTGTCCAACTGTTGCCATGGGAGATCGTGACCTCATGTCCTGAGGGGCTGTGAGTGGTGTCTGAGTGCTGGTGGAGTTTGGAGAGGAGCTAATGAGAGATCCTGTCTGCCTGCTGTTCCACTGAGCTCCCAATTAATCAACGACTCCCTCTCTCGCTCTCTTTTCCCGTCTGTAGGGGTGTACTACTGATACTTTTCCCCTATTGTTGTGTAAGCCTGTGTCCGTGTGTGTGTGTATGTAGCTCTGTTTGGGAGGCAGCCATTACCGAGAACAAAAGACATTAATTGGCAGTTAGAGCTTAATGAGGCGGGAGAGGAAATTAACAGAGCTCGTCAAAAGAAACAAATCAAATCCTCCACTGAATTGATGCGGAGAGTTGCTGCCACTAAGCATCCGATGCTACAACAAAGAATGGCTCATCTTTGACTCCAACTTTTTCCATTCTCATCGCCCTGCTTTGCAATTCATGGCAAAACTGAGACTGTAACAGAATTACGGAGAGGAAAAAAATGAAATAACAATGAGGAAATGGTTCCCTATTACATCTCCTTGTTCCTGGATTTCAGCAGGATTGTGATTAAGGAATCAAGCCTGTCTGCATTAGCATGTGAATAGACCGGGTCCTGAGAGCTCAGCCAGAGCCAGGAAAGAGATTGGGAGGATATTTAGCGTCTATTCAGGGTGCAACAAAGGCAAGGCACCCAGGCGGACAGACAGCACAGGCCTCGGGTTGATTAGGTGGTGGGAAGCTATTCTTACAGATCAGACTCAAGTAGTATTTTGTCTAATGCTAGCTTAAATCTCGAACAATCCCTCTCAGAAGACATGTACATGTGAAATCCACTGAGAATGGAGGTTTTTGAGGCTTAGGGAATTTGATTTTTTCTTATTTTATTTTAAAATATTTTTTTAAGTGGTCATTTTTAATTGTGGAAATGTTTTCCTACAATTTCTGTATTCTGTAGACGTGGGTGTGTTATTTTTGTACTTCATTGTGTCTTTATACAATTAAGCTGCCTCAGTTTGATGAGGAGTCAACCAAATATATATTGAAAAGTCATTTAATCTGATTGTGTCCGTTTAAGTGGGTGTCTGAATGTCTAAGAGCAGTTGTAATTATTTAGAGGGATTTAGGTGTCTGTGGTAAGGAAGCAGTGGGTTGAGAAGACTGTGTGTGTGTGCGTGCATGCGTGAGGGAGAGAGAATCCAGAAATAAAGTGGTGACTTTAGACTTTCTTAGCAATCTATTATATTATCAATCAATCAATCTAATTTAATTTAATTTAATTATTTATTTATTTGCTTGGCCAACAACAAGTGGAATTGTTTTTGGCCTTTTTTATGTATTAACTCTCCAGTTCATGTATCACACATTCTGGGGTTTCACTCTCCATGTTACCAGTCCAGACCTTTAACCACTGTGCCCACAATATTGGTCTGTAAATAATTCAGGTTTCCTTTCCATAATGCTCTGTTTCCAGTCTTGTTATCCAAGCCCTTTTCCTGCCATATGTCTTGTATTGATCAGTCGCTTGCTACATAATTAAAAATGTCTGTTCTAAAATAACCTCAAGTAGTACATAATCTCAATGTTTTTAATGTGTGATTTATGACCAAAAAGAAAGAAGTAAACTTACTGTACTATCTTCAGTGGTCTGAAATACTTTTCAAAAGCTGAGCTGGATCTTTATAAGACCTGCAGCTCTCTCAACTGATTTCACATTCACTGTGTACCTCAAAGTCCCCCTGTAGACAATAATTTTATCACTTAAAGTCATCTTTGATCACCAAAATGAAAAAACTGTCATTCCTTAAAATAGCTTGAACGTAACACTACACCCTTGCTTCATTTAGTATATGTGGATCTATGAATATGCTAATTAGCCCCGCCTCCACTCACTCACACCAGCTCAGAGTTCCACTCGGTCAACTTTACTGTAGTAAACGCTGCACAATGGCAAGTGGAAATACTGGTTTAATACGTCCATATACTGTATGTTTGAACCAAAAACTGTTTCAGAAGAAACAGAAGAGTGAATTATACAGGGTCATCTACAAAGTCAATGTCTCAGAATGGTAATGCATTTTATGTATCGCTCTTTACAACGGACACATAACTGTAATTAATATGATTAGCCTTTTGCTTGATTACGTTATCAAGCCACTATTAATGTGTTGCTAATGTTACACAAAACCATGTTCCCATTCTTCATCTCAGATTCAGACAGCTGCCTTCTGAAAATCAGCATCCTTACAAACACTTTGAACAACTCAGAACATCAGTGGAGAAAGGCATATAATTCATCATAACATCGTAATACACCCGCTATATTGCTAAATCTACCTGATTTTTCATATCAACAGAAAAATATACCCAGATAACCTGGCTTCTTTTGAGACTCCCCTGAATCGCAGCATAGTAATGAAATGCTAAAGCCATTGGAGTTGATGTGATTGGTTACAAGGTAGTTTGTGATGTCAGAAACACCAGAGATTTCAAACTGCCTTTAGATCACTGCAGTTTTAAAGAGAAAATACTCAGCAATGGTGTTGACTTATGAATGTGCACATGGTTTGTTTTAAAGCATATTAAAATCACTATATAGACATATAAACATTAAAAACTTGATTTTCACCACAGGGGGACTTTAAGCCAGTTCCAGGGAATTAATTTTCAGTACTATGTAAGAGGAGTGGATGGGAAACAGAAAGAAAGAGAGTATATGACGGCTTATGTAAAAATGTTCAAGGCATTACGTTTCTTCTTAGGTTTCTTAGCATATGCTGTGTTCGGATCTTGGTTTAAAAACATGAAAGGCATATATTTAAATATGACAAGGTGCTTTTCAGCTTAGTCGGTAACCTCAAAATGATGTCTGAAATGGACTAAGATATCACTCAAATTTAACAAATACAAGCAAGAGCAAACTTGATAAGTAAATTTAGCAAATTCCACATAAAACAATACTTCCCAGACAGGAGTGGAACTGATATCGTTCCCTGTGTCTCTCTCTGATTTTATATCAGGATGAACCCTAGGGGGTATCCGGTTGATCCTAGACTCCTCAACCCTCTACATTGATCCCAGGTCAGTAAGTGCTGCTGTCATCTTGTTTTTATTTTGATCCTAGATCTGGCTTGCTCACAGATCTATAATGTGTGTGTGTGTGTGTGTGTGTGTATATATGTTACACACACCATTTTACAGGTGCTGTCTGCATTCATAACCAAGCTCTTCCTGTAATCCTGGATTACCAGAGTGCTCCAGTCTCTGATATCATGTGGATGTTGCTAAGACGTATGAAGTGCCTTAAAAAAAAAAAAAAAAAAAAAAAATCTTAAGTGGATGAAGTCAAGGGAGAGCTTCATATATCTGACTCATGTGGTAATTGCCAGGACTTTTAATGCAAAAAAGATGCTTACACAGAGAGGGGAACAGTCTGATTTCAACAGAACTTAGTCAAAATCAAATTTGTCCATTTTAGACCTTTAATATTAAAGGTATAGTTCACCCAAAAAGAAACATTTTGTCATCATTTACCCACACTCATGTTGGTCCAAAACCTTATTTAGAGCACAAAATAATGTATTTTGAATAACATTTCTCAAAATATAATAATATATAAATGTAATATTGTTTATGTTCCACAGAAGAAACAAAGTCATACAGCTTTGGAACAACATGCGGGTGAATAAATGATGGTACAATTGTCATTTTTGAGTGTACTATCCATTTAGGTACATTAACATGCACTTTAAAAGTTTGATCTTAGCTGAATTAAAGCAGTAATGTATAGTAATACTTCAAATATTTGATTATGCATTGTGTCATGACTGTAGCTACACAAAAACCCAATCTCAGTTGTGCATGCTAACATACTGACAGCTTTAAAATCGACAAAGCAGTGTGAACTTTGCTGTTAGCTGAATCTGAATATATCTTGAGTCTGAGAAGCAGGACCTCTAGGGAGAGCAGTGGGTCCTGTAAGTGCACTTCTTGTTCTAACAAGCGTTCCATCTGTTGGGATCTACAGCTACATCTCTGCTTTTACCCCCTAGAGATCCGAGAGTGTGAGAGACCGAAACACAGCGAGAAGAAAGGAAAGAAAGAACATGTTATTATGAGTCCCTCTGAGTGTAAACAATGGCCCTTTGTTCAGAATAGCGTATCTAGTATATCCTTGTACACATGGTTTCAGTGTCAGACATACAAACGTATGTGTTGTCAAGGTGTTGCTGGGATCCTAATTGGTGTGTTTGTGGCAGAAAACACAGGGATAATTATTAGGTGCTTTCAGTTCCCTCTCAGGGTTTGTCAGTTATTGCTCTTGCCATCTGCTCAATGTGGTTGCACAAACATGCATAAAAGCACACATACGCACACACCTGCTCCCCACAGTCCCAGAATGCCAGCGCGTGTGACCCAGGTGTGACTTAGATGTAATGCCTTTGAGAATCTTGATGACCTATAGCATGCCTGTCTGACACCTTCTCTTACTGTTCTCTTTGTCCTTCCCCTTTTGTCTTGCCCACATTCACAGGTGGAAAAGAAAGAGTGTTTATCTAACAGTGAAGCTATTTCTTGGGTGGGGTGTTAGGTGACCAGATGCATTGTGGGTATGTGTTGTGTTCGTCTATGCCAATGTGTGCATTGGGAACTCCCTGGGTGCCACTGTTTCAAACACTCAAGACAGACAATACCACACACCTGTCTTACACCTTTTTCTTCTTTCTCACTTGATTCGAACACACCCTCTAGGTGCAAGGGGAGCGGAGGTGAGAGACGACAAGAGACGACAGATAATTACAGTCCGTCCCCCATTTATACTCTAAATTTTTGTTGATGATGAAAAATATGCCACACTTGACTGGTCTCTTTCTGAGCCAAGGTTACAATGCTGCTTGTTTAAAGCACAAGAGAGAATTTCTCTAGCTATTAAAGGTAAAAAAAAAATAGAAAATTGTAATTTGCTCAGCCTCATGTAGTTCCAAACCTGTGTGAATTTATTTCTCATTCAGAACACAAAAGCAGCTTTTTTTTTTTTTGTCCATACCATGAACATCAATGTGGTCCAACACTGTTTTGGACCCTGATCAGTTTCATTGTATCTGTAAAAATATATTCTTTCGTGTTCCACAGAAGAAAGACATAAAACTTAATGACAGAATTTTTATTTTTGCATGAACTATTCATTTAAAGGCCCCAATATACTGACGCCGAAGTTCTTTTTTTGTTCTTCGCTTAGGGGTAAAAAGAAGTTTGAAATACGTGACCAGCAATATACTGTTAGTGGACATCCTGATGCCACCGACACTGCTGAGTGTAGCATTTATGAATATATAAATATGTGCTGCTTACTTTCCTTTCAACAAAATAAACACAACAAAAATGACAGCGGTGAGAAAACAGCAGTTAAGAAAGCATCTGTTCAGAACAATGTGCATATGTTGGCACCAGCTCTGCAATTCAGTACTACAGTAAAGTCACGTCATGTTTATTTATATAGCACGTTATACAATAGATTGCTTTAAAGCAAGCAGCTTTACAGTATTAAACATAAAAAAAACAATGTCAGTGTCTTTTACAATTAGAATTACAACTTCAGTTTCTACTAAACTAAACAAAAGAAATGAACCAGAGAAGATTTCCACATCAAAGAAGGCGGAGTCTCAGAGCCACACCTACCTATTACAGCATCGCCATGAAGCAGTGGTAGTTCAATGGTGTTTACCAGCAAGAGCAAACTTTTCCAGAAAGTTTGCTTTGGCAAGCTGTTTTGAACTCGTGAAACAAACACAAAACGAACTTTGTTTTGGCCTGATTTTGTTTGAAATGACATCACACCAGTTTGTTCGATTTCGCTTAAAGTATATTGGGGCCTTAAGGGTGATGTTCCTCCTCTTTCACCTCAAGACACTAACATCCTAACAAAAAAAATTACAGCAACAGCTGTTTTTTTTAGGCTGCTAGTGGAGCACAAACACACTCTAAATACAATATAAATACAAAAACATTGTGGACTAGACAAAACCTGTCCCAATTTTTAGCAAATCTAGCAAAATAAATGCTGATCCTTGCTTAAAACTATATTTAAGAGTGTTCGAGAGAAACCAAAGAATGCATAGAGACGGCTGCTCCAGCGTTACACTTCAGATTACTAATCAAATTTTCACACCTGCGTGTGATGATTTTCTCATGGCTCTTTGCTGAGTGTTGACTTTAATATGTTAACTTATTTCATCATCTTCTAGTTCTGATTCCTGCATATACCAGAATGTAGAATGACAGGACAAGATTTATTGCTTTCATCCTAATCTGTGTGGAGTAATCTGTTTGGGGATGTAATTCACATGGTATGTCTTTTGACTTGGATTAGCACATTCTATCCTCTTAGCAAACAGCTCAGTGAAGTTATCAATGACATAGTGGTCCCCAAGAGCCGGGAGAATCCATCCAGCCAAAATCACCCAGCTAATTCTCATTCGCTCTAATCTTCCCAAATCGCAACCTCTGAGTATCTCTTAAAAGACATCACAAAGAGTGCTCAGGATTATTCTGGGGTCACAAATTGCCTCCGCTGTTGTTCCTAAATGCGTGTCAATTAGATATAAAGTCTCAAAGAATAACTGAGTGCTCCTATAATCAGCGGCAAGAAAATTAGCCATTTAAATGAGTCTCTGTAATTCAGCACATCCCTGTGTTTTCACTTTGAAATCTGAGTTTATTTACATAGACTTTCATTAATCAATCTCAGATTCCTGTGTTATGTACGATTATGAATATAGCCTGCAGATTTCTGATTTGATTATTGATCATTTTTGTTCTGTTTGTTTTATAGGCCACCAGTACTCCATCAATCATGCTGTTCTAGGATCTGCCTCTCTCTGTGTGTGAGAATGAGTGAATTATTCCCTTTAATACTTCATGCATTTGGAACAAATAAACGTCTGCGTCTGATCCTGTCGGTTGTGCTCTGTTTCTCAAGCGATTTATCCCAGTTCATGTCTGCTGTCACACACTCACAAAGCTTCACTACAAACCCATTTCATCAAATAACTCTACAAAAAAAAAAAAAAAAAAATCCACAAATCGCTTAAATCCTTGACTCTCTATTCCTGATCCTCACGGATTCTTTATAATTTAATAAACAGGATTAAAGTCATCTGTTGAAGCAGTGTAGCCTTGTTTCATTTTTCTGTTTTAACTTCCTCTCTCTCTTTCTCTCTCTCTCTCTCTCTCTCTATGTGTGTGTGTGTGTATTATTAAACCCTGTAAGATTACAGTGGCCTAATCTTCATGAACACATGTTGAGAAGAATAAAAGCAGTTTTATTTGGGGAAACTTTAAAAAAAAGGAAAAAGGTTTGCAGTAAATACTCTCTCCCCTTTTTTTTTTTATTAAAATGGAAAAATTACATTTATGGATGTACACTCTATTTCTGGCCTAGCTGTATTTTTAGAGACATCATTTCTGCAAAATGTCCCCACAAGAATAAAAAGGGTTTATAAAAAGACCTCATAAAGGGAATAATTTTTATTCACATTTAGAAAATTTTTACTGTTAGTGTTTGGGTTAGGATAGAACTAGTAATTATAATTAACTTGATTTAAGAACAATAGAGGTTAACGGAAAGTCTCCATTTAGAAGGCTTGTTAAATGTGTGTGCATGTCTGATTTATGCTTTCTCAATGCTGGGAAAAATATGAGCAATCATTTCTGAGGTTCTACGTGTGACCTAATCTTTGATCCAGGCAAACAAATCCACCTGTTTAAATGGAGATTTCACAAGAAGTATATTCATTTCTCTTTTCCCATTCACTCTCTCTCCCTCTCTGTGCATGTGAGATGCAGGGATTTGTGTTGGCTGTTCTTAGAGAGACGAGGGTGAAAATATGAAGCTTAGCTGTAAATCCCAATCTCAGCTTTCTTATCCTGAGCAACAGAAATGTGTAGGCTATGTTGGAATGTAGTTTTTTCCCCCTTTTGTGAGCATTTAATTCAAACCCTGAGTCATCTCTCTGTCTTTCCACATGTCTGTTTAAAGTGCCGTAACATCAGCTGGCACATATTTTTATGGGGTATTACAAAAATGAAGATTAAAAGCTTTTAAAGACATTTGCAACATAAAATATGCGTAGCCTTTTTGGTGCCTCAGATTATTGCACAGTTGCCAAAAGGCAACTGAACAGAAATTGTAGTGTTGGTGTGTGCAATTGCAAAAGTTTGAATTTATTGATCGACCATTTGCTATTGACCAATCCCACCTTAGCAAATGCGGTTTAATCTTGATACTGAGTGATATAAAGTCAGCATGAAATGGAAATTGTGATTTCCCTTTTGTTTAAGTCATGACATATTGAATAGTCCACTGCTTCTGGAGTACTATATCAACATCCATTGAACACTAGCCTATTTATTTAGCAGGGGCGTAGAATTTAGTAGGGGCTCTAGGGACGTGTCCCTAACAATATCCAGTAACACTGATTTGTCCCTAGCAATAATTTCAATAAAAAATTACAAATTATTTATATATGACCACTGTTGTCCGATTTTGTTTTGTGGTTTTAATGTATTAGCCTACTTATTTTATCGAACCTGGAAACATCTCATTCAGATTAAAAATCTCTTAACAAGAGCGTTCTGTGAAAAATGCGCAATTCCTGGTACACAAACGGTAAATAGATCCAAGTCTCGCCTGCTGAACCCACATCGCTAAACTGATTGGCTTTGTTTTTTCTTTCTAGCTTGTGAGAAGCCGTAGCTACATATGGTTGTACGAAGTGGCAAAGCTCCTTCGTCTGAAACCTAGATGCGGTAAGTGAGGGAGAAATCAACAGTTCTATGCACAAAAAAGGGTCAGTACAGTTTTTATCAACAGCTATATGACAATCGCGGGATAAGGCTGGCCACGATACGCCTGACCCAGGAAGCGGTGAAGGTCACAGGTTCTGAATTAAAGGATTAGTTCACTTTCAAATGGAAATTAGCCCAAGCTTTACTCTCCCTTAAGCCATCCTAGGTGTATATGACTTCCTTCTTTCTGATGAACACAATCTGAGAAATATTAATAAATATCCTGATGCATCCAAGCTTTATAATGGGAGTGAACGGGGGTCACGAGTATGAGCTGAAGAAAGTGCTTCCGTCTACATCCATCCATCATAAACGTGTGCTCCACACGGCTCAGGGGGGTTAATAATTTTTTGTGTAAAAAAATATATCCATATTTATCATGTTATGAAGTAAAATATCTAGTTTCTGCCAGACCGCCTTCCGTAATAAAGTTATGAAGAAAGTGTAAACTGGCGTCGCATCAGTTACACTTTTTCCATAAGCTGAATAGGGAAGGTGTGGGATGTAACGTAAGCTTTTTGAACTTCAAGAGTTTTACACTTTCTTCGTATGCTGAATACGGAAGGCGGTCTGGCGGAAGCTAGATATTTTACTTCATAATTTGTTAAATATATTTTTTTTACACAAACGCATCGCTTCGCTTCAGAAGGCGTTTATTAACCCCCCTGAGCCGTGTGGAGCACACGTTTATGATGGATGGATGTAGATGGAAGCACTTTCTTCAGCTCAGGTCTTCTCAGACCGTTTTCATCAGAAAGAAGAAAGTCATATACACCTAGGATGTATATGACTACGGTCATCATCATATGGTCATCATCGACCATTTCCATCAACGTCAAATTTCGGCTATATGTCTATTGTTCTGTCAGCTGTCCTCTAAGCCAGCGAAACCTGGTTGTGCGCAAAAACAAAACAAAAAATAATGATTTTATTCAACAATATCTTCTCTTCTGTGTCATTCTCATAGACTGTCTACATCCAGCGCTTCCAGGTTCTACATCAGAACACCGGCTCAGTATTGGCCGACGTTGTTCACTTGAGCAGAACGACCCATTTCTTACATCCGATAAGAAATACATATGATAATTTGCAATGTCAAAATTTATCTAAATAATATCCAATCAAATTTCACATTTTACTGAAAACTGAAGGTCGAAAGAAAGGGCATGACCTAACAAATCCCTTATGATCGCCCTGATGCTCCGCCTCTTTGGAGTCAGCCGCTGCACTCAACACGTCTTTTTGAGAAATTGTGCTGTTTACTGTAATATAAGCCTACTTCATTCCACTGGAATGTTCGGTAAAGTTCGTTTGCGTTAGCGACAGTAACAGAAGAGTCCCGTCTCTGAACAAAAAGATGGCTGAAATGCTCACGAGGCGAGTAACTGAATACCAAACAACACTATCGTATTGTTAGGTGTGTACTGTGTTTGCGCTATCAATATCATAGCCCAGGACACCGACACCCTAACCGTTCACACCTTCATGCTTTCTTTCCCCTCGTCGTCCTTTACATAAATACACACAGCGCTCCCCCTCCTCCCCCAGCGGTGTACTCTGTGCACTCAGGTGCATGGTGATGGCAGTAATGAACTCCCAGGTAGATGTACACACTCCACTGCTTCTTCCCAGACGGAACGCCAAAACAAATCTTGTCATAATTAGCTGTAATCCTGCTCATTACCGCTGGCTTAATTAGCCTATTAATAACACATCCTGGGAGAGCTTGTTTGCTGCACAGGCAAATGTTTGTTCCTAAATTAGCAAACAAGGAAACAACAGCATTGTTCAAACACAGGCACTCTGACAATGCAAATCAGCCAGGATTAATAGTAGTCAATGGCAGGGCTTATGTGTGTATATGTGAGTGTGGATCCTATGCCCCTGCCTCAGGCTGCAAAGAAAGATAAAATTTAGTGCCCTCTGAAAACCTGTGTGCACAATGATAGATTTCATTGTAGCCTATGCACATAGAAAATGAAGATAAATTAGATGTATTTCACTGCTTATGAAGCACAAATCGCATTCAAAGCTTTTAAGCTCAGCAAAGCATCTCTTGTTGCACGATTGTGATCACAAAAAGCTCATGCCATCTCCAGTTTCATTCTAATGTCTCCTCTGTGATCAGCATCAACTTTGACCTCTTATCAGTTGCAGTTTGAGAGGCGCTCTTGGATGAGTAAGATAAAGTGGTAAGAGCTTCTGATAGTGCTGATAGATGTTCAGAGCCCTTATCAGGTGTCCACTCCATCCAATCAAACACACTAACTCCGGTTTAGCAGAGAGCAGCAGCCACGTTAAAGTGTATACACATAAGGAGCATGAATAAAATATCTTACTGACACTGTTAGCCCACATCACTGCAACAAGACATATCTACTATCTGGCTTTTTCATGAAGAAATTAGCTGCCCTTTGGCCCTTCTGTTTACCCACAGCCCCTTTCACCCTGAGCTGAGATCATCTCTGTGGTCTCCCATGTTACAATTAAGACTCAAATTTAGATGGAGCCACTGGTTTCAGCTCAGCATGAAATGGTAGCACACAAATATCATGTTGGGTTGGCTGGTGTTTCCCTGCGCGCACAAAAAAAACAAACAAAAAACACTTTCCTCATCAATATTTTACAGCACATTAAAAACAGCATGTACTTCACTCTTCACTGCACTAGGATTCCTTTCTTTTTCTATCCGGGGATGCTTTGCCTTGCGTTTTAACTTTGTACTGTGTGTGTGTGTGTGTGTGTGTGTATTTGACAAGGCATTGTTAAATGACACGGAAAAGCAGTGGTTTTGGCATTCACTGTGTTATGGGTTGTTTGGGGCAGGTTGTTAAGGGGAATGTGTTATGTCTAATTTAACACCACAATTATGCAGGTTATGTTTCATATAATCCTGAGAATGTCCTGTTCACTGTTGTGTTTTGGTCCAAGTATTCACATTGTATGCTTATGTTCATGGAGTGCTGTCAGTGTGTATAATATTGCATTATTTTTGTGCCACAAATGTGTTTTTTAGGTATTCTGCCCACTAGCTAGTTATCTGGCATAGTTATTCTGCACACTAGTTAGCAAGTTAGTTGATAGTTCACCCAAAAATGAAAATTCTGTCATTAATTACTCACCCTCATGTCGTTCTACACCCCTAAGACCTTCGTTCATCTTCGGAACACAAATTAAGATATTCATTCACTTCGGAGCTTTACGAATCAAATCAGTGATTCGGAGCGCCAAAGTCACAATATTTCAGCAGTTTAGTTGTTTGATAGGAATCACTAATTCGAAACAAAAGATTTGTTAAAGCTCAGAAGCAGTGTTTTGAAATCGGCCATCATGAGATATTGTTGAAAAGTCATTATTTTGTTTTTTTTGGCACACAAAAAGTATTCTTGTCGCTTTATAATATTACGGTGGAACCACTGAACTCACATGAACTGATTTAAATATGTTTTAAGTACCTTTATGGATCTTGAGAGGTTCGGTGGCTTTGCTCTCAATAGAGGCCTCACTGAGCCATCGGATTACGTCAAAAATATCTTAATTTGTGTTCCAAAGATGAACAAAGGTCTTATGGGTGTAGAACGACATATGGGTGAGTAATAAATGGCATTTAAGCCCAAATTTTAATTCCGCATTGATGTGAATGCTAGCTTATGCATACAGCTGTATGCATATACACTATATTGCTAAAAGTTTTAGGACGCCTGCCTTTACGTGCACATGAAATTTAATGACATCCCATTCTTAATCCGTAGGGTTTATTATGGAGTTGGCCCACGCTTTGCAACTATAACAGCCTCAAATCTTCTGGGAAGGCTTTCCACAAGGTTTAGGAGTGTGTTTATGGGAATTTTTGACCATTCTTCTAAAAGCGCATTTGTGAGGTCAGGCAGTGATGTTGGACGAGAAGGTCTGTCTCACAGTCTCCGCTCTAATTCATCCCAAAGCTGAAGCATTAAGAGTTCCTTTCACTGGAACTAAGGGGCCAAGCCCAACCCCTGAAAAACAACCCCACACTATAATCCCCCCTCCACCAAACTTTACACTTGGCACAATACAGTCAGGCAAGTACCGTTCTCCTATCAACCGCCAAACCCAGACTTGTCCATTGGATTGCCAGACAGAGAAGCATGATTCGTCACTCCAGAGAACATGTCTCCACTGCTCTAGAGTCCAGTGGTGATGTGCTTTACACCACTGCATCTGACGCTTTGCATTGCACTTGGTGATGTAATGCTTGGATACAGGTGCTCGGCCATGGAAACCCATTCCATGAAGCTCTCTACGCACTGTTCTTGAGCTAATCTGAAGGCCAAACGAAGTTTGGAGGTCTATAGCTATTGACTCTGCAGAAAGTTGGCGACTTCTGGGCACTGTGCACCTGAGCATGCGCTGACCCCGCTTTGTGATTTTACGTTACTGTTGTTCCCAATTGCTTCCACTTTGGTATGATACTAACAGCTGACCATGGAATATTTAGTAGTAAGGAAATTTATTGCACAGGTGGCAACCTATCACGGTACCACGCTTGAATTCACTGAGCTCCTGAGAGCGACCCATTCTTTCACAAAGAATGGGTTTTTTATTTTGTATAATCAGTCTGCATGCCTAGTTGCTTGATTTTATACATCTGTGGCCATGGAAGTGATTGGAACATCACTGAATTCAATGATTTGGAGGGGTGTCCCACTACTATTGGCAATATAGTGTATATAGCAATAAAATAAGTATACGTAATTTAACTGTGTACAGGAACATAGGCAGTCAACACGTGCACTAGGAACTTAGGAAGTTTAATCTTTGTCAAAGTCCCTTTCAATAAAAGTCAGGTAACTTGGTGGCCGTATTTGCAATGGGCAGCTATTTCAGGCATCCAATATCAACTCATATCTACTTGAATGGGGAAATTCTGAAATTTCAAAAACTGCTCACCACACTCACATTTAAATATTTCAGCTGACATGAACTGTCCCATAAATGTTGTTTCTTATGATCAAATAGCATAAATTTTTTCCGTATATTTCAGGTTGGTCCAGCCAGTGGACATGTGTGTCTGGACACTGATTGTTTCTATGGGAACCAGAATTTCTAACAGCATCCGGCAGCTGCAGTGACGCTATGACTTTACCAATTGGCGATTGGCTCTTTTATTTAGAAAGCGGGACTTATTCTGCCATATTGCGCGTTGCACATAGTTCATAGTAATAAGAGTGCAAGAGTGTCTTGGTATATCTAAAGTCTTTGTTCAGTGTCTGCACCATTTCTTTCCGGAAGTTATGAACTATAAAACGTCTTTGTACTTGTTTAAACTAGAGTTCATCTAGTTTACTAGCATTGGTCCAGGTCAGTGTTAAATATAATTAGTGCAAAAAAAAAAAAAAAGCTGAGCGTACAGATTACGCGTGGTTAGAAAAATATGTCAGAGCACATACAGTTGGCCGTACTATGTTAATGATACTATGCACTGTACACATACTGTAGCGCATGTGTATACCAAAGTATGCTTTGGGCTTTAGGTAGCTAACTGATTGCCTGAAAATCTGGTGACTTGTTTAAAAAAAAAAAAAAAAAAAAAAAAAAAAAAATTAATTGCGGCACAAAAATAACAGCACACTATGAGGCCATTACTTGTGCAGGTGAGATTCAGCTTGCCTGGATTTATAATGCAGCTGAATAAACATAAATGGTTTCTTTTCTGTTAGACTGGTAGATGAATTTTAATGCTACTCATGAGTGCATAAATAATTAATAGTGTTTGTCTGTCTCTGTGTTACTCAGATGTAGTGTGTGCGACGTGTGTGTCTATCACCCAGATGTATTAAGTGTGTGAGAGAGAGTCAGAGAGTTCTGATTACAGAGGGATTATATTTTATAGGCATATTAATCATTCATATGTGGAACTGGAACTTTGCTTGCGTACAACAGCAGTAAATAATCTCTTTGCTGTGGGTGGCTGTGATACAAGATGTGTGTGTGTGTGTGTCTGTGTGTGTGTGTGTGTGCACATGTGGAAAAACACCTGATGAGACAGAGAGTTCTCAGTTTCACTTTCACTAATGGCTAATTTCATTAGGTATTTGTTTCTTGTGGAAAGAAAATGTGAAGCTCATCTGCAGTCCAGATGTTCAGATCTCTTCAGGAGGAGGCAGACAGTCTTTGGCCATTCAGTCAGGTATACCTGTATTCCACTCACACACCTCTCAATGCCCCCCCACCACCACCACCAAAAAGAAAACCTTGGCAGTAAGAATAGTGTTTCTTCCCTTCGTCTCTCTGTATTTTCTCTCCTTTCTCACCTGTCTATCTCTCTTTCGCTCTCTCTGATGGAGGAAGAGGGAAATGGAGAAGGAGAGGGAAGGTGTTTGATGATGCTCAGTCTAACTGTCAGCATCCAGCAGGCAGCCAAAGGATGACTGCAGCATTACAAAGACTGAGAGAGACAATAATGAGAGAAAAGTTTGTGTGCAGTGTTATCTTAGTATTATTTATATATTATCATAGTATTTATTAATATTAATACTTTTTTTTATTTTGTAATAGTTTTAGTTAACAATAACATCACTTGTTTTGTAATTTGTAAAATGTTATCAAATTGATTTGTGTTATGCTTTTTTTTAAAGAATGAATATTAAAAAAAAATTTAATGTGAAACAGGGTTGCAGATTTAGCCGAAATTAAGCTATCTCTCAGTAGGGCCTAGCTAGTTTGGGACCATAGGATAGTTTGTAGTTTTATTGGACGCACGCTTCAGAACCTTGCAGCAGTAGCAGTAGGTCATTTGGGTACTTTGTGCCTGCTGTTTAATGAATACTGGGAATTTTGACATACTACTCTTTTTGCATACTGTTTTGGCTATATAGTATGAATTTGGATCCAGCCTTTGGTTAGATTTTTCAGGTGTGCTTGTTTAGAGATGGAGCTAACTGTGCAGGACAATGGCCCTTTAGGACCAGAACTGCCCATTCTTGGTCTAAATTGTTATTTTGGGAGTGTCACAATTTTGAGGAAGTTGCATTTATTGTAATGGGGCAAAATAAAACTATTTAGGGGTGTAACGATATTCAAACCGAACCGAAAGAAACGTGATACACCACCCACGGTAGCCTATGTACCGCGATACTCTCATTGCATACCGAACGCTGGTTTGAACAGGAGGGGTTACGTTGGTGCCGTGACCCGGATGGGAGTGAGGTTTAGGGGGTGAGTGTAACGGACATAGGCCGGTAAAAGCTGTGTGTGTAAACCTCACTCCCCTGATCCCAAGAGGCGCTCTAGAGTGGGCGGTTTGAACAGGAGGGGTTACATACAGACTCCTCATTTCAAGCGACAGCGAGGAGTGCGATCGTCTCTTCCTCTTTATAGAATAAACATGAATGAACATCTGAGGGTACGTTGAAAGATACAGTACAACTTACTGAAATGTATGATATCTTGTGTAATCACTCAATCAGTGTTTCAACGGCGGAAAGACATTCATAAAACAGCTTGTAAACAACACTGTCACGTAGCATTTACCTCAGGCGAGTCCACAGCTTGTTAGTTCGCCAGAGAAATGAATATTAGCCTATATATTCATTATATTTGACTTAACTTGTTAGTGATGTCGCACCCGACTTCAATACCCAGGTACGAACCGAACCATAAGTTTTGAGAGGTCATCATAGTATAAGAATATCCTGTAAGTTTCAGAACTGAAAACTTCCTTGTTAGTCCACTAAAACCTTTTATTGAGTGGGGATCTATGACTTCAAAGGGCAGCAGGCACCGCCTCCGCAGAAAAAGATCAATGCCTACTTCATCACTGCCTATTTAGCCCCGCCCACCGATTCGCGCATGACATGCAATAGAATAGGTAGCCTAAGTAACATAGGCCTAGGTGGTGCTAAACCGGATCGAGCTACCAAGCAATAAACATGCCGTTGAGGATTACAAAATATTGTGCAGTGCCTGGACAGTAATGCAACATGTAAATAACTGTGTTAATTCTAATGCCTGATCTGAAATGTAATGATTCATGTACAGTCAGATGTTCTTTGTCTGTGTGTCAGTAAATCAAACCCGTGACTAAACGTCAACTTGTGTTGTTTCTCTTAGTAGAATGAAAATAATCTGTTATTTAACGGTGATAACTATACAAAGAAAGCTCCCTTTGTAATAGTTGGAGTGCAGCGCGCGCTAAAGCTGTCGATCAAACAGCGCGAGTTTATCAGTGACTGACCTGCGCAAAACTCCCGTTTTATTCAACCAATCTCTTAATGATAGCGCGTTTGCACTGTTAATGAAGATGAAAGCATTTGTTAGTGTACAGAAATTTAGTTGAAATGACGAGATCACTGCTTTCATGCGCTCAACATGTCTGTGATCGGCTACAGTGTTCATCTCCGCAACCTTTCATGCACGATCTAAATATAATGCCATAGATCTAAATGTAATGCAACACTTTTCACGATTAGTTAACTCGAGAGCTGTAATAGTAAAAACGAGAGAGTAATACTTAGCTATTTCAAATGGAAAGATGTTAGCCAATCACAGCAGTGGGCGTTTACACTGAAGTCTCACAGCAGACACGCCCCTTAAAACAGAGCGTTCAAACCAAAGGGCTAAAATCAGGGTAAAAAAAAAAAAAAAAAAGCCTTTTATTTATAAATTATGACAATTTTGGATGTAAAAAGCATACTAACATTATAAGTGCACCCCAAACATTACAAAACAATAAAACAACGCAGTTCATGACCCCTTTAAAACGAGTGAGAGAGAGTCTGAGAGATGGAGGGAGAGTATTAGCATCTCTGACAGGCTGCCATAGACCAGTGCTGGATAGTGAGACTGACTGAAGACTTGGTACATGCTTAGTGAAGCACAACAAAATGGCGGGCAGTCACTTGGGACACATCATCACTCTGTGCCAGACCTGCCTCAGTTTGGACACCTAGCGCCTCAAGGGTGTGTGCTTGTGTGTGTGCGCATATGTGCATATTGGTAAATATGGTATTGACAGGCACTCAGTTTAGTGATTCAAAGTTAGTGTGTAAGCTGCCTAGATCTAGCCTGCGGGGCTTTTCAGATTGAAAACTGAACAGGACTAAAACAAAACCAGGGGAGCAGTAGCACATCTGCTAAATATTTTGAATAAAAATAAGAGCAATAGCAACAACAAAACACATCTGTATGAAAAATCTTGGATGGTCGCGTAGGGTTGGCCAAAAGGTCTTTACTAAGTTGGAAAGTAACCAGCTCGTTGTCCTGTGTGTCAGCTTATTGTGACATCACAAAACACACACAGCAAGCCGATAATGCATTGGGACACGTGCATGGCAGATGGCAGAGTGAGTCCTGCTTGGTGTCTGGGTTGGCAGGGGCCCAAGGGTGGCACAGGCATGGAGTTTTTGATGAGCTATGCACAAACGAAACCAGAACATCTGGACCTGCCATGTGTCCAGCAGGCACAGCCAAAACCCTCAAGCCAGGACACACACATTTCACACTCACACATTTCCTTCAGCCAGCTGTGGCCAAACTACCGTGAGCTAAGCAATATGAATTATGCATTCGCTTGCATGTATGTATGTGTGTGTGTCTGCTCAGCCCAGCTCACATTCGAGCCCATCACTGGCTTTGATTAAAATTCTGAAAATACTATGAATATTCTAAAAGCATTACACCAGCTAGGAGAAACTGATTTGTCCATCGTCTGCATTTTATGGAGATTGAGTGGTGCCTCCCAGGTGCGCTAAACTGAGACAGACAGAGGCAATGACTCTATTAGATTATTGCATTATCGTAATTATGAGGCTCTTCCTCAGCTTAATGAAGGATTGGCATGGTTTTGGAAAGCACTGTGATTGATGGGAGTGGGTGCACTGCACTCATAGAGCAAGTGATTGTTAGTGCGTGTGGGTGCAAACTGAATGCTTCATCTCCTTTCTTCGGGCTCATATCCACTGAATGATTATATATCCATTAGATTGCTTTAATTAAGCTTAATTAGAGCAGTGTTTACGATGACGTGTTTGATACCTAGTATTAAATCATTCACTTTTAAATGTTGGGTTTAAACGTTTAAAGGGATAGTTCACCCAAAAATGAAAATGACCCCATGATTTACTCACCCTCAAGCCATCCTAAGTGTTTATGACTTTCTTCTTTCAGACGAATACAATCTGAGTTATATTAAATAATGTCCTGGCTCTTCCAAGCTCTATAATGGCAGTGAATAGAGGATGAGATTTTGAAGCCCAGAAAGGTGCAACCATCCATCATAAAAGATATCCACATGGCTCCGGGGGGTTAAAGGCCTTCTGAAGTGAAGCGATGCATTTGTGTAAGAAAAATATCCATATTTAAAACTTTAAAAACTAAAATAACTAGCTTCCGGCAGACAGCCATACGCACGTTGACTTGCGCCAAATGAGTAACCTCTGACACGATGTAGGAGTAGAGTAAGCCTTGAAGCCTCCTGCTGTTCAAACAAATAGGGCTGGGCTGGACATTCCTCTTTAAAACTTCTAATTTGTGAGCGGTGTTTTGTTTTGCTCTCTCCTCTGCGCTTCCACATTCGTCAATACGTCATGCGTCAGGTCAGAGTTCACTCTTTCTCCATAAATGATGCATACAGCCGCCTGCAGGAAGCTAGTTATTTTAGTTTTTAAAGTTTTCAAATATGGATATTTTTCTTGCACAAATGCATTGCTTTACTTTAGAAGGCCTTTATTAACCCCCAGAGCTGTGTGGATATCTTTTATGATGGATGGTTGCACTTTTTTGGGCTTCAAAATCTCATCCTCTATTTACTGCCATTATAAAGCTTGGAAAAGCCAGGACATTATTTAATATAACTCTGATCATATTCATCTGAAAGAAGTAAGTCATATACACCTAGGATGGCTTGAGGGTGAATAAACCATGGGGTAATTTTCATTTTTGGGTGAACGAACACTTTAAGGATGTTTACCATTTGTCAGAGAGTGAGAAAAAGAGTGAAAGGAAGAGAAAAGAATTGTCAAGTTTTAATGCAAGATTTAATGCAATTAGCATTTTAGGCATGTGTGTATATATGCAAATTTTTACAACTGTATCTGTCCTCTGAATCGGTAGATGCCTGGTCTAAATGTAAAAAAAGCTTTTTATTTTTTATTCATAAAAAATATAATTTTTTTTAAAAATAAGTCTTCATTATTTCCCCAGAGTTTGTTACTTTAGTACATCAAGTTAAACTAAATAAAAAAGAGAAATGTTTCCCTGCCAACTAGCTGAAATAAAATAACTTTGTTTTTAAAGATTTTTTTAACATTTATTTTATTTCAAGTAACGGAAATGTTTTTTTTTTTAATGCTTTTAGCTGTGGTTAACTAAAATAACCTTGATCCAGCCACTACCAAGAGACATGGATATGTCTTTGGAACTAATTATATCCATGTTGATAATATCACATTTGTGCATGCGAGCATGAATCTGTGGGCCAGAGCAGCTCTGACTACCAGCCAAGCAAGTGCAGGGCCCAGATCTGGCACTTCTTGCACTGGCAGTATTCTGTGTCTGTTTCCCTGTTGATGGCTTGGCTAAATGGCAGGTGCATCTAGGTTTTACTGCATCAAGCCTGTCAGAAAAGTAGTGAAGCTTTTAGCTTTAGCTTATTTTTTTTGCTTGCCATTTACTATGGAATGTGATTATGTGGAAAATGGAAGCAGAGTGATGCTGAATTTGAGTTCTAGGGTGGGCAACTCCATTTGGCAGTACCATGTTGGCTAAGTTCTTGGGTGCTCTAATAGTTTGTCTTTAGATCAATCAGAAGTGGAATCATATATAGCATCATATAAACATTTATAGGGATGTGCAAAGAATCAGCACTCTAATGGATACCGACCAATATATTTTTGGTAACACTTTAGAATAATGGTCCATCATTAATAGGTAACTATACAGGAAGTAATGCAGGACAAACGAGTAGTGCTACATTAACACTTCAGCAACTACTATTTACTCATTTGAAAAACAAGTTTAACTAATCAGTAAGTAATATCAAATTTAGAAGTGAGATAGTTTATTATTAGGTAATCAATTACTGAATGAGTTTGGCCTCATTAAGAACTAACTAACTATGACAAATTATATAGAATTAGCTATTAATTACTAATCACAACATTAATGTGTCTGTAAGAAATTTTCTTTTTTACTCTAAATGTGGTCATAAAATGCATTACTAATTACTCAAGTGTTACCTAGTCACTCTTCAAGAACTTCTAGTGATCTAGACCATTATTTTAAAGTGAATTTTTGTTTAAATATTTTTGACAATATAGTATAGACTTTTATTATTGGGAGTTTATCGGTTTTCTGTTGTTCTGGAAGGGCTTGCACAATAGATTGAAAACCACTAGACTAGTAGGACCTGTAATGTCATTATTTGCATACTCTAATCCAATTTCCTATTTGCTCTTCTAGTTCTGTGTTGTTATTTACTGCATGGACATGGAGATATGGAAGTTGCTAGAGTTTTCTGAATGGTAATGTTCATTGGTTAGCGCAGTGTTCGGTTTTACAGCAGTGCCTCTGCTCTGTTGGGCTTATATCAGCACATGGCAGTCCTGTACAGTTATTCATCTCAAACCCTCTCCCAGCCTCCAGCACAAACAAACAAACAAATTCCTTCTCTCTGATATGTAGCCCTAATCCATAAATGAGCCAACCAAGACTGATGGTGTACAGGACAAGAGAAACACACATACACTGATAGAGAGAGAGATTTGTGTATGTTGGGTATTTGTATGACTCACAGCCCAGTCCAAACCGTACATCTGCAGCATGCTTACAAGCCCCACTGTAGAGAACAGTGTTATATTTACACCGACTGCACGCAAGTGAAATCATAAATAATGGAGAGTAATATACACAACTGTCTTTTTTTTTTCAACCGTGTCTGCTCTTGAATGTTCCTTCACATGATACAAAGGAAATCCAAGTTATATTATACCACTACACAATGTATGAAAACAACCTCTCACGGTCTGTTAGACAACATGAGAGAATCAGGAGAGTGAGACCGGTTACAGCAAATGTAAATAATATGTAAATTCCCATGCATGGAAAATGTGGCCTAGTTTTATGAGGAATAAACATTGGTATGGGTTAAACTCGTTGCTTGCAGGAGAGAGAGCGAGAGATTAACATTCAACACCCACAGCTTTGGAGGCTGGATATTCACAGATTCATTTTCCCCTTATTTAAATATTTTAGCACTCTCTTAGAGCTCCCAACACAAAGAATGTGTTATTCTGTGAATGCACTGTATTATTCTAACTAATGACTTATTATGCAAACTCATTGCAGGGCAAAGCAGAAATTGCTTATCCCCCAAGCCCATTCTGTGTATTAGCTTTGCCGGGTTGTGTTTTTGCAAATTTCAATGGTGTGTGTAATATTTGTGAGAACGTGTGTATGTGTGTTTGCTTCTCTTTCTCTCTCTTTCTCGCTCTGTGCATGCATGTTGTGTATGCGATGTAAGCACTGGTATGGAAGTCTGTTTTTGAGTAAAAAAGATCAAATATAACTGTCAGTTGTAAATGTAGATTTTGTACATTTCACAAAATGTCTTTATATTACACAATCTGATTTTACAGTTTTTTACGATTGCTTAAGCACAATTTTAAAAACAAGGCTCATTTTGTCATAACACTACACACAATTCACAGATCCACACACAAGCAGCAGAACACGTCAGTTCTTTTGCAAAATGAAACGCTTTATTCAAAACTTGACATTAATTTAACAAAACCCATCTCTGACACCGTATGGAACACACATGGTTCATATATTCTGATTCTGTTTGATTCTGCTGTGCTCAATCTTAAACACTTGTAACTTTTATACATGAATATATATATACAAAACACAAACACAAGACAGGTACTGCACATTGATGAAAATATTTATTTCTCACCACATTGTAAAACCATTCAATACATCCATGCCTTTCCAAAGGTTGCATTTTGCACTGAAAATCAGAACATATTCTAAATACAATATAGTACACGAACAAAAACATTTGTGAAGACAAAACAAAACCATGATTTTAAATGAAAAAAAAAAAATAATAATAGAAAAAACAAGCATCATCTCGCATAGCTGGATCTGGCCATAGCACTTCATCCACATCATAGGCGATGTCCTCTCACGTAAGACAGCGAGGGAAGAATCTTCTTGAATCCATCTTTGCACAGACCCTGCATCAATTAGGTCAGGCCTTTCCATGGCTTGAATGATTCATATCCTAACATAGGGCTGGAGATTGTAAACCTTCCATGCCAAAAAAAACAAACAAACTCCTCAATGAGTTTAAGGAAGGGACAGTATGGTGGGAGGTATTGGAGTGAAAACTGTGGATGCTAATGAAACCAGTTTTGGACCAGAGCAGATAGGTGGAAATGTATATTGTCCCATATGACAATGCATCTCATCTGCTCTGCATCCATTTGGTCTTCTGCTGGGACGATTTTGTGTAGTCTTTCTAAAATGTGAATATGTGGGCCGTATTGTAAGGGCCTAAGTTGGCATGCTGGTGGAGGATGCCATTCTGCGTTTTTGCAACATACATTGTGATGTTACCACCACGTTGTCCCGGGACATTCAAAATAGCTCTGTGGCCAATGATGTTTCTCCCTCTCCCTCTTACTGCAACAATGCCTTCCATTTAGTTGAAGACACATAAACTCACCTTTTGCTTTTTTATAGTACTTGCACCTGATTGTTGAGTTTACAGTTAAGCACCTAAGTGTCTGCACACCTGACGACCATGTTTGATCAATTGGTTTATAGGGGTGGTATTTTGGAAAGCAGTGTCTGGCAAAGAAGTGACATTATGTTAGATTTCTGTGTCTAATGTAGAGAAGTGTGTTTAGTGTTGTGCAAAACGTGTGTAGTGTATTGCAAAAAGTGTGAGGCTGAGAATGTGCTTAAAGTTGTGCAGTTCTAGGCTAAGGTTTTGCTCCTTGAGTGTAGAGTTCCAGTAACCGTGTTATTTTTAGTGTGTAAGCAATCGTAAAAAACTGTATTTCTTATTTTAAATGTTATCTCACAATTAACTTTATTATTTTTCTTATTTTATTGTTTGGAAACAGGCTTCATTTTTTTCTATAAACTCTCTCTGAAGACCACTGAGATTAAATATCATACAAAAACAGAAGTGTTTCCACTGAGTGAAATGCTGTAGACATGGCCTTGTAACAGATATGCATTTCTGAAATTTTCTGATGAGAACTATGGGGTTAAGTTCCCGCCTAAAGTATTGTGGTCACGGATCAAAAAATAATAAGCGTGAATCAAAAAATGTAAAAACACATGTAAAAATATATAACACAAACTTAAAACAAATAATGCAAAATGATCAGAATGGCAAAGAACGTGGTCATATTATGGATAAGGTATATTAGTAAGGTATATTCCATTAGTAAGGTAGGTTTGATATGTTATATTCTTTAGTGCAAAAGACAGGAATTGAAGAGACAACAAGCAAGCATATAGTATTATTATTGTATGAATACTAAAAATATCTAACAGTAATATAACCGGTATAGACGAACGAGACACACATAAGCGTGGCGTTGTGAGGCCGCTGCATTGTGGCAGTTGCGTTTCGTGGTGCATTAAAGGTGAATATAACAGTGGATCGTCAGACAGGCACAACTGTGACAGGTTGTCATTAGGATGCTGAATTTAACAATAAAAGATTGTCCAGGTGGATGTATATACCGGTGACAGGTCGAGTTGTAGACAAATATACAGTATAACGGTGTCCTGCCACAGAAAGATTTTACCGCAGTTCGGAAATTGCCAGCTGTGACAGTTATCTTCTCCTGTATGAGCGTGAGCATCAGTAGCCATGAGTCGCATTGAAGTGATGTCATTTCCCTCTCTTCGATTGATTGGCTAGAGGAGGAGCTGTCAATCTAGAACTAGTGGACCAATGGTGACGCTTAAGCCCAGCCTAATTTACATGAAACTCAAACTGCAACATTTGGAAACGCAAGAGCGGTACATGGAAAGAAGAGCAAAGAGAAAAACAGCACAAGTGTACAAAAGAGTAAAATATGAGCAGAAAATGTAAGAGCGCACAAAGTACAGAGTAATGAAAGCAAGGAAAACAACTTTTAAGAACACATAAACACAAGGTTAAGATTTGTGCAATATCATTTTAATGTGTTTAAAGTTTTGATTCCTGCTTGTTATTTTTTAAAATGCGCTTTTAATTTTTCGATTCACGCTTATTATATTATTATATTATCGATTCACGTTCTTTGCCATTCTGATCATTTTGCATTATTTTTTTGTGTTTTTAAATTTTTGATTCACGCTTATTATTTTTTGATCCGTGACCGCAATACTTTAGGCGGGAATCTAACCCCATAGAGAACAACTGACAAGATGATCAAAGCAGCTGAATTATGAAGAGGTGTTAGCTCATTGATCTCAGAGAAAAACCTTCATAACTTCTCTTTTTTTAATCCTTTGAGCGTTTCACACAGTACATAAAAAAAAAGAGCCATCCAGACAACCTTTATATATCAGCACCATTATTTTTCCAGTGACAGTTTCTTATCTTAAATGTTTGATGCGTTTGATATTATTTTCAAAGGTGTTCTCATCTAACATCGCTGATTTTTTTTCCTTCTGCTTCAATGTTTATGCATTTGCATTTGATTTTACTTATGCAAAATACTTTAGTTTGATTGTGCTTAGTCGTATTTTGCATGAGGTTAGATTACATCAGTGCACTAGCTGGATAGAACAGATAAAGCATGTAGTTCAAGGTACTTTTTAAATGGTTATGTGTACATTTCCTTAGGAAGAGAAATTCCCATAGTTCCTCATAACAGCCCCACGCTTACGTCTAATAAGGCCTTATTGTCGGAACATATTGAAATAATAAAACACCATTCTCTTATCTGGTTCCCTATTTACAGCCTGTGTTTTCCCTGAATCCATGCAAATCTGCAGCAGGTGCCAGGGCCGCCTCATTTGCACATTATGGCCGTGTGCAGCGTGTTCGAGTGTAACTCTCTTTTGCCGCAATACACACTAATGCAAATCCCAGGCTGGCGCACAGATTTGCCTGCCCACATTTACCTGTGTTTGAGTAGTAATGCATGTGGGTTTGCCATAATAGCCATGAGTGATGATTTATGGTCATTGTGGAAAAGCGGAACTCCATTCCGTCGGTTGAAAGACGACCAATAGGAGAGCGAGTTTTCACGATGGCTAATCTGACTATCGGTTAGGCAGTTAGGCCTGCGAACCCACCCTCATTTGTTAATAAAAGCACGTGTCCTCTCAGAAGGGCATTAGTCTCTCTTCCTCTCAGTCTCGCAAGTAGACATGCACTCTGTCTATAACTATGCATGTAAACAGACTCTCGCTGCACACACATCCCTCCCTCCTCTCTCATTCTCTCCCCATCATTACCCAACACATTCAAAACGCCATGTCCAGCCAGCAGCGTAGTGAAAGAGCTGTAGCATTGCTGAGGCAGCGTGTAGCAGTGCCCAGCAGCCATTACGAGTCCCGATAATGGCCCCTAAGAAAGGGTCACTGTGGGACTCCTCCCTCAGCTGAATGGGTCCCGGGAGGCTTGGCGTCAGGGCGGAGGGTTTAGGTGGGCTGCGTGTGGGGGTCTGAGTAGCTGGGGTGGCAGTTTGGAGCACATTCTGTGGATGTAGCCACAAAAGCCCAGCAGGGTCCCTGTCATTAATGGGGGTGTGATGGGATGGGTACTGAATCAGTGCAAAGCAGAAGAGGAGGCAGGGGGTAGGAGGGGGTGGCCTGTAGTGTTGCTGGAAAAACCTGGGTAGGATCTTTATCTTCGCATGAATCTGGAGTATTAACCACCTCTGAGCTGCACAGATATTGGTTTTAGTATTTCTTTGAACTTTCTTGCAAGTAATAGCCAGATGCGAGATGCTTCTTTATTTACATTTATAAATGGAGCAACAAAGCACATTTAAACCACCAGGAAGCACTGTTTTGGAGTGGTTGTTTCAAGGGGTGTGTGCAAACTCGGACATTAGATGCGGCTGATACATCAACGCCATGGAGCAACTGTACACAAACTTAAATTATGCTAATGTTGGTCGTGGTGTTTTTGGAGGGGCTAACTCAGACTTGATGTGAACTTGTGTTGGTTGTGTCCCTTTAGGACTGAAACAACAACAAGAGAGAGAGAGAGAGAGAGAGTGAGATGACAGGTTTATTCTGTAATAACAGCATGTAGCTTTCCTCTTTTGTCTGTTTTTGTCTCTCTTTCTACCCCCAACCTTATATTTAAAACAGTTTATTAGCATAACAAGTGTTCTTATGTTGCTAAGCTTTTACAGACACCTAAAACGGAACAATTATATCTAAAAGCTCTTTATGTAGAGCTCTCCAATGGTCTCTCTGCTCACTTCTTACCATCCATCCCTCCCACCACTGAATTTATTCTCCATAACTGGGGCAGTAGTTCAGAGTGAATGGCTCTGGTAGTGAATGCCCTCTTCCCTTGTTTTTTTAGTGATGTGGCATACTGCACTTAACCTTCTCCGCTTCAGCGGAGGACAAAGGAGACACTCTTCAAACACAAACCCTCCAGCAGAACATAGGGAGGGAGAGGCAGAGGCAGAGGCAGTTTAAGCTTTAATTGTTCTAATGCTAACAATGGAAATTTCTGTGAGTGCAGGGTGTGTTGTTGAGAGTTGTGAGTGTGTTTGCGTCTGGCACTCAGATTCCCATCACACTCCTGTGTGAAATGGATACATTATGCGCCGATGTTCATTCTCTTCCTGCTCCCCCCCCCCCCCCCCCCCTTTTTTTTTTTTTTTTTTTACAGCATTTTCTATTGATCATCAGGGGAGTTATTGATCAATAGAATCAATAAATAAAGTTATTCAAAATAAGGCTTTCAAACTCATCATCATTACTGTTGTTTTGCCAGCTCCTCCCCTTCCTTGTCATCATGATCATCATCTTCTTTATCATAACAATAAATAATAAGACTGACTTTATTTTTTTTTTTTTATTGATTATCCATATTTAGCCTGTATGTACATTTGCAGCTAAGGTTTTGTGTAAACGCGCATATCTATATTAGTAATATTCTCTATACATTTTATTAATGCCATTTGCTGTTTTAGAAATGAGATGATACAAAGCAGCAAGTCAGATGGATGCTGTAGTAATACATAGTCCTGATATTTCTGATTTCATCTACTAGCAGTAGGAGACTAATTCTCTGAAATCTGTTGCTTTTGTGACTCCCAATTCATGATTTTTTTCTTAATCACAAAATCATTATAGTATGCATCCCGAAACCATCCTTCTCTCAGTCCTCTTTGTCCCCCTTTTGAGCATAGTGGCTAAGTACTCCAGTATTAATAGTGCTGCGCTATTACCGGGCTGGCCCTCCCTCCATGCATCATGTACACTTATCTGCAAATTACCAGTCTGATCGATAACCAGTAAGCGTACGAGCAGATCAATATATGAGCAGGCGGGGAATGAGGGGGCTGAGGTCTAATGACGAGCCATTGATTTTTAAATAACCGTTCGAGTTTCAGAGACACTGATTACTATGGGTCTCTGAATCCCAGGCCAACCACCTCAGCCAAGACTATTAAATCAGGAACAGCTGCTGTCAGACAGACATATTTAAAGCCACTGCTCTAGACACACACATACACCACCAGTTATGGAAATTTTTAAATGGACTGCTGGAATGGCCAAACAATTAGATTCCAATGAGGACTACCATACATGCACAATAAAAGCACAGAGCAGAACAAGGAAGAGAGCACTAAATAGGAACCTGGGAAGTGTTCTATTTCATCACTTTAATATGATCTCAGACAGAAAAAAGAATAAAGTTGATCAGTGACAATTAATAAACGTGAGTTCATCAGATATATATCAGCAAGGAGATTAGGATAAAACATACATTTACACATGTACACTACTAGTTTTGGGTCGCTAAGTTTTAAAAAAAAAAATTTTTTTTGAAAGAATTCTTTTATGCTCATTAAGGCTGCATTGATTTGATTAAAACACAAAACAGTAATATTGTGAAATATTATTACAATTTATGTTTCTCTTATAATATATATTGAAATGTAATTTATTCCTGTGATGTCAAAGGATTTTTTCAGAATTTTCTGTAGCCATCAGTCTTCAGAAATCATACTAATGTGCTGACTTGGTGCATAGCATTTCTTTATCAATGTTGAAAACAGTTGTATTGCTTAATATTTTTGAGGAAAAATTATATATTTTTTTTCTTTATTCTTTGATCAATAGAAAGTAAAAAAAAAAAGAAAAAAGTCAAAAATACTTTTTTGTAACATTGTAAACATTTATACTGTTGCTTCAATTTAATCAATTTAATGCATCCTAGCTGAATAAAAAAGTATTTATCTCTTTCGATTAAATATCTGACTGAACCTAAAGAAATGCCTTTGAATCAAGACCGAACACTTAAGAATGTTAAACAAACATCTAGAATCAATATTTATTTTTCTCTCTCTGACATCAGAGCTTTATCACATGGATTAGATGTATTTAGCAGCAGCATAATCTATTTTAAAGCAGAAGGAGATTATGTGGTTCAGAAATCACAAAATATCTGCCTGTTGTCAGGGATACATACGTACAGATTAATACTTCAAGACTATTATGTTTTGTTTTTTTGTTTTTTCAGACAAGTACCCATTAAGGGGGTGTGTGTTCACGGTGTGTGTGTGTGTGTGTTCACTGCTGTGTATGTGCACTTGGAATGGGTTAAATGCAAAGCACAAATTCCTAGTATGGGTCACCATACTTGGCCACATGTCACTTTTAAATTCAAATTCAAATTATTGAGATATTATAGAGATCATTAGCCTACATTTTATGTATATTTTGGTCAATGTCAGAATAATTTGATCTTATTTTAACCTGTAATCAGCATTATCTGTTGTTAATCTGTAGATGAATGGTATAATATTTACACCAAACCAATCCTGATCAGTGAGGTTATCCCTTTAAACAGCTTATGACATGAGCCAAGTGCCCCTGGCCTGACCCCGCTGGGCCAGATGCCACAACCATCAGCCCGCAGAGGTTCTGTCTTCTGTGCGTTTTTATTGGATACAGACCGATAAGAATGACAAATGGCATTATGACGTAGGATTGCAAAACAGGCTAATTTTGGGACTACAGGTCTTATTTGACAAGACAGGATAACAGACCACTGTCTAAGTTTGTTTACTCTGAGTGGGTGAATGACAAGATGACAAACAATTATCAGATCCCACAGTGACAATATGTGCTAATTAAGAAATTCTGTGAAGTGGGAGCTACAAATGCTGACAAGCCGTTTGCATTAATTATTCTTTCGGATTGGTATAAAAACAGTGATGCTTTTGTTGTATATTTTTGAGCAGCTGACTTTTTTGAATACAGAAAGAGTGCATAACATATATTTTTATCCACAATTATGACCTCTACACAAAAAGTGTTTGACTAGAGTTTTACAGCATATACCGTTCAAATGTTTGGGGTCAGTAACACTTTTTTTTGTTTTTGAAAAAAATCTCAAGGCTGCATTTATTTAATCAAAAATACTGCAATTTTTTTTTCCAAATTTTTAAATATTATTGCAATTTACAATAGTTTTTTATTTGTATATATTTTTAAATTTAATTTATTCCTGTGATGGCGACGCTGAATTTTCAGTATCATTACTCCAGTCTTCAATGTCACATGATCCTTCAGAAATAATTTTAATGTGCTGATTTGGTCCTTAATGGGATAGTTCAGCCAAAAATGAAAATTTTGTCATCATTTACTCACCCTCAAGTTGTTCTAAACCTGTATAAATTTCTAGTAACACTTTAGTATAGGGAACATGTATTTACTATTAACTACGACTTTTCCCTCAATAAACTCCTAATTTACTGCTTATTAATAGTTAGTAAGGTAGTTGTTAAGTTTAGGTATTGGGCAGGATTAAGAATGTAGAATAAGGTCATGTAGAATAAGGCATTAATATGTGCTTAATAAGTACTAATAAACAGCCAATATTCTACTAATATGCATGCTAATAAGCAACTAGTTAAAAGACCCTAAAATAAAGTGTTACCGAATTTCTTTGTTCTGCTGAACACAAAGGAAGATATTTGGAAGAATGTTTGTAACCAAGCAGATCTCGCCCCCATTGACTACCATAGTAGGAAAAAAAAATACTATGGTTGTGAGATCTGCTTAGCTCATGTTATGGTCACGAACAGCAGCTGAATGGACAGAAAGAGACAAAAAGATATGTAAAGAAGGAAGAGAACGCTAATGAGCAGGAGAGAGAGAATCAGAATGGAGTAGTGAATGAGAGTGACACTGAGAGAGACGGAGAGATACGGAGTGGTGGCACTCGAGGGAGCGAGTATGCAGGGTCTGATGTTAAGTGTTTTATTATGACAGAATGACTATTGCAGCAGTCAAGTGGTACTGCTGTCAGCCAACAGCTTCCATTAGAATAAGCACAGGAGCTCTTCAGGCAGACGCTAGCACATTTTAATCCCACATCCCTCATTACAGAGCCAGCTAGGTCAACTCTCAACAAGCACTAGTCGAAATAAACTCCTCATTCACACTGTCCCTCCATCTCTCTCTGCGCCACTTTATGAAATGGTGGGTAATGTGTTTTTCTATTGTGGTTGCTATATTAGGTGGTGTGTAATGAAAGTGAATTGCATTATCTAGTAGAACATTGTTTGGTTTTCAGACATGTATCATTTTGAAGGATTGTATTTTTGATTTTAAGCTTTTTTTCTCGCTCTGTCTATATCTCGCTCTCTTTCTTTATTGGGTCTAGAATACCAGCATCTATCGAGGCAATCCTCCTTTATTACACCACTAAATTGTAATCCTTCAGTTTGAGAGGATTATTGAAATGTAGTCAAAAGCACTGCAAGTGAGGGAGATATAGAATTGGAAATTGCATCTTGTCTGAGAGGACTGAGTTGAATAAGCAGAGTGGGAGGGAAAAGAACATACAATGAATATGAGAAAAGAATAAACAAGTCAGTTTATTTCCAAGTGTTTGTTTAAATCAGTTTCTTTCATTTGCCCATGAAGCTATTGAAAGACCCTTAGCTAAGTAACCTGATGTAACCCTTGTTTTATTCAGTTTAAAATAAAATAGTTAATATAAGAGATTTTATATTATTTTATTTTTGGGTCAATGACGTGACAGGTCATTTTTTTGTCCCAAGTCCTTAATAATAATAAAAACAAATATATAACATCTAAAGTATGTAAGGTACTACAACTAGATCTCTTTTATTGAATCCACAATGTTTTAATTATATACATATAAAGGTATTTTAAAGATGTCAAAAAGGTCATTCGGTTTAACCGTCCAAAGGCCAATACAGCCATTTCATTTGTGATTAAAATATTTTAAAATGTAATAAATGTATATATTTTTTATTCTGGCATGATTTTATAACATCATATATCAACATAGTGCGAAATGGTATTAAAATTATGTATAGAAGTCGTTGCTTTGTTATGAGAAAGAATGTCCGGAAAAATGAATTCCATTGATGTCATTCGGTGTAACTAATATAAAGGGAGCATTTTGGATCAAGTCATGCGCTTAGTATCATGTGACAGGATGTGACATTATTCAGACACCTGCAAAGGACCATACGGTCGTGAAGCAAAGTAACTAACTCCTTTAACTATTTGAAAAATTCATGTTTTCACTTGCTCATACATCATGTCTCGAAACATCAGGTCATTCGGTACAATTGCTATAATACATGGAAAATGTTGTAATATTTTAAAAACTTGTAGTAAATATAAAATGTTTGATTGTCCTTTTGCTAGCTAGTTAGCTAGATATCAGCCTGTTAGCATTGTTTGAAAAATATCATCATTCGGTATAACCAAAAGTGTCATTCGGTAAAACCGAAATTTAGGTTAAAACGAATGACTTTTTTGGTGACAAATTTTGTCCATCTTGTAAAAAATGACAAAAGCTGTGTTAATTGATGATAAAAACACAATCTATTGTTAACACTTAATAAAACTTCTAAATTAATTATAACTCTATTATGATTTTTACAACCTTATTCGTCAATGACCAATATTATTTATCAATATTGGATATATATTGGCCGATAGTGGTTATATGTCCATGCTTATTTCATTTTTTTACTTTTAGACTACCTTTGTGTTAATCTTTAAAAACACTAATTTAATAACACTGTTAAATGTAATTTTTTAATAAATCTTAAAATGAATATCCATTTTTTGTATTGTACATTATGATGTTATGATGCCTAAATTCACTTGCATTTACAATTTAAATATCAGCCATTTATTAGTGACAATAATTGACCAGATCTTTAATAGTGGTGCATACACATGTAATTAAAAGAAATATCTGAGTAAAATAAAAAAAAATAAAAAAAAAGAATAATAAATGATGCTTTGTGCTTCACTATTTCCTACACATACGTCTCTTATGATTTCATGCCTGTTGCACGGTGTCACAGTGTCATTTCTCTCTCACTCCCTCTGGCTCAAGGCCTTTTTACCTAGGTCGACACCACAGAAGGAATCTGTGCTGCTGCCTGGCGACCGGTCCAGTTTCTAAGGAAACGGTTGTCATGGCAGTGATTATGGTCTGGAGAAAGCCCATACTACTCTAATGAGACCATTTACCATCCCCTCTCAGTTGAGACGGAGGGCTGTTTCAGGCCTAATTTGGCAAATGTATTTTTTTCAGCCAAACTGTCATAATGCTGTGCAGACTGCTACTGCAATGATAAGCCAGAGTGAACCTTATTAGCAATAGCAGGCTGATACTGGCAACAGTAGCACGTAATACAAGCGAATATGTATGAAAATTGTTAAGACGACTTTTTCTGTCACAGAGGTGTCGTCGTGGAGGGTGACAATGTTTCATACATCACAAGCATCATTAGCTACACAGAGAGCCGAAATGACTCTGCGTGCAGCTGAGACCTGAACCGCCTCAATCAATGATCATGGCAGGCTGTTAATCAATGAACCTGTTTGAAAAAGAAGGCCCTCGGGGACGCCCGAGCCAAAGCCACAGAGAGACGGATGGAGCGGAGAGGTGTGGTCGACACCGAGAGAGAGCTATGGTGGGACGGGAGTGATTGAGAGAGGGTATAGATAGGAATGTTGGGGGAGAACGGGAAAGAGAGATGGATGGAGAGGGCTGTGTTAGTGAGAGGGGGTATAGCTGAGGGCAGATGTATTTATCTGGGTAATGATAGTCATCTGGCGCTCTGCGGCCAAGCTCTGCATGCTGGTGACAGTGATGTAGAGCAGTGTGTGTGCGTGTGTTAGTGAGAGGGCGAGCGAGAGGGAGGGGGAGAGAGAGACGTCCCCATGGTGCTCATTAAGCTGCCAATGACTGCCTGCTCTCCTCCCCGCCACCGCCACCTCCCCGTGCTCCCCCTGCCCCGGGCCTCTAAAGTGCCGTTTATTAATTCATAAAAACACATTGCACAAGTGACTGAGTCTGATGAGCACTAGAGCAGCAAAAACAGGAGTTGAGGGTGGAGGGTGATTGGGGGAGCGCGGCACACGGTGGATCGTTCCCATCTCCCCCTCTCCACATCACTGGCAAACTGGCCTTGAAAAAAAAAAAAAAAGAGGCATGAAAAAAAAGAGGGCACAGACACAGATGTGTTGTGAAACTTTTATAGCTGCTACTGCAGTTTCCCTCCGGCTGACAGAGGAAGGACAGCCAACACGACTGCTGCTGCTCTTGTTTTCTCTCTCTCTAGTTATACTCGCTCCTTTTTCCTTTTGCTTTCTCTCGCTGTCTGTCTGACATTTCATTGGTTCACAGATTAGGCTTCGTACACTTGTCACTACTGGCTGTCTGAGAGTCTGTGATTGAGTGTGCGTGTGTGTTGCTCTGGCGAGTGGGTGGTTGCATGGTTATTCTTATCGAGATTCGACAGGCCTGTCGCTGAAGATCAGTGGGGTGTGTGTGTGTAGGGGGGGTCAGGTTGTTTATTTGCCCGTTCACCTATCTCTCTCTCTCTCTTTTTCTGTTTTTCCCTTCATCTTTTTCTTCCCCTCCAGAGAGGCTGAAAGGAACAAGGCCCTGGTATGGATTGCTGTGATTGAATTAAATACATTAGCTCCAGGGCAAAGGGATGAATCCTCTTGTGGGATCCAGGGCGAGAGAGGAGAAAATGTGTTTAGCTGCAGGAGCCCTGAAAACCAAGGCTAATGGATCAGAGAAATCATAGAGGGCTGATGGGGGGGGAGCAAATAGCCTAATATTAAACACCATTACAGGCTGCTCTGTAAAGATGTGACCCATAGGGTTAAAGCAGAGCTGGGCTGAGTTAGTACAGAGAGAACAGTGGAGAATATAGTTGTTTCAGGATCATTCAGGTTCAGCTGTGATGACAAAGGCGGTTAGAACAAGATTCACCGTGCAACATGGACCTGCAAAATATATTGTTTGCTTGGTCGTTTATTGGCTCATTCATTTTGTTAACTTATATTTACTTATTCAATGGTCATTATTCGTTCGTTCAGTTCATTCATTCATTGATTGGGTTTTAACTTATTTATTTATTCATTCAAACTAATTTTTTTTTATTCATTTATTGGTTAAACTTATTTATTCATTCTTATAATCATTGTTTTTTTTCATTCCTTTATTGATCAGTTATTAACTCATTCATTCAGACATTTGTCATTTCAATAATTAGTATTTATTCATTCATTTAAACATTCATTTGTTTGTGCATTCATTTATTCGTAATAAACGTATTACTAATATATCATTCATTGGTTATTAACTTATTTTACTCATTCATTCAGTTGTTTACTTTTTATTATTTATTGACCAGTTTTTAACTTATTTTCTCATTCATTCAAGTGTTAATTTGTTTGTTTATTCATCCGTTCATTCATTGTTCAGGTATTACCTTATTTACTCATTCATAAATCATCCAGTCATTTAATTTTTGGGTGTATGTGTGTGTTTCTGTCTCTCTTGTGTGTGTGTGTGTGTGTGTGTGTGTGTGTGTGTGTGCGTGCACATATTTCCTCTTTTTAATGCATGTTTAGTTGTGATTATGGTCTGGCTAGCATGGCTGCCCAAGCATTGAAAATGGAGGACAGTGGCAGTGGCAGCCAGACGTAATTGGACACAGGTCCATGGTGTGTTACTGCTGTTTCCTAATGTTTGTCTATGATTAGAATGACTTATTATAATTGCTCTATTTATCTGCATAATACATTATTGAATGTACCCAGAGCAATTTCATCTATCCCTAATTAATGAATGAGTTCAACAGTATGTAATTATAGAGACACGCTGACTAACTTTCTGTTTGGAGATTTTTAAATTCATTGCTTTTGGATATTTTAAAACTATGTCGCGTCTCTCCTCACTAACAAATAATTGCTAAATGCATGTGTAAGAGAAAGTCAGAAACAAACAAAGATAGTGAGGAAGGTAAAGAGAGAGGCGACGGGTGATGTGTGGGTGGTGTGCAAGTAAACAGTTTATGTTTTGCCACCTTTTCTTTCTCCCTCCTTCCTCTCTCTGTCTCTCATTAGCAGTTTTCACACATTGGCAGCGAGATGGCAATCAAAGAAGCTCTGCATGTAGAAATGTAAAAAATAGGCTTTTCACTAATGCTTGCGCACATAAACAGGCTCTCGCACACCAACAACAGAAAGCATTGGGTATACACCGTCGCACACACACCGCAACTATACACACCACACTGTGACAAAAGACTTGAGACCTGCATGTGAGATTCTGTGTGCACGTCCTCTTTGTGCGCAAAGTGATAGTGACGGGGTCAGCACTGGTTGCGACCTCCTGTCAGCAGGTTGGCCCACGAGCAGAAGACTGAGTGACATCTGTGAGGTCACTGCCGAAATAACAGACGTAAGGGCATAAGAGGTCAAATTGGTCTGCTGTCCCCAAGAGACTGTTCTGGAAAGAAACACTGTTTGTGTGTGTAAGAGTGAGTGCCCTCTGCTGGATACCCCGGTCTGTTTTTCTAATACAGTGGCTAGTTTAAGGATTGCAGGAATAGTTCATCATACACCCCCATCCCCTCCATTCATTCATTCATAAATAATACCTTAAATTTTGGTCTGTTCAAAATGATTGTATGACTTACTTCAGAAGTCTTGGATTACAGTGCACAAGTCATATGGGCAACTGTGTGATATTTTTATGATGCATTTATGGTCCTTTGTGTCAATCATTGTAATTGCAAGGAAAAGAGCGTGGCTAAATAATGACAAAATGTTAATTTTGGGGCAAATGATCCTTTTAAGTTATTTGATTAAACCCTATTCTTGATAATTCTTTGTTTATGCAGTGCTTTAAGTTATAACAGTGGAATTATGCAGCTATTGTATTTATGACAGTGGCTCTTAACCAGGTGGCCTGATCTAAAATTAGATTTTTTATTTTTTTTTTCTTTGAAGAAAAACCTGGATATATGGAGCAGCCTGATTTTAAAACTGTGATGTCTAGACCTGGAAAAGTTGTGTATTATAACAAAATACATTTTGCTTTTTTTTTGTTTTGTTTTTTTTGTTCCTTTTTTCTGTTTGTGCACTGTTACATTTTTGTTAGTGTGCATATTTTGTTCTATTTATGTAAATCTTCAGTAAAAATCTTTTTTTTTTTTTTTGTGCGAATTCCCTTTTTCTACTTATTTTGCTTTGATTGATTGAATAGATTTATCTTGATTTGAACAATAAATTGTCGGAGATTTTTTTTTTTTAAGTAATATAAAATTTTTAAAACACCATGTGTATTTTGATAAAGAACATATATTGTTCTAGCTATGCCAGGCTATAAAATGTTTTATTGGATAGAAATTGTGAGTAAAAACACATTTAAAAATCCTCATCACAAATAACTGGAAAAGTCATGTAAATTCCTTAAAAAGCAGGATTCCTGATGAACATCCAGCTCTTAAAACTTCTGGAATCCTAAAATTTGTTTTAATTGTAATTACAAATAGGTGTATAATTATAATTTAGTGACTTATTTTAATTTTACAGAAACTAGGAGTGCCCATAGATTAAATAAGTTTTGAAGACAAAACTACGGCTATGGGCCTTTGAATATTGTTGAGGACAATGGCAGGCGTTGGAGTGAAAAAGGTTGAGTATTATGATATCATATGAGAATTAGTCAATTTTCTTTTAGTCCTTTTGAGTTTACATAAATCCAGGCCCATCGTGTCTGCTCAATAGCCATCTAACAGCTATGTTCCCTTATTTCTTTTTTAGGATGTATATGAGCATGTGTCTAAATTTGGCTGAAAGTGTCAGACTGAGTCATACAGTATACAACTTTCTTTCACCTTTCCTGAAGAGACACATAACCCCCGTCTGACTGTCTCCACTACTCTTAATGTTACCAGTATGTGTGTGGAGTCAGAAAGTGTGTGTGAGCAAATAAATGCTTAGACACACACAAAGGGCAGACGTGACAGATAGCTACTCTAGGGCATCTTGATCTGCAGAGGGGGAGACAAACACACCCTGACACTGGCTGACATTTACTGCAGCCTTGAGTGGAGTTATGTGGAATCTCCTCTTTCTCTTTCCTAGGAAAAAGATTCTCTCTCTCTCTTTGTCATCAGCAATAATTGATGTGTCACACCTGCATAATGAATGGTTGTTGAGTGCTAATGATGCAGTGAGCATAACTAATGGGGACTAATGAAAGGTGGCAGGGTCGTTCGTGCTTCCTGCAGAAGATCTTCTCTGTGATACTGAGGGCATGTTCTGGGGTGAAGAGCGGGCTGCAGGTCAGAAATATGATTATTTGTAGATTGACTTTCTCAGGTGTCCATGTGAGCATACATGTACATATGCGTTTGTGTGTGTGAGGACATGTTTGACAATTAATGTGTCTGCAACATGCAAAGAATGTATCACAAAAATCTAGCCAGACATTTGTAAGTGAAGTGGAGTGTGCTCAGTTTGTGGAAGTGACAAGTGTTTCTATGGAACAGTCTACAGCAGCAGCTGTCACACCATACTGTAGTGTGTTGCAAGACCATATTTAGGGGGGCTTTGGCCCCGTCTTTCATCTTAACCCTGCAAATACTCTGTAATCTGCACCTTTAGAAGTCTGTGATTGTTGCTGAAAGCAGCAGCTGCAGAGGTTATTTCCCTATAAATCCTCCCCTTACCAGTCGTTACCAGTTATATTCAATATTACTTTCAGATATGAGTGTCATTTCTCCGTCTCTCATTTTAACACTAATTTCATTCCAAATCACAAAGTTAAATACAACCACATTGTTACTAAGGCCCCGTTTACACTGGTGCGTTTTCGTTTTAAAATGAAAACGGTCCTCGTCTACACTGGCGTTTCCACAGCATTTCAGAAACGATCACCGTTTGTACTACATGACCGAAAATGCATGTCACATGACCATTCATGCACACTGGGCATGTGCGTACAAGTGTAAACAGCTGCCTCTTGCGCATGTAGGCAGCAGCAGTATTAAAAAAAAAAAGCAGTTTAACTGCACAATGGCTGCTAAAAATGATGACAAAGCCAGCAAAGATTGCAGTTCAGTCTTCATTTTATTGTTTACATGGTCGTCAAGGATACGCAGAGCGAACGTGGGCAGCCACGGCATCGTTTTTCAAAAGTCTCCGTTTATACTGAAACGCAACCCCGGCATTTTCAAACTAAAACGGTGACGCGAGCGCAGGTGAGACATGAACATCTCACGTTGCTATCTGTGTTTAAACTAAACTCATTTAAACCTTGCCGCCAATTTAAATTTTAAGATGCGAAAGAGAACTCGCTCGCAAATACTCTTGCGCGAAATCTCTTTCAAGTCTTGCACCTGAACGGACAAATTCGCACAAAAATTATGTCAACATGCCCATCTTAGCGAGTATCCTAACGAACATAGTAGGTCATGTCTTAGGAGAAAAACGAGACAGACAACGCATGTGTATCAGTATCAGTGTACTGGATCTTTGAATTAGGTCTTAAAGGGACAGCAGTCTAATATTTCTGCTCTCTGTGTTTTAATGTTAATCAAACGACAAAAGACGAAGAAATCACTCGACTGAATAGCTTTTGTAACTTCAGTAATGTCTTTATTTAATTATTCAAAGAATTTTTAATGCAGTTTTATTTTATATTTGATTACTTTATTTAATTTCTGTACCTGAAAGCTGTTAGATACCTGAAAAACCTGTAAAGCATTGTTTATTTTATTTGTATGTTAGCTCTCATGTATTTTATTTCTGATGTTTTCTTGTAGTTAGATTATTTGTTTTTATTTTCTTTATCTTTATTTGACAGTTGTCCTATTTTTTACTGAACATAGCACATACCGAACTGTACCGAAACCGTGACACTAAAACCGTGATACAAACTGAACCGTGAGAAATCTGAACCGTCCCACCCCTAATAACAACCTTTTTATATTGTGGAAATAATATAAATATGTTTAAAATATTGTCTGGAAATTATTTATTTTCTAAGTTAAAGTGATAGTTCATCCAAAAATAAAAATTCTGTCATTAATTACTCACCCTTATGTTGTTCCAAACCCTTAAGACTTTTGTTCATCTTCGGAACACAAATGACAATCTTTTTGATGAAATCTGAGAGATTTCTGTTCCTTCATTTGACAGCCTATGCAACTACCACATTGACACTTCAAAAAGTTCATAAAGAGATCGTAAAACTAATCCATATGAATTGAATGGTTTAGTCCAAGTTTTCTGAAGAGACTCGATCACTTTATATGATGAACAGATTTAGGCTTTTATTCACATATAAACATTGATCATGATCATTGAACATAAACAGATGCTCAACCGAATCTGCTTGACGCTCAGGAACAAAGTTCATTGGTTCTCGCATGTCAAGCAAACATGCTTGAGCTTCCGTCTGCCACAAATTATGTGAGTTTATGAATTAAATGTGAATAAAAGCCTAAATTCAATCGCTTCCTCATATAAAGCAATTGCGTCTCTTCAGAAAATTTGAATATGAGGGTGAGTAATTAATGACAGAATTTTAATGTTTGGGTGAACTATCCCTTTAATGCTGTACCTTTTATTTTTCTTCCCACCATTAAGAAACCATAGTAACCGTAGTCATTTTGGACCCACAAAAATTTAGCCCGGTGCCGCATTAAATCAATCTATAGTACTGGGTGAGAGTATCTCTACCGCTTATTGATAGGCTAGATGTTATGACGATGATTGCCAATTTACAGTTGCCTGATTATATTGACTATACTATCCTACAATGATTCCTTAACATAATATTCATTGTAGCCTTGAGCAAATGTTTAGAAAAATAAAATAGATGCAGACTTGATTCCTTTGCAATAAATATTTTTTCAATGATTGAAGTGAAACAGAAATGCAGCCAAGGAAGCCAAGGTTTAAGAAGAAAAAGCAATGAAGAATCGAAAGGACTTGCACTGGCTTTGTGGTGATTTCTGGGAGGTCATCAGGCAGTCACTGAAAACAGACAATACACATGATACAGGCATTTTACAACAAACAACAACTCTAATCTGATGGCCCGCTCTCTCTTTCAAACTATACTGTATATTTATGCTTTTTCTTATCTTTTTGTCTTTTCTAATGCATACATTTTCCCAGTACCAAAAGAAAAGAATCTAATTGTTGTATTTTTTACTTTGGTTCCACTGCATGCCATGTACACTGTTTGTTCATCTCCCTTTCATTGTTTTGTATCTCACTCTCTTTTATTACATCTCTGGATGAGAAGAAAGAACAGGGCAGAGCAAAGTGTTGGAGGACGGAGTGATCTGGAGAGAGACTGGAATTCATTAAGAATAAATGATTGCTAGACAATGACTTATTTAATCACAAATGAGCACTT